>JAKOOJ010000014.1:9214161-9814161 GCA_022577455.1 Arizona elegans
AAGATTTTATTCTGAGCCAGAAGTTGGCACGACTTAGTCTTAAAAACAGGGACATCCCCAAACACAGGAAAAGAAACCCAGCTTTGCCCTCTGTGCATCACTGCTTCCTTTACTGAACCACTGGACACGTTAAACATGCTAAGAAATGCACATTGTAGTTCCTAAATAGCTTGAGGGGGCATCTTCCCTCTAGTTGAGGAAGCCGTGAATACCTTCCAGATGTGTGGACTTCAACTCCCAGAACCCCCTCCCCAATCTACCTGGCCATTGCTTAGGAATTCAAATTCACACATCTGTTGGATGCTCATGTCCCTGATAATCCTCTGATTTAAATGCCTTTATGTTTTTAAATATACTTTTAAAACTTAAGAAAAATATTTTGGAGAGGCTCTTCCATCAGTTCCAATTAGTATATAATGGTGAAAATATTTTCTGAAACGATTATGTTCCTACCGATACTTTGAAAAGAGAGAAAAACTCATTTAGGAAAAAATGTATTGAAAGTTGCTCGGATCTTCCTTCTTTCATTGCATATCCATTCTGCATTATCCTAATTTTATCCAGCCCATCCAAACTTAAGAAAATATATTTAAAAGTAAATCCGGTGTAACCTTCGTTCTATGTTGTTTTCCCGATCATCCCCTGTGTCAGAATGGTTAACAAATAATTGAAAGCAGCTGTTGGGTTTTTATGGACAATATAATTTGCTCTAATGTTCTTAGGCTCAATTAAGCTCAAACGTTTTGTGTTGCAATTCATCGGACAGCTGAAACACACCAGCTTGAGCACAAGTTCAAATGTTTTGAACTCTTTAAAGAAGTTAAATTAAGTCTACAATCTTGCATCTGTCTGTATTTCTGACCTGCGTGCTGTCCGTTGTGATTATTTTTATTTAGAGTTAGGTTTCATTTGGGTAGTAGTATCACTGGATCACACTCGCGTTTCATTCTCCAAGCTTTACTTGGAGTGTAAGTGCCATAGAAAATATAAACGAACAATATATTGAGGTTGTACATTTATGAGCTGAGCTGAAGGTTTAGCAAATTGGTTGCAAGCTTTCCAATAATTCTCTACGAAGGACAGTTCGGGGGTGGGGGGCGGAAATGTGTAGGGGAAGAGAGAGAGATTTTTATTGATTATTGGAAACTTGAAAACTTTACCTTATTTTGTAACATTTCAGTTGGCTTCGTAAAGCCTGGGTTTTGTTTTCCGTGATAGAATATTACTTTTCCTTTGTGTAAACTAAACATTTTGCCCTAAAGTCTCCTTGATTTGTCTTTCAGGCAATACATACGACAGATCTATTATAGTTGATGGAGAAGAAGCGTCTCTTGTGGTGTTTGACATATGGGAGCAGGTAAAGAGTTACTTTTACAAGTATTTGATTTACAATTATTTGAGGTTATCTCCCTTTTCATAGCTAATACTGTGTTTCCCCGAAAATAAGACCCCATCTTATTTTTTTTTGAACCCCGAAATAAGCATTTGGTGTTATTTTCGAGGAGGTCTTATTATTTTGGGGCACGTGGAGCAAGATGGGGCTCCTCTTTATTTATTTATTTATTGGTTCGATTTATATGCCGCCCTTTTCCGGAGACTCAGGGCGGCTTACAATGCGTTAAGCAATAGCCTTCATACTTTTGTATATACCTGCTTAGTAGGGCTTTTGGGGCCTCCCAAGCGGTGTTCTTTTTTATACAAAATCAGCTTATTGCCCCCACAAACCGGGTCCTCATTTTACCTACCTCGAAAGGATGGAAGGCTGAGTCAACCTTGAGCCTGGTGAGATTTGAACTTGCAGTAATTGCAGGCAGCTGGTGTTACTTAACAGTGCTTTAATCTGCTGCACCACCAAGGCTCTTGCCATCTTACCTGATTTCCAGCTCTGTCTCCTTAACCCTAACCAGAGGAAATGGTAGGGACTGGCTGTGCATGAAGTTAAATATTTTCAGGGAGGGCTTATTTTTGGGGAGGGGGCTTATTTTAGTGAGTGTGCTCAAAAGCCCGATTGGGCTTATTATCCAGGGAAACGGTAGCATTTTTATCTACTATTTTGTGTGGAAGGTTAGTGATTTGGACCGATTTCTTCTGAAATCACTCTTTTATGGTTTGTTTTAGTTTAGTCACTAAATATGTGGACTGTCCCACTGTGTCTGAATTTGAGCTTCAGCAAGTCCAAAATAAACAGATTAAGATTTATTATTAGTTACAATGAAGAATGCCCATCTCAACATCTTTGTTGAGATGGGAGGCTACAGAAATGGAATAAATATGGAGTTAGAATCAGTGGTGAAATCCAAATATTTTTACTACCGGTTCTGTGGGTGTGGCTTGGTGGGTGTGGTAGAGGAAGGATACTGCAAAATCCCCATTCCCATCCCACTCTGGGGCCAGTCAGAGGTGGTATTTGCTGGTTCTCCCAACTGCTCAAAATTTCCGCTACCGGTTCTGCAGAACCTGTCAGAACCTGCTGGATTTCACCCCTGGTTAGAATCTCGATTTTTGTTGATCTTGCAATATCCATCTTCAAGTTTTGCTTACGATCTATAGAACCTTGGTTTCCAGTAGGTTCCCTTCACTGATCTACTTCTCCATCTGTGTTAACACATGATCAATCTTTAGTACAGAACAACAATTATGTGAAGTCCAACCCCCCCAATACAGGCTTATTCTGAAACACCCGTCGTTAAACTCATGGAGATTACTCCAAGTTAAATTATATTAAAAATACCTGAATGCATTTTAATATGGGCTAGTAGGTCAGCATTCGCTTAAAATGCCAATTGTTTTACCTTTTAAATCCTGCAGATTGGACTTTAATCTTAAGACTTTTTTGGGGAATAGTTTTTCTCAGTCTTAATGAGAGTCCTGTGCGTGCTTACTCAACCATAAGGCCCATTGACTTCTGTAGAGCTTACTTTTAAGTAAGAGGATAGAAGATTATAGCCAAGCATAGAGACAGATTCTAGATCAGAGGTCTTCAAACTTGGCAGCTTTAAGAGTTGTGGACTTCAACTTAAGACTTGTTGAAATCCACAAGTCTTAAAGCTGCCAAGTTTGAAGACCTCTGCTCTAGATTTTTAAAAAAATATTGTATGACTTGACATGGCCCTTTTCTTTTATCAGCCTGTTCTCTAAGCCATAGATTAAAAAGGTGGGGCTCCAATCGCATGGCTGGGTTGCCATCTTGACTTTTTTGACCTCCCCTTGCATAGAACTCCTGCGACTCTGTTGTCTTGGGCTGCAGGAATTCCTTTTATGTGCTACAAGCAAAAATGGCGTATTTTCCTACAATCCATACAAAACAAGTCAAGCTTCCTTGCTAATTAACTTTCCATTCATTTTCTATCCAGTGTACAAGATATAATTTGAAACTCTAGAAAGAAAACAGCAGAATTATAAAACTTAACAAGTTGCAACTACCACTACCATGAAGTGCCCTGAACCAAAGTTGACCTACAAGAGTATAAAAAGAATATTTATATTTCAGTAGAAAGTTGAAAGGTGAATAGTGTTTAACCTGATATAATTAAAATGGATGCAATACCAACATTTATGTTTCTATTTCTTTTTTTTAACCTTAGGATGAAAGCCAGTGGCTTCAGAACCATTGTATGAAGATGGGCGATGCTTACATTATCGTCTATTCAGTGACCGATAAAGTCAGCTTTGAAAAAGCTTCTGAATTGAGGATTCAGCTACGAAGGGCACGGCAAACGGAAGACATTCCTATCATTCTTGTTGGAAACAAAAGCGACTTAGTTCGATCACGGGAAGTCTCTGTAGATGGTAAGAGATTATTCCACCCTAAACTCAATCAAGCAGTTCAATTTAGCATGTTTCCATTGAGAAGTGAGTGAGTCATCGGTTGGTGACTATCAACCTTGGTAGATAGTCATTTCACTGATAGTGAGCCCAAGTAGTCCTTGACTTACAATCTTCGTTTAGTGACCGTTCAAAGTTATAATGCCACTGAAAAAAGAGACTTAGGATCTGTTTCCATACTTATGACCATCGAGCTCACAGTCACATGATCAAAATTTGGATGCTTGGCAACTGGCATGTACTTATGACAGTTGCACTGTCACCGGGGTCATGTGATCAGCACTTGTAACCTCCCCTGCCAGCTTCCGACGAGCAAAGTCAATGGGGGGAAGCCAGATTTGCTTAATGACCGCATGATTCGCTTAACAACTGCAGTGATTTGCTTAACAGCTGTGGCAAAAAGAAAGTCATACGACTGAGCAAAATTCACTTAACTGCCTTGCTTAGCAATGGAATTGTTGGGCTCAACAGGGTCGTAAGTCGAGGATAACCTGTAATATGTTAGTGAATCATCCAAACATTTAACATTTCCCAATAATAATGGGGGCAGAATTGGATCCAGTTGCTTAAAAGATCAGGTGATCTGGCGTCCAATTCATCTCTGCACTGCTCATGTAACATCAATAATTTAGGCAGTGGTGAAATCCAATTTTTTTTACTACTGGTTATGTGGGCGTGGCTTGGTGGGCATGGCAGGGGAAGGATACTGCAAAATCTCCATTCCCATCCCACTCCAGGGGAAGGATACTGCAAAATCCCCATTCCCTTGCCACTCCTGGGGGAAGGATATTGCAAAATCTCCATTCCCACCCCATTCTGAGGCCAGACAGAGGTGGTATTTGCTGGTTCTCCAAACTACTCAAAATTTCTGCTACCGGTTCTCTGAACTACTCAAAATTTCTGCTACCGGTTCTCTGAACTACTCAAAATTTCTGCTACCGGTTCTCTGAACTACTCAAAATTTCCGTTACCGGTTCTCTGAACTACTCAAAATTTCCGCTACCGGTTCTCTGAACTACTCAAAATTTCCACTACCGGTTCTCCAGAACCTGTCAGAACCTGCTGGATTTCACCCCTGAACTGAGCCATTCCAATATGGTATTATAGATGTAACAGTTCATAATTTTCAGCAAAAACAATGGATCTGACCTCATGATGATCCAATATACTCTAGATTACTCTAATCTAGTATGAAACAATTCTTTGGTCAGTTTAAAGTCCCCCTCCCCCTTATCTAAATATTGTAGGCCTGTGGATTTATGGGGTGGGTGGGAGGAATAAATCTGTGTGCGTTTGTGTGTTAAGGACAGTAAACAAAGGGAATTTCTTATCAGCCACATGGACGGTTGTTATGTGTTCCCAGCTCATAATGCACCTCTGAATGATAGTGGAGAACTGAACCATGAACCTTTTGAAGTGCAGCTTCTAAGTGGCTGGGAAACATTTTGCTCCTAGGAAATAATCTTAATGGCCCTGTCTCAATTTTACTAGCTGCTTGTGCCCTGCGCCATCCTGGCTGGTCATGAGTCTCGTAACCCAACCGAGAGCATCAGATTGGGGAAAGTTACCCAAGCCAATATGAATGGCCTTTCTTTTTTTTTTTTTTTGTAGGTCTAGGAATCTAGCATGTTACCTTAGAGCAGGGGTCCCCAAACTTGGCAGCTTTAAGACTTGTGGACTTCAACTCCCAGAATTCTCCAGCCAGCTACGTTGTGAGTTGAAGTCCACAAGTCTTAAAGCTGCCAAGTTTGAAGACCTCTGCCTTAAGCAGTGGTGAAATCCAATTATTTTAACTACCGGTTCTGTGGGCATGGCTTAGTGGGCATGGTGTGGCTTGGTGGGCATGGCTTGGGCGTGGCAAGGGAAGGATACTGCAAAATCTCCATTCCCACCCCACTCCAGGGGTATTCTGGCATTCCCTTTCTGGAGATTGAACTTCATGGAAAACAGGTGTCCCACCACTGAGATAAAAGCTGCTAGAAAGCAGTAGAGTATCTGCACTCATTCTATTGTCCTCCTGATAAGACAATCTTGGACTACTTTAGTTCTGCTTGACCTGAGATACCCTTTCTTTTTCATACCCACACTTGCACAATCTCCTATCCTACAGCTTCCATCTCTTATAACCTATGATCCTTCCCCATCCAAATCCAGAAGCAGAGCTTGCGTTGCGTTGATTCTGCACGGTTGAACTAATCTCGCCCTTCTCTCTTCCACCCCCTCAGAGGGACGGGCTTGTGCTGTTGTCTTTGACTGCAAGTTTATCGAGACCTCAGCCGCACTTCATCACAACGTCAAAGATCTCTTCGAGGGGATCGTCCGGCAGATTCGGCTACGCAAAGATAGCAAAGAAGACAATGCCCGAAGAATGGCCAACACAAAAAGGAGAGAAAGCATCAGTAAGAAGGCCAAGCGGTTCCTTGGGAAAATGGTGGCCAAAAACAACAAGAAGATGGCCTTCAAAGCCAAATCGAAGTCCTGCCACGACTTATCAGTACTTTAAAAAAAAAAAAGAAAAAAAATGGCTTGTGGCAAAATTAGAAGTATGTGAGTGTGTGTGGGTGTGTCATGAACCTGTCTCTGGCAGTTAAAGAGTGAGGAAAAAGGACCTCGTGCGAAGCGACAAAATGGAGGGAAGTGGCTTCCTTCATGCCTTACAGTTCCTACTAGGAGAGGATCTACTACCTACTACTGCCAGGAAAGGAGATTACAGGACTGTCATTGTTAGAACGATTTCTAACCTTCAGCAAAAGAACTGATTTCTAAAAGAATAATAATAATTCAGCAGCTTTGTAACCCCTTCGGTCTCACTGTGTAAAATTGATAGCTTTCCTGTGGATATCAGGGAATTCAAAAGAGAATGCATGATGATACGGAAAAGAAGCGAAGAAGTATCGCCGTAAACGTATCTCCTTGGGCGAGCAAAACTTGAACTGTGTACGCAGGTTCGTACACACTTCTCTTGGGTGGGGTGGGGTGGGTGTCTGCATTTCAATGAGACGATTCAATTCAAAGGTGATTTCACCAAATCACTGCATCGGAGTGAAGCAGCAAGGTGGGCTTCTCTATCAGGTGGAAGGAGCCAAGCTGTTTCATTTGAGCTTCGGGTTTTTTGGAGTTTGTATTTCAAAGTGCCACGGAGGGGAGGGAATAGATGCTCAAGGAAATGGGCTGTGTCTCCAGAATGGGAGGGTTTTTCATGATTGCTGGCCCAAAGTGACTTACCAAAGGTTACCCAGGAGATAGATCAATTATTTTTTAGAAGTTACATGTGGTTGGAGGGTGGGTGAATTTCAAAGAGTTGTTGGATGGGGGGAGGGGGGAGAAAAATATATAATAAATTACCATTTTTGGAAGTTGATTTGCACTTTCTTTAAATGTTTGTTACTTGTTTACATGCAGATTTTATAATAAAGTATTTCTGGTTATTATAGAAGGCCTTGTTGTCCTTTTTCTAAAGAGAAGATATTTGGAAGACTGAGATTTTTGGCATTTTAAACAGTATTATCACTAATGCTTTACAAACCAGCTCATTGTGTTGGTATTAAAAAATCTAGCTTGTCCCCAATGGAGGAAGTAAATACAAATATGTACAGACATAAAGGGGGAATATGTATCTATTCTTTGGCAAACTTCTTTGAAAGTAAGGAATGTTCTAAGGAGCCTCATTATTATTATTATCAAGTTAATTTCATTTCGATTTCTATAGATGTGGGAATTTCCACACCAATTTTCAGTCTTGGACTGCTCCAGAAGCTTAATAGGAAAAGAATTTCGAAAACTTGAAAGAATGATGCTAGAGTGGCCCATTGACATTTACATATAATATGCTAATTTACAATATGTAAATCATTATTTTTTTTAAAGCCACAGTCTAATTTTCCACAGCCGCAAAGCCAAGCAGATCTGTTCATCTGCTTCACCTCTTGCTCAGTTGCTAGTTGTGAATGGATCTTCCTCAGTGGTGAAATCCAAATTTTTTTACTACCAGCTCTGTGGGCGTGGCTTGGTGGGGGTGGGGTGGCCTGGTGGGCGTGGCAGGGGAAAGATACTGCAATATCTCCATTCCCACCCCACTCCTAGGGGAAGGATATTGCAAAATCTCCATTCCCTCCCCACTCTGGGGCCAGTCAGAGGTGGTATTTGCCGGTTCTCCAAACTGCTCAAAATTTCCGCTACCGGTTCTCCAGAACCTGTCAGAACCTATTGGATTTCACCCCTGATCTTCCTTTTCTCTGCTTCAAATTCATTATTGTTAAAAGAGAATTGGATTGGGCAGCTCTTCAAACAGAGGAAACGATCAAAAGAGAGGATCATGGCTTGATAATCTTTTAAATGGGAGATGATTCTCTGGCAGCCCTTCAGAGAGAAATAAGATATGGCTTTCTAAAATGCTTCGTCCAGAAGCAGTCCAGATTCAAGTAAACAAGCTACAATGAAAGGTCTGGGATAAAATGCTGGATAATGCTAGATAACAGCCAAAAGTTACAAGAACTGTCAGTAAAAAAAAACTGATTCGAACCGGCTGAATACCACCTCTGATCCAGCAGGAATTGATGTAAGGAAATGGACTGGATCTGCAAACAGCTCAGATCAATATCAGGGCCCTTTTTAGAGGAGAAAGGCTGGGAAACATTTAGTTTTAAACTAAATTTTAAAGTTTTAAAATCTAAATGTTAAACTTAAAACATTCAGTTTTAAGTCCCAATGCTTTCTACTTTGTAGAACGCAGAAATATTGTGTCTATTTTTTTTTTCCTACTAGTTTTCATTCAATTAGGAAAAAGCAAAATTCTTTTCAAGATTTTTTTTTCCCCAAAGGAGAAGAGCAGGTGGGGGAAATTTTCATGGCTGGAGTGTAATTTCTTGCACTTCTTTAGTGTTGAAATGGTCAAGGAACTGGAGAACGATTATCTGAACATCTCTTTGGAGTTCAGCTTTCCCTCTGGCTTCTCACAGATTAAAAAAAAAGATGTTTAAAGGATGGCGTCAAATTCCCGGAGTGTGAACTGCAGAATGATGGAAGGATAGAAGAATACAAAAAACACCAGTAGCACAAACATCATATGCCAATTCTAACAATAAATTGATGCCTGAAGCCAAAATAAACCCAGAAAAAAAAAATACTCTTAAGAGCAAGATAGAAAAACAGGAATCTACAGGATGGGGTGGAAAAAAACCCTTCTTGGGATTTTCAAGGACAATTTTGGAACAAGATGTTTTATTTTTATCCTGTTCAGATTTAAATATTTTGGACCAGGACTTTCCCCTCCAACTTGCATCATTTATATCAGGGGTCAGCAACCTGCAGCTCTGGAGCCGCATGTGGCTCTTTCATCCCTCTGCTGTGGCTCCCTGTCGTCTCCACAATTGATAGCACTTTCGGTTAGGACAGGTAGAGGAAAAAGGACACTGTGCTAGGAGGAGATTTTATGGTGGGGAAGCCAGATTTCCGGTCGGCTCCAGAATTGAATGGGGGGGCTTCTGGTTAGGACCTTTGTAGCTCTTTGAGTATTTAAGGTTGCCAACCCCTGATTTATATCATACATTCGTATATTATAGACTAGTCAGTGTATAATCTGTATCCTACACTAATCAGTATATGATTTATATACTGCTGCACACAGCATGTTTCAGAGTTGCGGTACAACAGTTTTCCTTATGGGACACTGCTGCTAAACCATGAGCTGCCTTTAGTACTCTTGAAGTTGGGAGAAAAGAAGACAGTTATGGATCCCTTTCAAGCTTCTTCTTGAGCTACACACAACTTTTCATGGCAGCAGTGAAGGTGTCCATCAACCCTTCAAAAGTCAACTAGGAACCTCCACAATTGTTTCTTTCTAAAAAACCTCCAACCTCTGTGGAGGTTCCTGGTTGACTTTGGTGTAACCTACCTTGCAAGGAGGAAGGGGGCAAAAAATGAAGCTGGACAGGAGAATGCGGTGTATACCTCTTCTGAATTCCTGGAACCGTGGTGGCTCAGTGGTTAGAATGCAGTAAAAAGGTAAAGGTAAAGATTCCCCTGGCACATATGTGCTAGTCGTTCCTGACTCTAGGGGGCGGTGCTCATCTCCGTTTCAAAGCCGAAGAGCCAGCGCTGTCCGAAGACGTCTCCATGGTCATGTGGCCGGCATGACTAAATGCCAAAGGCGCACGGAACGCTGTTACCTTCCTATGAAAGGTGGTCCCTATTTTTCTACTTGCATTTTTTACTTTTGCTAGGTTGGCAAAAACTGGGACAAGTAACAGGAACTCACCTCGTTACGTCACACTAGGGATTTGAACCGCTGAATTGCCAACCTTTCAATCGACAAGCTCAGTGTCTTAGCTACAGAGCCACCGTGTCCCTCTGAGCCACCAGTATTGCAGGCTAACTCTGCCCGCTGCCAGGAGTTTGATCCTGACTGACTCAGGGTTGACTCAGCCTTCCATCCTTCCGAGGTCAGTCAAATGAGGGCCCAGACTGCTGGGGGCAATATACTGATATTGTAAACCACCTAGAGAGTGCTGTAAAGTATTACGAAGCAGTATATAATTCTAAGTGCTAGTGTTATTCATTTGTATAAAGAAATCAACACCGATATAGGAAACCTCTGAAGTTTGCTTTCTTTGGGCAATCTCTACCGAGTGTCTGAACATGTCTTCACCCTCCTTTAAAAAGTACATTTTAAAAGCACCTCTTCCAGGTTTTCCCCCAGTTTGATGACAGCCATGTTCTACGGTGATTTAACCAACCTCCCCAAGAAACATCACCCCGATTGGTGGAGTGAGAACTCTGAAGGGCGTCTGTGTCACCTTCATTCAGTTGACATTTAGAGACGCCTGTTGCCCTGCTGCACAACAGGGGAGCAGAGACAATCCGTGATATAGCAAAACCTCTGGAAAGACACACGCCTGCTCTCTCCCCACTCTCCTTCCTCCACACACAGGGGTTTATATAACCACATCTTGACAAAATGTCAACTTTCATGGCATGCGATGGCATAAAAGGCTGGAATAATAAACACAACTGTTCCGCTTTTTAATGTCAGAGAAAAGGGCTGCAAGACATGAGGTGTACTGGGATTTAACAAACAAATAACAAAGGTGTGTGGGGGGGGGGGTTGTAGATGAAGGCTGGGTTTACACACCTGCCTAAATCTTAGTTTACATAAAACCAGTGGTATTGCATACATTATGTTGGTCTGGATCCGCACAATATACTTGAGAAAATTCAAATGAAATAAAGTAAGCGTAAGCATGATGTCTGGGCTCAGCCAAAAGGGAGGGAGGGAGGGAGGGAGGGAGGGAGGGAGGGAGGGAAGGAAGGAAGGAAGGAAGGAAGGAAGGAAGGAAGGAAGGAAGGAAGGAAGGAAATAGGAGGGAGCGAATAGAGAGAAGATAGAGAGGAAGGAGGGTGGGAAGGAAAGGAAAGGAAAGGAAAGAAGGAAAGAAGGAAGGAAGGAAGGAAAGAAAGAAATAGAGAGGAGGGAGGGAATACAGAGAATATAGAGAGGAGGGAGGATGGGAAGGGAAGGAAGGAAAGAAGGAAGGAAATAGAGAGGAGGGAGGGAATAGAGAGAAGATGGAGAGAAGGGAGGATGGAAAGGAAAGGAAAGGAGAGGAAAGGAAAGGAAAGGAAGGAGAAAAAGTGAGGGAGGGAGGGAAGGAATAGAGAGAAGATAGAGAGGGAGGGAAGGAAGGAAGAAAGGAAGGAAGGAAGGAAGAAAGAAAGAAAGAAAGAAAGAAAGAAAGAAAGAAAGAAAGATCAGTTGTCTGTCTATTGTTTGTCTGTCTGTCCATCAGTCAGTCTGTCAGTCAGCCTGCCCATCAGAAAAATGGTTGGTCAGATGGGCAGACTGATGGGCGGGCAGACAGGTGGATGGGCAGGACGACTGACAGATGTTGATACTAATGATACTAATGATAATAACAGTAACGAACTCTACCCTACAAAAAGGAATGTAGCAATTAGTAGGCCAAGGTCCCTGGTTGTGCAATGGTTAAGTGCAGTATTGCAGGCAAAATCACAGCCCCCAGCCCCCTAAATGCTAGTGCTATTGCTAAGATCCAATTTTACCCAAAATTACCATCTATACGAGTAATAATATATTTTTTAAATGACTATTGTTCCAAGTTCCTCATCTTTTCATTAGTACAAGCATGTCTGTGAATCCTGTGTGGGAGCTGCTGGAATTCTTGGAAACAAAAGTCATGTTGGATGAGGAAGCTCTGAAGTGTGACAATGCCTCTAGGTTTTATTTACAAGAAAGCTTTTGAAAAGGCACATGAATCATGGAGCCGAAGGTGAACCAAGGAGGTGTTTGCACAGCAACTGGTATTTTCCACACAATACTGGGAACTCAATGATATTATGTGCCCGCTTGCTAGGATAAAAAAACCGTGCACTTTCTAGAATGGAGTTGTATTTCTACTAAAAGGTTCCTCAAAAGCACCACCATATTGAAATCCTAATGCTTTTTTTTTTCTCTCTACCCCTGGGCTAACCCTTCTCAATCCAGTTATTTCCCACACTTATACAAATTGAGTCTTCGGAGAAAGGCGGCATACAAGTTGAACAAATAAATAAATTGAGTTAATCTTCCAGGTTTTTTTATTTTTTTATTTTTTTTAAAATTTGATTTATATGCCGCCCTTCTCCGGAGACTCAGGGCGGCTTACAATGCGCTAAGCAATAGCCTTCATACTTTTGTATATTTTATACAAAGTCAGCTTATTGCCCCTACAAACTGGGTCCTCAATTTACCTACCTTAGAAAAGATGGAAGGCTGAGTCAACCTTGAGCCTTGGTGAGATTCAAACCTGCAGTAATTGCAGGCAGCTGTTCTTAATAACAGTTCTTAATAACAGGGTGCTTTAGACCACTGTACTACCAAGACTCTGTTTGCAGATGCTATCAAAAGTCTGGACTTCCCCGGATGTATTTTTCTTCTTGGAAAAAAAGAGGAACTTTTTGTTTAATAAGAATTTAGTAAGTTTGTGTTTTTCCAGAACTTCTGACCTCCATTGTTACTCCTTGGTTTTATTTCTTACCTTACTTGATTCCTTATCTCTATGTTCGACAAGCAATACATTCTGACAGCAGAGGTGGGTTTCAGCAGGTTCTGACCAGTTCTGGAGAACCGGTAGCGGAAATTTTGGGTAGTTCGGAGAACCGGTAGTAAAAATTCTGACTGGCTCCGCCCCCATCTATTCTCTGCCTTCCAAGTCCCAGTTTATCAGGAGGAAATGGGGATTTTGCAGTAACCTTCCCCTGCCACGCCCACCAAGCCACACCTACCAAGCCATGCCACACCCACCAAGCCACACCCACAAAACCGGTAGTAAAAAAAAATTTGAAACTCACTCCTGTCTGACAAGATACATCAAAGACATAAATATCACCAAATCAACAGTGATTATGTGCCATCAAGTTGTTTTTGATTCCTACTTTCTCCTTAAACAGATTTTCTCCATGACAATCTCTCCCTATCTTATTTTGTCAGGTCTCCCAATACTACGCATTGTCATTGTGAGTCCATCTTCTTCTCTTTCCTTCCATGTCTCCCAATATTAGAGACTCTTCTAGAGTGCTAGGACTTTGCTTAATGTGTCCAAATAAAATAATTTGAATCTGGTCGTTTGAGCACGAAAATGATGGATGACAACCACTTGCCAGTTTAGCTCTTTGTGTCCTCAAGCACATTGGTCTGGTTAGTAATCCTCAAGGGGCTTCCACAGGATGTATGTCAAAAGATTAAAATGTGATTGAAGCTTTGCCCTTTTTTTAAAAAAAAATGTATTTCTGAAACCTTCCTTTTAAACTCAGTGGAATGGAATGGAATGGAATGGAATGGAATAGAATAGAATAGAATAGAATAGAATAGAATAGAATAGAATAGAATAGAATAACAGAGTTGGAAGGGACCTTGGAGGTCTTCTAGTCCAACCCCCTGCTTAAGCAGGAAACCCTACACCATTTCAGACAAATGGTTATCCAACATTTAAAAAACTTGGAGAATCCACAACTTCTGGAGGCAAGTTGTTCCACTGGTTAATTGTTCTAACTGTCAGGAAATTACTTCTTAGTTCTAGGTTGCTTCTCTCCTTGATTAGTTTCCACCCATTGCTTTGTGTCCTGCCTTCAAGTGCTTTGGAGAATAGCTTGACCCCCTCTTCTTTATGGTACCCCCAGAGATATCGGAACACTGCTTTCATATCACCCCTAGTCCTTCTTTTCATTAAAGTAGACATAACCAATGAAAGCTGAAGAGATCCTGTCTCTCTGAGCTTTAGAAATTAGGCATGATAGAAGGAGCTGAAAAGACATCAAGAATTCTAGCCCTTGCAAGAAAAAGTCAGCAATTGGTTAACACAGCAGGACGTGATTGATGACCGGTCAATGAAGAGTAAACAACCACACAATCTTACACATCCACCCATGCAAGAAGACTCACTCACAAAACCCCCAACCCACATGGATTGACACATCACATGCACTCTTTGAGATGAACCCAATCATGCTCCTCCAATGGAGGAATAGACGTTAAATGGCATCGGCAGTATCCCCGTGGACTCTCTCAGCAGGGATTGTTTGCTCACAGATAATTATAACAATCCTTTTCAATAGCAGCAGCAAAGAGCAGAGGATAATGAGGTTCTGGAACAGCCGTTTCTCCTTCTCTTTGTACCAAAACAGATGAATTTTCACCGGGGTGTGCAAGAACTAAGGATGGCCAATGTGATACTGGGGACACCAAAATAATCGCAGATTTATCTTGTGGTCTCTGCAGGGGTGGGCTGCTGGGGGATCACAGGGGTTCAGGAGAACCTCTAGCTAAGATTCTGAGCAGTTCGGAGAACCCCCAAATCCCACTCCTGCTTGGTCCTGCCTGTCCCTCCCCTCCCAGGAGTCCTCACGTGGCCTGTTTTGGAGGCAGGTAAGTGCAGGGCGCGAGCGGAGACTCAGGGAAGGGCGAAAAACAGGCCTACCAGAAGTTCGGGAAGGCACCTCTGGAGCCTGGGGAGGCCATTTTTGCCCTCCCAGAGACTTGAGGCAAATCTCCGGAGCCTGGGGAGGGCAAAAATGTCCCCCCACCATGGTGCAGGAGGCTGACTAGGCCACGCCCACCATGGCCATGCCCGCCCAGCAACAAGGCAGAGAACCCTTTGCTAAAATTTTTGAAGCCCACCCCTAGGTCTCTGCCAGGCTCATATTCCCACTACTTTTTTTTATGATAAAATAATTTTATTTTATTTATAATTTTAAACAGCTGGCTCAGGAGTAGCCACGCTTGGCAACTATAAGAACTGTGGACTAACTTCCAGATTCCCCAGCCAGCTGGGGAATTTTGGGAGTTGAAGTCCCAAAGAGCCTGGTGGCGCAGCAGACTAATAGCCTGTTATTATCATTCAGCTGCCTGCTGCTAGTTCGAATCTCCCCAGGCTCAAAGTTGACTCAGCCTTCCATCCTTTCTAAGGTAGGCAAATTGAGGACCCAGTTTGTGGGGGCAATAAGCTGACTTTGTATAAATATACAAAAGTATGAAAGCTATTGCTTAATGCATTGTAAGCCGCCCTGAGTCTCCGGAGAAGGGCAGCATATAAATCAAATTAAAAAAAATAAAAAATAAAAAATCCACAGGTCTTAAAATCACCAAGGTTGGACACCACCTGGTCTTTTCGGCTTCTTCTATCATGCCTAATTTCTAAAGCTCAAAGAGAATGGGCAGCATCAGGATAAGCAACAAAAGGAAGACATCATTATAATTTGGAATGTCTCTTTATAGTTGCACACAACTTCACTTGCTGCTGTAAGTTACTAATACTGTTAATTTTTATTTTTTTTTTGGCTGCTGAACTGTTTAAAAGGATGTTGCAAAAGGCACCATCCTTGACACATTTTTAAAAAGAAACCCAGTTCCTGATCGAGTTTATTGTTTTCTGTTAAATAATAACAGGAACCCTACCCCCACAAAAATTGACAATTGCCATCTGTTATTTAATCAGTATTTTTCAATGACTCGTTCATTTTTTTATAAGATGGGATTAGAACATGGCCATTCTACTGCCTGCTTCTTTTGTTTGTTTATTGAGTTTCTATTTATGTAGTCAAGACGGTGCCAACCAGGCAGAAGAGAGTGAAGAAAACTTAAAAGATGGAGAAGGAATAGCCTAGAATGGCCAAAAAAATTCAATAGGGAACATTCCTTATTTTAACGTTTAATTGGTAACTTGATGTGTTCTTTGTTCTCTGTATACAAACATACTCCGGGATCAATATAGGCATAAAATTGCTGCAGTTATTTTATAATCAATCTTTTAAAAATTGTATTACCGTAGATGGTATATAAAATTGGATTTTGGCCCGATATTTGTTTGCAGCAGAAATATCATTTATCTGACCACCTGTCACTCCACCCTTCCACCTGTCAGTCCACCTGCCCATTGGACAAATGGATTGGCAGATGGCTGGATGGACAAACAGAAGGGCAGGCAGGCAGATGTATAGACAGACAGACTGACACATGGATGGAAGACAGCTGTGTTAGCAACAGGTTTTATGGAAAACGGGGTGAATTATGCAACGAAGAAGTACTTGGTTGCATTCTAAGAGATAGTGATAAGTGTTTAACGTTGACTGCATATGCTGGGGATGAAGGAGAGCCTGTAGTACAGTGGACTAAAGCACTGTTATTAACAGATTAGCATCTGCTGCTTGCAATTATTGCAAGTTCAAATCTCACCAGGCTCAAGGTTGATTCAGCCTTCCATCCTTTCAAAGGTAGGTGAAATGAAGACCCAGATTGTGGGAGCAATAAGCTGACTTTGTATAAATATACAAAAGTACGAAGGCTATTGCTTAACACATTGTAAGCCACCCTGAGTCTCTGGAGAAGGGCGGCATATAAATTAAAGCAAAAAAAAAAAAAGGAGAATATTTGTCCTATTTTCTTTTCTTTTCTCCACTTTAAATATATATATATATATATATATATATATATATATATATGTATATATGTGTGTATGTATGTGTGTGTATATATATATATATATATATATATATATATTTAGTGTAAGGGGTGAGAAGGGCAAAATACTCTCTGGAAAAAACTGCGATGCTGGGAAAGATGGAAGGGAAGAAAAGGATGACTAGCAGCAAGATGGATAAACTTGGTTACAGAGGTGATGAGTGCACTGTTGGGAGACCAGGTTAGGGATAAAAAGAGCCGAGGTGGTGCAGTGGTTAGAGTGCAGTACTGCAGCTACTTCAGCTGACTTCTAGTTCAGCAGATCAGCGGATCAAATCTCACCGGCTCAAGGTTGACTCAGCCTTCCATCCTTCCAAGGTGGGTAAAATGAGGACCCAGATTGTTGGGGACAATATGCTATTTAGTATACTGTCTTTGGTGTAAGCTGCCCAGAGTCCTCAGAGAGTGGGTTGCATAGAAATATGACTAATAAATAAATAAATAAAAAATAAATTGTCTTGGAGAAATCTACGTAGTCTCTGGGAGTCAAAAACAACTTGATAACACATAATCAATAGTTTAGTGTCAGCAGTTCTTGGTATTAGTTTGAGCACCAGAAAGAATACCTGATCTCTAGAAGTGTTGTATGTGTGTGACAATCATCTTGAAAATCCTTAGATGGCAGTCATGAGCTAGAGAAAACTAGAAAATCAAACTCATGGCTGCCATCTCCTGGCTACCTAGGTGATGCAGGCCAAATAGAGCAATTTTGCCAATCTCGATCTTTATACTGAACCTCAGACATGGCATTGTATGGAACCCACCAAGCCCTGCCACTGCATTTTCATTTGAAATGTGTCCCACATGTGCATCCATCTAAATAGGTCATGTGGTGGCCTAGAGGTAAAGCTCTCGCCTCACAATCAGGAGGCTATGAGTTTGATCCTAGGTAGAGGCAGATATTTCTCTCTCTGGGCACAATGAGAATATATCTGCTGTGAACTCCGGGCATCCGGCCAGTAAACACTCAGCTCTGTTCAGTTGCCCCGACTCCACCCCAATGCAAAGGATTATGGGGTCATTAAAAGACAAAAAAAATATGCATCCATCTATATAAACTAACCTATGGGGAGGGGTCTATGATAATTCACCACAGCCAACTCGCTGCAGGACCAGAGTTACACTAATCTCAAAGAAATAGCGGGATTGAAGCATTAAAGAAAGGATGCCAAAGGAGGGACAAATTAAAATGTGAATGACAAAAATTAAAATAATTCTTTGATTATTTTAAATCATTAAACTGAATTTTTCCATTGTCTTGTAGCAAAGGGTCCCATGGCAAGTTGTCCTGCATTGAATTGGTCGTGGCGAGTAGTAGGCTGTGGTTGAGTTGACCATGGCAAGTTGACCATGGCAAGTTGGCCATAGCAAGTTGTCCCATTCTGTTTGGAGACTGCCTAGAAGTGTGTATTCCTGGGTGATTGCATCACAAGTCCTTAAAATGTCCAATCACCTCCTGACTTTTCAGCACTGGAAAGGCAACGAATGTCCTTAAGTACTGAGTAGTCTTTACTCTTTCTCCCCTCCCTGTTGCCCCCATGAAGGACATGCCTTGTGATTCGAACTGCACAGTGTTTGTTTCAGAAGTAGCAACCTAGAAATTATCTTCAGCCCACAGAAAGACTGCCAACCCGCAGAGGCAAATCAGAAAGCTACCACCGACATAAACGCAAGGATACTAATGCAACCCGTTGTGGGTTTCTCCCACCCCACCCCTGCTTCGCCTTACGATGATCCCAGGGTAGCATGTGTGGATGTGAGAAGCTGAGTGCCTTGTTCTCTGGGATTAGCACCTTGCCATTATTTGCTGTTGGAGGGAGCCCATGAGGTAAACAAAAGGGGAAAATTTAGAAACCCATGTGACAGATTGTTCCATGCCCTTGCGTCGCTCTACATGGGCAATGGAGTGTTTCTGGCTTTCTTGATGTGTAGTGGTGAAATGTCATGGAGGAGATAAGAAAGCTAAAAGGAGTCTTTCTCTCTCTCTCTCTCACTCTCTCTCTCTCTTTGCCTCCCCCACCTCCCTCCTCAGGCTGCCATGTTCTATCATTAGTTGGACTGATAAACTTCACAGGGTATTTTTAAACATCAGAAGTTCAAAAGAAGAAGATAGAATAGAATAACAGAGTTGGAAGGGACCTTGGAGGTCTTCTAATCCAATCCCCTGCTTAGGCAGGAAACCCTACACCGCTTCAGACAAATGGTTATCCAACATCTTCTTAAACACTTCCAGTGTTGGAGAATTCACAACTTCTGGAGGCAAGTTGTTCCACTAATTAATTGTTCTACTGTCAAGAAATCTCTCCTACATTGCTTCTCTCCTTGATTACTTTCCACCCATTGCTTCTTGTCCTGCCCTCAGGTGCTTTGGAGAATAGCTTGACTCCCTCTTCTTTGTGGCAGCCCCTGAGATACTGGAACACTGCTATCATGTCTCCCCTAGTCCTTCTTTTCATAAAACTAGACTAAACTGATAGAGAGAGAGTTGAGCCAACATGTTGACTTATTATACTATGTTTGTTGGTCGTATCTATGTCTATGGAGATTCTCAGTCATCCAGGTCGTGGTTGTCCCAAAGGTGATTTTTCAAGAGGCAACTGGACTTTCTGGGTTGTTGGTTTTTTTTTTTTTTTTTTTTTTTTTTTTGAAGATGTTTCACTTCTCATCCAAGAAGCTTCTTCAGCTCTTGACTGGATGGTGGAGAATGGAAGGCGTTCCTTCCCTTCCACATCCGTTCCCCACCATTCAATCAGAGCTGAAGAAGCTTCTTGGATGAGAAGCAAAACGTCTTCAAAGAAAAACCAGAAAGTCCAGGAGCCTCATCAAAAAAAACACCTTTGGGTTATGCCTATGTCTGTTTTTTAAAAAAATATTTTTATTCAACATTTACATCTTTAAAATCTTAGTTACCTATGTCTGTTTTTATCATCATTATCTTGGCCATAATGGAGCTGAAACTCTATACATACATACTCTATACATAATGGAGCTGAAACTCTACTCCTCAATTTATAATACTTCATTCAGTGACCATTTGAAGTTACAACGGCACTGAAAAAAGTGTCTTATGATCGTTTTTCATACGTATGACCATTGCAGCATCCCCATGGTCATATAATTAACATTCAACTACAGTGATTCATTTAACTCTGGCAAGAAAGGTTATAAAATGGGGCAAAACTCACTTAATAACTGTCATGCTTAGCAACAGAAATTTTGGACTCAGTTGTGGTCGTAAGTCAAGGATTTCCTGTATCACCCAGAAGAGCTTCATTAGCTTAATGCTCTTCAGAGATCTTTGGTTACAAATTCCCTAACTCCCCACTCTGCCTAATTGAGGTTGGTATAGACGGTAAGCTATATCAGGGATGTGGTGGCTCAGTGGCTGAGCTTGTTGATCGAAAGGTCGGCATTTCAGTGGTTCGAATCCCTAGTGCCGCATAACAGGGTGAGCTCCCTTTACTCGTCCCAGTTTCTGCCAACCTAGCAGTTCGAAAGCACGTAAAAAATGCAAGTAGAAAAATAGGAACCGCCTTTGGTGGGAAGGTAACAGCGTTCTGTGCGCCTTTGGCGTTTAGTCATGCCGGTCACATGACCATGGAGATGTCTTTGGACAGCGCTGGCTCTTCGGCTTTGAAACTGAGATGAGCACTGCCCCCTAGAGTCAGGAACGACTGGCACATATCTTTATCTTTATAGACTGTAAGCTACCCTGAAGGAATGTATTTCTCAAAAAAATTCCTCCATGACATTACATATGATTTGAATTGTTGGCTGACAAGGGGATAATTTCAGGAAAGAAAATATTTCCATTGAATTGGAGGGTGGAGAAAACCACAATGGGAGCAGTCACAGCTTCCAAGGCACCTGCTGCTGTTTGCTTACAGCTGGGCAGTTTTGGCCTTGGAATTTTTTAAAAAAGCCATTGCAACATTCTTCAGCATTTACCCGGCTGTTCTTAGCCATTTTCAAAAGAATCTTTGGTATAAACCAAACTCCCAATTGAAGTGGCACAGAAAAGTCCATTTTGTTAATCACTGAGGAACATCTTCAGAAAAGAGATAGGGCTGGATTCAGTAAACAAGCTCAAAGTACCTCAGAAAATTTTTTCAGCCGAAGAAAAAATGCTTTTAAAAGTAAAAAAAAAAAAAGCCTCCGATGATTGCGTGGCTCAGCTGGACCGACTCCTGCCACCAATAGCCTCCCACCGACCAGTCCGCTCCCACAGAGAGGGTCTCCTCAGGGTGCCATCGGCCAAGTTATGTCGGCTGGCGACACCCAGGGGGAGGGCCTTCTCTGTGGGAGCCCCAGCCCTGTGGAATGAACTGCCCACCGAAATATGTAAGATCTCCGACCTCCGGGTGTTTCGCTGCGCACTGAAGACCCTGTTGTTTCGCCAGGCCGGACTATTAACATAACGATTTTAAATTGGGGTATTTTTAAATTTCTGGGATTTTAATTGGAGCCTAATTATTTAATGATTTTAAATTTTAATCGTTGTTTTGTTCTGTGTTTTTAAATAGGCTGTACACCGCCCTGAGTCCTTCGGGAGAAGGGCGGTATAGAAATAAAATTATTATTATTATTATTATTATTATTATTATTATTATTATTATTATTATTATTATTATTATTATTTGGGGGGCAGGGATTTTTGCTACCAGTTCTCCGAACCACCTGCCACCATCGCTACCAGATCGGGCGATCCGATCTGAACCGGGAGCATTTCACCCCTGATACTAAGTCTCTGGGGTGACATAATATCAGTCTTCCAATATCTCAGGGGCTGTCATGAAGAAAAGGGAGCCAATCTATTTTCCATAGCACCTGAGGGCAGGACAAGAAGCAGTGGATGAAAACTAACCAAGGAATGAAGCAACCTAGAACTAAGGAGAAAATTCTTGACAGTTAGAACAATTGATCGGTGGAAACACTTGCCTCCAGAACTTGTGGGTGCTCCATCACAGGAGTTTATTAAAAGGAGATTGGATAGTTTTGTGTGTGAAATGGTATTGGGCAGTGATGGCGAACCATGGAATGTGGAAACGTCGATCATATGCACGCTTATCGGGGCGCCTCTCCAGAAAAGCCAAACTTCTGAGTTCTGGTGCGCATCTGCACCCAACAATCAGCTGGCCGGCATGGATGCGCACACTGGTTTTTGGCACTGCTGTACACGGGAAGGACAGCTGATTATCATGCGTTCATGCGTGCCAGAAACCCGGAAGACAAACAGGCAAGGGCGCACATGCCGGGCAACATGACTTCACGTGCCACTTTGGGCATGCAAGCCATAAGTTTGCCATCATCATCATCATCATCATTTAATCTTTAGTGAGATTCACAGCCTTTGAGGCTGGTTAATAGCTCAGCAGCTCGAGTCCTAACCAAGGACCTAGGAACTGTTAAGGTATTGTCGGAGGATGTAAGCTGTTCCGAGTAAGGTGGTTTTTTGTAGGGTCAAAATGTTCAAGTCCGGCAAATTTAGAATTTCTAAATAGCGGGGTAGCCCTTTGGGTATTGCTCCAAGGGCTCCAATTACAATCGGGACAACACACGATTTCTTTTTCCACAGTCGCTCAACTTCAATTTGTAAGTCCCGGTACTTTGTGATTTTTTTCTTGCTGCTTATCTTCAATTCGTGCATCACCAGGTATTGCAATGTCAATGAACCATACTTTTTTCTTTTCAACTATTGTTATGTCAGGTGTGTTGTGGACCAAGTGCCTGTCAGTCTGAATCCTAAAGTCCCACAAGATCTTGAGTTTCTCATTCTCTAAAACTTTCTCAATCTGATGTTCCCAGTGGTTTTTGCTGTACTCAAATCCAAACTTCTGGCACAATTTCCAGTGAATTATCTTATCTTAATTATATTATTATTATTATTATTATTATTATTATTATTATTATTATTATTTATTGAATTTATATCCCGCCCTTCTCCCCGAAGGGACTCAGGGCGGTGAACAGCCGAAAATTAAAATAACATACAATATAAAAGTTAAGATAACTAAAAATAAATTAAATTAATCGGCCTCCCAATTTAAAACCCCAAGCTATACAATTAAAAAAACTAACCCATAAAACCTATTCAGGCCAGGCCGGCTTGCTGAAATAAAAACGTCTTCAGGGCCTTACGGAAAGTGCGGAGATCCGGGATCAGCCGTATTCCGGGAGGTAGCTCCTTCCAGAGGGTGGATGCTCCCACAGAGAAGGCTTTCCCCCTGGGGGCCGCCAGCCAACATTGCTTGACCGACGGCACCCTGAGGAGGCCCTCTCTGTGAGACCGAATTGGCCGGTGGGAGGTATCATGGGTATAGGGTCTCCTGTTGACCCGGGGTAAGACTAGAAGACCTCCAAAAGCCCTTCTGTTATTCTGCTTTGAAAGAGTTCCCAGCTCTGTTGAAGCAGGTTATTTTTCTTTCAGGAAGACAAGTCCCGGCACCTGTTCTGTACAAATCCAGTCCCGTTCTATAGAATAACAATGGCCTTAGGCCTGCAAATGGCTCTTTGGTCTAATAGCATCAGCCTCCAGTGCTCCAGGCAGTATTTATCACTTGGACAGTCCTGCCATCTGTATCTATTATGGGACAACGTGCAGCGGGCAACGCTTGCTATTTCTTTCTGTTTACTAGAACTCCAAAGGGATTCCCTTAGGAATGGGATGACCTGAGGCTGAGAAAGCCAGGGAGAGGGAAAAGCAATTTACTTTAAATAAAACTTTTCTTTTAAACATCACTTCTTGACTCAAACCTCCATCATGGCGAGAAGAACATAAATACAGCAACTTAGTTTGGAAGCCAAGTCCTGCGGTAAAAGGAACTTGGTCTAAACAAAGGCACTCAAGCAATACATTAGGAGTAATGTCAACAAATGGAAGTTGGAATTAAGCCAAGGTCTCAAAAGAAGATTTAGACTTTGCTATTTAGTGTGCTCATCGGTGGGGCCGTGTTCAGCACAGTTGGCTGTGTTTATTTTCTCTTGGTTAAGAACACTGTTTGGAATTCAGGAGGTTAAAGTATCTTTGCTTCTCTAAGTCATGTAAAGGCAAGATATATTTCACCGAGGTCGCAGTTTAGCCAGGAGTTGTTAATAAGCTATATCGCCATGGTAATGGCAAAATAAATATGTTTAAAATGGTTTACTCACCGCCTAATGATCCTCCACCCTTCCAAGGGCAACCGGTATTCCTTTGTTCACCCGGCTGGTAATTTTAGCATGCTGTCATTCCATTTGGGATGGAAATCAATCTGTGGAAATGATTTGCCTTTTCCCCTCCTTAAATGGAAGCCATGGTTCTCCCAGACTTGGTTTCCTTTTTGTCCATCTGGCCTTCGAAAAGATTTCATGCAATCCAGGGGTGGGTTCTACTTATCTTTACTACCGGTTCGCATTGCGCCCGCCCGCACTTGCTTTGCTCACGCCCACACACATTCTTCTGCGCATGTGCAGAAGCTTCTGCACATGTGCAGATCACCTATGGTGACATCCGGGTCAGTGGACAGAGCCTCCTGCTGGTTTTACTACCGGTTCTTACAAACCGGTCTGAACCGGGGGCAACTCACCACTGATGCAATCTCAACTACCAAAAAGAAATTAATCTTAAGCTTTTAAGTTTAAGTTTAAAGTTTAAAGTTTAAGTTTAAGTTTAAGTTTAAGTTTAAGTTTAAGTAAGTTTAAGTTTAAGTTTAAGTTTAAGTTTAAGTTTAAGTTTAAGTTTAAGTTTAAGTTTAAGTTTAAGTTTAAGTTTAAGTTTAAGTTTATTTATTTGTCAAGCATATATCAGATTACAGGTAAAAAGTATAAACATAATTTGAATACATGAAAAGAGTAAGTAAAAAGGAATATTAGGACAGGAATGCTGATGCACTTATGCACGCCCCTTACAGACCTCTTAGGAATGGGGTTTTTAAATCAATTAATTCTGCATTCCGGAACAAAATGACCGCATGAAATACTTAACAACTGCCGTGATTCTTTTTTTTTTTTTAATTGAAAAAGTTTTCAAATACAAGTTTTTCCCCCTTTTTCCCCCCCACTTCCCTAACCCCCCCTCACCACCCATCCCCCCCTGTGACTTCTTCACAACAATAGGCTATTTCATAACTAATTACATACATAATATCTTTCCTTTCCCTTACTCCCTCCTCAGAATACTGACCCTTAGCATATTATTCTTATAACTCCCATTTTTACGATAATCTGCCCTTTTTCTCCTCCCCTAAACTTATAGTGTATTATTACAATTTAACATTTAATCTTTTATATATATTAATATAACATTTTAAAGCAGCCTTCTCCCTACATCCAAATTTAACGTTTATTCAGTTCTATCCAATTCCTCCACTCCCCTAAATATATGACTTAAGGATCCTTTTTCTTAGACTAATCAATCAGAAAACTAACCTATTTCAACCCTTCAATTCCTACAAAATCATGCAATACAATTCTAAATATAACCCACTGCCCACTTTACTAAAATATACACATATCTATATATATGCATTCCATTTTATAAAAAAAAAAGACAATAACTTTAAATTTATAATCCATATAGTATCTTGTTTGATGTCTTTCCACTGGATCGTTAAATCCATCACCCATAATAGGGTAAAATAACATGCTGGTGCAACAGTTTGTTCAAAATCTTCAATCATCTTCTGCCCCCATCAGTAGTAGATATCCTCGTATATATATAAAAGTAAAAACAACCACCCGAGTGACATTATAATTATAACAACTGCCGTGATTCTTAACAACCAATGACCAACAAGCTTGTGAAATCAGCTGCAATTCATTTAACAATGGTAATGTGGTTGTAAGTCAAGGACAACTTGTAGAATCCAATCACGTGCATGGAACTTCCTTTCTTTGTCATAAAAGTAACATTTTTTCTGAAATTTGTACAGGAAGCATCAAACTCTTCTCTTGTATTGATTATACCTTTATTTGTGAACATCCCTTAAAACAATTTAGGACTCAATTTAGGACCGCAATGGAACCAGAATTTTGGTTGCTAAGGAAGGTGACTTACATATATATGATTTATATACCCTCAGAGGTCACATATTTTCAATTTGCTACGATGATTTGCTACTCTTCCCAATACCTACTGGCATCTCTAGTGACTCATTCCTATTTCCCAAGCAGCTCAAGAGAATAATCTCTAATGCCACATGTTTGCCTTCATTTTTTTTTTAGCCTCTTCAAGACTGACCATTCAGGGAGTGCAATGACAGCATCCGGCCATCCGAATGTCCGTCTTTTCTACTGGGCCTCCTGCTGCCTTCCGAATGACTGCAGCTTGATGTGACACAGACAATTATGGTAAATTGCCTCTTTTTTTTTTTTGCTACACACCAATTGACAGCAACAATAGTCAATCCTTGCCCAACCCAGGTGTGAATCAGATGTCTGTGAAAAGGATAATGTTCCAGGCTGAATAAGCTGGGGCACATCCAAGTGTGGTTCCGTCATCAGTGAATGAGTCACTTCAGCATCGATAGGAATAAATTGTTGAGATCCGCCTTCCCACAGTGATTGATGCTGAGCAATATGAAGCTGCCGGAATACAAGTGATGTCATTTCCCAACTCATAGCAAAGTTAGAAGACTTACCTGTTGGATCAAAGCAAAGTCTGACTTGGCATCTATTCTGCCATCAATCACAGCGGATACCTTTTTAGGAACCATCCAACATACATATATGCATATATATGATTTATATACACTAAGCCCCCCAGTTGCAATGTATGGCTGTGAAAGTTGGACCATAAGAAAGGCTGAGCGCCAAAGAATTGAGGCTTTTGAACTATGGTGCTGGAGAAGACTCCTGCGAGTCCTTTGGAATGCAAAGTGATCTAGCCGG
The DNA here is from genome assembly GCA_022577455.1 of Arizona elegans. Lineage (NCBI taxonomy): Eukaryota > Metazoa > Chordata > Lepidosauria > Squamata > Colubridae > Arizona > Arizona elegans. Next base: position 9,240,863 of record JAKOOJ010000014.1, read on the forward strand.
TCAGTCCTAGAGGAGATCAACCCTGACTGCTCTTTAGAAGGCCAGTTCCTGAAGATGAAACTCAAATACTTTGGCCACCCAATGAGAAGGAAGGACTCACTGGAGAAGAACCTAATGCTTGCAAAAATTGAGGGCAAAAGAAGAATGGGACAGCAGAGAATGAGGTGGCTAGATGGAGTAACTGAAGCAGTCGGCGTGAGCTTCAATGGACTCCAGAGGATGGTAGAGGACAGGAAGGCCTGGAGGAATGTTGTCCATGGGGTCGTGATGGGTCGGGCACGACTTTGCCACTAACAACATAGCCTACCTCCCTTTCTGCAAGAGATCAGCTCAAACCTCCAGTGAGTACCACTTGTCCTCTGTCCCTAAAATGTGGGGGAAACACAGGGAGATGTGGGAAATAAAAATGGAGACTTGTATGAGCCATGGTGGCGCAGTGGTTAGAATGCAGTACTGCAGGCTACTTCTGCTGACTGCCGGCTACCTGCAATTTGACAGCTCAAATCTCACCAGGCTCAAGGTTGACTCAGTCTTCCATCCTTCCGAGGTGGGTAAAACGAGGACCCAAATGGTTGGGGGCAATATGCTGATTCTGTAAACAGTTTAGAGAGGGCTATAAAGCACTGTAAAGCGGTATATAAGTCTAAGTAAGCGCTATTGCTATTGCTATATCCAGGGTGGGAAACAGTGTTTCTAATCACACACAAAATATCTAAATTTCATTCTGAAGGCTCTCTATGGGTTTTTGAGCTTGCCGTTTCAGAAGAGAATTTTCAGGCTAAAGAGTAAAAATTTAAGGGAAACAAACTTGGCTTATCTTGTGTCAGGAATTAACCACTCCATATAACAAGATCTGATCAAGGAGAGGATAGGGAATAATAGCAAATATCTATTCCCTGTCATTGTCATACTCTCATTATTGTTTGGTTTTGATTAATTGCCCATAGGAAATGTAATTGCTTGGTTTCTCTTGCTGTCCCCAACATAAAAATCGCAAGTCATAAAACATAATGAGTTCTAGCTAAGCGTTGCTCCAATGCAAAATGGTGAGCTACTAAAAATAACCTGACAATTTTATTTCCTTCTTTCTTGACTGTTGATCCCATCCTGAAGTTGCCTTCTAGTCACAGTCTCTGCTTTTCTGGATCTCTTGGAAATCCAACAGAAACCAAAAAAAGTCAATCTTGGCCACTAGCAGGAAGGACCCAGTGGTGAATTCCAATTTTTTTTACTACCGGTTCTGTGGGTGTGGCTTGGTGGGCGTGGTGTGGCTTGGTGGGTATGGCATGGCTTGGTGGGCATGGCTTGGTGGGTATGGCAGGGGAAAGATACTGCAAATTCTCCATTCCCACCCCACTCCAGGGGACTGATACAGCAAAATCCCCTGTCAGCGTTTCAAAATCCCATTCTCTCCCCAATCTTGGGGGAAGGATATTGCAAAATCTCCATTCCCATCCCACTCTGGGGCCAGCCAGAGGTGGTATTTGCCGGTTCTCTGAACTACTCAAAATTTCCGCTACCAGTTCTCCAGAACCTGTCAGAACCTGCTGGATTTCACACTTGGAAAGACCTCAACTGAATGCCAGCTGCTTCGGAGACGAAAAGGTCAAAGCACTGCCAGGCATTCGAGCTGCGATTCGCAGTTTACAGAAGAGCCTTCGAAAAGGAGGAAGCTGAAGTCGCGCAACTTCTGATCCTCCAAGCTCTAGGTTGTGCCATCCCTGGAGCTTCACTAAATGATTGCTTTTGGCACTGCCAGTAGACAATAAAATCCAGCTGGTTATTAAACCCTGACAGAGAACAGTACGATGCCAATCAGAGGAGCTTGGTTTAAGACAATTGCAGGGTTCAAAAAGCAGTTTAATAGGCGGAAACACTTGGGAAATATAAGCACGGGACTGGAAAAGATTGTTCTGGAAGAAGAGACGTGTTCTTCTCCTACTGTTTTTGTGGCACTAAAGCGGGACGGGTGCCTGTAGTAGCTCTAGTGATAGCATAGTGCTTTACAGCCCTCTCTAAGTGGTTTATAGAGTCAGCTTATTGCCCCCAACAATCTGGATCCTCATTTTACCGATCTTGGAAGGATGCAGGGATGAAATCCAGCAGGTTCTGACAGGTTCTGGAGAACCGGTAGTGGAAATTTTGAGTAGTTTGGAGAACCAGCAAATACCACCTCTGGCTGGCCTCAGAGTGAAGTGGGAACGGAGATTTTGCAATATCCTTCCCCCAGGAGTGGGGAGGGAATGGGATTTTGCAGTATCCTTCCCCTGGAGCGGGGTGGGAATGGGGATTTTGCAGTATCCTTCCCCTGCCACGCTCACCAAGCCACGCCCACCAAGCCACACCATGCCCATCAAGCCGTGCCCACAGAACCGGTAGTAAAAAAAATTGGATTTCACCAAGGAAGGATGGAAGGCTGAGTCAACCTTGATCCGGTCAAGATCGAACTCCTGGCAGTGGGCAGAGTTAGCCTGCAATGCTGCATTCTAACCACTGTGCCGCCATTTATTCCACTTACTCAGTTACAAAGCTTTTCCAGACAAAAATACAGATACAATGCAAGTAGTCCTTGACTTTCGACTGTAGTAGTGGCCAGAATTACAGTCCTATGTCATATTAAGCAGGTCTAACATAAGCGACCTGATTTTTTTCCTGCGCGTTCTAATACTTTTTTATTACATTTTCATCTATAGGGATCTCTTCATTTTTCCACTGTTGTGCAAAGACAATTGTCGCTGCTGTTAACACATGTAAAATTAAATATGTATTCCCTTTATTGTACATTTCTGGTAAAATACCTAACAGAAATATTTTTGGTTTTAAATCTATATGTTGCTTTATCATTTTTTTCTAGTCACGTATGTATTTTTGTCCAATTTTTTTTTTTAACCTTTGGACATGTCTACAACATATGACAGTACGAACCAGATGTCTGGTTACACTTCCAACATTTGGGTATCGGACTATCTGCCTTGTATCTTAACCAGGGGTGAAATGCTCCCAGTTGGGACCGGTTCGCCCGAACCGGTAGCGATGGCGGCCGATGATTCAGAGAACCGGTAACGATGGTGGCGAGAGGCCCCACCCATCCACCCGGTTGTTGTTACTTCCTGGTTTTAACAAGGAAGTAACCTGTTTTTTACTCTCTGCACATGCACAGAGGGTCTGCGCACGCACACACACAACACATGCACATGTGCACTTACGAACCGGTTGGAAAGGTAAGTAGATTTCACCCCTGATCTTAACCCTCCATTTGCGAAGGTATTTTGATGGGAAGAGCCATCTCCTTATTGCCGTTCTGTCCAATTCTACAGTCAATGGACTTTTGTCCTTAAGGACAGCATGAACCTGGAAACACAACGACAGCTCTGGTTTCAGTTAATACTAACTGGAATCTGCAATTGAGGTTATATAGTGCTTTCAAAATCAGGTTTCTGCTAATGCGAAAGAGCAGTTGCTTCTCCTTCTCATGGACACATTCTCCCATTAGAGCCACCATGGATGATTAAGGAGTCATACAGGCCTAGCAGTCTGTCAAGTTCCCAGTTAGAGTAATTTAATGCATCAGCCAAACACTTTCCAAGCCATCAATTTTCTCTGTGCTTGATCTTGCATAGGACTTTGTATGATTGAAAAAAGCGTGGGGGAGTATGTGTCTATATTTCATCCTCTTGTTCAATATATAGCCATTGTTCTATCCATCTCTTGATCATAGAGGAGGAGTGTCAAACTCAACGCCTGGGGGCTGGCTTCATAGGATGCTTAGATTTGGCTTGTGGGGCCGCCCTGGAAACAGCGAAGGACCGGCCCGCAGTGCAGGGGTGGGTTTTACCGTATTTTTCAGAGTATAAGATGCACCGGACTATAAGACACACTTACCTTTTTTGGTGAGGAAAAGAAGAAAAAGAAATCTGCCTCTGCCTCCCAGCAATTTTGCCTGGTTGCAGCAAACAGCCTGCTTTACTTTCATTTTCGTTTTCAGCATAGCTTGATTAGCACAAGGGAAAAAAAAAATCTGCTCCAGCAATTTACCTCTTTGCAGCAAGCAGCAGAGCCCTGCGCAAAACAGCTGAGAGCAAAACAGCTGAGAGTCGGGAGGCCGATCCAATCAACTTGTGCTAATTAGACTGTGCTGAAGCTGAAAGAAGCTATTTTTACCTGCTGTTTGCTGTAAGGAGGTAACTGCTGCGAGGCAGAGGCCAAAGCGTGGTGGGCCAGTGGGTGGGCGGGGCTACATTTGGTGTATAAGACACACCTAAATTTTCACCCCCTTTTAGGGGGGAAAAAGGTGCATCTTATACTCTGAAAAATATGGTACTTACCTTTACTACCGGTTTGCATTGCGCCCGTGTGTACACTCTTCTTTGATGATGTCCGGGTCAGTGGGCGGAGCCTCCTGCCAGTTTTACTACCGGTTCTTGCAAACCGGTCCAAACTGAGGGCAACCCACCACTGCTGCAGTGCCTCTGCCAGCAAAATGGAGCTCGAGAGGGCCGCGGGCAGCACTCCCAACTCTGTTTTCACTGGCAGAGGGTTGCAGGAGGCCATCACAGCTGAAAACAGAACTTGAGAGCCCATTTTCACTGGAGAGCGCTCGGGCCACCACAGGCACCTCCGACACGAGTGACGTCAAGCTGGCCAGTCCACCCCGGCCCCCCAAGGTCAAACACAACCCTGATGCGGCCTGCAATGAAATCGGATTTGATACCCCTGTCATAGAGCTGTACGTGTTGTATACAGGCTTAAATATTACCCAAAGTTTTAATGTGAACTTACATTGTTGTAAAAACCATTGCAATGTGTACAATCCGCACTTGGGCATTTTACTTGTTTATAGAAGATGTATAAGCCACTCCACTATGACACTCGACAGCATACAACAAGGGCGGAAAAAACACTTCAGGTCTTCCAAAAGGAAAAATTCCAAGAAATGAAATGTTCAAAATATGTAATTGTCTAAAAGCTGTCTTAGACGCTGGAAATATGCTTTCCTAGGAAAAGCAAATTGCCAAAGTAACTTTGCTTTTTAAATCCTCATTCTTGTGTGTATCTATAAATATCTCATTACGAACTGCCTTTACAATTCAGACTGCATTACTTTACATCGTCCTGGCTAGTGGCTAAAGTATCATTATTTAAAACCAGGGCAATCAATTTAATAATGACACATCCATCTCTTGAAATAACATTCAAGTCTGGGTTTTTTCCCAGTTTCATTTCAGAATCTAAACCTTTTCTTTCTTAGAAGCCCCAAAATGCTGCCAAGTTCACTCTTTGTACTCCTGTCAATCTAAAGACGTGACTTTTAACACATTAAAAGGCTAAGAAAGAAGCAGTGAGCAATGGGACATCTAAAAATTAGCATGCGGCCAAGATTAGCAAATAGGAAGGCAGATGAGTTTGAATGGCTGTTTGATTTAAGCACCCTCATCTTGGCAATTCAATTTATTCAGCAGCCCACTGAGTCTGATGGCTTCCATATTTGGAAGTATGTTTTAACGAGGAAAAGCAGGACAAGAAAAATACTGGCAGGAGCCTGGGAAGAGAAGAATGCTGTGGCTCTACAGCAATGTGTTCCAATCTTGGCAACTTTAAGATGTGTGGACTTCTTAAAGTAGAATTCTCTAGCCAACATTGCTGGGAATTGAAGTCCACACATCTTAATATATATATATATTTTAATTTGATTTATATGCCGCCCTTCTCCGGAGACTCAGGGCGGCTTACAATGCGTTAAGCAATAGCCTTCATACTTTTGTATATTTTATACAAAGTCAGCTTATTGCCCCCACAAACTGGGTCCTCATTTCACCTACCTTAGAAAGGATGGAAGGCTGAGTCAACCTTGAGCCTTGGAGAGATTCGAACCAGCAGAAATTGCAGGCAGCTGTGTTAATAACAGGGTGCACTAAACCACTGTACTATCAAGGCTTTGCCAAGGTTGATAAACAGTGATCTATAGAATCAACTCTAGAAAGAGTGCAGAGAAGAGCAACAAAGATGGTTAGGGCATTGGAGGCTAAAACATATGGGGGAGGGCCTTCTCTGTGGCTGCCCCAGCTCTCTGGAACCGGTTACCTCCTGAGGTCGGACCATTCCCACCCTATTGGCCTTCCGAAAAGCGGTGAAGAACTGGCTCTTCCGGCAGGCCTGGGGCCGTTGATCTCGCTGTTGCGATTTGGCGAGATCCGGCCATGAATGGTGTGAATGGGTTTTAATTGTTTTGAATGGTTTAACTTTTAATGTTTTATATATAGTTTTTAAATGCATCGTAAGCCGCCTTGAGTCTTCGGAGAACGGCGGCATACAAGTTGAACAAATAAATAAATAAATAAATAAATATGAAGAATGGTTGCAGGAATTAAGTCTAGTCCCGTGATGGCGAATCTATGGCACACGCGCCACAGGTGGCACATGGAGCCATATCAGTGGGCACGCGAGCTCAGCTCTGGCGCGCGTAGGTGCGCCGGCCAGCTGATTTTCGGGTCTTCTGGGCCCACCGGAAGTCAGCAAATGGGCTGTTTCCGGCCTCCCCAGACTCCTAGAAAGGCTCTGGAGCCTGCGGAGAGCAAAAAACGGGTCTACCGGGCCATCGCGTGCCAAAAGCTGAGGGAGCAGGGAGGGTTGTGAGCACATGTGTGAGGGAGCAGGGCACATAGGATTATGGGTGGCCACATGCACGCCCAACCCCCCCTCACACTCCACCCGCTTTTGGCACGCAATGGCAAAAAGGTTAGCCATCACTGGTCTAGTTTAATGAAAAGAAGGATTAGGGGTAGCATGATAGCAGCGTTCCAATATCTCAGGGGCTGCCACAAAGAAGAGGGAGTCAAGCTATTCTCCAAAGCACCTGAAAGCAGGCTAAGAAACAATGGATAGAAACTAATCAAATTTAAATTTAACAGTAACAGAGTTGGAAGGGACCTTGGAGGTCATCTAATCCAACCCCTGCTCACGCAGGAGACCTGTATTAGGGATTCGAACCGCCAAACTGCCAACCTTTCTGATCGACAATCTCAGTGTCTTAGCCACTGAGCCACGTCGTCAAGGAGAGAACCAACCTAGAATTAAGGAGACATTTCATGTCAGTGAGAATAATCAATCACTGGGACAGCTTGCCACCAGAAGTTGTGGATGCTCCGTCATTGGAAGTTTTAAAGAAGAGATTGGACAGCAATTTGCCTTGCTTGGCTAGGAGTTGGACTAGAAGATCTCATGGTCTCGTTCAACTTTTCTGGTATTCTGTTACTCATCTATAGAACTGGTGTTTTCTAAGCCGTGTTGTATTTGTATGATTGATGGAGGCCTTTGGCATAGGAGGATATAAATGATTTACAAAGGGGGCGGAGCTTTTAATTTTGCGGCTGCCAAAACTGAACCAGAACTGAAGAAGCTGCTTGGATGACAAGCGAAACGTCTTCAAGGAAAAACAAAGAAACTCCAGTTGTCTCTTGAAAAAGCACCTTTGGGGCAACCATGACCTGGATGACTGAGAATCTCCATAGACTTTGAGAAGTTGAGTGCAACTGCCAGTCCATAGAGAGATGTACATCTACCACTGTACATAAATGGTGAGGAGGTGGAGAGGGTGGGTAGTTTTAAATTTCTGGGCACTTATATCTTGGAGGACCTCTCATGGACTATGAATGCTAACATGCTTGTGAAGAAGGCATAGAAGAGGCTGTACTTCCTGAGAATGCTCAGGAAGATAAATCTATCTCAGCATCTACTTCTGTCCTACTATCGCAGCACCATTGAGAGTGTCCTGACATACAGCATCCTTGCATGGTATGGGAGTAGCTCTGTAGTGGACAAAAAAGCTCTACAGAGAACCATTAAAACTGCCCAGAATATCATCGGACTCCAGCTACCAGCCCTGGATGACATCTTCTAATCTCGTTGCTTGAGAAAGTTGCATAACATTCTCAGAGACTCTTCCCATCCTGCTTACAATCTTTTTGGACTGTTGCCTTCTGGCAGAAGATACAGAACAATTAAAACTCGGGCCACACGTCTTCTGAATAGTTTTTATCCCAGAGCTATAATTGCACTCAACAATGAACTAAAGGGCCACCATCAGTGAGCTGTTGGACAGTATTACTTGGTCTGTTGTGTGGATGTTTGGGTGGTTTAGGGGTGGGGAATTGTGGTGGTGGGAGTGTGTTTGGGCATTGTTATGTGTGTTGGACCTGGTCTTTGGGTGTCAAGTAAATTTCGTTGTCAATGACAATAAAGTTTGTTTGTTTGTTTGTTTGTTTGTTTGTTTGTTTAAAACCCCTGCAAGTCCTTTCCTGAATGGCTCTTCACCTCCCTCATCTTTGCAATGTGGTCTTTCACATGTCAGGCCAGGCTTGATGTTATAATTCTCTTCTGCTTTAACCTGCTGAATAGCTACAGCAGCAAACCGACTCCATTTTCTCTTCTTTGAGCAACTAAAATTGCATCCATTAGCCTGAAAATACAGAGCAATCTTTGTGCACGGCATTAGATGTGATTGAAGCATTAACACATAGAGGAACCAACAATGAGGAGACGTTGCCACAGGGGAGGCTGTTTTGTCACAATATGCCAGTTCAGCAGCCCACACGTTCCTCATCCTTGCCACCTCCACCTTTCCTATGCCTCAGTGCGAGTCCCCCCCTGGGCGAATCATTTGGAACAAATTGCTTTTACAATCGTTGTACTGTCTGACTTCCTCCCACCGACAAAGCGTTGTCAAACTGAGCAATCTCTGCTCGGCACTGCTCTCAGAAAAGGAGGTATTGCATATCCGTGATCAGCCAACAGCACCTCTCAAACCATTGATGGAAGGTAGGGCTTGAGGCAGGGGTGAGCTTCAAAAATTTTAGCAAGGGGTTCTCTGCCCGGTTGCTGGGTGGGCGTGATCATGGTTGGTGTAACCTAGTCAGCCTCCTGCACCACAGTAAGATGTGTGTTTTTGCCCTCCCCGGGCTCTGGAGGCTTTTCTCAAGCCTCCAGGAGGGTGAAAACGGCCTCCCCAGGCTCCAGAGGCCCTCTGGAGGACAGAAATGGGCCCATTTCTGGCCTTCTCTAACTTCTGGTAGGCCCGGTTTTCACCCTCCCCGAGCCTCCATGCATGCCATGCACTTATCTGCATCCAAAACAAGGGACTTCTGGATTGGGCGAGGTGGGGTGAGCAGGGCCAGCCAGGAGTGGGATTTGGGGTTCTCCGAACTGCACAGAATCTTAGTAGAGGTTCTCCCAAACCCCTGCAAACCCCCAGCAGCCCACCCCTGATTTGAGGTGCCTTCAAGTCAGTGTTGACTTTTCACAACTGCCTACACTAGTCCCTGCCGTATTCTTGGCAAAATTTCCTAAGTGGTTTGGCAATGGCTCCTCCTTAAGAGAGCTGAGAGAGAGGGACTGGCCCAAGGTCACCTGACTGGCTTCAGATGGGACCAGGGATGGGTTCTAATTATCTTTACTACCGGTTTGCAACGGGAGCACATGTGTACGCTCACTTTGCTCTCGCAGGCACGCTTTTGCGCATGCGCAGATAGTCAATTATGGAGCCTCCTGCCGCTTTTACTACCGGTTCTATAGAACCGGACAGAACCAGGAACAACCCACCCCTGGATGGGACTAAAACTCACAGTCTCCTGGTTTTTAGCCTGGCGCCTCAATTGCTACTGTCTCGTGTTTCAGCCTTGACTCCTAGTGATTACGCGGGGGAGTCCCTGCAGTTTTCTTGCCAAGATTTCCTAAGTGCTTTGCCAATGGCTGCTTCTTGAGAGAGCTGAGAGAGAGAGAGAGGGACTGGCCCAAGGTCACACAGCTGACTTTGTGCCTAAGATGGGACTAAAACTCACTATCTCCTAGTCCAATGATGGCGAACCTATGGCACACGTGCCAAAGGTGGCACATAGCTCCTTCTCTATGGGCACGCAAACCATTGCCCCAGCTCAGCTCTGCTGCGTATGCACGCACCTCCCGCCAGCCAGCTGGTCTTTGGGTTTCAGCTGTGCATGAGTGGGGTGCGGGATGCATGCATGGGGGTGTGCACGCATACAGGGGTGGGGCACATGGGGGCGCATGCAGGGTGGGGACTGGGGCGCACATTGCATTTTGGGGGTTCACGCACGTGCTTGTGCACTTTGGGCACTTTGGTCCAGAAAAGGTTAGCCACCCCTGTCCTAGTTTCTAGCCTCAAAGCGCTACACCAGACTGGCCCTTCGTAGGTAGATAGCTTGGTGCAAAGGTGTCAAACTCGATTTCATTGAGGACCGCATCACGGTTGTGTTTGACCTCAGGGAGATGGGGGTAGGGCATGGCCATGGCCGTGTGTGTGTGTGTGTGTGTGTGTGTGTGTGTGTGTGTGTGGCCAGCTCGACATCACTCACCAAGGCTCTATTTTTTTACCATGATGGCCTCCTGCAGCCCTCTGCCAGCAAAAACGGAGTTGGGGGATGCTATGCATGGCCCACCCGGTCTCTGTTTTCGCTAGCAAAGGGCTGCAGGAGGCCACCACGGTCAAAAATGGAGCTTGGGTGGGCTCCCAAGCTCCGTTTTTGCTGACAGAGGCACCGCGGGCCAGTCCTTCACTGTTGTCAGGGTAGGCCTGCAGGCCAGATCTAAGCAGCCCCCGGGCAGGATCCGGCCCCTGACCCTTTAGTTTGACACCCTTGGCTTAGTGACTCACCATCTTCTGCCTCAACAGTGATTCTAGATTAAGGAAGGAAGCCTCAAGAAAACTCTGCCTACCATGGGCAAGTAGAGGTTTCCAGACAAAGGAGAAAATCCACAGCTACTCTAGTTGGCTGTGGGACGTAACTGTTGATTCACAATACAGTACACTGAAAACCTGTTATACGTATAGGTAGTCCTTGAGTTACAACAGCTCATTTAGTGACTGTTCGGAGTTAGAACAGTGCTGGAAAAAGTGACGTACGACCATTTCCCGCACTTACGGCATCCCCATGGTCATGTGATCAAATCTGAGATGCTTGCAACTGACTTGCATTTATGACAGTTATGCAATTACTTTGGTGGCCTTCTGGACAGGCAAAGCCACGGGGAAGCCAGATTCACTTATCAACAGTACGACTGACTTAAAAAGTGCAGGGATTCACTTCACAAGTGTGGCAAGAAAGGTCATAAAATGAGGCAAAACCCATTTAACGCCTGCCTCACTTAGCAACAGAAATTTTGGACTCAGTTGGTGGTTGTAAGTCAAGGGCTACCTGTAATTCTCTGCAGCTGAGGTGGTAGAATACCAAACCAATAAACAAATCAACTTGAAATTGCTTTTATGCTGGATTTCTGAGCTTACAAAAACCTTCTTGGCTTCCAATATGTCCAGGCTGCTCTTGCATTTATTATCAAGTGTTTTTCCTTTGTCCTTGCCTAGAAATTCAGAGCAGAAACATATTGATCCTTTCACGTCCCTATTAACCTAGCTTCTATCTAAGAAGCAGTTCAGAAGTCACTGACTTCTCTTCCCTCTCCACTTTTAAATCGATTCTTTTTAGGGGCAGTAAAAATGGTGATTTACAATGTATTGATTTAAAATCAAGCCAGCTTGCACATATAGCTGCAAAGAGTTTAGAGTGCCAGCACCGTCCTTATGAATTCACTAAATAGACCGAACCAAAGAATTCGGGCTGATGTTTAATAAAACTCTCCTGGTTTTTTTTTTGTTTGTTTGTTTGTTTTTCCCCTCAACTGCTTCTTTATTCAGTTGGACGAAAGGGAATTTGTTTTCAGATTTCTTCCAAAGACAAAACAAATCTCAGAGACATTACCCTGGGGGAAGCAGGGTGGTCTTACATTTATTTAATTAAGAAGTGGTTTGTTTCTTTGGTTTTTTTTGTTTTTTTTTTAATTTGATTTATATGCCGCCCTTCTCCGAAGACTCAGGGCGGCTTACAATGCGTTAAGCAATAGCCTTCATACTTTTGTATATTTATACAAAGTCAGCTTATTGCCCCCACAAACTGGGTTCTCATTTCACCTACCTTAGAAAGGATGGACGGCTGAGTCAACCTTGAGCCTGGTGAGATTTGAACCCTGCAGTAATTGCAGGCAGCTGGTCTTAATAACCAGCTTAATAACAGGGTGCCTTAAACCACTGTACTACCAAGGCTCTTCTTTGTGCCTTTTTTTTGGTCTGTCTATTGCCGTGATGGTGAACCTATGGCACGCGTGCCCAAGGTGGCACCCGGAGCCATCTTTCCAGGCACACGAGCTGTCACCCAACTTACCTACAGCTGTGTATGCGTGTGTCTCCAGCTGGTGTTCGGGGCTCCGGTGCGCATGCCCGCAATTCCAGAGACCCAGCTGGTCTTCGGAGCTCTCCTGTGCATGTGCATGCATTTGCACATGTGTGCACAAGTACCTGCATGCAGCATGGACATGCAGAGATGGCTTTTGCCTTCATGCATTGCATGCACAAAAGCCATGCACATGCACACAGATGGTGCAAGTGCGGATGCGGCGCACGGGTGGGAGACACATGAAAGCTGTGCGCATGTGGAGAGGGTGCGGTTGTGCACACGGCGCATGGGGGCATGTGCAAAAGCCATGGTGTGGTTGCGTGCGCAGCGCCCGGGGGAGGAGCCCCGTGTAAGTGAAGCACATACCTGTTTGGTACTCGTTGAGTAAAAGGTTCGCCACCACTGATCTATTGCCTACTTTCCAGTTTTCCAGACACCTACTAAATTCCCCAAAGAGATCCTTGGTATTATGGCAGAGTTCACTGGGGAATTCTGGGAGTTGAAATCCACTCATTTTAACATGGCCCAGTTTGAAAAACACTGCATTGGGTTATTTCAGCCTTCCGAAGGATGGAGAGACGTGTCACTGAAAATGGTATTGTAGCAAAAGTCTTCTTTTCTAGTACCAGTTAAGGCAAACTGAAGAAACTCGTCAAGTATAAGATGAGCATAAGATGAAAAAAAGAAAAAGAAAGAAAGCTAGACACTGGGGTTTCCTGCTTGAGCAGGGGATTGGACTAGAACAGGGGTCGGCAACCTTAAACACTCAAGGAGCCACAAAGGTCCTAACCGGAAGCCCCCATTCAATTCTGGAGCCGACCGGAAGTCCGGTTCCCCCACCATAGAGTCTCCTCCTAGCACGGTGTCCTTTTTCCTCTACCTGTCCTAACCAAAAGCCCTATCAATTGTGGAGCCAACCAGCAACAGGGAGCCGCAGCAACGGGATGAAAGAGCCACACGTGGCTCCAGAGCCACAGGTTGCTGACCTCTGGACTAGAAGACCTCCAAGGTCCCTTCCAACTCTGTTATATTATTCTGCTCTTGCAGGTGGCTGGGTGGGTGGGAAGAGAAAACTTTTGAGAAATTGCAAGGCTGATCTCTGCAGAGCATGGAAATTTCCCCTCTGACAGAGATGTTCCTCCTCCATCATGTATATCTTTTTTTAAAAACAAAGAAGTGATTTCAGGAATCCACCCAACTGTGCCTGTTAGTCAAGATTTCCAGTTGGCAATTTGGAAGCCCAGGGTAGTGAAGGAGGCATTCAGTAAATGCACTTAGATAAATGGCTGCGGATGGCAACTGGAAAGGTGGAGCCAAGGTTGGCATAGATCTTGGTAAACATCTTCAGACCATGACTCAAAACATCTGAACGTTTACAAAAGTAGTGTAAGCTAAAAGCAATGAGATCAAACAGCTGGGTTTTTTTTCCTCCCCCCATCTGTCAAAACAATGAAAGAGGCTGCAGATACGTAAGCAAAAGAAAGCAGGTTATAGAATCTGCCTTCCTTATCAAGGGATTTTAGGATTCCGGAAAAGATAGAAGAGGTTTGATGGCTTAAAACACTGTTCCTGAGCGTCTGCTCTCAGTGACGTTTTACACTGAAAGGCAAAAACGTAGGAATACATTCTACAGCCACCCGAGTGCAGGGGTGGGCTGCTATGGGTTCGCCTGGGTTCGGGAGAACTCGTAGCTAATGTTATGGCTGGTTCGGAGAACCTCCAAATTCCACTCCTGGCTGGCCCAAACACCCTGCCTTGCCTCTGCTAGGAGTCTCCACATGGCCCGTTTTGGATGCGAGGCAAGTGCAGGGCCCGCGGGGAGGCTCAGGAAGGGGGAAAAATGGGCCTCCGAGAAGTTACGGAAGTTCCGGAAATGGGCCTGTTTCCGGCCTTCAGAGCCCAGGGGAGGTAGTTTTCACCCTCCCAGAGGCTCGAGGAAAGCTTCCGGAGCCTGGGGAAAGTGAAAATACCCCCCCCCCCCCGGTTGTGGTGCAGGAGGCCGACTAGGCCACACCCAGTGGTGGGATTCAAGTAATTTAACAACCGGTTCTCTACCCTAATGATCTGGCAAACAACCAGTTTGCCAAACTGCTCAGAAAGTTAACAACCGGTTCTCCCGAAGCGGTACGAACTGGCTGAATCCCACCACTGGCCATGCCCATCATAGCCACACCACCCAGCAACTGGGCAGAGAACCCGTTGCTGAAACAGGATATTGCAAAATCTCCATTCCCACCCCACTCTGGGCCCACTACTCAACTACTCAAAATTTCCGCTACCGGCTCTCCGAACTGCTCAAAATTTCCGCTACCGGTTCTCCAGAACCTGTCAGAACCTGCTGGATTTCATCCCTGCAATACACTGTATTCAAAATGTTTATGATTTTTTTTAAAAAAAAAACAAATTGGGAAAATGAGGGGAGAAGAAGGACTTCCCTAATCATTCAACCGAACCCCCATCTTTTTTTAAAAAAATATGAATCATGATCTATGTAACAAAAATCCAGTCTTGAAACCCACGGTTTTGATCACCATTTAATTTATCGCTCCCTTGGGGCGGACATCCTTGAAAGAAGAACAAAATACACTCCTTTTCTCCCAGAACGAAGTAATTCAAACCCCTGTTTTGCTGTGAAGGGCCTTCTCTCTCTATTTTACACTACAATTTTGAGAATACTGTATGAGTATGTGGCTGCCTGCTCAACCAGAGGCAAAGAGTGCCAGCCATGTGAGGTGGATCTTTCAATGGTAAGCCGACGTTTTCTTATGAATCACCCGTTTTGATTAGCACTCCAAGGAAGGCACCATTGAGCATTTGCAACAATAAAGATTCAGAGAATGAGCCAATGTTTGTCTTAGGACAGGTTGTATTTTTGCATGAGTTTCTTGCTGAAGGTCAATGTCTTTTGTAAGCCTCATGGTCAATTGTGAAGCCCAGTTGCATTTCATCTTCTTCAAAAGATGAATCTGAGTGTTCCTAAATGCTGGCCATGGGGCTTGATTTACCTCCATGTAGCTACTAGAACAATTTGTACTTCTGCAATATTCTATTGTGGTTTATTTATTCACAACAGCCAAGGTGAGTTGCCAAGGGAACTAAGCAGAGAGGCAATCCAATGAATTTACAAGGTGAGACCAGAAATGGATGTCATAGCTTTAGCTCAGGGAAAGGGTTTTACATCACTTGTGAAAAGCTCTTTTGCATGCCGTGGAATACCCTGAAGGAAGCTCAAGCTTCCAAGGACAAATAGAGGTTTCTTTCTCCTTAGTTTGAAATCAGTAGACCAGGGGTCTCCGACCTTAAATACTCAAAGAGCCATTTGGACCCGTTTCCCACAGAAAAGAAAACACCGGGAGTCACAAAACCTGGGTGGGCGTGGTCAACTCAGTGTCACTCACTTCCACCAGTCACATGACCCCCGCCCTAGCCACGCCTACCCAGCTGGTCATTAGGGCAGAGAACCAGTTGTTAAAAAACACCAGTAACCACAAAATCCTTTTGACATATCTCTCTCCCCTCCCTCCGTCTCTCCCTCTCTCTCTGTATCTCTCTGTATCTCTCTATGTCTCTCTCTTCCTCCCCCTCTCTCTGTATCTTTCTGTCTCTGCCCTGGCCGCTTCTCCATCTCCTGCCATTGCCCTTACCTTCTCAGGCCAGGTGAGGACTGACTGGGAGGGGAGGGTGAGGGGTGGGGCCAGCCAATGGTAGGATCACCTGATAGGAAGCCACAGCAGAGGGCCCAAAGAGCAGCATACGGCTCTGGAACTGCAAGTTGCTGACCCCCCCACTTAAAGGTATACCCTACTGTCAGGGGTGGGCACTTTTTGTAGCCCTAAGAGAGGTATGTGGAGTGTACCATAATTTTTGGTTCTCCATTCTTTTAAGGTGAAAACAATATAAATGTAGGCTTCATGCAATCCAGAAAAACCTTTGGGGGCTTCATTTGATGCAAAACCTATGCATTATTCAAATCTGGCTTAGTCAATTGGGTTCTCACATCATCCTAAACCATGTTCTTCCTAGCAGCACCAAAAGGTTATTCATTTATTCCTGCTGCAGTCAACCTGAATTAGGGTATATGCCTTGTATAAGACTTGGTTAGACCTATCATATTTGGGCTGCAGGAAAACATACGTCCCCCTAGGTCAGGAGTCAGCAACCTGCGGCTCTGGAGCCACATGTGGCTCTTTCACCCCTCTGCTGCAGCTCCGTCGCTCAAAATATGTGTCACAACCGTCAATGTGCGACACCTGCCGGCACACTCTTTATTGAACTTTTCAACCCCCGGTAGCCCAACCATGGATAAATCCAAGAAAAGTTTCAGAAGAAAACAGAACATTTAATTCAACTACATATGCTAGTTTTGTGCCTGCTCAAGAAATAGTCAGGCACGGGAAGGGTTTTGTGGTTCCCGGTGTTTTCTTTTCTGTGGGAAACAGGTCCAAATGGCTCTATGAGTGTTTAAGGTTGCAGACCCCTGCCCTAGGTGGACATGAAGAAAAACAGGAAACTCTTTGCTGCCATCCAACGGCTGTCAAGATTTTTGTGGTTCAGTTCTGGAACAGCCAAGAATTGGTCCAATAAATCAACCTTCAATGGTTTTTCTTCTCTATTGCCCCACTCCCAACTGACCTTACAATCCAACCCTTCATAATAGTTTATTTATTTATTTGGGCACTGTGTGGCCTAATTACTTAAGGTGTGAAGCGAGTCCATTTTTAGCTATCTACTGTAAAGTTAGCATTTGTTACTATTCTTAACTGCACCATGTGTCACATATTCCCACACTAGGCGAATATTCGGTAAGGTCACAAGGGTTGAGCGTGCCCTTATCAAACACGTTCCTTGGAAACTTGGCAGGCTTTCCACTCTAAAAAGACTTCTGATATGTTGCTTTGGTTACGTACTGTTGTTGGGCCTTGCTTCTCGCCTCTCTCCCCCCCACCCCCCGCCGATGCTATTTTCGTCCATGTAATTTCTCCTAACTGCTGTTTTTCAATAAATTGAATCATACAGGACAGCAGGCAAGGTTTATACGTTAAGATGGAGGGCGTCCAACATATTTTAATGGCTCTGGCATGAATTGATATTTGTTTTGTTTTGTTTTTTTGCATTAGATGGCATTGTGTAGGTTCCCAGAAGTTTTCTCCATTCATGCTTCCAGGCAGGGGTGAAATCCAGCAGGTTCTGACAGGTTCTGGAGAACCGGTAGCGGAAATTTTGAGCAGTTCTGAGAACCGGTAGCGGAAATTTTGAGTAGTTTGGAGAATCGGCAAATACCACCTCTGGCTGGCCCCAGAGTGGGATGGGAATGGAGATTTTGCAGTATCCTTCCCCCAGGAGTGGGGAGGGAATGGGGATTTTGCAGTATCTTTCCCCTGCCACGCCCACCAAGCCACTCCCACCAAGCCAAACCACGCCCACCAAGCCACACCCATAGAACCGGTAGTAAAAAAAATTGGATTTCACCACTGTTTCCAGGTAATGTTCGCTTGAGAGGGAAATCACTACTTTTATAATTTGGAGATTAATTGGTGAAGGTGGCAAGCCGAAAGCTGAGTCACGCAAGAAAAGGTGCTTGAAATGAGGTCTTATAGGAAGTTATGATAAGGAGCATTTTCTTAGCTGTAGAACCCCTTTTGATGTAAGCATCAGATCAGGGATGAGATAACTAAAGACTACATCCTTCTGGTAGGCCGCGAAATGTCAGGCTTCCTCCTCTTCCTGACTTTACATGTTATGACAGATCTCTACAGGTATAGCCATTTTTTTAATTAAAAAATATAATGAAAGCTAGCCTGCTGCAAACTGAGTGTCAACCTTTATTTCTCAGAGTGCCTGTGGGTTCCTCATGGGTTCCTCATAGGTATGCTTAGAAATTGCTCCATTGCTTTGAACACAGACCCAGTGATCCAGAAAGCACACATACCATACAAAGCAAATAAAGGTCACTCATGGTTTTGACAGGCATATCTTTACAGTGTTAGGAAGCTGCTATGAAGCATCCTTACCAAGTTGCTTGCAGGTAAATGGACATTTGATGATTGGTTACCATCACCATGACATTCACCTTGGGATTTAATATTGCTTTTCCGTAGTGGATATTTCATTAGAATATTCAAGGCACAACATCAATGTTTCCTGTGTGCCAACAGTTCTACATTGTTGCCTTTCTCTGCATGAGACCTTTGATTTTATACCTGTGAGAGTCATGAATATGATGGTACTAACATGTGCAACCTGAACACTTTCTAGTTGCCTGGTAACTGCAGCCATTTTATTATTCCTCTAGAAAGCTAACTACTAGATCATTTCCAAGCTACTCTTGACAATAGATGAGATAGATGGATGGATGGATGGATGGATGGATGGATGGATGGACAGATAGCTGGATAGATAGATGATAGATAGATAGATAGATAGATAGATAGATAGATAGATAGATAGATGATACATGGATGGATGGATGGATGGATGAATGGATGGATAGCTGGATAGATAGATAGATGATAGGTAGATAGATAGATAGATAGATAGATAGATAGATAGATAGATAGATGATAGATGGATGGACAGCTGGATAGATAGATAGATAGATAGATAGATAGATAGATAGATAGATTGATTGATAGATAGAGATAACCACTAGATGATTCCAAGTTCTTTTTGATAATAGATAAGATAGAGATATAGAGAAGATAAAGATAGAGATGGCCAATAGATGATTCCAAGCAACTTTTGATGATAGATGAGAGAGAGAGAGAGAATATTAGGTGAGCCAGATCAATAGATTGGCAATCTATTTTGTGGCATAGTAGAAGGCACTATTATACACTTCTTTTTTCTTTTTTTAAAAAAAAATTATTCAACATTTACATTTTTAACATCCTTGTTACATTTTTACAGCTTTCCGATACTGGCATCTTTGATAATATCTATTTTATCTTTTAACCAATTATATACACATACATTTTATATATTACTCACTAATTTCTATATTCACTACAATTTATACCTATCTATTACACAATAACTATTTCTTTCCTCTCTAATATCTTCTCTTACGTTTATACGTTTATACATTTATTTTGGATTCTTTCTCCAGCCAGTTATACCATCTATTATTCCATGTCTTGTAATAAATCATTTCCTCTCGGCCTTTTAGTTCCGTTGTTAATTTATCTGCTTCTGCATATTCTACCACCTTTTTTATGATCATCGTATTTGATGGAGCAAATCTGTGTTTCCAATTTTGCGCAAATGAAATCCTGCCGGCTGGCCACTATTATACACTTCTTATTCAAACTCACAATTCCCATGATTCTTCTGTACAGAGTCCTCTGTACAGTTATCTTTACTGTCGGCGGGCCATTGATTGTCTTTTTATCTGCCTTGATTTGAAGTGGTGATGTCAACACTCCCAAACCAAAATAAGCTACCTCAACTACCCAACAGAATCGAGACACTTTTCGGCTTAGGGAAAAAGCTTTTTATAGGCCCCCCTTTGATTGGAGATACATCAACAGCTAGCTATTTTTGGCATAATCCTCCCCCCACCAACTCCCCCCGGGACTTTTGTGATCCTTGCCCTATGACATATTTTCACACACATACCCTGGGATCTTCTGTTGCAATTAATCTTGGAGACAAAACTCATCCCTCCCTAGTTGAGGAGCTTTGGACTTTGCAGACCAAGAGGGCCCATTACAGATTGGAAATGAAGGATTTGTGTAGAAGGGGCAAGGACAAAGCTTGGTGGTGGCAAATGTAAGGGAATTAAAACAAAACTGAGGAATACTAGGGGGTTTTAAGAGTATTTCAACAGTCATTTCAAATACTGGCAAAAGAAATTCTCTTGAAGACATTTTAGCATCCCTAAGTGATAGCCAGTTGTAAGTTGAAACAGAGAAAACTGGAAGGGGGCAATGAAAATATCCAGGGGTGAAATCCAGCAGGTTCTGACAGGTTCTGGAGAACCGGTAGCGGAAATTTTGAGTAGTTTGGAGAACTGGCAAATACCACCTCTGGCTGGCCCCAGAGTGGGGTGGGAATGGAGATTTTGCAATATCCTTTCCCCTGGAGTGCGGAGGGAATGGGGATTTTGCAGTATCCTTCCCCTGGAGTGTGGAGGGAATGGGGATTTTGCAGTATCCTTCCCCTGCCACGCCCACCAAGCCGCGCTCACAGAACCGGTAGTAAAAAAATTTGGATTTCACCACTGAAACTATCCCCTACTTTCATAAATGGCCCCCCTCATGAATTATGATTTCCCCCCTACTTCATTGGTAAGGTGGCCAAAAGAAAAAAAAATGACAAATTGGGAAAAATAATATTACTCCAGATGTTAAAGGTAGAATTTGGGAAATGTGCCACTTAACCGATTCTAGAAAAGTAGAAAAGTACTTTCTACTATCGTAGCATAGGGCATTTTTATTAAACAGGGACTACCTATAAGTTTAATATGTAAGGTAGGTTTTTCTTATATGTTTGTTTTCATTTATTTTAATTTTTTCTCTTCTTTTCTTTTTCTTGTTTTGTTTTTGTTTTTAAATTATTTTTAACTTTAAGGATTCTTTATTTTAATGTATCTTGGTATTTTGGCCATATTTTATACTCTTCTGAAGTACATTAAAAGTAAGCATAAGTGACAACTCTTGTGCAAGGGAGACGTTTCCATACCTCGCAGTCAGATTTATTTTGGTTGTGAAATGATGTGATGAAATACGTCACATCTGTCTCTGAAACTAAGATCGTGTGGATAAGAGGTGTTCCTTCCTTTGGCTTAGCAGTGCAGAAAGAATGGCTACTGAACAGGTAGGAAAGATTGGTGAAAGTGAAGGGATTCTCCTCTCGAACCAATCATCATGTTATTAAAAGAAAGTTGGGTGAGACAATCTACTAATTGCTTATGTGGATCGTATCATTAGATACGTCAGTGATGCCACATCCAATTGACATTATGAGTCTTTAATATTTGTTCTGCTCTGACTAAGACACATAATCAAGTTGGTTTTTTTTCTCTCCCAATGGGAAACAATTCTTTGCTACCAAATCTATTATAGCAAAGCTTGGTCTAGTGATTAAGAGACCAGGTTGGAAATCAGGAATCTGTTAGTTCTAATTCCAACAAGTAACAAAGATGATTAGGGGACTGGAGGCTAAAACATATGAAGAACGGTTGCAGGAACTGGGTATGTCTAGTTTGATGAAAAGAAGGACTAGGGGAGACATGATAACAGTGTTCCAATATCTCAGGGGCTGCTCCGAAGAAGAGGGAGTCAAACTATTCTCCAAAGCACCTGAGGGGAGGACAAGAAGCAATGGGTGGAAACTAATCCACCCAACCGGAGGAGTAGGAGTAGGATCTGCACTTCCCCATGGTGCAGACACAATACAACACACTGTTGGGTAACCCTGCTTTAAAGGATATTGGATCAGTAGTGAAATACATTTTTTTTTTACTACCGGTTCTGTGGGCATGGCTTGGCGGGCGTGGCAGGGGAAGGATATGCAAAACCTCCATTCCCACCCCACTCCTGGGGGAAGGATACCGCAAAATCTCCATTCCCAACCCATTCCAGGGGAAGGATACTGCAAAATCCCCAATCCCTCCCCACTCCTGGGGGAAGGATATTGCAAAATCTCCATTCCCACCCCATTCTGGGGCCAGCCAGAGGTGGTATTTGCCAGTTCTCCAAACTACTCAAAATTTCCGCTGCCGGTTCTCCAGAACCTGTCGGAACCTGCTGGATTTCACCCCTGTGTTGGATACTAAATAATCCCAACCAGCATGGCTGATGACAGTATAATTGTTAAAAGTAGCTAATTCTGGCCATGCCTTAGTTTTACTTTGGCAATTGCGACTGTATCTGTCACAGGGCTTATGCTCTATTTGACGAGCAAAAAAACAGGTTTATCATCCGTAATTTGCATCCCTTTTCCATGTAAAATGAGAAAAGAGAACATTTGCTCACCTGTGAATTGTCACAGAGCTGGAATCTCTCTTGCTACTGGATCACATGGTTTCCCTTTAATTATTGCACAGAATTCCCAGCAACTTTTCCAATTATCTGCTTGAACAGGACACTTGGCAAAATGCCTCTGCTTTCTTGGTTACTGGGAAATTCTGCACCGAGACCTATTCCGCTCACTCTTTATATTTAACTCACACTAAATCATTCTCGGAGCAAGAACGGTTGGCTCCATGCATAAGTGTTGCTATTAATTGTTCTGTTCCACTGCCTTGTTTACTTTAGAGCAAGTACTTAAGGGGAAACGTGTATCTTCAATAGTAGGGATGGCTTGGTCTAAGAGGAAAACAGGGAAGGAGTCAAGACCTCTGATGCTGAAAAGAAACACACAGCTATAAATTAACAGGGATGCAGTGTGTTCCTTGCTCAGAAGTTATATTTAAGGCACTTCAACTTCACAACTATACCAGAGGTGGGTTTCAGCAGGTTTTGACCAATTCTGGAGAACCGGTAGTGGAAATTTTGAGTAGTTTGGAGAACCGGTAGTAAAAATTCTGATTGGCCCTGTCCCCATCTATTCTCTGCCTCCCAAGTCCCAGCTGATGGGGAGGAAATGGGGATTTTGCTGTAACCATCCCCTGGAGTGGGGTGGGAATGGAGATTTTACAGTATCCTTCCCCTGCCACACCCACCAAGCCATGCCACGCCCACCAAGCCACACCCACAGAACCAGTAGTAAAATTTTTTGAAACCCACCGCTGAACTATACTTCTATGACCTTACAACATTGGCTTGTTTCAGGGTTGAGCTAATGTATTGCTGAATCTGATGTATTGAAACTGCAATAAAGCTAGTTTTTTTTTTCTTTGCTGTAATTCCTTAAAGCAGTGTTTTTTCCAACTTGGCAACTTGTCCAGACATCTTTAAGTTGCCAGCTTGGAAAAATACTGCTGTAGAGTTTTTGGCTGATCTGATCTGCTTCACCATAAGTTGCACCTTCAGGCACCGTAACAGATGTTTTAAAAGGAAAGATGGATTGGTGACTTTGCAACTTCTCTTTCTACAACCCACTTGAATATTATAGTTACTGTCATTAAGGTAAAGGTAAAGGTTCCCCTCGCACATATGTGCTAGTCGTTCCTGACTCTAGGGGGTGGTGCTCATCTCTGTTTCAAAGCCGAAGAGCCAGCGCTGTCCAAAGACGTCTCCGTGGTCATGTAGTCGACATGACTAAACGCCAAAGACGCACAGAAAGCTGTTACCCTCCCACCAAAGGTGGTCCCTATTTTTCTATTTGCATTTTTTACCTGCTTTCGAACTGCTAGGTTGGCAGAAGCTGGGACAAGTAACAGGAGCTCACCCTGTTACGCAGCACTAGGGATTTGAACCGCTGAACTGCCGACCTTTCAATCGACAAGCTCAGCACCTTAGCCACTGAGCCATCCCATCCCTCTTAGTTACTGTCATTATCAGCATTTTATTTCTTCTGTTCACTCATGTCTGATTCTCAGAGACTGCTTGGATAAGTCCCTGTAGTATTCTTAGCAAGGATTTTTCAGAAGTGGTTTGCCGTTGCCCCTTCCTTAGGGCTGATAGAAAGTGACTGGCCCAAGGTCACCCAGATGGCTCTGTGCCCAAGGTGTGGCTAGAACTCACGGTCTCCTGGTTACCAGTCTGATGCTTTAACCCCTATATACCAATCTGGCTCTCCTTATCATCATTTTGTTGAATAGAATATGATGGGCTAATCAAGCAGGTGTTGAGTCCAATGGTTTGGATCATTGACAAAAACTTAAGAGGCACGAAGGCATGAAATGTGTGCTGTTCCAAGAAGAGAAGTCTTGCAAAATTAGTGGCGTCAAGTCCAGTAAATTTTAACTTTCCAAACTCTTGGTGACTTCTTGTAGCATTGCATTATGAGTTCAAGTTACCGTTGGTATAACGATGAATGTTTAGTTCCATAATCTTGCAAGCTCAATTTGTTAATCATAATATTTCGTTTTCTCCAGTTGTTTTTTTTTTCTTTTCTGTAACAGTATTATTTCTTGTATTCTGTTCTAAGTGGCTGTCAGTATGAATTCTGAAAACACACAATTTTATTGTCCTCATTTTTTAAACTTTTCCAAGCCTAAAGTCTCAGTTGTGTTTGCAAACAATGAAGCTGAACACCTGGATTTCAATGGATGATGTTTGTGGTTTCATCATGGAATTCATTCCTTCCTTCCTTCCTTCCTTCCTTCCTTCCTTCCTTCCTTCCTTCCTTCCCTCCCTCCCTCCCTCCCTCCCTCCCTCCCTCCCTCCCTCCATTATCCATCCATCCATCCATCTATCCATCCATATTTCTACAACATTCTACAACAACTGGAAGTTTTTAAGAAGATGTTGGATAACCATTTGTCTGAAGTGGTGTAGGATTTTCTGCCTAAGCAGCGGATTGGACTAGAAGACTCCAAGGTTCCTTCCAACTTCGTTGTTCTCTTATCCATCTCACGTAAGTAATTCTGGGTGGCTTACAAAAAAAACAAAACAAAAAAAAAACCCACCACCCTCTGAAATAATTTTACTTCAGCCACTAATGAGTTATTACAGTTTTATCTTACTTTTAACTTAATCAGCATTTAGCATTGTTACAAATACGTTCAGTTTCAGTTCTGATGATATTGCTTTGCAAGTTTTACCCTGAGCTGTCATGTTTACTTTCTTGATTTCTTTTTAAATTATTTCCAATTTCAACAGCAACCATGTTAGATTTTGATCTGCCTTTTGTCTTCATTGTCGTGCATATACTGGACATGCAGAGGCTTGGTTTTCTAGCAATACAATCTTACTTCCTTTTATTTATTTATTTATTTATTTATTTGATTTATATGCCGCCCTTCTCCGGAGACTCAGGGCAGCTTACAGTGCGTTAAGCAATAGCCTTCATACTTTTGTATATTTTATACAAAGTCAGCTTATTGCCCCCACAAACTGGGTCCTCATTTTACCTACCTTAGAAAGGATGGAAGGCTGAGTCAACCTTGAGCCTGGTGAGATTCGAACTTACTTTAATTGCAGACAGCTGGTGTTAAATTACAGTGCCTTTGTCTGCAGAGC
The DNA here is from genome assembly GCA_022577455.1 of Arizona elegans. Taxonomy (NCBI): domain Eukaryota; kingdom Metazoa; phylum Chordata; class Lepidosauria; order Squamata; family Colubridae; genus Arizona; species Arizona elegans. The sequence goes on from JAKOOJ010000014.1 coordinate 9,266,166, forward strand.
TATCCAGGCTCCTTGCCTGTTTATTACTCCCACAACAGCAAGCATATACATAGAGGGTAAGTCAACATTCCATTTGTAGGCTGTAACACCAAGACACAACTGGAAATTAAATTAGGTTAATGATTATTAATTTTAATTCAGTGGAAGTGCAATGAAATCAAATTTAGTTTTTATCTTAGTTGCACTAGCAACTTTTTGGATCCAAGCGATGACCTTCATTCTGAAAAAAGATTGTAAATTCTTTTTGGGGATTTTTGGCAAGTAAATAAATTATCAGGAAGGCTTTCAGTCCCTTAACACCTACTCTCAAATGTCCCTGGCTGAATGAGTGCCAGGCTCTTTTTCGTGCTATACTTTTAACTGATCATAATGAGATGAGATTTTGTTCTTAAATGGTCCATTGCATCTAAATATAGACGTCTTCCCTCCCCAGAATGAATGCATCTCATCACAAAGCCTTTACTGTGTTCAAAAATAACTTATAATGAGTTGGGTTAGCAAATGTAAAGATGATACCGATGCTGAAAAAGGAAAAGTAATCCTCCTTTATTTATGATTAATGATTTTCCCTCCACCCCCCAAAAAAGAATTGAAATAGCATTAAACTAAAGGTTGGCGGAAATAGCCATTCCTTTCAGTTTGTAGCTGAGTGGAAATATAAGCCTATCCAATTACTTTTTAAATAGAAAACTCAGATGCAGCGAGTGCAGCCACAGAATTGGAAACAGAAAGAGTATTGATGTCCACAAAGAATAATGTTATAATCATTTCAGGTGTCTGAATGTTGATGGTTAGAATTGGTCCAGCCTCGCAGAAGAGTTCAGTTCAAGGGAAGTCCAGCGTTTGAACTCCAAAGTATCTTGAGGGAAACACTTGAGGGGCAGGATTGTCTCAAAAACAACTCAGTGAGGATTGCACATGTCCGGAAAGTATGAGGTGGAGGCAGGGATGGGTTCTTCTTACCTTTACTACCGGTTCGCAACGGCCTTAAGAGATCATAGCACAGAGGTGTGGCCAGTGGCCAAAATTTTTCCCTACCGGTTCTGTGGGCGTGGCTTGGTGGGCATGGCAGGGGAAGGATATTGCAAAATCTCCATTCCCACTCCTCTCCAACGGAAGGATACCGCAAAATCTCCATTCCCATCCCACTCTGGGGCCAGCCAGAGGTGGTATTTACCGGTTCTCCGAACTACTCAAAATTTCCACTACCAGTTCTCCAGAACCTGTTAGAACCTGCTGGATTTCACTCCTGGGTGTGGCATTAAACCAGCAAGTGCCAATTTACATGACATTGGAACCCCTTTCAACCCCTGTCAGTATGCAATGGTCTTCTTGTCCTTTTTAGAAATAGAGAAAAAAATAATAGAGTTGGAAGGGACCTTGGAGGTTTTCTAGTCCAACCCCCTGCTTAGGCAGGAAACCCTACACCACTTCAGACAAATGGTTATCCAACAGCTTCTTAAAAACTTCCAGTGTTGGAGCAGTCACAACTTCTGCAGGCAAATTGTTCCACTGATTAATTGTTCTCACTGTCAGGAAATTTCTCCTTAGTTCTAGGTTGCTTCTCTCCTTGATTAGTTTCCACCCATTGCTTCTTGTCCTGCCTTCAGGTGCTTTGGAGAATAGCTTGACTCCCTCTTCTTTGTGGCAACACCTGAGATATTGGAACACTGCTATCATGTCTTCCCTACTCCTTCTTTTCATTAAACTAGACATACCTAGTTCCTGCAATTGTTCTTCGTATGTTTTAGTCTCCAGTCCCCTAATCATCTTTGTTGCTCTTCTCTGCACTCTTTTTAGAGTCTCCACATCTTTTTTACATCGTGGCGACCAAAACTGGATGCTGTATTCCAAGTGTGGCCTTACCAAGGCATTATAAAGCAGTATTAACACTTCACGTGATCTTGATTCTATCCCTCTGTTTATGCAGCCTAGAACTGTGTTGGCTTTTTTGGCAGCTGCTGCACACGGCTGGCTCATATTTAGTTGTCCACTGGGACTCCAAGATCCCTCTCACAATTACTACTATTGAGCAAGGTACCACATATACTGTACCTGTGCATTTTGTTTTTCTTACCTAAATGTAGAACCTTGCTTTTCATCAAATCTTATTGGTGAGCAAACCAGAACCCTCTGTAGGCTCCAAGTTGTTCCATCTTTTTAAACATTTTCTGTGGAAATCCATTATCTGATTAAAAGCAAGTCCAATTTTATTCTCTTTCTCTGTCCAACAGTGAAAATAAGCCAAGTTTCCTAGCTGGATTGGAACTGATTGGAGATTAACTTCACGACTTTGATGTTGAAATGTCCTCCAAGTGCCAGAATTTTTCATCAATGTTTTTTGGGGTGGAAACAGGCTTCTTTGTCTATCCATTATAACCTTTCCTTATCTTTTCTGCATTCTGCATTTTTTCTCTGCCTCTCTCCCGTCCCATTCATTAGGAAGGATTTTAGTCATAAATGAACAGCAAACAGTTAACGATCTGATGTATTATTATTGTCTAATACAAATCCCAGGATCTAATTTTAAACAGCAGCATGTGCATAGATTAAAATAGACCACTCTTTTTTCCCTCTTGATGCTTGCAAGGCATCCTGGAGACTTTGGGTTTTGTAAACTTCCTGAAATGACTTTTCAGTATCTTAAGAAAACTTTTTTTGGGGGGGGGGGAGAGGGGGCTCTTTTGCGAAAAAGAAAGAAAAATCAGTAAACAGAGCAAAACCACAAAGGCTGTTCGTTTTTGAAGGAGGACACTTTTCCAGCTTGCTTGCTTTCCAACTGAATTACCTTCTGTTGGCTTCCCTTTTTTCATCGGCAGGATGAATAAAAGATGAATCAGCAGGGAGAACCATTGGAAGTCCTCATTAGAAGCTAGCGAGGAAAGCAGCAAGAGAAAGTCTGCGGAAAAGCTGGAAGGAGAATCCATTTTAAATTGCATTGCATTAAGCGAGCCATGTGATTTAGGATGTGTTCTCCTGGTGATGCCTTCAGGACAGCCATTTAGAAGGGAAGTCATGATCTTAATAGAATGGGGAGAGCCCCGGAACCAAATCCATTAAGGAACATGAGCTGAATTAGGAAGTATAGGCAGTCCTTGACTTACGACCACAATTTAAGTCCAAAATTTATGTTGTTAGGTGAAACATTTGTTAAATAAGTTTTGCCCCATTTTACGATCTTTCTTGCCACAGTGAGTCATTGCCATGGTTCAGTTAGTGACCGAGTTGTTCTGTGAATCTGGCTTCCCTCATTGATTTTGCTTGTCAGAAGGTCTCAAAAGCTGTTCACAGGATCCCAGCACACTGCAATATGAATCAGTTGCCAAGCATCTGAATTTTGAACACATGACCACAGGGATGCTGCAATGGTCGTAAGTGTGAAAAACGGTCATAAGTCCTTTTTTTCAGTGCTGTTGTTCCTTTGAACAGACACTAAACGAATTGTTGTAACTCACAGTCACTAGCCTATTTTCTGACCTGATGCCTTCATCACTACACCAAACTGGCTTAAAGGTAAAGGTTCCCCTCGCACATCTGTGCTAGTCATTCCTGACTCTAGGGGGCGGTGCTCATCTCCGTTTCAAAGACGAACAACCAGCGCTATCTGAAGACGTCTCCGTGGTCATGTGGCTGGCATGACTAAATGCCAAAGGCGCACGGAACGCTGTTACCTTCCCACCAAAGGTGGTCCCTATTTTTCTACTTGCATTTTTTACCTGCTTTCGAACTGCTAGGTTGGCAGAAGCTAGCCAAAGAACAGGAGCTCACCCCGTTACATGGCACTAGGCATTTGAACTGCCGACCTTTCGATCGACAAGCTCAGTGTCTTAGCCACTGATCTACCACGTTTCTTAAATGACACATCCCTTAAGCCACCACATCCCTTAAGGGTAAGATGGCTTACACTTAGTGTAATTAAGGCAGAGTTACTCTACTTCTCTTTCTCACATTTACCCCTTCCTCTGGACTCATAAATCCCTCCTCCACTTCCCTTAACTGTCTTGTCCCTGGTCTGTTAGGCATTTCTTTTTGGGGGCGGTGAGAGTGGGGTAGACAAGCAGAGAATATTCTTCGAGATGCAGCAGGCAGCATATTTTCAAAGTCCAAGTGGGCAAGATTATAACTTAAATAACTTACAATATCTTAGTCCAACTCTCTGGGTCATACAACTGCTCTGCTTTAATTTCTTCTTTTGTGTAATTTATTCCATTTTTGAAATACAGTGTGTCTTCTCACCAACTGAAAATGTCAAACAAAATCTGTAATGAAAGCTGTGCCCCAAAATAAAACAAAATATTTTTAAACTCGCCGTGCGGGGAACATTTTGTTTTGCATGTTGACCTTATGCTGTCTCTCCCCTTTTTTCTTTCTCGCTGCAGATTCTTTATCCTAGCGGTTCACCAGACCCTGGGAAGGAGATACGAAAGTCTAATGCCCCGGATTGAGTTGATACTAAGAAATCCTGCTAGCCAACATTCTCCTTTGCTAGCCATACAGTCAATTGTGTGGGTTTTTTCGGACAAATATAGAATTTTGCAAAAGGCATCTCAGCAGCTGGCATTGGCAGCCCTGGAAGGGAAACACGCTACAGGTAGCCCTTGACTTACAACACTTCATTTAGTGACTGTTCATAATTACAACAACACTGAAAAAATGTGATTTAAGGCCATTTTTTACACTTATGACTGTTGCGGCATCCCCATGGTCAAAATTCAGAAGCTTGGCAACTGACTCAGATTTATGATCCTAAGTTGCATTAACAGAGGGATACAATCAAAATCAGGGGTGAAATGGCTGCAGGTTTTGGGTTTGGCTAGTGACTAGTCTAAAGAAAAGACTGGGGTGACATGATAGCAGGATTCCAGTATTTGAGGGGGTGCCACAAAGAAGAGGGCGTCAAATTATTCTCCAAAGCACCAGAGGGGAGGTCAGGAAACAATGGTTGGAAGCTAACCAAAGAGACGAGCAACCTGGAATTAAGGAGAAACTTCCTAACAGTGAGGACAATTAACCAGTGGAACAGCTTGTCTGCAAAAATCCTGGGCGCTCTATCCCTGGAGGTTTTTAAGAAGAGACTAAACAGCCATTCATCTGAAACGGTATAGGTTCTCCTGCTTAAGCAGGGGGTTGGATTAGAAGACCTCCAAGGTCCCTTCCAACTCTATTCTATTCAGATTATGGGTTCTCTCTGTTTTGCATCTTCTTGTTTCTACATCTCGTTTTCTTCTTGATCACAAAAGATGCATGCTCTGTTGTCACATCAGTGATCTATAGTTCTTAATTAGTGGAGCTACATTGTTATGTGGGATCCTGCAAGATGAAAGACATAGGTTCACAAGTAATGAGTAGCCCTCAAGGCAGAGTAGCATTGATAGATCTTGTCTAAATTCAGTAGAATCAGGAGGGGTTAATATTTGGATGGGAGATAGCAGAAAATACTAGGAATGTAGATTAGATTAGTGTTTCTCTACCTTGGGAGCTAGAAGACGTGTGGACTTCAACCCAAGCTCTGGTGGCTCAGCAGACTAAAGCACTGTTATTAACATCCACTTACATCTGCTGCCTGCAATTACTGCAAATTCAAATCTCACCAGGCTCAAGGTTGACTCAGCCTTCCATCCTTTCTAAGGTAAGTAAAATGAGGACCCAGATTATGGGGGCAATAAACTGACTTTGTATAAATATACAAAAGTATGAAAGCTATTGCTTAACGCATTGTAAGCCGCCCTGAGTTTCCGGAGAAGGGCGGCATATAAATCAAATTTAAAAAAAAAACAACACCCAGAATTCCCCAACTAGCATTGCTTCTGCTGGGAGTTGAAGTTTCAAGTTGCCAAGATTGAGAAACACAGAACTAAATAGTTGAAAAAACATCTTTGAAGAATGGCTAATGGCTAATAATTTCTGCCTTGCTGCTGCATCAGGGATGAAATCCAGCAGGTTTTAACAGGTTCTGGAGAACCGGTAGAGGAAATTTTGAGTAGTTCGGAGAACCGGCAAATACCACCTCTGACTGGCCCCACCCCCATCTATTCTCTGCCTCTCGAGTCCCAGCTGATCAGGAGGAAATGGGGATTTTGCAGTAACTTTCCTCTGGAATGGGGAGGGAATGGAGACTTTACAATTCCTTCCCCCAGGAATGGGGAGGGAATGAGGATTTTGCAGTATCCTTCCCCTGGAGTGGGGTGGGAATGGAAATTTTGCAATATCCTTCCCCTGCCACGCCCACCAAGTCACGCGCACAGAACCGGTAGGGAAAAATTTGGAATTTCATCCCTGTACTGCATACTACCTGACCGTTGGAAGCTGAGCATAACCTGAAGGAGATGTTACCTTTTTAAGAAAAGTTTTGGATTTTTTGCAATCTTGGCTGATCCCCATGGGAGGAAGTGGGGGGAAAAAAAATAAAAACTTTCCAAAGGTTGCAGCTATTCCAGTTGTATAAAGAGTTCCTTTGCAAAAGCAGAAGAGGAGCTAATGTTATTTTAGGCACCGGTTATTTTAAAATTGGTCAAGCTAAGAGTGAAAAACCAACATGGTTGGTCAATTGGTACTGTTTAACAATCAGAGTTTACTCAAGCAAAAAAAAAATGGTTACATATGATGAAACATTCATAAACGGAGTTTATTGATTGAACTGCCAAAACAAAATTAAAAAAAAGAAACAAGAAAATAAATATTTGCATTTAACATCATTCCATAACGTTGCTTTGCTTCTGCTTGTTGCTCCAAATATTTGGTTAGATGTATGGAAGATAACCAATACAAGTGAGATCTGTTTTTCTTGGAGATTTAGCACATTCAGAACCTGGAAGGTGGATGTACAGTAGAATGAACTTCTCACATTTAACTTGCAAACTTTTTGGTTTAGAATTGGAGGAGAAAAATAAATTGGTCCCAAAGAAACCTACAGTTGCCTGAGATTTTACCATGCCAAAGTCAAGAGTGACATCTTGTGGCAGATCCTTGCTATGCCCTTCTCGATTTTGTCAGGTTTTGAGTTGAATCCCAAGTTGAACCCTTGTCTATGTAGAAGCAGGATGTCTCGGGATCTTGAGGCTGTAAAGGAAGTCCAATATATCCATGTCCTTATGTTGGAGTCCAACAGAATCAGACTGATTCCTGGTCTGTGATAGAAACTCTGTTGGATCTGGTGCAGCCTTTGCCTGAGACAGTAGAATGTCTCTTGAGAAGGTCCCACTAATCTCCCCTTAAACAAAAGAGAACAAGCTGTCTCCAAATGTTAATACTTAGAGATTGAAGGAGATGTTCTCTGATGCTGCAGAGAGCAAGATGGGAACCAAGCCGATGAAAAGAAAAGAAAGTTCTTGGCTGAATGTTAGGAGAAACTTCTTGAGAATGAGCCTAGGGCCGTGATGGCGAACCTGTGGCACGCATGGCCATATCAGTGGGCACACGAGCTTAGCTCCGGCGCACATGCGCGAGCTGGCCAGCTGATTTTCAGGCCTTCTGGGCCCACTAGAAATAGGGAAACAGGCTGTTTCCTGCCTCCAGAGGATCTCGGGAATGGGGTAGGGAAGGCCCGTTTTTCTCTCTCCCCAGGCTCCAGAGCCTTTCTAGGAGTCTGGGGAGGGTGAAAACGGCCTTCCCCATCATCCTGGAGGCCAGAAACGGCCCATTTGCCAATTTCTGGTGGGACCTGGGGAGAGAGAAAAACGGGCCTACCGGGCTATCGCCGGGCCAGGAGCAGGAGGAACGTGGGGGGATCGTGCGCACATGCGTGAGGCACATAGAATTATGGGGTGGGCACACACGCATGACCCTCCCCCACGGTTCCCCCACTCCTGGCACACAATGGCAAAAAGATTAGCCATCACTGGCCTAGGGTATTATCTGCTGCTACAGAGGAATGATTTTCTGTCACTAGAATGTCTAAATGAAAGCTGAGAAGATCATCCATCAGGAACATTCAGTCACCCTTGAATCCTGCAGGGTAGGTGTTGTATTTAATGGGAAACTATGTTCAAGTCTGTATTACTCAATTCTAAGAAGAAGAAGAAATTATTTGTTTGTTTGTTTGTTCAATTTATATATGCCGCTCTTCTCTGGAGACTCAGGGCAGCTTACAATGCATTAAGCAATAGCCTTCATACTTTTGTATATACCTGCTTAGTAGGGCTTTTTGGCCCGCCCAAGCGGTGTTCTATTTTATACTAAGTCAGCTTATTGCCCCCACAAACCGGGTCCTCATTTTACCTACCTCGAAAGGATGGAAGGCTGAGTCAACCTTGAGCCTGGTGAGAATTGAACTCGCAGTAATTGCAGGCAGCTGGCAGCTGAGTGCTACTTTAACAGTTTAGTCCACTGCGCTACCCAAAACTCTACATGTACTATTTCTACATGTACTGCCAGGCACAAGATATACAGTAGGTATGTTATCATTTGAACCTGTTGTAACCTATAAAGTCTTCTCATTCTGATTATAGGAAGCAGTTTGGGAACTTGAAATACTAAGCAGGGGTCTCCAATCTCTCTGAACTATTTGGAATTTTGAGTGCATATCGTGGGCCTTCTCCCAAAATGCTGCTGCTGGAAAATTTGGATGAGCTCGTAGAGAACACTTGCTGTTGGAGAACACTTGCTATGGAGATCATAGCCACCTTCAAAGCATCAATTTCTCAAAACAAGTCTCATTGCCCTGACTCTTTTTCTAGGCCACATCACCTTAATCACTCTCTAACAGGGGTGAAATCCTCCCGGTTCGGACCGGATCGAGTGATCCGGTTGTGATTGTGGCAGGTGGTTCGGAGAACCGGTAGCGATGGCCGTGCGAGGCTCCGCCCACCCACCCAGGTGTCATTACTTCCTGGTTTTAACCAGGAAGTAATGTGTTTTTTACTCTCTCCGCATGTGCAGGTTTTGCACATGCGCAGAGGGTTTGCACGCGCATTTGACGTCCACGTACACTTCCGAACTGGTAAGGAAAGTAGATTTCACCCCTGCCCTATAAACATCTTCTTCTCTCTGAGCTTAAGCCACATTCTTCATTAAACCAGTAAAGACAGAACCCCTCGTGGGGCAGAATAGGGATCAGCAGAAGGCAATACAATCAATTCCAGTTTATACTTTTCCTGGATTGAATGGGCATCATGCTTTAATGCGCCGACTGTGCCTCGTCTCTATTTAGAAAATAGTACTTTTTAATTGGAAAAAGTACATGCTAGAAAAAAGGTATGTGAATATTGCAGTTCAAGAGCATTGCAGGCTCCAAGTTGCTTCTATGTGTTCATTTGGTTTATTTTTTTAATTGTGTTGTTGGTTTTATTTTGTCATGCTATTGCGTAAAAGCAGGAGATAAATCTAAAAATAAATACAATATTGGGCCTGAAACCACAGTGTGTATTTTACACAGAAGAAAAACAGCAAAACTGACTTCTTACCCTTTCATTCTTCTTAAACATACTTTTATTCCCAAGCAGAATAAGCTTTTAAAATAACAAAGGTATGAACGCATTTTTAAAGTACATGCATGTAATAAATGCTCTCTTCATCTCAATGCTAGCTCATTTTAACTTGTTAATATATAAAAATGCTTGAAGTACTATGTTAAATTAACATTATATATAAATAAATACGCTTCCTCTTGAAACAGAAACATCTTATCTTGTAACCACATTCTATAAAGATTAGTAATTTCTCGACACTACTGACCCTATTCATTTTTTTACATTACTTGTTGAACTGTATTTAACTCGGGCACAGGCCAGCTTCAAACTAGAGAAAATTCTGGAAAATGTCTCCAATTCAAATTCCTCTGAAATTAACTGTACAGTAGACATCTTGCCAAGACCCTGCATTGTTCTGGAGATTGGTCTTAGATCACCCCATCTCCTTTGTAATCGTTGATACTTTAATATTCAAGGATATGTTGGTCTGTCCTAAACACAATAAAGGCCCACTTACATTACTGAATTTTAATGTTCTAGGACAGTGGCCTCCAACCTTTTGGGCACCAGGGACGGGTTCCGTGGAGAGGTTTTCCATGGTCTGGAAGGGGTATGGTTCAAGGGTGAAATCCTCTGAAGTCTGCTACGATTCTGTGAGCCTGCTACCGAGCATGTGTGCCCGCGTAGCACTAAAAAAGTAACAGTTTGAAGTCTTCTGAGTCTGCAAAGGTAAGTAGAACAGCGAGGGGGGGTGGGAATGTGCTGTGCCACGTGATTTAGATTAGCTAGAAAGCAGGAAATCCGACAATTCTAGCTAATATAAATCTCCCATCACAGCTGATCGTCGGAAATACCAGTTCACTTGAACAGGTAGCATTTTTTTTTAATCTACCGGTTCGCCCGAACTGGTCTGAACCGGTAGCATTTCACCCCTGATGTGGTTTTGTGTGTTGCCTGCATCCCGTGAATGGGGCTTTGCTTGTTTGTGTGGTTCAGTTTCTGGCATGCCACAGCCCAGGGGTTGGAGACCCCTGTTCTAGGATATTTTATCCAGCAATATTAAATATAGCCCAGAAATAATAGCCTTAATCTAGAAAACATACTCTACATAATTGGATGCACTATAATCTATGCAGAACAGGAACGTAGAAACTGCAAGGGTAGAAAGGGAAATGGTTTAAGAAACGGTAAGGTATCATGGAGTTGACATTTGAGGGGTTAGATCATATGGCTCTGTGTGCATACATTTTCAGGTTTAGTCTTGGTATTTCTCTAGTGGAGAATCTATCAAATACCGTATTTTTTGGAGTATAAGACTCTCCAGACTATAAGAAGCACCTACCTTTTTTGGGGAGGAAAACAAGAAAAAAAATCTGCCTCTCCTTCCCAGCAATTTGCCTCCTTGCAGCAAACAGCGGAGGCCGAAAATGGGGTACGCGGAGGCGGCAATAGGCAATGGCTATCCCTGCAACCTGAAACAGCTGATGGTTAGGAGGCCGATCCAACTGACAATCAGCTGCTTGTGCTAATCAGGCTGTGCTGAAGCTGAAACTGAAATGGGCTGTTTGCTGTAAGGAGGCAAATTGCTGGGAGGCAGAGAATACCGGAAATATAATTCTAGTGCTTAAGATCAGAAGTAATCAACTCCTACCACATATGAAAATAGCAACTAGCAAAATAGCTACAAGAAGAATGGACATAATCCAAAATATTATTTGCCAAGCTGTTCAAAAACTGGAGGTTTTTTTTACCATCAGCAATTAAAAAAAATAAGCATGACTGTTAGAGCAGCAATTGCTAACAAATCTTGCTAAAGAAAATTCCTACTACCTTTATTACTGGTTAAGTTCCACTTGCTAGAAAAATGACATCCAGTCATCCCATCTGTAAGCGGATGATGGACAACTCATGATCAAAGAAAAACTTTGTTTAGGGACAAGGTGTAGACTGTTCTAACACCGTGTTGGATTTTCCCTGTGCTAAAAGAAACGATTCTGTAAATTTGATGTAGCCCAATAATACTTAGCAACATTACTTATAAAATGCACAATCTTGAGGGGTTCTTGTTTTAAGCAATATTTTATGATTAAAATTTGTGGACTTGTGGTCCTAAGGATGCAAAAAAATTTTTGTTGTTGTTGTTCAAACTGCTAGCAGAACTATTAGCCCTTTATGTTTTTCTAATGCCAACATTAAGAAATGACCTTTCTCCCCACTTTCTGGATTTTTAAGCACAATATATTACAAGGTTTGTGTTTTTCCTTCCGACTTCTCAATTCTTCTTAATCAACTTGTTCCCTTTTTCTGTAAACCACAGGCCATTCTTAGAACCGAGGATATGGACTGCTTCTCTTAATCTAACGTACATCCAATTTAATCAACTATTCTGTAGCTTCGTTTGATTGCTTCATTTGAGCCGCTCCTTCCTTTGGGTCATTTGAAGACTTTTCATTCTCCCTGGGCTCAGTCTGAAAAGATTTGCTATCAGATATGTCATTCCAAAAACTCTGAAATTTCCCTCAAAGAAAAATCTGCTTGGTTCCGTTTTCATGTTGAATTGGAACGCAAGTTGAAGAATGCAAAGTGTAACTCAGCAAACAGTTCCGTGGAAATGAAATGCAGCGTTGCAGACTTCCCTAAAATCATGATTCAGACAGTGAGTAGTGTGTACTATTAATAAAACTCTGCTCTTTTTCAGAGAACAGTCATCAACCCAGTGTATTACTCATACATGACTGGTATTCAAAGAGAATGTTAGTCAACAGGTGTTTTAAAAGATCAAACATAAATAAAAAGCATAATATTTGTCCATTCTTAGGAAATTAAAGCCATTCATTGGCAACATGGCGCGTTGAGCCAAGGCTGCAAATATATCCTTATCTCCTTACACTGTAAATGTCTTCCAATTGCCTACGAATAGTAATCCTTTCTGAAGCTTTTTTTTTTTTTAAGACAGCAAGAGACACTCACGTAAGACTGCTATGGTAGCAGAAGCAATCAACAGGAGTTTGAAATCCCTGAAGTGCTTTCTACGAGTATTCAAGTAGTAATTGATGCAAGCTATGAACAGTAGCCGTTCAGATGAGGAAAGAAAAGGGGGTTGTTGCAAGCCTTTCAAACAGAAAGGTAAGGAGGAAAACTGATCACAGTGGACGCTGCTTAAATAGCTGGAAGACGCTTTCCATATTAATGTATCACGATGACGCCATCAGGAACCTCATGCAAATGACTTGGGAGCAGAAGACAAAATTCAGCATTGCAGGGATGAATTTGGCTTCAGGGAAGTGTTTCATTGACCCTCCACAAACCTATGAAAATAGCTGTATCTTTAAGGAGCTCTAGTAGCAGGGGATTTTTGACCTGGCAGGAATGGCTATGCAGTGGCAAAGGGGCATTGTTGGATATAATTCTTTTGACAGGATCAAAGTAAGCTCCCTTGGAGTAGCATCTCTGCCTTTCAGTACAAGTCAGTTTGCATGGATTGGAATCCTGAACCCCACTGAACCCCAAAGTGTCCTCAGAAAAATAATGCATCTCTTCCCCTGCATGCAATCTTTTCACTGATGGCCATTTTGGAGAGCTCACAGAGGAAGAGCGCTATCTGCCATTCCAATCTATTTTAGAAATACTACTAAAGTATTACTAGCTGTACTACTAGCTACAAAGTTTAGGTTCCACTTAAACAACTATTACCAGTTTCTCCCCAGCACCCCATTAACTACAAAACTCAAGTGTTCCACTAAAATCAAATGATTGCCCCAAAATTATTTTACAAGCCAAAAATGAATGGTTTTTTTTATAGGAATTCAAGGCTTACAGAGAAATAAACTTGGTCTCCTGAAGGAAGGACAGAGATTTTATGGGTGGGGCTCTCATGCAAAAAAAATGTTTCAGGGAATTTGAAGTGAACGCTCCTGACCTTCGGAATTCATGTAACTCAAGATCTTTCTTCATCCTCTTGATAGTATCTATCAATTACATCTGAATTAAAATAGACCACTGTAACTGTGATATCATCCCTGTACATGCGTGCGAGGTCATCAGGAAGAGTCAACATTGCCATAAGCTTTTCTTGGTCTATCTCTCCATATTCATTGGCACCAATGGCATGTCTGATAAGGTGGGTTGCCACATTCTGGTCACAGGGCTGGGCAGTCCGAGCCTTTCTCCGAAGTAGCAGGTCTTGCACATACCCTAGACTTGTTGGTTTCTTAAAAGTGAGTTGAGTTTTCTGGACATCATCTTCAACTGTATGGTTTGCAACGAGCTGGACCACTTCTTGGTTACTCAACATGTCCCACAGGCCATCAGAAGCAAGAACCAAGAACTTATCCTGCCGCCTGATTTTGTGGTAAGTGACCTCTGGCTCGGCTGTTAAGTAAGGAGGGGTGTGATAACACGGAGGGACATACTCATAGATGTTTAAATCCTCCAGGTTGCAGTGGTTTTTAAGGATACTCTGCTGCAGATCCTGACTCCACTTGAACATGACATCTCCAAAAGCTCTGGAAGGCATAAGGACACCCAGCAATCTGTCGTTCATAATGAGAGTGTTCCATTCAGAAGTTGGGTGCTCACCTTTCAACCGCGAGATTTCTGACTGATTGAAAGCATTATGATCTCGGGTAAGGGGTAAAGCAGACCACGAGCCATTGGGGTTCTGAACTCCCAGGATCACCCTGCAGTCCCCAGCATTTGCAACATGCAAATGAGCCTGATCAACATGAGCTAAGCAAGCTGTTGCCCCCGAGAAAGCCACCTGTAGAGCGATATTTTTCAGAAGTTCGTTCTTGGAAGGTGCCTGAACTTCCAATGATATGTCTGAATCCAACCTTTTAAAAGCACCGATCAAAGCTTCTTCCATCGTCAGTCCAAGGTCTGTGTCCGAGCTCAGTAAGTCTTGCCAATAAACTCTGAGCTGTTCCAAGTACAGGGAGGCAACCTCGTGGAAGAAGCCGTCGTTGGGGTGTTTGTGCCACTGAAGAATGGGCATTATCGGTTTCATAGATTCCACGGCCAACTCAATCTCTTCCAGCGTTTGCCGAGACAGAAGAGAAACGGCGAGGTAAGAAAACAGCCTCTCGCTCACCGACTGAGCACAGGAATAGCCGGCGTGGCCGTCAAAGATTCCGAACATCATTCCCCTCGTCTGCAAACAGGTTGCCGCGCTTCGGCGGTCTTCTATTGGCACGTTGGCTCCCAGGTGGTTGGACTCGAATTTCAATACTGAGCTGGGATTTTTCCCGTCAAATTCAGGGACGGTGTAGGACAACTCGCTCGCCCTTAAGACCTCATTGATCTGTGATGGCGTCAAATGGAAAGAGAAGTCTTCTTCTTCCGTGGAGGTATGTCGGAAGGCTTTTCCCAGGGGGAACGTGTGATTCACCTGGCAACTGCAGCTTGCTGGGGACCAACCTGAACGACCTTTGGCCAACAAACTTTTCCATGCTTGATTTTGGGAGAGAACATATCTGGAATAGAAGCGTCCTTTTCCGGGCAAAGTTGCAACAGCAGATCTTGAAATAATAACCCAGCTAGGCATAATGCCTATCATACGATTCTTTGGACTTCCAATCACGTTCTGGAAAGTCTACAGGTAAAATGAAAACATAATTAAAGGAGAAAACAGGAAGACGGCACAATTTCTACAGCAAAGGGTAGACTAAATTGCTTTCTACCAGTAGGCTCCTGAAGACATAATTGCTTATCATTGTTCTCAGTAATAATTTTGTCTGCATAGGCAATTTATATCAACAATCTGGCAACATTCACATGGAAGAAATTAAACAATATGTCTGGATTCTTAACAGGGGTCAGCAGTAGGACACTTTCATAACTGCAATATCCCTTCTACTTGGAAACCACTTCTGAACTTTGTGCTTGAGGTGGAAAAAAAATGAAACTTTGATTTTGGGTTTTCCCAATCAGATAGAATTGCCGTTATAGAAATGGCTAGTATATATTATTATGTAAAAGTAAAAAGTTGAGGTTCTATGTTATTAACTTATTCTATTGTGCCAAAAAGAGTCGAAAGTCAATGTTTTCTTTTTCTTTTCCCTTTCACCTTACACATTTTCCTCTTCCCCTTCTCGTCCCGTTTTCCCATTATTTTCATTTTTCTTTGTATTTCTGCATTTTACGTTATGATTAATAAAAATTGTAATCTCCAAGATTTCATAACTGCAGGCTCTCGAAATAAGCCTAGACATCCTTACAAAATTCAGTATTTTTATCATTTTTCAAAAATTCTAATGGTAGAAATCTTTTGAGACGGATTGCTAAATCTTCTGAAGCTTTGGGTCTTACATAATTTCTGGTAATGGTATGACCATTTTGGAATGACCTTGAAGAAAAGAGGAAGAGCCACAGCCTAGACCAGGGGTGTCAAACTCAAGGTCCGAGGTCCAGATCTGGCCTGCGTGGTGCTTAGATCTGGCCCATGGGGCTGACCTCGAAACAGAGAAGGACTGGCCCGCAGTGCCTCTGCCAATGAAAACGGAGGGATGTGTGTGGCCCTCCTGAGCTCCGTTTTCACTGGCAGAGGGTTGCAGGAGGCCGTCGCAACCGAAAACAGAGCTTGGGAGCCCTTTTTTGCTGGCAGAGTGGTCAGGCCACCACAGGCCCCCCCAACACGAGTGACGTCAAGCTGGCCACACATCCCTGGCCACGCCCCCTGATCACATCACGTCAAACACAACCCTGATGTGGCCCTCAATGGAATCAAGTTTGACACTCCTGGCCTAGACAATCAAAAGCTTTCTCGGTCCACAGAAAGAAAAGGAGTGTGGGAAGCATCTCAGAAGGGACCTATCCTACTTTTCTGGAAACTAAAAATAAAGGAGGATGAAAATGCTTTCAGACTTGCAAGATTCTGTTACTATATCCTTACAATAAAGGTAGCAACAACTCATGGTTTTGTATTTCTTGTTTGGACTACCTGACCAACAATATCTTAAAGAGCCATGGTGGCGCAGTGGTTAAGTGTAGTATTGCAAGCTAATTCTGCTGACTGCCTGGGGTTCGATCCTCACCAGCTCAAGGTTGACTCAACCTTCCATCATTCCATGGTTGGTAAAACGAGGAGCCAGATTGTTAGGGGCAATAGGCTGACTCTGTAAACCTCTTAGGGAGGGCTGTACAGCATCGTGAAGCGGTATCTAAGTGCTATTGCTATTTCAGGAATACAATAGGTGGAACATTATGGCGTACAATGATCTCGAGAGCTTTCAATTTTCCTTTTAAGTAGGAGATATAGCAACCCATCATACATTGTGGATGCCTATTGCCTGAAAGGTCTGCTGATCTCCAGGCCTCCCACAACATAGGTAGATTTCAAAACTGCCAACTGTAGGCACTGCTGGAATGTGTGTAGACACCAAGATAGCAAAAACCATTTACTTAGTCCTCATCTCTTTTTTGCAGAACGTACGATTTGCTCCTATGGGTTAGTTTTTGTAAGTTTATGTCATCAGAATGGGGCGATGCAGTGGCTTAGCGGCTAAGAGACTGAGCTTATCAACTAGAAAGCCGGCAACCCAGGTTCGAGACTCGAGCATCACGCAAACAGGGTGAGCTCCGTTCCTCGCTTCAGCTCCTGCCAACCTAGCAGTTTGAAAGCATGCCAATGCGAGTAGATAAATAGGTACCACTTCCGTGGGAAGGTAAAAGTGCTCTGTGACATCATGGTGGGCAAATGACTATGGAAACGTCTTTGGACAGCCCTGGCTCAATGGCCTTGAAATAGAGATGAGCACTGGCCCCTATAGTCAGCAACAACTAGCAGAATAAAATCCATAGGGACACTTACTTTAGTTCATCAGAAGGCATTTTTTTATAATTAAGGAAACTGTATTACCCAATGCTTTGCAGAGATTTTTTTTCCCTAATGAAAGACTTCTGACCCGCTTCTCGTAAAATAGCTATAAATGAAAAGTTAACCACCTCCCACTCACATCTTGCAAAACTCTTCACTTTAAAAAAAAAATGTAGTTTGTGACATTCCACATGAGGATGTGAAAAATTGGGTTTCAGCCTCATGGCTGGCATAGAACAAACCCAATAAATAAAGCAGCATCGTACATTGGCTGCCTAGTTCTCTTTGATTGCAATTTAATGCACATTGTTTTGAGAGGAAATCAGGCTTACTGATATCAGAGTACTTGTTTCTGAGTAAATATGTTCAGTAGTTAGCAAAAAAAACCCAACTTGCAAGGTCTGGGACCATCCTTACCTTGATAAACATTAACCCAACAAAGAGTGTTATTGTAAAAGATAAAGGTTTCCCTGTCCAGTTGTGTCCAGCTCTAGGATGCAACTTTCATTTCCTTTTCTTGGTCAAGGAAACCAGCATTAAAGGTAAAGGTTCCCCTCACACATATGTGCTAGTCGTTCCCAATTCTAGGGGACGGTACTTATTTCCGTTTCAAAGCCGAAGAGCCAGCACTGTCCGAAGACATCTCCGTGGTCATGTGGCCGGCATGACTAAACGCCAAAGGCGCACGGAACGCTGTTACCTTCCCACCAAAGGTGGTCTCTATTTTTCTACTTGCATTTTTTACATGCTTTCTGCTAGGTTGGCAGAAGCTGGGACAAGTAACAGAAGCTCAAGCTGTTACGCAGCACTAGGGATTCGAACCGCTGAACTGCCAATCTTTCAACCAACAAGTTCAGCGTCTTAACCACTGAGCCACCACGTCCCCTTAAGCCAGCATTGCCTGAAGACAATTTCTGCGGTCATGTGTCCAGTATGGCTATATGTCAAACACGCATGGAACGTGTTACCTTCCCACCGAAGTGGTACCTATTGATCTACTTGCATTTGCATACTTTTGAACTGCTAGGTGGGCAGGAGCTGGAGCAAGGAATGAGAGTTCATCCCATTGCGCAGAGCTTGGATCTCAAACCCGAGCTGTCAGCTCTCCAGCCGAGAAACTCAGCATCTTTAACCGCTGAGCCATTGCACCTCCCCTTCTATTATTGCATACATACACAATGAAACGTTGGACTGTGGATACCACTGAGTTGAATGAAGCCAATGTAGTCCTTCTACAGATGTTCTCCAGGGAAAAGAGTTATTCTTCTCCCACCCAATGGTGGGATTCAAATAAGTTAACAACTGGTTCTCTCCCTAATGACCAGCTGGGTAGGCATGGCTCGGTGGTCATGTGACCATGTGGACGTGGCCAACTCAACGTCACTCACATTGATGGGTGCTTCGCCTTAACTGTTACAATGTAATAAGGGTTAACCGGAGAGGCAGTTTCTGTAAGCAGGGCAATAAAGATTCGGCTAGAAACAACCCCAGAAGGTTTCCTTCCTGCCTTCCTTACAGGATTAGCCCTGTAAAGTGGGGGGAAAAAAACAAAATAAGATTTCTTCCAACAACCGGTTCTCCAAACTGCTTAGAAAGTTAACAACCGGTTCTCCCGAATAGGTGCGAACTGGCTGAATCCCACTACTGCTCCCATCCCAATATGCTCCAACAGTTTAATTAGAGGCAACTCTTGAGTAACAGCTGAGCCTGGCTTTTGATCTGTTATTGAGAACCAAAAGGAGAAATGAAAACAAAGCACAGGAGCATTTCCAAAGAAATTAATCTCTGGAGATACACAAGCCTACCCTTTGTTTACTTGTGGTTGTTCTCCTTTTATCAAAGCTTCCAAGTGATTTATTAACTTAAATCATTAGGAAATGTCCCATCTCAGTGGAAGAACACTGGCTTCCTAGACAGAAAGTTTCAAATTTAAATCTTCATCCAAAGCTGGAGAATTGTTTCCAAAACTTTGGAGAGCCTTTTCTTATCAGAGGCTGATTCACACATTACCTTGAATTTTGGTGGGTTCTATTTCAGTTAACTAGTTCTGTGAACTAGCATTGATAAAGAATGGATTAGAGCCATGATGGTGAACCTCTGGCACGCGTGCCAGAGTTGGCACGCAGAGCCCTCTCTGCTGGCACGCGCACCGTTGCCCCCAGGCCAGATCTCCGTGGCATTTCTTTCGTGAGCTTCTGTTTCCTTGCAAATGACGAAACAGAAGCTCACGATAGAAAAAGATCTTACCTCTTGCCATGCTGCCAGTGTTGGGATGCCCTGCCTCCCGCTGGGCACCTGGTCTTCGTGTCTCTGCTGCACATACACCTTTCAGTTTGGACATGTGTGTGCATGCAGTTTGGGCACTCGGTATGTGAAAAGTTTGCCATCACTGGACTAGAGTTTAGTATAATACGGGAGCCAAACCAAATGAGTTTTCCTCAACAAGCATGACTTATAGGACTTATGCAGGAAACATCTGTCAGGTGCAAGAAATCAGGAGCCAGGATAGAGTTCAAAACACAGCTGCAAGTTGATTCCAGGATACCTAGACACAGGAATCTGATCTACTAACAGTCAATGCAAAATGGCGCCAGATAAGAGTCAACGGGTTCCGAGGGGAGCTGGAATTAGTTCTTACAGGGGTGTAGATATTCCAAACTGATGATCTGTTTGACCCCACCCTCAGGCTCAACCTCGTCATCTCCTACAACACCATGTAAAATAGGGTTCAGGATTGGGAGTGACAAGACAGATTGATAGCTTTACTGCCTTGAATGAAGAGTACGGAGTTAAATTAGTAAATTCTTTCTCCATACTGAATAGTTGACTGTGAAAAAAAAGAAAAGAAGTGGAAAAATTACACTGATATGGAAAGCTATGAAAAGAAAGGGAAAGTCTGAAATGATATCCCCCAACTCAACCTGGTCCTTCCAGGAGGTAATTCTGCCAGGGTCCTGTTAGAAGTTGGAGCTTCTAAGCAGTGGTGAAATTAAAAAATTTCCCCTACAGTTTCTGTGGGCGTGGCTTTTTGGGGGGAGTTCATGTGACCGGGTGGACATGGCCAACTCAACATCATTCACATCGAGGGGCTCCTCACCGGCCCCTCCTCTCCCAGCCACTCCTTGTCCCGAATGGCAGGAAAATGGGGAGGGGAATATTCCTACCTACCATCCTTCCCTCAGTCTGTGCTGAGATTGAGGAATGGATGACAGGCAGGAAAATCCCCTTCCCCATTTTCCTGCCTTTCACAAAAATGGTTCCATTCCAGCTGTGGCAGAGAGAATGCTAACTTTTCTCCTTCCATTAAGAGCAGAACTGCTGCTCCCTTTATGGCCCCCTCCCTCCTGGGGACTACCTTAAAGGGGCAAGCTGCAGCAACTCCATTTTGAATGGAGGGAGAAAAGTTAGTATTCTCTCTGCTGCATTTAACATTGAATTCTGTGGAATATCGAGTGGCTGAAAGAGGTGAACGGCGACTGGCCGGGTGTGGGGTGATTACTACCAGTTCAGCGAACTGATGCCAATAAACCCTAGCGGTTCGCCCGAACTGGTCTGAACTGGTAAGATTTCACCCCTGCTTCTCAGGAAGATGCTAAGAGCTGGAATGCAGAGAATGTCAACATGCAATCATGTTCAACAGCCATTCAAGGGAGCGTGGGAAAAGAGAGACCAAGGAGCTTGAAGCTTTGAAGCAGGAAAAGCTATATAACGTTCTATATCAGAAGTCTCCAAACTTGGCATCTTTAAGACTTGTGGACTTCAACTCCCAGATTTCCCCAGCCAACATGGCTGGCTGGGGAATCCTGGGAATTGAAATCCACAAGGCTTAAAGTTGCCAAGTTTGAGATCCCCGTCCTATACCATCTCTCTTTGCTCCGTGTGTTCGTCTTCCTTTCCTGAAAACAAGAATCCTTACACTGTGCTGGTCCATGTAACTGGGGAGTATATTGTCCAGTTCTGCAAGCCCTTCGAGGTGGGCAGATCAAGGAACAGACATGGCAAGAAACCCAGAAATATTTTACAGCTGTCTTGAAAGCTTGTTCTGAACTTTCACCATCCCTTCTGAAGGGCCGTACAGTCTCTTTCTCATACTTTCTACTTTCCCAGGACTGACTCATTGTCTTCCCTTTTCCTCCTTCAAGGTCAGAAGCAGGGTGGATAAAAATCAATGATTTTTTTAAAAAAATAATAAAAAAAATCAGATTTTTTAAAAATTTAAATTGGATTTTTTTGATTTTTATCAAATTTATTTTAATAAAAAACTTTTGGGGTAAAAATCTATCGTAAGATAGTTTTCTATTTAAGATACTTAAATAATTTAGTTTATTCAACATGAAATGGAGCTTAGTTATGTAGCATGAGGCTATATATTCTGCAACACTGGGACTATCGGTGAGCCAACGGTGGGTCAAAGGAATAGCAGAGATGACAGTTGCTCTTTAAAATTTAGGATTTAAATCGAGTTGATTTAAATCAAGCCTTTTTACTAGTGATTTAAATCATGATTTAAATTGTGATTTAAATCAACTCGATTTAAATCAAATCCACCCTGGTCAGAACTAAATTCCTTTAACCACTTCCTCTCATTTCAGGGGAATTTGACATCAGACATGGGTTAGCCCAATTTGTAAATTCAACCCACAGGCTAAAAATCTAGGCTGGAGGAATCAAGATTTCAGATAAATTCAAGGCTGCTTCCAATTCCAGACTTAAAGTCCTGTGCCTTTCTAGCAGCTCATGATGTGCAAATCCACGCTGGTAAATACCCGAGTCATGAGATGCAGAAATAATCCCCAATTTTAATTCTGCAACTCAAGGTAGCTTTGCCCAAACTTGATGCAAAATAGGAGGAGAAAGATAGGCAGCTTCCTTCACCTCCGCCCATTATCTGCCCTTGAGAAGGATCCCAGAAACGAGAGGCAGGAAGGCAATAATAAACTGGCTCAACCAGATTCTTCTTTCTCCCGGCCCTCCCCCATAATCACAACAGCCACCAACTATCCAAGTAACAAAAGATGCTGTTGTTTGTAGGTGGCCCTTTCAACGATATTCATTGCGGTTTTATTGAGCCTTATTTACACTGCTTGCAAACTGCTTTGGGAGGATAGCTATCTAAACGGCAGGATATAAGATACCTAACGACAAAGATAACCACCAAGGTAACTAGGGGGCTAGAAGCTATAACACATGAAGAACAATTGCAGGAATTGTGCATGTCTAATCTGTTGAAATGAAAGACTAGGGGAGACATGATAGCAGTGTTCCAATATTTCAGGGGTTGCACAAAGAAGAGGGAGTTCAAGCTATTCTCCAAAGCACCTGAAAGCAGAACAAGAAGCAACAGGTGGAAACTAATCAAGGAGAGAAGCAACCTAGAACTAAGGAGAAATTTCCTGACAGTTAGAACAATTCATTCAATGGAACAGCTTGCCTCTAGAAGTTGTCAATGCTCCAACACTGGAAGTCCTTAAGATAAATTTGGAAAACCATTTGTCTAAAATGGTATAGGGCAGGGGTCTGTAACCTTAAGTACTCAAAGAGCCATTTGGACCCATTTCCCACAGAAAAGAAAACACCGGGAGCCACAAAACCCGGGTGGGTGTGGCCAACTCGACATCACTCACTTCCACCAGTCACATGACACACACCCCCAACCAAGCCTACCCAGCCAGTCATTAGGGCAGAGAACCAGTTGTTAAAAAACACCGGGAATCACAAAACCCTTTGGATCTCTCTCTCTCTCCCCCACAGCTCTGTATCTCTCTATGTCTGTCTCTCTCCCACTCTCTCTGTATCTCTCTGTCTCTGCCCTGGCTGCTTCTCCATCCCCAGCCGTCGCCCTTACCTTCTCAGGCCAGGCAAGGAGTGACTGGGAGGGGAGGGAGAGGGGCGGGGCCAGCCAGTGGTGGGATCACTTGACATGGTGCCACAGCAGAGGGCCCAAAGAGCCGCATGTGGCTCTGGAGCCGCAGGTTGCTGACACCTGGTATAGAGTTTCTTGCCTGAGCAGTGGGTTGGACCAGAAGACCTCCAAGGTCCCTTCCAACTCTGTTATTCTGTTCGGTTATCCTGTTATTCTTTCTGTATCCATCCCATCAAGCCCAAAGGAAGTCCAAAATGGCATAGGACAACCTGCAATGGGTAGGGGGTTGGACTAAAGACCCACCAGGCCCTTTCCAACTCTATTATTCTATGTTCTAATCAGTGGTGGGATTCAAATTTTTTTACTACCGGTTCTGTGGGCGTGGCATGGCGGGCGTGGCAGGGGAGGGATACTGTAAAATCTCTGTTTCCACCCTACCCCACTATCTGTTTTCCAGCTCCATTCTCCTTTGCAGGGCAACAAAAGATGATCCAGCCAATCAGCTAGGACTCCGATCAGCTGGGACTCAGGAGGCAGCAAATAGATTGGGGCCAGGGCCAGCCGGAGGTGATATTTGCCGGTTCGCCAAACTACTCAAAATTTCCGCTACCAGTTCGCCAGAACAGGTCACAAACGGCTGAAATCCACCTCTGGTTCTAATGTCACCTGTCATTTTCCCGCCCTCTCCATCCTCAAATGAAGAGCCCCTGCTCATTTCACAATTGGGGTCACCCGGTCATGAGACAACATCTGCTTGAGACATGCGGAAGAGGAAGAAAAGCAGTGAATGAACCCAGATAACACTCATACAGAAGTCCTGGATTGTTTCATCATTTGGCACCACCTGTTTTTGCTCTTTTGCATGAGGCATTGTGGAGTTACTGTCTCCATAGCTGTTACTGTCAGCCTCCCAAGCAGACCAGACAGGAAATACGACAAGGTGAGCTAATTCTACTTTATTATAAGGCTACAATAACAGAATCTTGCAAGTCTGAAAGAATAAATCTCCTGCCACCATTTCTTTTTACTGCCGAATAAGATAAGGGTGGTTCTTTTCTAAATTTCTCTGCTTGTTGTTCAGCTGCAGGCTGCCTCCTTATCTGACCATCCTCTAGGCAGCATTTTTTAATTCCCCTTCCAAGGTCATTTTCACATACCATTGAAGTTTTTATTTACCCCCAAAACTACAGCTGCATCAACACAGTCTCCTAATCCATTTTTGTAGAATTAGCCATAATTGGCTGTGAAGACCTTGCTAAGCCGTAAACCACAGTTCACAAGTTAAAGTGGGAGAAAAGCAAAAATATTACATTACATGACATCATATTCCTGGCCATGTCTGTGCCTGTAAATTTAATCTAGATTTTAGTTAATACTGAGCTGGACACAATTCCTGGTCATTGCATGGATAAATACTTGCTATCTGTCCATTATTATCTTTCCCTTTTGTTATGTGTATAAATCTTATGATGTATAGATTTTTTTCTACTCATCCACTTGCACTAGGTGTCCAAAGTATTCAAATTTATGTCTGCTAATCAAAAACTTAACTGTTCTGGGCAGACTAGTTTGACTTGCAGTCCATGGTTTTCTTAGTAATTATACATTTAATCTATACAGTAGTCCTCAATTTACAAACATCTGAAGTTACAACAGATCCTATAGTCATGTAATGAAAATTCAGGTAGTTAGTAACTGACATACATGTACAAGGTCGCAGGGTCCTGTAATTGTCATTCATAACCTGCCTAGTCGACTTCCGACAAGCAAAGATAATAGGGGAAGCCAGATGTCCTTAAGCATGATTAATTTAACTTCAGTGATTCGCTTAACAACTGCTTTATTTAGCAATAGAAAATCTGGTCCAATTGTGGTTGGGCAGGATCTAGTGTCTTCTTTCTTTTAAAAACAGAAGTTGTGTAGTTTCCTTTTGAAAAATACAACATTGCTACTTTTTCTTCTGTTTGTTTCAACAAATAGAAGAACAAGTGGAAATGTTGTATTTGTCAAAAGGAAACTTCACAACTTGTATTTAATAAGAAGGAAGATACTAGATCTTGCCCAAGTTTTATATATAGGTAATCCTTGGTTTACGACCACAATTGGACCAGATTTTCTATTGCTAAACAAGGCAGTTGTTAAGCGAATGACTGAAGTGTATTAGGTAATTGTTAAGCGAATTCAGCTTCCCCATTATCTTTGCTTTACCAGATTTTTCAAATCACACCTGTTTTTTTATTGCTTTCTTTTTCTTGCACTCCATTCTCATAAATTATAATCAATAACAATTTTTTCTACTTACAGAAACGAAGAAAATAGAAAAATTCAGGAAGAATTAGGAAACATTTCAAAGTTATTTACCTTGTTAATCATTCATGTTTTTGCTTTTTCCAGGTATTAGCAAGGCAGACGGTCCTTCACGAAGACCTGTTGAAAAATCGATGTGAGATTTTTAAAAAGATAAGACATGCCAATTGTCAGGGCCTGCAAAACAAAGCCATTATTCCTCCTTAACTATAAATTTAAATGCATTCACAATATAGACCTGATCATTAGATAACGTTTGTTATAATTTCAGTATCTCAGAAGCTGCCACAAAGAAGAGGGAGTCAAGCTATTCTCCAAAGCAACTGAGGACAGGACAAAAAACAATGGGGTGGAAACTAATCAAGGAGAAAAGCAATTTAGAACTAAGGAGAAATTTCCTGACAGTTAGAATAATTAATCAGTGGAACAGCTTGCCTCTAGAAGTTGTGAATGCTCCAACACTGGAAGTTTTTAAGAAGAGGTTGAAAAACCATTTGTCTGAAGTGGTGTAGGGTTTCCTGCCTAAGAAGGGGGTTGGACTAGAAGACCTCCAAGGTCCCTTCCAATTCTGTTATTCTATTCTTACCAATAGGCAAATATTTCTTTTCCATGCACAGAAAACGGATCTCACTACAATGCATGAAAATTCTGTAAGACAGTGCATGCCACACAATGAAAAATAGCCATGACAAAAGTTAAGTAACCTTTTAGGGTTGATTTTCCATATTATGCTGAAGTTCCTTTCCCTTGACTCAGATCAGCTTCGGAAACACAAATACAAACTTGTTTTGAATCTGAATATTATAGCCTTCTCTTTTATCACTCCACAAACGTGGTTTAAAACAGCAATTTCCCTCTCCATAACTACACCCCTGGTACTCCCTCCGCATAATTGCTTCACAACCTCAGTGCAAAATATAATGTGCAGCTAAACACCTTGGGTGATCAGGCCAGCTGAGCAAAACAGAACCTAAAATATACCCAATTTTTTTAAATAGTCACGTTTTGTTACACATCAAACTAAACTTTAGGCTGTTTGAATAACAGGTCAGCTGAAGGAATGCTATTTTAGCTCCCGATACCAGTGTTTGTGGCTGAGGTTTGCCGTTGGCTGACTTTGCTTTTGTGATGTTGTCAGAAAGTGCACAGACCCATGTCTGCATGGGCAAAAAGGTCAGCCAGCAAAAAGAAAACACCAAGCGAATACAACACTGATAACTGGGAATGTATCAGGAGGGTTGATCTTTTCACAGAAGCTTTCAAAAATTATGTTGCAAGCTGCCATTAGAATCACATTAAAGATGAGCCTCTGTGGCGCAGTGGTTAGTGTGCAGTATTGCAGGCTACTTCTGCTGACTGCCGGGAATTCGGCAGTTCAAATCTCACCAGGCTCAAGGTTGACTCAGCCTTCCATCCTTCCAAGGTGGGTAAAATGAGGACCCAGATTGTTGGGGGCAACAGGCTGACTCTGTAAAACTGCTTAGAGATGGCTGTAAAGCTATATATAAGTGCTATTGATATTGCTACTTCAATGATCCAGGTTATTAAAGCAGCAGCATCTTATTTCAGGGTCTGGAGGAGGCTCCCACACAGACCTTCCTTTTTTAATGAAGAGAAAGTTAGCTGCATTCACACAGGTTCCAAAATCATTTCAAATCTCATATGATGAATGCACAGCTCTGAAACAGGCACACTCCTTACTCTGTGACAAGTTAGCTGGTAGGCAGAGAAACTGTACCTCTATTAAACTAACACTCTAAGAACAATCATTTTGTAAATCCATTCCCAACCTATGCAAGAGGGGAAAAAAAAAAACTTTAGCAAATGCACCCAACTGCCTTCAACTTTTGCAACTTTGGAAAACGTTGGGATATTCTTTAGAAACTTTCCCCCCTTTTCTACTATTTTATCTACATTTCTTTCCCACTTCTTCTTCTTCCTTAACTCCAAATAGGCACCTGCTTTAATTCTGCTTGAATACGTCAAATAAAAAAATGATTTTAAAAAAGGAAAATGGAATGCAGAGCCTCCTTAAAAAGAAAAAACTTCTCTGCTGCACCAAATTTGCACCTTTAAAAGCAATAAAAATAATAAAATGTAATAGCAACCGAATGGACGAGCTGGGAAGTTACGCCTTCAACTTGAGAGCTTCCAAACTTCGAAGAGTTCCTTGGCAACTCCCGGAACCAGGTTCCGTTTCTGAACCAGCGCCGATCCGATTTGCACCAATTCAATGGCTCTGATCCCGTTTACACGACACTCCCTTGATAAACACCATAGATAAAAGAAATAACCCACGCTTAAAATCCAAAACAAGCCAACCAACCCTGTATTTTTTTTTCTCTCTCCAGGCGATAAAGAGGTTCACTTGCTGACTTCCTGCACGCTGAAACCTCCGCGAAAAGAGAAAAAAAACCCCCTGCTTTTCTCTCTTTCCTCCTTGCAAATTAATTACATTCCGGTTTGGGGCGTTTAAGAAGCAGCAGCAGCTGCTGGACTTCCAGTATGGCAAGGCAAAGCGAGGCTTCAATAGAAGCTTGACTCCGCCCCTGGAACGCACAGCCATTGGCTGCAGCGGGAGGCGTGAGAGGGTGTTCAGGAGCTGAATGGCGGGCCGGGGTGGCAAAGCCACGCCCCACCCCGCGCCACTGGCTATGTCGCATGGGGCTTTTCCAGTTGGGTTCCGCTTGCCTCACCCCTAGCGGCCGTTCGGAGTTTTGCAGCCTCAACCAGGAATGCAACGGAATCCGCCCAGAACACGGGTTTCTTAGAACGTGTGAATGGGCACTATAGAACGTTTTCGGGGTTTTTTTTTTGGATGCGGGCCTCCCCAGGAAATAAAATGCGAACCCGTATGTTCTCAGGGCGAAGCATCCACGCTTGTATCACCTTAGGAAGACTTTTTTTTTTAAAAAAAAAAGACGTACCTCGTGTCGGGTGAGCCTGCCTGCTAAGCAACCGGGAGCCGTGTGAGTTACTCTGGAGGCGAGGCAAAGCGCTCCTCCTCTCCTCTACGGGAAATGACAGCGAGCCCAACCCCAAACTCGCTTCCTCTAGAAGAGATAGAATCATCAACCCTCCCCGCGTCGTGGGGAGGTGCTTGACCCGGGAGCCTCCCAGACTGGGAGATTCCTCCCACGCCGGTTTAGCCCGCGTTTCCTTAACAAGCCTAGATGAAGTCGGTTTGCACACCGGGTCAACCTCTAACCCCACGCCCAGCCATCAGAGCCCCGTTTTCCAAAGTCAAAAACCCAACAACCCCAGGACCGCAGCGCCTGCAAACACGGAAAGCTCCACGTGCGCGCAAGTACCCACGTTCTCCAAAGCCGCGTGTCGACCCGTTTGGCTCTTGCGGCTGGGTTTTTTTTTTTTTTTTTTTTGGTGGGGGTTGGAGAAGCCGGCAAAGAGCAGCCCCGTTTGGATACATACGACCCGCCCTCTGCCCAGCCTCGCTTGTCCTCGGATGGCCTCACCGGGCTGCCGCCTCTACGATCATAAGCCGGGTTGCCCTCGGCGGAGGCGGGGTGGAAAGGCGAGGCTTGGTGGTGGCCGCCGGCCTTCTGGCGGATTCCGACGTTGCACGAGACAGAGAAAAGAAGAACACGCAAGTTTACTTCCCGGATCTCGCCCAGAGACGTTTTCAGCGCCTTGCAAAAACGCTGCAAAAGCCGGCTTCTCTGGCCCTGCTCCTTGCGAATGACCTAGGCAAGGCTACGTCTTTATAGGGATTTTGGATATGGTCCTAAAACTAATCCATGAATAAACTCTTCTCGCTTTTAAAGGTCATTTGGGTAGGAATTCAAGGAGGCCCTAAACCCAGAAAATCCATTTTTTTTTTAGGCAAGAAGGAACGAGAATGTTGATAATGCATGGAAAAAAACCCAGGTTGACGTTTGTCACCTTTTCTGTTGCAAGCCTTTCCAAATTAGAGGCTGGGTTTTTTCCATCCTAAATCAAGGTTTACTTGATCTACTCCTCTGGACTGTTATAAATGTCAGTAAGTTGGTCATTTTTGGAACTAATAGGTGTAGTTCCCTATTTATATTTAGGGGAAATGCCAAATGACAAAATGCATCTTTAAAAAAACAAAACAAAACTTGATCACCAAAATTCTTTTTTAAAAAGATGTTGAATGACATCCTGTGGATGTTTTCAGTTATAATCTGTTAAAAAGATGATGGACTACAAACCTCTGGAGAGCCATTTGGTTTAAAAAAGCCCTACTTGCTGTTGTAACATCTGTAGTAAAGAGTGAGTAAGTCTACAATGTGGATTTTTGACCACACTTGGAAAAGGATCTCCAAGAGGTCAAGACCAGTGGTTCTCAACCTGTGGATCACAACCCCTTCGGGGAGGGGGGGTGTCGAACGACCTTTTCACAGGGGTCACCTAAGACCATCGGAAAACACATATTTTCAATGGTTTTAGGAATAATTTTATGGTTGGGGGGTCACCACAACATGAGGAACTGTATTAAAGGGTCGTGGCATTAGGAAGATTGAGAACCACTGGTTAAGACACTTCCGATTTAATCTCAGTCATTACAAGAGTCCAGCTACTACTGTGAATAATAATCATCACAATATACAAAACTCCTCCTAAGCATATTGATTTGCTAAGAAACCATTGGCAATGTCCATTTTGCTCTCTGAATTCATGGAGACCTAACCCTAACCCTAAGTCAGGGGTGAAATTCAATTTTTTTTTACTACCGGTTCTGTGGGCGTGGCTTGTTGGGCATGGCAGGGGAAGGAGACTGCAAAATCTCCATTCCCACCCCACTCTGGGACCAGCCAGAGATGGTATTTGCCAGTTGTCTGAACTACTCAAATTTTCCGCTATCAGTATTCCAGAACCTGTCAGAACCTGCTGGATTTCACCCCTGCCCTAAGTGGATTTTACCCCAATGGGATTTTCCCATGTATTTCACCTGGAAACATAAATCGGGCGAGATCAAAAAGTCTGCACCCTCCTAAACCTACTCATGTGCTAGGAATCCATGTCCATTTTGTTGTCCAAATTCATGGAGACATAACCCTAAACCTAAGTGGATTTAGCTATCCAATGGGATTTTCCCATGTATTTCACCTCGGAACATAAATCGGGCGAGATCAAAAAGTCTGCACCCTCCTAAACCTACTTATGTGCTAGGAATCCATGTCCATTTTGTTGTCCAAATTCATGGAGACATAACCCTAAACCTAAGTGGATTTAGCTATCCAATGGGATTTTCCCATGTATTTCACCTCGGAACATAAATCGGGCGAGATCAAAAAGTCTGCACCCTCCTAAACCTACTCATGTGCTAGGAATCCATTGGCAATGTCCATTTTGCTGTCCAAATTACCTTAACCCTAAATGGATTGCCCCCCCCCCAATGGAATTTTCCTATATATTTTACCAGGAAACTGTCAATAGAAATAGAATGACTTTGGCAAAAAAAAAAAAAGCAAAAATAGTACAATAGTGCTTTGCAACCAAAACAATCTGGAGCTGCACTTGAATGCTGCCAGAATTGACACAATCACCATCAGTCAACATCAAAAGGCAGCTTTACTTGGGACAGCTTACATCTCACCATGATACCTTTAGTATTATTAAACAAGAACTTTTATCGCAGGTCCTCAAGAAGCATTTGGTAGGTGGACATATGTGCCAAATCCAATCTAAATCTCTCCCCGACTGTGTGACGAGCATAATAATTTAAATTTTGCATTGTCAAATGATTTGAGGGAGGGCGACTTTACAACAAAGTTGTGAAAATTTGGGATATTCTCTATTCTTGTTAAAAAAAAAAAAAAAAAGAACAGAGAATACCCCAATACCTGAGCCAATGGGGAATTCAGGGTCCTGTATGAGTCTGAACTCATAGTTTATTTATTTATTTATTTATTTTATTTATTATCGGACTTATATGCCGCCCTTTCTCCACTAGGACTCAGGGCGGCTCACAGCAATCAACAACAAGAAGTCCAATTAAAATTCAACAATAAAAACTAAAATTCCCATTAAAACCCCATTCAGCCCAGACCAGCTTGGTGAAACAGGCATGTTTTAAGGTCACGGCGAAAGGAGCGAAGGTCGGGGGCTACCCGGAGCTCCAAGGGGAGCTGGTTCCAGAGGGTAGGTGCGCCCACAGAGAAGGCTCGCCCCCTAGGGGCCGTCAGCTGACATTGTTTGGCCGACGGAACCCCAAGTAGGCCCTCTCTATGTGAGCACACGGGGCGATGGGGAGCTGTTGTTGGAGTTAATGATAGATAACATGTACTGTTTGGAAAGCCTTAGACTAAATCACGAGCATTACGTTAAAGAAGGAAAACAGGTTCCTGTGTAAGTTTTGAAGAACCATCATTAGTGGTTTGATTTGTTGGGTTAAGGTTCAGTGAAATGGGTAAACTCGGCATTTTGAAACTTATTTAAGAAAACATGGCTGCCACAAGGAAGAGAGGGCCAACTTACTTACCCAAGCACTCTAGGCAGGACAAGAAACAATGGGTGGAAACTAGCCAAGGAGAGAAGCAACCTAGAACTAAGGAGAACATTTCTAACAGTGAGAACAATTAACCAGTGGAACAAATTATCTTCGGAAATTGTGGATGCCCCAATACTGGAGGTTTTTAAGAAAAGACTTGGCAGCCATCTATCAGAAATAGTATAGGGGTCTTGCGAGAGCAGGGCGTTGGACTAGAAGACCTCCAAGGTCCCTTCTAACTTTGTAAGCTGTTGCTATCTAGGAATGAATGGAATGGGATAAATGAATGAATGGGTGGTTTTCAAACTGACAGCATCCCTCTCTATTATCCTTGCTGGTTAGGACCAAGTTGGGAGTTTTAGATAAGCAGCATTTTTGAAGGACTATGGTTCTCTATCCTTGGCAAACATCTTCAAAAAGGATTGTCTGAAGCAGAAAAATATAGCATGAAGGGCAATGAAGTTCGAGCAAAGCATTGAAGTATTGACGGCTTTAGTCAAGCACAAATTTTCTATTGCTTATTTTAGGCTTTGCGGCTATAAAAGCATATCAGAGGGCAGCTAATACTGATGGCGGTGAAAAATATATTGCCGTTTAACACCCATTAATTTTCAGGTAGAAACATTGAAGGACTTTTCATCCTGGTTTCCTAAATTATCCAACTTTTTTTTTTTTACAGTGGGTGACAGGTTATGTGAACATAAAATGATTTCAGTTCTCCAAAGTGCTGGTCCTTCCATAATCCAAGGAACATCACAGACAAGCTGGGAGGCTTGGTGACCACTTGCACTTTTCAATAGTTCGGGGGGGGGGGAGAATTAAGGAAGGAAGGAAGGAAGGCAGGCAGGCAGGCAGGCAGGCAGGCAAGCAAGCAGGCAGGCTCAGGTTCTTAAAAGCCTCTTCTGTGGAGGTCTGGAGTGGTATCGATGCTTTTCAAGATCTCTTGAAATAGAATCATGTCAAAGTCAATAGATGTCCTGTAGTCATATTGCATTTTACAGCCTTGGATGAAAATCAGTCTTAAGTCCGCTGATTTTAAAAATGCTCTTTATGTTCTTCCTTCTCCTTTTCATTCATTCTTTTTATACTCTGAAGGACGCGCGAACGACCCTTCCCTTAAGAGGCTGAGGGGGGCGAAAATTATTCACCATTGGGATTTTTTCATCTTCCTCTGTCGTAAAAAGAAGACTTCTGAATTTCTCCATCTGTAAACGCATATGAGACGGCGTTACCGCTAGAAACACAATCTGTTAACAACGCTAACAAGCAAATAATACTAAAGAAAACGGAGCACTTTCATCATTTTTTATTTTGTTCTGTTCATCCAGTCATACTCATAAGTAGGCTATTCCATCCAAAGTTATTGGGTGGGTGGGTGGCAGGGGTGTAATCCATCAGGTTCTGACAGGTTCTGATGAACCGGTAGCGGAAATTTTGAGTAGTTCAGAGAACTGGCAAATACCACCTCTGGCTGGCCCCAGAGTAGGGTGGGAATGGAGATTTTGCAATATCCTTCCCCTGCCATGCCCACCAAGCCACACCATCCCCCACCAAACCACGCTCACAGAACCGGTAGTAAAAAAAAATGGATTCACCACTGGGGGGGTGGGGTTTGCAACAGGTTTGCAAAATTTGATCTTAAACAATTAAAGCATCCTAGCAGCCAAAGAAATACAAAAATCTACATGTTAGTACAATGTACACACAATGCTTTTAAATCTGAGATACAGCAACCTACAAAAATCGAAATGCATATAAGGCCTAAGTACTGTAGTTAAAGAGGAAAACAATTTCACTGGAAACACAGCGTTACCCAGTTTATTGGCAATCAAAACGTAAGTCCTTACCTAATGCTTAAAAGACTTTATTTTTCTCTTAAAGATTACATTTTGAAATAATGAGAATAATTTAACAGATATACAATCCATTTTCACTACCGGAGCTTTCGGAGGGTGAAAAAGCAAGGCACAGAGGCCAAAATGGCAACCCAGACACAGCTGCTGGTTGCCGGACTGGTTCACAGTTGCCGGACTGGTTCTGTGCTTCCCGTTGTGCTCACTGGAGCACCCTGCAACGATCAGCTGCATTTTTGAAGCTGCGTTTCTGCCCCAACAAGGCGCTTGTGCGCTCACAACCAGCGAACCTGTTGCTAAAGTTCACCTCTGGGGACAGCTGATTGGGGGTGTTCCGGGAGGCCACATCCACCCGCCAATCAGCTGCTTGTGCTGAATCAGGCTACAATAACATGCTGAAGCTGACCAGGCTGTTTGCCAAGGACGCTAGCCAGATGAATACCGATCGATGCTGGTAGGCAGAGACAGAATGTTTTTTTTCTTATTTTCCTCCCTCAAAACCCCGCCATCACTCTGCTAAACAAATAATTCCCTCAACACTGTCAAACTAGTTACTAAGTTTGCATTACTATTAATCTACTCATTGTTCCTATCACCCATTTCCTCCCACTTTATGACTGTAACCTTGTTGCTGGTATTCTTAAGATTTATATTGACTGTTGCCTAATATGATTTGATTGCTCATTTGTACACTATGACTATCATTAAGTGTTGTACCTTATGATTCTTGACAAATGTATCTTTACTTTTATATACACCGAGAGCGTATGCGCCAAGACAAATTCCTTGTGTGTCCAATCACACTTGGCCAATAAAGAATTCTATTCTATTCTAAGGGACAACTAATACTTCGGAGTGTCTTATACTCCGAAAAATACGGTACCTAAAAATCCTTCTCCAAAATGATGATAATTTTTAAAATCGTGGAGGAAAAAAATCCATTTATCTGGATAGGATACCTAAATCTTTTGCAGTTTTGTTGCTGAAAGTGCTTTTCCAGGAGAATAAATGTGTGTGTTTTTTTAAAATACAGCATTTTCTCCTGATAACTATCGGGAAGAATATTTTCCATAAACATCGGACAACTACATTCTCATCACTCACCCGCAAGATTTACCTGTTTCTCTGATATTTGGATCACTTCTTTCAGTACTATCCAGGTTACACTCTCATGAAGTGGTGGTGTTGTCAAAGATCCAGCATAAGTCCAGTATTTTTTGCCAGCAGGAAGCAGAGTGCTTGGGTTGAAAGATCTGAATTCAGCTTTTGTTCCCTAGGAGAAGTTTCAACAAGAAGGAGAACATTTGACATTCAGGATTTAAAAATAAAATAAAATTAAGAAACAGCTTCACCAGAAAAAGCAATTACTGTATGTTTGGAAGAGTTAGCGGTAAAAGGAAACCAGGCCAGACCAAGGAAAGACACTGTGGCTGAACACCCTCAAAGCTGACACCAGTCAGATCAGGGGTCGGCAACCTTAAACACTCAAAGAACCTCAAAGGTCCTAACCAGAAGCCCCCATTCAATTCTGGAGGTGACTGGAAGTCTGGTTCCCCCACCATAGAGTCTCCTCCTAGCGTGGCGTCCTTTTTCCTCTATCTGTCCTAACCGAAAGCCCTATCAATTGTGGAACTGACCAGCAACAGGGAGCTGCAGCAGAGGGATGAAAGAGCCACATACGGCTCCACAGCTGCGGGTTGCTGACCCCTGAGCCAGATCATAGAAAAATTCAAAGAAGTAGTACAAGATCAAAAGACGTGGAGAGACCTGGTTCACAGAAATGCCAAGAGTCAGACATGACTGAATGGATAACATCATCATCATCATCAAGAGACGACTAAAGATGCAAACGAAAATGATTTAAAAAAAAAAAAAACTCTTGGAAACTACGAAAAACAAAAACGAGACAACCAAAACCCTCAAAGCACTAACAGAACTAAAAAGTTGCTTTTATGCTGAACTGATGAATAAAAAGAAAGAGACACAAAATGGATCTGAGATATGAAATGATCTAAGAAAAAAATACAAAACCAGATTCCTTACCAGAAGCCCACTGTAATTTATTTTATTTTTTTTTGCTCTGAAAGCTTAAAAGAATTTTATAAAAGTTAGAAAACTTGGGTTTTTTTGCATGAATAATGTAATATAATTCACATCCAGGCTCCAAAATAAATAAAAAAACCCAATGCCATAGGTGTCAGTTTTGCATTATGATGATACAGCTAAAAGAATACTTGAAGCAGGTGCATACAATCGTGAGCATCAAGATAAATATCTAGACATGCACACTTCTATAAATATTACGCCTTGCACAGTTTAACTGAATTTAACTTCCATAATTCACTTAAGCACAATTATTTCCATAGGTTACTTCCAAGGGCATTAATTCTGGATTCAATTTAAAGTGCCCAGCAGAACCCAGGTATAATATCCCTTCCTCTTGTTATCACAAAACTTAATCTTTCTGGTCTATGCAAGAGATGTGCAGCGTGTTGGATTTGATTCCGTAAACTTGCTTGGAGAAGGCAGGGCCACAAATGTAGCATCTGTATGAGTTCCATGGAATAACTGTATCCTTTTCTAGGATTGTGTACAATCCCAGGAAAAGATGCGGTTGCTTTGAAGAGTTCCAGTTGGTTGCCATGTCTCAACCTTCATGAACTCTGAAGCACCTCTATTCAAGTCTAATTCCTCCTTAGAAGTAGTACTGAGGAAAGACAGTAGAAGGAAAACTCCAATATCTACTTTAGAATTTTATTATATGTTTGTGTGATTTGTTTCTCCCTTTCTTCCCTATCGCATATCAGGTTCTGTTGTAAAGTTAGATATTAAGCTTCAGTAGAGTTTGAACTAGGTCAAAATAGGGTTGATAGTTTGTAGTTCAAAATATAATGGAAATCCATCCATTTAACTCTGCATGCTGTTTGAATCAGATCATTACACAAAACCTTGATTGTTTTGTAGGAGACAGTAGACATCCTTCTGAAGACTAGAAGTTCTAGAGGAGTTCTGATTTGATTCCAACTGTGGGTGGAGTTTGTCCACAGGGAGCCTTGGAAGAAACAGATTATCTGGATCTTTTCTGGTGATATTGCAGGCCAAGGCATATCTTACCACTGACTCAAAATGTCCATAAAAGAAGGGTGAACATAACAGACAAAAAACCCCAATAAGAAATAATGTCAGCATTCATGTCCATATAATTCAAGAGCAATCTACTTTGCAAACTTACTTTAAATTTGACCATATAGAAGGCATCAGTCAATCGGTTCATAGTAGCATGTTCTTCTCCAACCTAAATGTTGAAAAGGCCAGAGAAGGTACAATATGAAAGTAGAGGCAATTACAATACAGAGTAAGTTCATAATTTCTTCAGTCTGTGGCTTGTAGACTTCTGCTCTACCCACTATTCTTGAAAGCATTCAGTTTTTTAGAAACACTAAAAAGAGGGGAGGGGAGTCACGATCACACCTTCCTTTTTCTTTTCCCTGCACCTGGAATGACTTTCTGAGGGCGGTGTGCCTATAACGACACTAACTCATTCAATCATATTCCATTTGGGCAAAATCATGCTTTTGGCATGACTCTCTCTTAACCCATTTCATGTCCCGGTTTTGTTCACCTGGGAAAAATAGGAGGAGAGAGCATTAGGTACCCTGCTTTGAGTTGTACCCAGTGGTGG
Source organism: Arizona elegans (assembly GCA_022577455.1). Lineage (NCBI taxonomy): Eukaryota > Metazoa > Chordata > Lepidosauria > Squamata > Colubridae > Arizona > Arizona elegans. The sequence continues at coordinate 9,303,563 of JAKOOJ010000014.1, forward strand.
GATTCAGCCGGTTCAGGCCAGTTTGGGCGAACCAGTTGTTAAATTGCTGGCTGCCACACCGCCCACCTGCTCCTTCCAGGAGTCCCCACATGCCCTGTTTTGGCTCTCAGGAGGCTGCAGCGAGGCCTACTAGGCCCAAAACGGGGCACAGAGGGTGCAGCACGCCCTCCCCCTCCCCCCCCGGTGGCCCGTTTTTGTTCCCAGGAGGCTGCCGGGAAGCCTACTAGGCCCAAAATGGGATGCGGAGGGGGGGGTGACCTCCCCGCAGCCCGTTTTTGCTCCCAGTGGGGTGCAGGAGGCCGAGTGCTGCCTGTCACACCCCCTGGCCACACCCACCATGGCCACGCCCACCCAGCCAGTCATTAGGGCAGAGAACCAGTTGTTAAATTATTTGAATCCTACCACCGGTTGTACCCTACCGAAATGATGGAATATCAATCAAAATGCATCAATTATTTCGATAAAATAAGTAAATAAAATATCCTTTCAGACTTGATTGCCTCCTGGTGTACATTTTCAAGATGGAAAGCCTGTTTATGTCTTCCCAGGGAGAAGCTCATAGCATTGCAGACCCTGTAGAAGACTCACGTTAACTGATCGGACCAAAAATTTCAGCAGGATCCTGGCAGCCCCCTTTTCCAACTAACAGATTTTATGAACAGTTGTGAGCTGCTCTACACCTTTTAATACAAATTTGTTGGTTGGAAATGTGTTATTATCTGGGTTCTTCTGGATTTCTAGCCTTGCGGTCGTCTATCCTTTTACACTGACCCCGTTCCCCTTTTGTGTTAAGCTATGTGCTTCATGATGGTTTGCTGAAGAGAGTGCACTATTTTTTTTTGTACTTAATGCAAGACATAAGCCAGGATTTTCAAACCAGAAGGACAGACTTTACTTAACATATGGGGGGGGGGGATCAATCACATGATGGCAAAGGAAAGGTGTGACCTCAAATGCTGTATATCTGGGGTGTCCAATTGTGGCAACTTTAAGTTCTATGGACTTCAATTCCAGAATTCTGGGAGTTGAAGTCCACAAGTCTTAAAGTTGCCAAGGTTGGACACCCTTGCTGTACAGCATGTGTTGTTGGGTGATAAGCATATGACACGTACAGGATGCTGAGGGTCTCACCTCTAAGAAAACCCCCATCACGGCAAGGCCATCTGGGGCAGCTACAGCTTCTCCAAACGTCGTGTATTTCTTGGCATTCCAGTGAACTAAATGAAGCTTGGGAGGAGAACCAGACAACGTCGTTATCCGAAACATAAACAGACAAGGTTTTATTCTTCCTATCTCTGACCACATCAAGCAGGTGAGCTGAACGTATTGCTTTGTCCCAAAAAGAAAGTTGAATTTTTGGAGGGTCCAATAACATTGGCAGATAGTTGTATTTTTACCAGGTAAGTCATGGGAAAAATGCTAAGGAAACTCCAGCTTTAGAAAAGTTTTTAGAGCAGCCAACTCGCAATTCCCCAGCGAGACAAACCTTTAACCATGGTGGTTGGGGAATTCTGGGAGTTGTCCACACGTCTTAAAGTCACCAGCCAGGGCTGAGAAACACTGCTCTAGATAGGCATATATACAATGGTGAAATCCAATTTTTTTTGCTACCGGTTCTGTGGGCATGGCTTGGTGGGCATGGCAGAGGAAGGATACTGCAAAATCTCCATTCCCTCTCCACTCCAGAGGAAGGATACTGCGAAATCTCCATTCCCACCCCACTCCAGGGGAAGGATACTGCAAAATCCCCATTCCCTCCCCTCTCCTGGGGAAGGATACTGCAAAATCCCCATTCCCTCCCCTCTCCTGGGGGAAAGATATTGCAAAATCTCTATTCCCACCCCACTCTGGGGCCAGCCAAAGGTGGTATTTGCCAGTTCTCCGAACTACTCAAAATTTCTGCTACCTGTTCTCCAGAACCTGTCAGGGCCTGCTGGATTTCACCCCTGCACATATGTGAATTAAAAATATGAGCTTAGATCAGTGACTGCCACTAAATCTTTTTGTAGCCACTGGATTCACATAGAGGAAAAATAAAGGAACAAGAAGATTTGCAGGATATTAACATTTAATGGAAAAGGAAGTCCTAAAAAAAACAAGATCCGAAAAGGATTCAGGAAGGAGAGGTCATATGACAACATAAATGTAGTTTGCTTACATTTGGCTTAATATATTAAGTGAATCTTAACTACTATAATTTCCAAACCATAGCTGATGAATATGCATGTGTGAACCCAGCCAATGGTCAATAAACCATGGTTAAACAAAGCAATAATGTGTCATGTGAAATTTTACTTGTGTGAAATTAACTTTGTTAAATTGGCTATTTGCTGTTTTTCACATTCTTGCTAAACAATGTATGATAAAGAACAAGCCTATAGGTCCATTTTTATATAGAACTATTAAAATAACTTTATTTTTAGGTGATTGTGTATCTATACCAGGCACAAAGCTTTGCTTTTAAAAATCTGGAGACTATTCAGCATTTTTTGGCTCATCTGAATGGTCCACAGATGCTCCATCTCCTTTATGTTTTGTTTTGTGCACAGCTTTGCTTTGTCAACGTTGATAACAACTCACCTCGCAAGGGAAAGATTTCCCATTAATGGTATGTTCGGATCCACACTTCTGGCTCGTCCCCCAGTGAAAATGGAATTGTTTCAGCCTATAAGGATTTTCCAAGGGGCCTCCACTGATAGCTGGAACCCAGAAAGAAAGCAGGGATTGATAGATGTTCCATTAGAGTAATAACTATAATGTATTCCTTTCTTCCCATCTTCATTGGCCAAAGGCAGACGACAAAAGGGCAGGTGCTGTAGTGATTAAGGTTAGAAACTGGGAGACCCTGAGTTCTAGTCAGGGGTAGGCTGCTGGGAGTTTGCAGGGGTTCAGGAGAACCTCTAGCTAAGATTCTGTGCAGTTCGGAGAACTCCCAAATCCCACTCCTGGCTGGCTCCAACCACCTGCCCCTCCCAGGAGTCCCCACGTGGCACGTTTTGGATGCAGGTAAGTGCAGGGCACGTGTGGAGGCTCGGGGAGGGTGAAAAACAGGCCTACCGGAAGTTCGAGAAGGCCTCCAGAGGACCTCCGGAGCCTGAGGAGGCAGTTTTTGCCCTCCCAGAGGCTCAAGAAAAGCCTCCGGAGCCTGGGGAGAGCAACAACGCCCCCCCCCCGTAATGCAGGAGGCCGACTAGGACATGCCCTCCATGGCCACGCCCACCCAGCAACCGGGCAGAGAACCCGTTGCTAAAATTTTTGAAGCCCACCCCTGGTTCTAGTCCCGTCTTAGGCACAAAATGAGCTGGGTGACCTTAGGCCAGTCCTTCTCATTCAGCCCCACAAAATGGGCAATATACTGTAAAACTACTTCCAAGATCTTGCTAGGAAAAATTGCAGGAACTAGCCCAGGCAGTCACCAGGAGTCAAAAAATGGACTTGAAAAAAACAAAACAGAAGTGAAAAACTAAAGGGATTACAATAAGTGAGTTTCTGTAACGGAAGACCAGGCGGACACTTTCTAGATTTACAGTTTTATTTAGAAAAAAACAGCAGTGTACAGGTAGAAACAAAAATGCTCCTTTTTCAAAACAGTAGGTTTTGCCTCCAAAAATCCCAGAGAGTTCCATGTTGTAATGTGCATTCCTCTTGGTCTTAAGCTCCAAAACTCCTTGACTAGCCCACATGTCAAATTAAGCCACTTTGCTTAACCAGAGTTTATTGACTATCTAACAATTGTCTAGTTTCATACCATAGCCATAAATGTTGTCATGATTTCTTACCTTCTTTGGCAACAAACAGATGTGATAACACCCAGGGTCATCCACAGAAGCCTTGACTTCCAGATGCCCAATTCCAAAGTCCAAAATTATTCTAATTGCTGGGGCTGGAATGCACTGGCTGAAATCCGTGCAAAGTCATCCATTTTAGTGCCTTCAAGGGCACTAAGGTCTTAATGCTGTGCTGAGATCTGCAGTTTTTCCCCTTGCAAAAGAGGCTTTTGATGTATTAGCTCATTCTCAAGATGCTTGAGAATTCTGCGTATCAGTTCCATCTGAATGGCCCTAAAGATGGAATAAATTTCTGAATGATGGCTGGGATTCCAATTAATCTTGGAGCCGTAACTGTTTCTTAGGTTCATTTAATGGTGGTCATAGATTATATCTTGTGTAGAAAGCTTGTGTGTGTGTGTGTGTGTGTGTGTGTGTGTTCAGGTTTTAAAAACCAATACACTCTGACTCACCTGTTTTGTCATCTACATCCTTGAAATCCACCATGACGGAATGTCCATTGTTGGAGATACCAAGAGATGAATCCGATTCGTAGGAAATATTGAGAGGCTTCAAACTGGGATCATAGATAGCTTGCGTGGAGATGATATCAATTGGAGATTGACGGCTGCCTTGGGCAATGGGATAAGACTTATACCATAGAGAAGGTCCTTTGGGGAGAAAGAAAGAACAGCTAAGAGTGTCTTTTCAAAATCATGGAACTTGTTCCTCTTCCCCTACATGGTTGGAGTCCTCCTAGTCATTTAAAGTTGACGCATTAGCAGAGAACTCTTTGGTTGAGGAGATCACGTTAGCAAAACACTGCAAGTTCAGAAGGTGGATTCTTAGCTTACAAAAGTTACAGCTGAAACTCCCGGCGTTTCCTGTGAAAAGATTTGGAATTGGGGCAGGAGATATCAGGAGAGATTTATGGAGATCAGCTGCAGTCAGATGATGATAAACACCTACTTTTAGGGCACAGTTGGACTTCTGCTTGTTCAGAGTGCAAACCATAAAGCTATTCCTGATTACATCAGACAAAGTTGATAGTGATATCATGGGTAGAGACATGAATCTAACATGCAATTGATCAAGGTAATAGGCTCTCTGTCAAAACAATTACTAAGTTAACTAGAATCATTATCTCCTTTTGCCTGGTTTGGGATGAGTTTCAGTACAGATAGCCCTCGACTTACAACAGTTCGTTTAGGGACCGTTTGAAGTTACAACGATACTGAAAAAAGTGACTTATGACCATTTTTCACACTTACGACCATTGCAGCATCCCCAAAGTCATGTGATTTACTTTCAGATGCTTGAGAAGCGGTTCATATTTATGACAGTTGCAGTGTCCCAGGGCTACCTTTTGTGACTTTCTGACAATGGGGAAGCCAGATTCACTTAACAACCGCCTTACTACTACTGCCAGCTGCCTGCAATTTGGCAGTTCAAATAGGCTCAAAGTTGATTCAGCCTTCCATCCTTCCGAGGTGGGTAAAATGAGGACCCAGATTGTTGGGGGCAATGTGCTGACTCTACGAACAGCTTATAAGAGAGCTGTAGTGCACTGTAAAGCAGTATATAAGTCTAAGTGCTATAGCTATTGTTACCAACTAGGTCATACTCATCAATGCATATGGTGATTTATGCCCTGATGATGTTACCTAGTTGGTTAATGAACTGTCTGATGGGTCCTTGGTGGTGGACTTTGAGCTTGGTTGTTTTCTTGCAGACCTTTCATTACCCAAACTAGGTTAACATCATCAGAGCTAGATTTTTCCCCCTTATCACTCAACTGGTCTGAGATAAACCACAAAGAACAAGTCCAGGTGCAGAACTCAATAGTACTGACTGAAACCTGTCTTCAACCCTAGATCAGTGTCCTCAATTACCCCTGAAGGCATCAGATATAGTTACTCCTCCAACACCCTCTTGCCATCTCCTACCATCTCCTGCCTGAAGTAGTAGTTGCCTTCTTAAGACTAATATAGTCTAACAAAGTCATTCCTAATGCTAAAGTAAATCATTCGTCTTCCGGGCCAAACCGTTTGGGGACCATTTGTTTCCGATGCCTTATTTTAAAAATATAACCTATTCCTTCATCAGCATTGGAGCACCCGTTGTTCTATCGGCTTTTTTTTTCTCCGGTTTGCTTTTGCATACATAATAATGTTTGATCAGCATTGCTTGCAAGCATCTTTTGAACGGGTTCCTGTATTTGGAAAAGCCGATAGAAAAAGGACCCCAGTTCAGCAAAAGTACTCAGAGGGACTACAGCTTCGGAACGTTGATTTCCTAATTTTTTAAAAAAAAAACCTGAACAAAAACTCCAAACGTCCCCCAGACGTTACAAAAAAAAATATATATATAAACCGGATAATATTTTGACCCAACGATAATGTAAAAGCTGATTAAAAGTTAACCCTTTCGTTCCCTGTGGCATATTGCCTGATGGTCATGGGATTGGGATGTAGGCATAAAGCCAAGCAGTACAATATAACTATATTGAGTGGAAGAAAAGATGGGATGCAGAAAAAAAGAGAGAGAGAGAGAGAGAGAGAAGGGAAAGAGTTGTGCAAATCACCTACCATCTTTCTGGCTGTATCCCCAGCAGTTATGGCCTGTCATTATGTGGGTTGCTTCCTTCTGCCTGGCTGCCAGATCATTTAATCCAAGTGCATCAGCTTACCTGCCTTTATAACAGCTCACTTACAGGACAGAGTTCGGCTCTTAAAGAGACAGCAGCAAATTCTTCTCTTAAATCCACTTTGCACAACTTAGAATTTATAGGTGTACGCGTGGAAGGGGGGAGATAAACCACAGCATTTTTCCTTCATGTGAAGATTACGGATTGTCATTCTCCAGGTTAAGAGGCCCATCAACAAGGACATGATATGTGGTTGGGATATTTCTGCTCTGAAGACGTCTTATGGATGGGCTGATTACCTTAAGGTGATTAATAGTTCTGCTGAATTTAAAGCCAGTTGGAGAGCAGGAGCAAGGGATTTTTTTTTTTTTTTTTTGTCATTGTTCAAAACACAGTTGGGATTCAAAACACACTGGAGTCAGAATGGGGATTTCTGATTCCTTTGGGCTTATGGAATGAAAGATTGGTGGATGTGAATTAGCCTGAGAAAACCATTTTTTTTTAATTTGCTAAACCTAAGCCAATATTTTGTATCATTTGAAAGGTTTTGTACCATTTGCGCGTTTCTTATAGACTTTATTATTATAGGACAGACTGCCATACACTAAATAAATACATTTATTATCGACTGAAACTTTCTGAACCACGGTCCATTTTATAATTTCACTTGGAATGATGGCATAATAAAAAAACAGTTGTTTTAAATGTCAAAAGACTGCCGGATAACAGACCAGTATAAATCTACAATGGGATGGTTTTGGTTTTGCTTTAATGTGTAAGCCAGTCATTAATATTAAAGTCTCCCTTGCACAATAAATAGACTTGATGGGTCAGCATTACATGTACATCAAGACAACTGCATCTTAATCAAAGTATGGATCAAATGCAAAATGCAAAGGTAGATTATATATTGCCTTTTGGACCTTCTGAATGGATGTTACATCTTGCAGGACATCTGTAAACTTTTCTGACTTATAGCATCTCCTAAAAACAAAGATGCTGGTCACCCTGCAAAGGTTTGTGTGTACGCATGTTTGTGTGTGTTCTGAGTGTGTGTATACACACATGCACACATGTTTTATCACTACTCCATTCTCATCACTACTCCATTCAAGGACAAATTAGCCTCCACAGCAGTGGTGGGTTTCAATTTTTTTTATTACTATGGGTGTGGCTTGGTGGGCGTGGCATGGCTTGGTGGGCATGGCTTGGTGGGCATGGCTTGGTGGGCGTGGCAGGGAAGGATACTGTAAAATCTCCATTCCGTCCCCAATCCAGGGAAAGGTTACTGCAAAATCCCCACTTCCTCCCAATCAGCTGGGATTTAGGAGGTAGAGAATAGACAGGGTCGGGGCCAGTCAGAATTTTTACTACCGGTTCTCCGAACTACTCAAAATTTCCGCTACCGGTTCTCCAGAACTGGTCAGAATCTGCTGAAACCCATCTCTGCTCCACAGCACACACATAATACTGTCCTTGAACAAGAGCAATAATGTGAATTTAGTTCCTCCTGTTATTATCTCTTGGTGAAGAATAAGAAGTCATAAAACAATTTATCACTGGATTCGTTAGTGAGAAACACCATTTCAATAATTCTGAAATATATGTCTGGGAACAGTGGTCTAGATTGTGAAGCAATGTATATGTTTTTAGTCCAGAGATGTACAATATGAGCCTGTTTTGGCATGACTGCCATTGAACTATTAATGCAGTTTTTAATGGGACATAAAATACATGATGAAAAAGCATTTTATTAACTGTAATATTAATAGCAATTATTAATACGCAGCTATCCTATTTTTTAAGTGCAGATGATAGGTTTCTCATAGTATCTGAACTCCAGCCCATGAAGTTGGCCAATCCCTGCTGCTGTGGTTGATTTAATAAACCATGGTTAAACATAGTTTGGTATAACATGCAGATTAGGAGTTACTCAGGCTCATTGCTTTCAACAGGAGTGCAGTGGAAGAATTTGACCATGGTGTGATAAATATGCTACGCTTGAGAATTTTTTCTATGAGCATTTCTGAAATTGTTTTCTGTCTCTTTCTTTAAGTTACTCTGAAATTCATAATATTGTCTGAGCTACTGTAGGAAAATTCATTCATGTTGCTTTCTAAAAAAAGTTATATGAGCTGCTTCTTTATTATATACCTGAAATGATAGACAAATGTCACCCCCCCAATAAATGTTCTATTTAATTGCTGTTTATACTGCTTCCCCTATCAAGAATGATATTTTGAAGTAGAGCATAATATTTTAAAATTTATAGTTATAAAAATTAGATACAATTACATCATAATTACAAATATAATTATAAACTATAATTATAAACAATTTCATTTAATTCCACAGTAATTCTGGAATTAACATCTCAAAATAGCATTCACAGCATACACTTAAGGCTGAGTTTGCCAATAAGCCATGGTTTGCTTCAACCATATGGTTTGGTTCATCCAACATACTAAGCCAAAACTAACAAAAATGCACAGTAGGCCTTTGTGTGATGCAGGAATTAGGTCAATTTAAGTTTGTTATAATGTTATCTGTATTTTATTAATTTGGCTTTTTTTCAGGTGACATTTTAAGAGTCACAAGTTTTTGTTTATACTTTACCATATCCTGTATGCACCTTGACGTCCATTGATTTGCCTGATCAAAAGTCTATTTGGACAGGAAAATTTGGGTTATAACAACATTCACCAGACTGATTTGTTTCGGGAGGCATCAATCTTTCCCCTTCCTTTATAATGCCTTGGTAAGGCCACACTTAGAATCCTGTATTCAGTTTTGGTCGCCACGATGTAAAAAAAGATGTGGAGACTCTAGAAAGAGTGCAGAGAAGAGCAACAAAGATGATTAGGGGACTGGAGACTAAAACATATGAAGAACGGTTGCAGGAACTGGGTATGTCTAGTCTAATGAAAAGAAGGACTAGGGAAGACATGATAGCAGTGTTCCAATATCTCAGGGGCTGCCCCAAAGAAGAGGGAGTCAAACTATTCTTTAAAGCACCTGAAGGTAGAACAAGAAGCAATGCGTGGAAACTACTCAAGGAGAGAAGCAACTTAGAACTAAGGAGAAATTCCCTGACAGTTAGAACAATTAATGAGTGGAACAACTTGCCTCCAGAAGTTGTGAATGCTCCAACACTGGAAGTTTTTAAGAAGATATTTGACAAACATTTGCCTGAAGTGGTGTAGGGTTTCCTGCCTGGGCAGGGGTTGGACTAGAAGACCTCCAAGGTCCCTTCCAACTCTTGTTATTCTATTTTTCTTTGTTAAATGCATTTGGACCCAGCTTTCTTTGTTGTCAACGAAGTTTTGAGTTCTGATTCCATCAGAATCCAAGACTGGATACATATTGTCTCTACCTATGCCAGAGTAGTTTTGCTTTAGCAAGATGGCGCCTTGGAAGCACACCTTCTCAGGAACCATCCCAGTCCTGTGGAATCACTTCCCACCTTTTTAGCCATTTGGTAATCATAACGTCATAAAGTTCTGGATTTTCCATCAAGCTTTGGGCTAGGATGGGGATTGAGCAGGGAGGCTGCCTGAAGGCGTGGTGTCTGGTGGGAAGGGTGGCTTTTCTGTTTTCGTTGGATTTATTTATTTATTTATTTATTTATTTATTTATTTATTAGTCCAATTTATATGCCGCCCTTCTCCGTAGACTCAGGGCGGCTTACAATGCATTATAGCAATAGCCTGCATACTTTTATGTATATACCTGCTTATTAGGGCTTTTGCCCCCCCCCCAAGCGGTGTTGTTCTATACAAAGCTGGCTTATTGCCCCCACAATCCAGGTCCTCAATTTACCTACCTGAAAAGGATGGAAGGCTGAGTCAACTTTGAGCCTGGTGAGATTTGAACTCGCACTAATTGCAGGCAGCTGGCAGCTAAGTGCTAGTACTTAACAGCACTTAGTCCGCTGCACCACTGAAGTTGTTGTGACCGTTCTAGAATCCTTATTATGAGATCGGCGGCCATGTATGTTTTGTAAGTAAATGAATAAAACAAGAATGACTAAACACTCAAAGCTACCTTCCCTGACCAGATGTTCTGCAGATGTTCGGACTACCTTCAGGAGCCGGCATCAAATTCAGTTGGAAAGGCTGATATTAAGATCACGAATCATAAAACTTGTGATTCATCTGGCCTGGAGAAACTACCATGAACAACGTGTTCCTTTTGTTTTCATTCAGCGGAGTGCCAAATATTTAAATCTGCACAAAGAGGAAGAATGAATGCATGAAGGCAGAGAAAAGGGGCATCTGATAAGAGAGCTGAGAAAAGCGGAAGTGATTCCTTACTATCAATTTTTTATCCTCGATTATAAAAGATTATGACAATCATCTCATACATTTTTGTTCTTCTGCTCAATCATGTCCAATTCTTCAAGACTGCCAGGACAAATCCCTGCAGTTTTCTTGGCAGCTTTTTCAGAAGTGGTTTGCCATTGTCTCTTTCCTGAGAGAGCGTGACCAGTCCAAGGTCACCCAGCATGTTTTGTGCTTAAGGCAGGACTAGAACTCCTGGTTTCTGATTTCTTGCCTGATGCCTTCACTACTACAACAAATTGGCTCTCCATGCCTATTTATCTAGGAATAAATCCAGTGAACTTCATGGGGCATGCCTCTATGATAGTAGGGTTAGCATAGAATAAACTTCTGTCTACAGTATATTCTGCTAAAACTCTCACTATCTTTATCTACTTGTACCCTCAAGTTAGCCCAAATGGTGCATTATATTGCAATTTTTGAATCGAGAGACCTGAAATCCACTATCTTAAATATTGCATAAAAAATCCAGGAGCCATTACTCTGCAGAATTGAATGTTCACAGTATTCAGACCAGTTTTATTTGCAAAATTGTGGCCATTGCAGTATCCCCATAGACACGTCGTTGTGATTTCCAATGCTCCCTGCCGTCTTCCCACATGTAAAGTCAACGGAGAAGCCAGCAGGAAGTTGGAAGTCACTGCTGCTCCCGCTTGTATTTTGCCCACTGGTGAAAATAATGACTTATTATTGCAGTTCGTTTGCTACTACAATTATACACACCCACACACAATTTCATGGAACTGTCCAGCATCAGGGTTTTTAAAAAAATGTCCATCTAAAATTTAATGTTTATTCTGGTAACATCAAACTGCACTTTCTTTCTCTTTCTTTCTTTCTTTCTTTCTTTCTTTCTTTCTTTCTTTCTTTCAAATAATGACTTGATAGGTTACAGTATATATTGTATATACTAGTATATATTCATTTTGTTCCAACTGTCTTCAATGCCTTTTTATTATCTCAGGTTCCAACCTCAAAATACAGTTTGTAAGTGGGCACAGGCTTTGGATTGAAGAAAATGTTAGAGAATCAGTTATGAGTTTGGAAGCAAAGTCACAGTAGTTTCATCACTGCCTTGTTTGCAACTATAATTTTTCTCAGCAGCTTTTCTTAAATGATAACCCCAAACTATTTGACGTTAATTATGTACATCTCACTTCAATATTGTACCGCGTACCTTATCCCATCCAACTCAAACTAAGTAATGATCAAAGGCCTGGAGACTAAAACATATGAAGAACGGCTGCAGGATTTGGGTTTGGTTAGTCTAAAGAAAAGAAGAATTAGGGGTGACATGATAGCAGAATTCCAGTATTTGAGGGGCTGCCACAAAAAAGAGAGGGTCAATCTATTCTCCATAGCACCAGAGGGCAGGACAGGAAACAATGGTTGGAAACTAACCAAAGAGAGAAGCAACCTGGAATTATGGAGAAACTTCCTAACAGTAAGGACAATCAACCAGTGCAACAGGTTGTCTCCAGATATCGTGGGCACTCCATCACTGGATATTTTAAAGAAGAGACTAGACAGTCACTTGTCTGAAATAGTATAGGTTCCCCTGCTTGAGCAGAGACCTAAACTAGAAGACCTCTCAAGATCTATTCTATTCCATTCCATTCCATTCCATTCCATTCCATCATCCTATCCTATCCTATCCCATTCCACTGTTCTGTTCTGTTCCGTTCCGTTCCGTTCCATTCCATTCCATCATCCTATCCTATCCTATCCTATCCCAATCCATTATTCTATTCTATTCTATTCCATTCCATTCCATTCCATCATCCTATCCTATCCTATTCCATTATTCTATTCTATTCTATTCTATTCTATTCTATTCTATTGTATCCTATCCTATCCTATCCTTTCTCCTATTCTATTCTATTCTATTCTATTCTATTGTATCCTATCCTATCCTTTCTCCTATTCTATTCTATTCTATTCTATCCTTTCTCCTATTCTATTCTATTCTATTCTATTTATTCTATTGTATCCTATCCTATCCTTTCTCCTATTCTATTCTATTCTATTCTATTCTATTGTATCCTATCCTATCCTTTCTCCTATTCTATTCTATTCTATTCTATCCTTTCTCCTATTCTATTCTATTCTATTTATTCTATTGTATCCTATCCTATCCTTTCTCCTATTCTATTCTATTCTATTCTATCCTATCCTTTCTCCTATTCTATTCTATTCTATTCTATTCTATTCTATTCTATTCTATTCTATTGTATTCTATTCTATCCTATCGTATCCTTTCTCCTATTCTATCCTATCCTATCCTATCCTATCCTATCCTATCCTATCCTATCCTTTATTCTATTCTATTCTATTCTATTCTATTCTATTCTATTCTATTCTATTCTATTCTATTCTATTCTATTCGTTAATACTCAAGGTATGAAGATGCTCTCAAGCAGCGTTTACCTACTACCCTCCCCAACCGCAAGGTGTTTGCCACTGCCCTTTCTTCTGACCTCAGTTTCCTATTTTCCCAATTTTCGCCTGGCACTCTCCCTCCCGAACTTAAGCAGGTTTAGATCCTTTCCCGCAAGACTGGATCTTGAGAAGCTAAACCTGCGCACGGACCGCGCACAGAGGATGCAGGCAGACCCCGGCTGAGTCACAAGCCTGTGCAACCGTTTACGACGTTCCTCCTAGAGCGCTGCCTCCAGAGAGATGAACGACCATGATTTCTCCTGCTAGCCCGTTCCGGCTTTGACCCCGACCCATCTTTGGCCATTTGAAAGCGCATCTCTTCGGCTCGCTCTCTCTCTCTCTGCAGAGCGCGCATCCCCATCGCCCTATACACACACAGCCGCAAGGGAATCCCAAGCAGCGTGCGGGATGCCGCGCAGGCGCAGAAGCCGCGTTCTCGGGCGCCCTCTCCGGCGGCGGGGGGAAACGCAGAGGAGGCCCAGCGGCGGCGCGGAGTCATGGCGTCGGGGAGAACGGCGGGCCGGCTCAGCCTGAAGGAGCAGCGCTACGACCGGCAGCTCAGGCGAGGAAGAGCCGGCGGGGTCCGGCTACGAGACACGGGGGAGGAGGAAGGCTTCTCTAAGCCGCGGATCGGAGGAGGAGGGCGGAGGGGTCAGCGGGTCCATTGGGGCGCCCGGGGTTTGCAACCTCCCCGCAGCGGCTTTTGGCTCCGCTTCTCTTCTGCAAATCCCTTCGCCTCTTTCTCCTCCTCCTCTTCTTTCTCTTCTTCTTCCTCCTCCTCTTCCTCCTCCTCTTCTTCCTCCTCCTCTTCCTCCTCTTTTCCTCCTCTTCCTCTTCCTCTTCCTCCTCTCTTCCTCCTCTTCCTCCTCCTCCTTCTTCCTCTTCCTCCTCTTCTTCCTTCTTCTCCTCTTCTTCCTCTTCCTCCTCTTCTTCCTCCTCTCTTCCTCCTCTTCCTCCTCTTCCTCCTCCTCCTTCTTCCTCTTCCTCCTCTTCTTCCTCCTCTCTTCCTCCTCTTCCTCCTCTTCCTCTTCCTCCTCCTCCTTCTTCCTCTTCCTCCTCTTCTTCCTCGTCCTCCTCTTCTTCCTCTTCTTCCTCCTCTTCTTCCTCCTTCTCCTTTCTCCTCTTCTTCCTCCTCCTCCTTTTCCTCCTCCTCTTCTTCCTTCTCCTTTCTCTTCTTCCTCCTCTTCCTCCTCCTCCTTCTTCCTCTTCCTCCTCTTCTTCCTCCTCCTCCTTTTCCTCTTCCTCTTCTTCCTCCTCCTTTCTCTTCTTCCTCCTCTTCCTCCTCCTCCTTCTTCCTCTTCCTCCTCTTCTTCCTCGTCCTCTTCCTCCTCTTCTTCCTTCTTCTCCTCTTTTAGATTTTAGCATGCATATTCTACATTTTAGCATGCATATTCTACATTTGCATATCTGGTTGTATTATGTGCATATTTTAACCATGCACGCCTGTGCACATGTTACATATGCAAACACGTCTTATATGTATGTGCATGTCTACAGGTGTCTGTGTGTGGCATATAAAATATTGCTGTATAAGAATGTTACATATGTGGGTATCTGTAGAGTATTATAACCACACACACACACATACACACACACACACAGCCATGTGTGTATAATAAATAGATTTCCATTTCAAATATATTATTTCATTGCAGACATACAATTTATGTCTGTCTGTCTGTCTATCCCTCTATAAATATAATATGTGAATAATGCAGGGTGTGTATGCCAGTGGTGGGTTTCAAATTTTTTTTCTACCGGTTTTGTGGGCATGGCTTGGTGGGCATGACATGGCTTGGTGGGCGTGGCAGGGGAAGGATACTGTAAAGTCTCCATTCCCTCCCCACTCCAGGGGGAGGTTACTGCAAGGTTATCGGGATTCCCTTTTCCTCCCGATCAGCTGGGATTTGGGAGGCAGAGAATAGATGGGGGTGGGGCCAGTCAGACTTTTTACTACCGGTTCTCCGAACTACTCAAAATGTCCGCTACCGGTTCTCCAGAACTGGTTACAACCTGCTGAAACCCACCTCTAGTGTATACCCAAACACAAAATGAGTTGAGTTGAGTTTACTTTATTGATTAGCCCTTTGGACCATATCAAAGTGGAGGGTTCCAGTCACAAATTATTACTAAAGTCTAATAAAAACAATTTAAAATGGAATTGGAATAAAATACGATTTAAAACAAAATTGGAATAAAATACGATTTATAATGAAATTGGAATAAAATACAGTTTAAAATGATAGTTTTGATTAGCCTATAGGCCATATCAAAGCACAAGGTACAAACACATATCGCCAATAAAATCTTATACAAACAATTTAAAATAAGAGTAGGGTAAAATACAATAGTTATAGGATAAGATACAATATAATTTAATACATAAATATATACCATAGAATAAAGTGACATAAAATTATATTTTGGTGTCACCCTTACAATCTACCCCAATCAGTCCCATGTTCGCAGATCTCAACTAAACCAATTTGTTTAACACAAACACACAATGAAATCCTCCTTTCAGGAAACCTATGAGAGGACAGCAATAGATATTTTGAGCAACTGATTATGTCTGTTTTGCTTTTGGTTCATTTGTTTTATGCTTCTGTTTTATTGCCTACATACTGCCTTTCAATCAATCAATTTTTCTCTCTTAGGTTTTAAAGTCAGAAATATTTTAAATTTTAAAGCAACTATTGGTAATGTATGTCTATGGAGATTCTCAGTCATCCAGGTCATAGTTGCCCCAAAGGTGCTTTTTCAAGAGGCAACTGGACTTTCTGGTTTTTTGGGGGGTTTTTTTGAAGACGTTTCACTTCTCATCCAAGAAGCTTTAGAGCTGAAGAAGCTTCTTGGATGAGAAGCGAAACATCTTCAAAGAAAAACCAAAAAGTCCAATTGCCTCTTGAAAAAAAAAAAACACCTTTGGGACATTGGTAATGTATCACTTTCCTATAGCTTTCTCTCTAGTTCTTGGTCTTGAAAGTCATATGTCTTGATGTTGCAGGTTATGGGGTGATCATGGACAAGAGGCTTTAGAATCTGCTCACGTTTGTGTGATAACTGCAACAGCCACCGGAACAGAAATTCTCAAAAACCTAGTTCTACCAGGTATAAATGATTTTTAAAAGCTGTAATTGATCCCCAGTAAAATTGTAGTTTAATCTGATCACTGGTTTGGTTTGTTCTTTAAGGTATTGGATCTTTTACAATCATAGATGGGAATCCAGTCACTGGGGAAGATGTTGGAAACAGGTAATGCGTTTTCTACAAATATTTGGTAATATTCTGGTGAATATTCCTCTTATGGTATAAACAATGGCATCATACAAAAACATAATGATTTGTTTCAGTAAATAAAATACTTAGGAACTTAAAGCTCCATTTTAACGTACGATTAAAAACCACTAATGTTGACTTCTACCAATTATTTCTTGGTCTTACACTCTAATCTAAGACACTCCACTTACACTCCACTCCACACTTACTACACTCCAATGAATATTTGTGTAAAATCAACCCTACATTTGTTTTGGTTTTGAGATTAGCCAATTGTGCCACAATGTTTATGGCAAGAATTTCATTTATTTTTAATTAAAATAAATAAATATCCAATGGGATTTTTTTTAGTCCCATTTGCAATGGTAGATGGAAGATTTTTAAAAATCCTTGTTACTCCATGAACTACAGTTAGATTGAGTGCCATTTTTAATACTTCCATATTGTTTAACTGGACTGAACACTAATAGACTCATAGTGTCTATGTCTCTATGTCTCAATGTTTTACGGTTGGTAATAGGATAATTTCAGGTCAATTTCAAACTTGGTGGGAATATGGAACAAAAATATGTGAAATACTTTATTGCTGCTATAAATATAGTTTACATTGATAGGTAACCCTTGCTGCTTATCCATGTTGATCATTTCATTATATACTCGTGTTAAACCTTAAGTCAATATTCACATGCCATTGTTCAATTTTATTCCTGGTGACCATTTTTATAGCATGGTAAAATCAACTGAGATATTAAGTTGTAAATCTTTCAATAAAAAAGATCTGTGTAGACTAACCATGAAATGCCCTGATTGGAATTACTGGTTTTATTTTTGTGAATTTACAAATTCACATACAGTACTCAGATGTATTGATTTCAAGCACGTCTTTAAAATGTTGCAAGATTTTAGAGAGGAAAAATGTATTAGAGTTTTTAATGGAGTATACTGTTTCATTGTTTTATTTTAGAAATTGTAATTATGATAAAATTTTAAAGGATATTTTTTCTTTTTTAGCTTCTTCCTGCAAAGAAGCAATATTGGTCAAGTAAGGAAATACTAAATGTGTTTATTTATGTGAGTGATTATGTAATGCATAGGATCCATTCAATTAACTGGTTTTTCCCTTTCACAATAAACATATACATGTCTTGTGTGATTAACAAGGCAATTGTATATGTATCTATACATATCTATAGAGAAGTGATCCCCTTGTGAAATATAAACACATATTTATTCCTAAATAAATATATGTTGCAGCCTAAATTTATAACCTTGTGTGACCCACTTTTAATACAAATAAGTAGATTTCTTAGGTAGACGCACATGTAATCCTTTTCAAATGATTAGTTAATTTGCTTTGAAGATCTAACCATGGGTGCTTGCAAACAAAGTGTTATTCTGAACAAAACTTAAAGCAGTTTTTTGTTCCCTGTTGTGTAAGTTTGTATGCCCTTCTGTATCCATTGCTGGACATTTTCTGGTACACCCTAAATCATATATGTCTATGTTTTCAGAAAGAATCACCTCAGTATTTCCCCTAATATTTTCCCATTAATATTTATTAAAGCATCTGTATTCATATCTCTCTTGAATGTTGTAATCTGTCTACAATTACATCTATCCCAAAATCCTTATTTTGGAAATTGGAACATGCAGTACAATTTTGTACCTATTTATTGAAAGGTGGGGGTGGGGTTTTGGGGGGATATTTACATTCTCACTTTCAAGATAAAGTTTTAAATCTGTTTATAATGTAACACATCTGCTTATTATTTTTAAACAGAATCGAGCACAATGTGCCACAGAACTGCTGCAAGAGTTGAATAATGATGTCTGTGGAAATTTTGTGGAAGAGGTTTGCATTAAAACATTTTTACACACGTTATACACATGTGCTAACAAGTCACAAAAGTATGTCCGCTATTATTACCATAATATCAAATCTTGCTCTTGTGTAGGCTCATATCAAAATAGTATCCTTTTTTTCTCACTTTCAAGCAACAAATCCTTTTTAAGATGCATACGATTTCATACCCTCAGCAACATGAATTTATTCCTGCAACAGTCTTCTTTTGCAGTGGTTACTACATTGATTCAAATCCATATTAATTCTAATGTGAATTTAATAATAGCCAGGTTAGAATAGTCTTGATTCAGGAGACCTTTATCTGACCAATGTAGATGAAGTATGATCAACTATGATGGACAGAACTGAACTGTCTATAAATATGTTTAAAATATGTTTTTAATATGTTTATAAATATAAACATATTTTCCAAAGTGGAAAATATTTGAGTTTAAATTATTGTACTGATTAAAAATAGGCTTGCAGTTGAGGCTGGAAAAGGAAGTTTTAATTCTGAATCTTTTTATGTTTATTGCTTTATGCTGCAAATGCAAATGGGTGTTTTTTATGTTTTCTCAAGAACCCAGATAAACTTCTGGACAACGATCCTTCTTTTTTCTGTCGGTTTAATGTAGTGATTGCAACTCAACTCCCAGAAAAGTAAGCCAGAACGAAATTGATATTATTGTCTTTATATACATGTGTTTTATTTCGTGTTTGTTTTGGACGTGGTCAAACGAGATAACGCTTGCTCCTAGGGAGGAAAGCTATGGCAAATCTAGACAGCATATTAAAAAGCAGAGACATCACCCTGCCAACAAAAGTGTGTATAGTTAAGGCTATGGTTTTTCCAGTTGCAATGTATGGTTGTGAAAGTTGGACCATAAAAAAGGCTGAGCGTCAAAGAATTGAGGCCTTTGAACTATGGTGCTGGAGAAGACTCCTGAGAGTCCCTTGGATTGCAAGACGGTCAAACCGGTCAGTCCTAGAGGAGATCAACCCTGACTGCTCTTTAGAAGTCCAGATCCTGAAGAGGAAACTCAAAGACTTTGGCCACCTAATGAGAAGGAAGGACTCACTGGAGAAGAGCCTAATGCTGGGAACGATTGAGGGCAAAAGAAGAAGGGGACGGCAGAGAATGAGGTGGCTGGATGGAGTCACTGAAGCAGTCGGCCTGAGCTTAAATGGACTCCAGAGGATGGTAGAGGACAGGAAGGCCTGGAGGAACGTTGTCCATGGGGTCGCGATGGGTCGGACACGACTTCGCAACTAACAATAACAACAACAAATGCAATATAAAATTGTAAATTGTTTTTTAAAATACCACAAGGTTACAAACTAAAGGATCTCAGTTACAAGATATTGTTGCTTGTTCAAGATCTTGAAGTATGAGAGCTATCTATAGATGCTCTGTATACGGAATAAATATTTGTGGGTAGATTCTAGTGGCTGTGTATTTTCTGCTCATTGTTCACTGTTCATTTGCCTTATATCTTCTGTTTTTCAGTACGTTGCTTAGGCTAGCTGATGTCCTCTGGAATTACAACATCCCTCTGTTAATTTGTAGGACTTACGGACTAATAGGCTATATGAGAATTGTTATTAAAGAACATCCTGGTAAGATATTTAATGATTTTAAAAAAAAAACATTCCATTGTTAAAAGAATATCCAAATAAAATCATTAGTGATTAAAAATTACTCTGAATATGTAAACATTTATTAAAATGGTAAGTAGCAAAGTTCCTATGTTTCCCCCCCTGCTCCCAATAATGGGAGCAAAATTGCGGGGAATCCACAAACTTTAGCAATAATGTTACCTTCAGCTATGGCTTTAGAACTGAAATATTGTTCAATCTTTCAATAGTTATAGAATCTCACCCTGATAACGCCTTGGATGATTTGAGACTGGACAATCCGTTTCCAGAGCTGAGAGAACATATTCAATCTTACGATCTAGAGCATATGGAAAAAAAGGTTGGTACAGACTTGGCCAACTCATCAGTATGTGCAATCAAGCATTAGAGATGTTCCGGAGGTGCTTTTTCAAGAGGCAACTGAACTTCCTGGTTTTTGGTTGAAGATGTTTTGTTTCTCATCCAAGAAACTTCTTCAGCTCTGAGAGAAGAACTGAAGAAGCTTCTTGGATGAGATGTGAAATGTCTTCAAAGAAAAAACCAGAAAGTCTAGTTGCCTCCTGAAAACGCACATTTGGGACAACCATAACCTGGATGACTGAGAATCTCCATAGACAAGCATTAGACATGTTTCTTGAATTAGTTCTAGAACAACATTATATGCTACCTTTATTACATATAAAGGGCATTTACGGAGAATCTCAATCATCCAGGTCATGATTGTCCCAAAGGTACTTTTTCTAAATGCAACTGCACTTTCTTGTTTTTTTTGCTTGAAAAACGTTTCGCTTCTCATCCAAGAAGCTTCTTCAGGTCAGAATTGAAGAAGCTTCTTGGATGAGAAGCGAAATGTTTTCAAGGAAAAAAACAACAAAAAAATCCAGTTGCCTATCAGAAAAGCACCTTTGGGACATACGAAGGACATTCTTTTCAGAGATGAAAATGGGGCTTGATTTAGATCCGTGGATTCACCTGTTATATGTCAAATCTGATTTTTGTTATGGTGACTGGTTCACTGAAGTTATATAGAAATTTGTTCAGTCTGTTCGTTCTAGGGAAAAAACAAATCCAAGCATGCTTTTTGAACAAGCTCCGTTATTACAGACTTGCCTTCTCCACATGCTTTCAGTATAATTTCAAGGTGGGCCAGCCAGCCAATAAGCTTATATAATTCAAAGGTATCTAAATGCTTTGAATTTCTTTAAAGTGCCTGACTCCATTTGGCTTGTTGAGATTTCCTACATAGGATTGTGAATCTCTATTTTTAGCTGTGGGTTTTCCAAATCAAATGGAAACCGAGGAAACTGTTTACCTTCTCTACATCTATTGCACAAAGTGAAAAGGGTTATTTCCACAATTATTTTGTAGCAGCCCTTACTGAAGGCAATTCTGTTGATTTAGCTATTTTTGTTGCATTCTGAACTGAGTTTGTACCAGCAACCCTACTTCCCAACAACCCGGCTTTCCAACTTTAGAAGTGCACTATTTTCGTTGGTTTCTTTATTTCGCTATACTTGCTTTAATTTTGCATTTGCAGGAACACAGCCACATTCCATGGATTGTGATTGTATCCCAGTATCTAGAAAAATGGTGTAATGAGGTATGTAGATACCTTGGCGGTAGTAGTCTAATTTATACGGGTTACTCATGCTTTCTGCTGCAGATTCGAGGGAATAATGCCTTCCTCCAGAGTGGCTTATGTGCTTTTATGTGCTGCAGCCTTGATCACTGGCTGCTTGCATGCTGCTGAAATCACAAGGTTGAATCAGGCTATTATATGTGAGATTGTAGCTAGTTATTAAGCTGATCAAATGCCATTCAGAGGAATTTTTGGAAGCCCTTAACTTGGGCCGGTTGTGGTTAAGTGAAGCCCCACAGACTTCAATAAACGCTTCTTGTTCCCCAATCTCTTGTTCCCATCTAACTGGCACACAGAAAACTATTTGCAGGCTGTGCATGGCAGCACTGCAAAGAAAGGGAGGTTTGTGTTAACCTCCAGTATGCCATTTCAGCTATACCCTGTTCTCTGCACCATGTAAACATTCATCCATATACTTAGATTGTGGGGGTGGATTGTGCCCACGTGTACATCATGTTTAACTGTATTTATTTATTAAATTTCTAGGGTATCCATCTCACCATCAAGCGACTCTAGGCAGCTTACAGTATTATAAAAGCAGCATAGACAAAGTTAGAAACATTAAAACATTGAGCCTTAAAATCAAAAGTTTAACAATAAATTATATAACGGCTCCATGGGTAAGTGTGTTGGAGGTGGGATCTTAATGTAATCTATCAGCCATCTCCAGTATGGGACACCCCCATTTCAGCCCCAGGCCTTCAGCTTTGGCAGAGCCAAAGTTTTAGGCCCTTACAGAATGCCAAAGGGAGAGCACCAGGCAGATCACATTTCTAGAAGCGTGATCTTCCAAAGATTGCCTATTTTTTAATGTAAATCCTGTTGCTAAGCTTGTTATTAGTTTTAGTGCTTTGTTTAAACTAGCCACATCGTGTATGAGAGATAATATATCTGTTCATATCTTTATATGTATGCAAGCAGAAGTTTTAAAAAACCTGATGTATACTGAGTCATGTTTAGCGTAGAATGGGCCTTAAATTAGTCACAGCTTATTCCACTGATAATAGATATTTACACTAAAATTGATTGAATTTGGCTGTAACTCACTGGAGTAGCCTGGCTTGAACATTTGGACTTAAATATGTACAAGTAACATTTTGATGTGCTCCGCTTTATATGTTCTTGCTCGAACCCATCTTCCAGCAGGTGCAGCTACCTATGATTTGGTTAGCATTATACATAAAATGGGAATTCTGACTTGTTTCGTAATAGAGTAGAATTTTAAGACTCATTTGTTCTTATGAAAAAAAAGAGACAGATTCACTTATAATTTGATATTGAACTAACCGTTATTTGCCTTAATACACAGTTTAACAAAATTCAAACCTGTGATATTTCTGTTTAGAATAATGGTCAGATACCTAAGAACTACAAAGAAAAGGAGGCCTTCCGGGAGATGATTAGGCAAGGTGAGAATTTTGGGTAAATCTCTTGTCTGTCTATTGTAGCATTGTTTCGGTGGGCTTTATTTAAAGACACATGTCAATAAGTGTCTAAGTCTATATCTGTAGTATGCAATATATATCAGAAGCTCATTAACTTATCTAAAGAATTCCGATATATTAATATGAATTCAAAAGATAAAGGATGTCTGTTTATCACCAATTTTCTAATTAATAAAAATCTTATTTAGTCAGTTTTTCATTTCTTTCTAGGAATTTTAAAGAATGAAAATGGAATCCTGGAAGATGAGGAAAACTTTGAAGAAGCCATTAAAAATGTAAACACCGCTGTAATTGCTACAAAGGTAAAGGAAGTTTGCCAGAATTGTAAATTGCATCATGACTGCATTCCTAATGGGAAAAAAAATAATGTGGAAATAAATGTTTTCTTGAATTTGTCTTTTAGGTACCAAGTTGTATTGAAGACATTTTCAGTGATGATCATTGTATCAATCTCTCACAGCAGGTAGTAAATGCAAATCATTTGAATATTCTAATCCAATATTCTGACTCTGAATAAAAGAACTTGATCAGTCAATTTTGGTTTTGACTTGTTTGGTTCTTCTTTGTCCTTAGACTCCATCTTTTTGGATCCTGGCTCGAGCCGTAAAAGAATTTGTGAGCAAAGAAGGTCAAGGAAATTTACCTGTCCGGGGTACAATTCCAGATATGATTGCAGATTCGAGTAAATTTATCAGCTTGCAAAATATGTAAGTATTTTTCTACAGTTGTTTAGTTTTATATTTGTACTGAGTTCCTCTTCAAAACCAATGTTTTCGGCAAAGATTTTCATTATGACTTTATAAACTCCCTATTTTGGGGTGGCTGTGGCTTTAACTTTGGTATAAGAGTGCTCTCAAACTGATGGCAAAGTTTTGCAATTGCTAGCTCTAAAAAATATCAAAGTCTGGAACGCTGACAGTTAGATTTGCTGAAATTCATTTTTAGAACTTTATTTTTTTAAGATACCGTGATAAAGCGAAGAAAGATGCCGAAGCTGTGTCTAATTATGCTGCAAAGTTGTTGCAGTCAGTAGGCAAAGTGAGTAGTAGAAAATGCACTTTTCATTCTCTTAAAAGACATTGAAATAAAGAGTGAAGTAAAATGTATTTATTCGTGTATGTTTTTTAAATTTATAGAACTGCCCACCTCACAAAACAAATGAGAGGGGGATGGGTGAGGCAGCCTGAAATATTTCTTGTCATGATTGATTCCCAAAACTGGAATTGTAGAAGATAGATAAAACATTGTAATTTTGTATGTGCCCCCAGCTATGGACATAGGATTAAATCAAATTCTATAACAGCAATCTAGAAGACAATTGTTAGACATTCTAATTTCATTAAAACAAATTTGCATTTTGTTCACAGGCACCAGAATCCATTTCTCAAAAAGAATTAAAATTGCTTTGTAAGTATTTTGTTTTACTTATGTCAAGTTAATAAGGCTAAATTGTAAGGAATACTGTTCAGTTGCTTCCATTTGACTGCTCCTACTAGAGCCAGAAACGACTAGCACGCATGTGTCGGGGAATCTTTACCTTTACTTTTTTACTAATGGAATAGGCTAAACAAGGAATCAGTCATTGTTTAATAATGTACCCAAACTGAATTTCCTAAAATGCTCTTTTCTTAATTAGCCTTAATGGTGCAGGAAGCACATTGAAAAAAGGACTTTGCTAATATTTTTATTTATTTTATTTATTTTATTTTATTTTTGAACTTGTATACCGCCCTTCTCCCTGAGGACTCAGGGCGGTGAACAGGCAAATAAAAACATCAAATACAAATATTAAAATACAGTTAAAAATATATATAAATTTGGCCCCATTAATTAAAACAATAAACAAAAACAATTAAAAACACTTAAAAAGAGTTAGGCCAGCCCGGCTTGTTGGAAAAAGAAGGTTTTAAGGGCACGGCGGAAGGCACTGAGGTCGTGGATTCTCCTTATCTCTGGGGGCAGCTGATTCCAGAGGGTAGGTGCCCCCACAGAGAAGGCCCTCCCCCTGGGGGTCACCAGCCTGCATTGTTTGGCTGATGGCACCCCGAGGAGGCCCTCTCTGTGGGAGCGCACGGGTATATATATAACTGTATGCTGTATAACTAGAAGTCATAGTTGAGAACTTTATAGAAAATTTGAAATCTTGTACTTCAAATTCCATGGCAAATTTTTAAATACCGTTTTGAAATATAATTGCAAGAATGACATAACTATCTCTTGCAGGTTGTAACAATTTTTATATTTAAAATACCTATTCTCTCCTGCCTATTTTCCCACTCTCCTTGGTATTCTGTGTTTAGGCAGTAACTCAGCATTTCTTCGCATAGTACGATGTAGATGTCTTTCTGAAGAATATGGACTGAATACTTCAAACAAAGATGAGATCAGTAAGCTTATTTATTTGTGTCCTTTTGCAGTGTTTTCATGTACAGATAAATCTGTTTGATATAGAAGAGACATGACCTTTTTTCTGCCTTCTTCATTTTTGCTAAAATGTAGAGACAAGATTTTAGTTGCAAAAAAGATCAGAGATCTCCAAAAAAAAACCTTTGAATTTGTATATATTGTGAATGCAATGTTGTGGTGATGAATCATGTGTGTAGCTTGTTTTTATTTTTCAGTAAATACTCTTGATTGTGCCTGTATAACATTTGAATCAGTCACTAGGTAAATAAATGAATAGTATTTTATTAACTGAGCTGGCTGGTAGATATTGGCATAATTTATAACTGAACAAGCAAAGAACATAGAAAAAAATTACAGATTATGTGGTGTTTTATTCCCCTCAATCCTGTCCAACATGGCGAATATCAAAAGATTGTGGGAATGGTGACTCAAAATATCCAGAGCGTTTAAGTTATCTACTATGTATTACAGGAATGTTGCTTCTTAATGCAGCTAGTTGGAACTGTTTTTCAAGTCACTGTTCATAAGATGACTGTGATGGTTTTGCCTTTTTCCCTTATATGTTTGACACAGCTGGCCAGATCGTTTTATAAAGTTTCTTTGTGAGAGACATCTAAACTCTATATTAAAATCTACTGTATTTTTTGGACTATAAGATGCTCCAAAGTATAAGATGCACCTAGCTTTTGGGGAGGAAAACAAGAAAAAAAAATTCTGCCTCTGCCTCCCAGCAATTTGCCTCCTTGCAGCAAACAGCAAACAGTGTGGTCAGCTTTAGCACAGCCTGATTTAGCCGCAAGCAGCTAATTGGCAGTTGAATCTGCCTCCTGGAATACCTCCTATCAGCTGTTCCAGGCTGTGGGGATCACCGCCGCCACCTATCCCTGGTGCCTGGAATGGCGGGCTGAAAATAGGATGTGTGGAGGTCGAAAATGGGGCACATGGAGGCCCAAAACGGGATGCACAGAGGCCGAAAATGGGGAACACAGAGGCAACGATAGGTGACAGCAATGATGAGCAGCGACTGTGCCAATGGGCAGTGGCGATCCCCACAGTCTGGAACAGCTGATAGTCGGTATTCTAGGAGGCAGATCCAACCGCCAATCAGCTGCTCATGCTAAATCAGGCTGTGCTGAAGCTAACCAGGCTGCTGTTTGCTGCAAGGAGATAAATTGCTGGGAGGCAGAGGCCGCAGGGTGGGAGCCGGCGGGTGGGCAGGGCTTTGGCAACATTCGCTGTATAAGATGCACAGACATTTCCACCCACTTTTGGGGGGGGGGGAAGTGTGTCTTATACTCCGAAAAGTTTGCTAGTTTATTTGCTTCCTCTTCAACACTTAAAGCACCTCATGTATTTAATCCCCAAGTGGCTTGTCTTATGTATGCGATAGAGAAGCTCTTTAATATATAGTTAAGTCTCCTGTCATGTAGGCTGACTATATGTTCCTAGCTATAAATCTGTAACATGACAGACGGCGGAAGCAGAGAATAGAGAAGAGGAGATATAAATATGATATAGAAACATTCTTATAGCAAATGGAATATGCTATGTGAAAAATTGAGGAATAGTACACCTACTTATTTAAGTTAATCTCAAGCTTTTAACAATTTCCTCTTGCAATTTACATTTTGTTTTGTTACTTGAAGCTTCCCATATGGATAATCCAGATAGTGAAATGGTGCTGTACCTCATGTTACGAGCTGTGGACAGATTTTTTAAACACAATGGTAGATACCCTGGTAAGGTTGTTTTCAATATATCATATGCTTTCTGAGATAAAAATGAATACTTTTGGTAATACTGTAATTTCTGTATCTCTATTCAAATTTATAAATGTGTCACATATTGAAGTTTTTAATATTTCCTATATATATCATAAATGAGTATGTTTGACAATTCTAATGTACTTTAAAGGCTTAGTAAAAGATCTTACTTTTCTGCTTAGTATATTTTTCTATGGGATAGCGTATTCTCTTTTCTAACAAAATTATATTTCATTTACTTGCAATAAAATGTTAATTCTGTCTATAATAATCTTATCTTCTTTTCAGGGGTTTATAACTATCAAGTGGAGGATGACATTGGAAAACTGAAATCTTGCCTTAATAGTTTTCTTCAGGAATATGGATTGCCTGTAACGGTCAAAGATGATTATGTCCATGAGTTGTAAGTATTAACTTGCAAAAATACTTTCCAAGATCTTCTTATGATGCATTATAATATGGCAACTTTATTTTCCTTTTGTAGTTGTCGGTACGGAGCTGCCGAGCCACACACCATAGCAGCATTTCTAGGAGGTAAAAAGATTGCTTTTTTCATGTGTCCACAAGCCAAATGACATGCAAAAAGATTTAGTGTGTCTTACTTTGATACTACTTTGTATTCTCATGTCCGTTGTTGTTAGTTGCGAAGTCGTGTCTGACCCATCGCGACCCCATGGACAACGTTCCTCCAGGCCTTCCTGTCCTCTACTATCCTCTGGAGTCCATTTAAGCTCACACCTACTACTTCAGTGACTCCATCCAGCCACCTCGTTCTCTGTCGTCCCGTTCTTCTTTTGCCCTCAATCTTTCCCAGCATTAGGCTCTTCTTCTCCAGTGAGTCCTTCCTTCTCATTAGGTGGCTGAAGTATTTCAGTTTCCTCTTCAGGATCTGGCCTTCTAATGAGCAGTCAGAGTTGATCTCTAGGACTGACCGGTTTGATCACCTTGCAGTCCAAGGGATTCGCAGGAGTCTTCTCCAGCACCATAGTTCAAAGGCCTCAATTCTTTGGTGCTCAGCCTTCCTTATGGTCCAACTTTCACAGCCATACATTGCAACTGGGAAAACCATAGCCTTGACTATACGCACTTTTGTTGGCAGGGTGATGCCTCTGCTTTTTAGTAAACTAATCTTAGAGACACATAAAACTCCCCAGATTAAATTGCCCTGTTTGAATTTTAATTGGGAGGATCAACTAAGATGAATTTGGAATCACAAATTGCTAACGAAAATAATGAAGACCCTACCATAATTTCTTAGAGAACAAAATTGGTAATCAAATTTTCCAATACCTATTACCCCACTTCTCTTGTTGTTGATAGGTTGTATAAGAGGTCTCAACTGAAAAATTCAGATTATGGACAAAGTTGTGCCAGGAAAAACTCATGCCAGGATTTTTTAACTGAACCTGCCAGAGATTTAACATAGAAAAAGTGCAATTGGCCATTGAGCTGAGTGAATCATGAGAGTATTCATGTTTTATTTCTACCCATTGATCTAAGGTGGCATCTGATTAAAAAAAAGTAGAACTAGAAAATATGCATTTGGATTGGAATCAATTGGCTTCTGTTACATATTTTTAATTTGTTATTCCTTGGCTGTTTTACAGGAGCTGCTGCTCAGGAAGTTGTGAAAATTGTTACCAGGCAATTTGTAATATTTAATAACACCTACATTTACAATGGGATGTCTCAGACCTCAGCAACGTTCAAACTGTAACCAACCCAACTATGTTGTTGGAATCTCTAACTGTTTTTGATTTGCATTTTGTTCCGTTAAAAGTATTGCTGAAAAGAATGTATAATGTCAGTTCCTTTCTTTGTATTATTTTTGTCTTTCTAAATTCTTTCAAATTGTAATAACGAATGTATCTTGCATTTTAATAAAAGACACCGGAACGTGGAAATTATGTCTTCTTCAAAGTGTGGCCAGGTTACCTACACCGATTTTCCCATATTATATATTTATATATTTGTGGGGAGAGGTGGTTGGAAGTAATTTTATTCTTCACAAAAAACATTGGCTGGTTTACAGGACTCAAAGAAGTATTTTTAAACATTGTGCTAAATACCGTATTTTTCAGAGTATAAAGACGCACCTACCTTTTTTGGTGAGGAAAAGAAAGAAATCTCCCTCTGCCTCTGAGCAATTTTGCCTGGTTGCAGCAAACAGCCTGCTTTACTTTCATTTTCGTTTTCAGCATAGCTTGATTAGCACAAGGAAAAAAATAATAATCTGCTCCAGCAATTTACCACTTTGCAACAAGCAGCAGAGCCCTGCCCAAAACAGCTGAGAGCAAATCAGCTGAGAGTCGGGAGGCCGATCCAATCAACTTGTGCTAATTAGGCTGTGCTGAAGCTGAAAGGAGCTGTTTTTTTCTTGCTGTTTGCTTGCAAAGAGGTAACTGCTGCAAGGCAGAGGTCAAAGGGTGGGGGCCAGTGGGTGGGCGGGGCTACATTCGGCGTATAAGAAAAAAAATTGCACAAATTTTACACAGGCCAAGGTGCCTAATGCTGGAAGTTCCTGCAGATTCCTTTCGGCCGAGACCAGAGGCAAATTTGAAAGCTAGCTTATCATTTGCTTCATGTTTGGACCTCCTCCCAGCCAGCCAGCTGAGCAGTGGGTGGTGAGCTAAGAATGCTGGGACTTGTAGTTCCAATTTACCTGGTGGGGTGGGCTGCCATTGAATGACATAAGCCAGGGATGGGCAACTGTGGCCCTTTTACAACCTGTGGACTTCAACTCCCAGAATTCCTGAGACAATCAAGCTGTCTGGGAGCCAAGCCAAGAATTCTGGGAGTTGAAGTCCACAGGTTGTAAAAGGGCCACAGTTGCCCACCCCTGACATAAGCAGCTTGGTGGGAGAGGGATGTTTGCACACACGGGAGGAAGAGGCGTGTTCATTTTAAACAGATTTAGTACAAATGACCTTCAAAACAACCCACGGCATTGAAGGCCTGGTAAAATAAGGCACTATTGGGAAGAAACATGAATAAAATTCTCCTTCGGAGTAGTACCTAGAGATGTCTTTTTTCTTTTTTTCCGGCCTTGGCGGCACTTATTTATGCAATTATTTCAGAAAAGCGCCCCATTTTGCAATTAGAGAAAGTCGGGCCTTCAATTCTAATGGAAGATATTCTCAGAATTGATTCAGTCTCATCCTGTTTTTAACTGGATGGCATCGAACATCTCTATATCGTTAAAAAAGTGGGAAAAAGTGTATGGTTTTGACCCTCAAATATCCATTTTAATTCTTCAAGAAAGACGTTTTCAGTTAAAGAGGGCTGACAGGCCCCATTTACTGGATTCGCATGTCTCATGATGTCCTAATATGGCTGCTTTATTGGTGCTTAATTTGTTTATAATCCAGCCCAAAAAAAGTCAAATAAGTCAAGATGGCGGACACAATATTCCCCTTTGAAGTTCCACCTGTTTTGTTTCATTTCTATGCTGCCATCTTGACTTTGTTGCCTTGAAATGCAGGCGCCCTGAATGGCATGGAACTGAGGACCCCATTCTCTGAATCTGAGAGACAAAACACTTTTTAATCGTTGCAAAGGAGGCTTTTTTGCCTACCTGAAAATGCCAATCGCCAAGTAATTCAGGCAAAGTAAAAAGCATTTATTGAGGAGGAGGGTCAAGTCTTTTTATAGGGCACAGAGACAATTTATACATATATTTGGTATATGCGATACATTAGAAAGCAAGTGCTCAAACAAAGACATGGATTATATGTGAGAATTGATCAATAGAAAACGTTGCTTCTAGGTAACAGTCTAGGAGTGGCAAATTTATGGGTTAAACTATAAATTAAATTATTCCCTTTTCCAGGGAGGTTTGCGTCTTGCAAGTGTATTTAAGGTTTTCTGTTGTTTAATTGTTGAAAAGGCAAGTTCTTGCATACCAAAAGAAATGGTCTTGAATACGAAGGAAAAAAAATGCTTTTTTAAAATTAGAAAAGAAGCCTGGGCTACCGTGTTAAAAATGCTAATATTGCCTTTTTAAAACATACGAAGGAAAAAATGCTTTTTTAAAATTAGAAAAGAGGCTTGGGCTACCGTGTTAAAAATGCTGACATTGCCTTTTTAAAATGCTAATAATGAAGCATAAAATTCCAGGTACCAGATCTACCTGTTTTTTTATACCTCTATTTCGACATTTTGGACTGCAGATGCCCCAGACCAAGCCTGTGTAAAGCTACTCTGTCTATAAGGGAAGTTTTGGATATTTAATTTTGTATCCTATACTGAGAATTGGTATAGAAATGATAAAAAAAAAAAAATTGGTAAAGTGAATATATTTTGAATAACTTTTTTCCTCTAATTTTTTATTTCTAATGAAGAAATTAACTTGTGTTTTATTTCTCCTCCACCTTCTTTATTATAGATAAAAGCTGAGAAAAAATACAATCAAAATGGAAAATGGAAAAGAACAGAAAATTAATTGTGGTAAGATTAGCACAGACACAATACATTAAAGGATGGTATTAAATCTGCTCTGTGCATTCACAACTTTTTCTGCATGTTCTTTGCATTTTTTTTGAATGCAAACGCAAGTTCAAATTCCACGTACATAAAAACATGGATTAACAACAGCAGTTCCCATTTATTTTAAAAAAATTCTACTCAGTACACTAACTAATAATTGTTTGGAATATTGTTGGCATTCTTAACATTAGTGCAATTGGCTGTTACAGATGACAAGATTCTACCATTGACAACTTTTTTTAAAAAAAGGATTCTAAATATTCTGAAATTATTGTTTTATCCTTTCAGATATGAAAACGGATCTGAATTTACTCCTTGAATGTCTTAAGTATCAAATGGACCATCCAGCTTCTCAAAAGCAAGCCTTGGTTACTATTTATTCGGTTTGTCAACAAAATAGTAAGCTACCGAGTTTTAGAATTGTAGGTCTATTGGGTTTGTTTTGCTCATTGAGATTATTAGTATGGAAATAAATTTTATTTTAAAACATCATCTGCTATTCACCGGATCTGTTTTTGCTACAGGTGCTGCCTGTGATTATTTTAGAGAAATAGGTGGTTTGATGTTTGTATGGAATCTTGCAAAGTCACACGTGCACAGTTTGGTTCAAGAAGCTGCTTTATTTACATTAGGAGGTTTAGCTGAGAATAATGGTAAGACACAATTTCATTCTCATTATATAATTCTTTCATGTATTTACAGAATCCTTTGTTTTTATTGATACATTTTTGACGATCAGTACAATAAACTCTACATTTATAAATATTTTACTGTTTATCTAAAATCTGATCACCTGAAAAATAATTTTATTAAAGAAATCTCTATGTAGCTCAGATGGAGTGGGAGAAGATGGTGAGCCAGATATATTTTAAACATCACCAGATGTTTAAATGTCAGCTTTTGTTTTCCACAGAAGGAAAATTAAAGAACTTAAATATTGAGCAAATGCTATGAAAATACTTCATCATTCTGGTTGATTTAATATCAATGCACCTTTAAACTCATAAGTGATTTTGCAAATGTTAATAAAGAGATGCATAAATGAAATAAGTACTTGGAGTCATGGTTGCTATGAACTTTTTTTTTTATTCTTGATTAACGTATTTTATTCTCCTTATGTACACTGAGAGCATATACACCTAAGACAAATTCCTTGTGTGTCCAATCTCACTTGGCCAATAAAGAATTCTATTCTATTCTATTCTATTCTATTCTATTCTATTCTATTCTATTCTATTCTATTCTATTCTATTCTATTCTATTACTTGAACTCCCATCAAAACAGGCTCCCTAAATCTCACTGAAAACACTCTTAGAATACAATCCTATTCTTATCTACTTAGAACTACTCTCAAGAGTGTGTTAATAATGTTGCACTCTGAACTTCAATGTAAAGTTCAACAAAAATTGGGTATAATTTCTGCACTTGAATAAATTAAAATATTTTATGTTCCCAAAGCTACCATTATAATGTACCGGTAGTTTTAGCCATATTTCTGAAAAGTAAGTTCCATTAGGTAGGTGAGAATAGTGGTTATAATTCCTATATTTGCTCAATTACAGCAATAATACCAGCACCTAAACTTATATACTGTCCCATAGTGTTTTACAGCACTCTCTGGTGGTTTACAATGCCATAATATTTGCCCCCAACAATCTGGGTTATTGGGGGCAATAATGCATAATTATTGGGAAATTCAATTGTATTTAACAATTAACATGATGCAATATAATCTTATTCACATTATATATTTTTTTTTAGTGTTCTGCCAACAGATGTTATGCACAGCTGAATTATTTAAGGATCTTCGTACATTTTTAACTAATAAGGATTCAAGAATGAATTTGAAAAGAATGTCTGTATATGTCTTACTGGTGCTGGTTTCAAATAATAGTAAGATTTTTTTTCTTCTCCATGTATAAAGAAATTATTCAAACACATATACAGGCAGTCCTCACTTAACAATATGAGGTCTACTAAGATTAGTTCCAATCTAATTGGGGCTCTTTGGTATGAATCAGAAATCCTAGTTTGTTTTAGGTAAAATGTTGAAACTTTGAAAACACTCATTAGATTTCATTATTAGTTGCTTAATATTTGTTTTTTTTTTAAATTATTTAAAAATATAGACAGAGGACAAACACATGTGAGAGAATCTGGATGCCTTGATATTCTGCTACAGTTATTCAGGTAAATTAACCCCCAAAAAATTCAATTAAAAAGTAATTTTTATAGACCCAAATGACTTTTTTCATTATATGCCATCTTATTTTCTTGAACAGAGTAATTCCTTCAGAATCTCAAATGAACCTTTTTGATCATAAACTTGATCAGTATCATCTGTGGTCTTCAGTTTGTAGTAATCTTTGTGTATGTGTCAACAATCCTCAGAATGGTAATTAGTTTATCAAGCATTTCCTCCCCCTCCTCCTCCTCCTCCTCTTCTTCTTCTTATCCTCCTTCTTTTCCTTCTCCTTCTCTTTCTTCTTTCTTCTTTCTTTTTCTTTCTATATAGATGGGAGGAGATGACAAATGGCTAGTGTTCAATAAACATTTTATTCCCTTCAGAAGAAAATCAGAAAGCCTGTAGTTTGGTTTTTCCATATGCAAAAGATTGGCTGCAAAGTAGTATGAAGGCTGAGATAATTCGTCCAATATGTTCATTCATTGGGCTCACTGTTGCAAATAATTGTAAGTATCTAAAAATACACACTATGAAAATGTTTATTCTGTGGTATAAAATATCATTCCTAAGTAGGGAGAAAAGAGATAAGAGTGTCCGGATGTGCGACAGAAACTCTAATGTGATTTTGAGAGGATGAAATTTGCAATAAGCAAACTGATGATGTGAAGTAAGCGATGTGGTGCAGCAACGCTGGCATATATTTTTCTTTCCTTTTTTTTTTTTTTTGTTTAATTGTGTGGTTTTTCTTTCTCATATTAAGTTGGTTTTAAGTTAATGCTACAGTTTCCATTTCCTTTCTAAAAATAGTGAAAT
This sequence comes from Arizona elegans, assembly GCA_022577455.1. Lineage (NCBI taxonomy): Eukaryota > Metazoa > Chordata > Lepidosauria > Squamata > Colubridae > Arizona > Arizona elegans. Next base: position 9,338,250 of record JAKOOJ010000014.1, read on the forward strand.
CCAAAATTTGGCAATGCCATTGAAGGGGATTAGGGATAGCAAAAAGGAGATTTAAAGGCTACAAAAGGCATGATTTGATGTGTTGTGCAAGCCAAACATGAGTTATTCAGAAAAAAGTTATTTAGAAATCTAAATTTTTAAGATTTAAATCTTAAAAATTTAAGGTCATATGAGAATATTAATATTTCTTATAGCTTCCCACTGTACTTGTTTATGAATCTTTTGTGTGAAGCTATGGAATAAACTAGTTTTGTGTACATCAGTTACACATTTTGGACTTGTTCACGTATCTCAGTTATAAATGCGGTTACAACTGAGTTTATTTGAGATTCCTTTAGAGATTTTTTAAAATTTTGATTTAGGATTTTGTTTTATTTATCTGCTTTAACATAATCGAAGAGCTAATTAAATATTATTCCCCTCTCCAAATCTGTTTAACTTTATAATATCTGTAACTTTAAACATCTGTATCTTAAAGCAATCTGATAATTGTTTATTGTTTGGGATTTTTTTTTCAAGCAAGAACACAGATTTTTTTTATTTCTATTGGAGGATTAGCTGTTTTGGATGAGCTTCTTCTCAAACTGATACACGGTTCATTGGGGAACAATACAAATATAAAACTTGCTGTAGTAGTGACAAAAACATTGGATGCCTGCATTGCTAATAACGGTAAGTAGTTTCTGTTCGTAAACTTACTGTTAATTGCATAGTGTATTCTGTGTGTGGGTTTAATATTCAATTCACTGTCTTAATAGTAACAGATAATCTTATCTGTTGATCTTATTGCTAGGATCTGTTTTGCTTTTTGACTTTCTCTGAAACAATTGCAAATATGCTTGAAAGACTTTCAGCTACATTAGAAATGCTACAAGAGGCATAAGAGATCTGAAAGTCTCCCAGATCTCCTTCAATGTATAGATAATCCTTTGACCATTCATTTAGAGACCGGTTACAGTTACAACAGCGCTGAAAAAAGTGACAACAGATCTTCGCACTTATGACATGGTAGCATCCTCATGGTCACATGGTCTAAATTTAGGCACTCGGTAACCAGCATGTATTTATGACAGTTGCCACTTCTCAGGGTTATGTGATTGTCATTTACAACCTTCCAGCTGGCTTTTGACAATCAATAGAAGCTGGGTTTGTTTAATGACCATGCATCCTCTTAACAACCACATTAAGCCATTCGCTTAATGACTATGGCAACGAAAATGTCATAACGTCAGGTATAATTCACTTATTGACCACCTTACTTCACAATGGAAGTTTTGGTCTCACTATGTGGTTGTAAGTTGAGAACTATCTGTATTTTCATTTCTTATATGAGCCACGGTGGTGCAGTGGTTAGAATGCAGTACTGAAGGCTGCCTGCAATTTGGCAGATCGAATTTCACCAGGCTCAAGGTTGACTCAGCCTTCCATCCTTCTGAGGTGGATAAAATGAGGACCCAGATTGTTGGGGGCAATAGGCTGACTCTGTAAACCGCTTAGAACGGGCTGTAAAGCACTGTAAAGCAGTATATATGGTAAGTCTAAGTGCTATTGCTATATCCTTGTGTTTATCTTGGCTACTGTGCACAGATAGTAACATTTGCTCCAGAGAGAAAGTTTGAAAAAACTGGAAGCAATGATACAGAAGGTTCTTCTAAATGTACAACTCTTCCAAATGTACAGCTTTGTATATGGTTTCATTCTATTGTATACCTAAAGAGGCATTTTTAAAAAAAATATTTTGTATTTGCAGCTGCAGTTGGCATTCATTTACCAAACTATAACATTGTGCCTAATCTACTAAAACTGCTTTCTTACAACATTTTGGACTCAGGAGAGCGATTCAGCATTATACTTACTCTTGGACATTGTACAGAAGTCTGTGGTAAGATTCTTAATTATATATCATTTATTTGAGGGTAGTGAATGCTGTGTTGAGGTGCAGACTGCATTCGAATTTCAACATGTAATTTATAACAATAAACAAGAATGACCAAATCTGATATTGATAATCTATATTTGATTTTTCAAGCTGCATTTAGCTTTAATCTAAATGGAAAAATCAGCCAAAATAAAACATTTGAAGTTCCTAGTGACGTGAGTCCAATAACATATAAGTATGAAGTCATTCCAACAATTTAATAGAACGTGGAGCCCTAAATGGGACAATTTGCAATTATGCGTGTGTTTATCTGAGGGAGAAGTTCTGAGCAGACAGAAATAGGATTTGACAATATCTAGGAATTGTGCTTTTAGTTAGCTTTACAAACTGTGGAATCATAGGAATCATTCTCATGTCTGACCTCTGCCAAAATATGTACTGTGTACTTTGAAAAAGGGGTGGGCTTCAAAAATTTTAGCACGGGGTTCTCTGCCCGGTTGCTGGGTGGGCGTTGCCATGGTGGGCATGGTCTAGTTGGCCTCCTGCACCACAGCGTGGTGTGGTGGGGGGCGTTTCTGCGTTTCTATGGGAGGGCAAAAACGGCCTCCTCAGGCTCTGGAGGCCATCCAGAGGCCAGAAATAGGCCCGTTTCCAGGCTTCCTGAACTTCCAGTTGGCCCATTTTTTGCCCTCCCTGAGCCTCTGCACGCACCTTGCCCTCCCCGGGCTCCGGAGGCTTTCCTTGGGCCGCCGGGAGGGCGAAAACGGCCTCTCCAGGCTCCGGAGGCCCTCTGGAGGCCAGAAACTGGCCTGTTTCCAGCCTTCCCGAACTTCCAGTAGGCCCGTTTTTTTGCCCTCCCCTCGCATGCCCTGCACTTATCTGCATCCAAAACGGGCCGCAAGGGGACTCCTGGGAGGGGTGGGCGGGGCCAGCCAGAAGTGGGATTTGGGGGTTCTCCAAACTGCACAGAATCTTAGCTAGAGGTTCTCCCAAACCCCTGTGAACCCCCAGCAGCCCACCCCTGCTTTGAACTACTACTGATTGTGTTTACACATAATAGTATGCTACAGTTAGCTTAAAATGGCTTATTAAATAAACTAAAAGTGGCTAGATTTGTGCAACATAAGCCATCAACTGCAATTTACAAACTACAAGGTAGTGGTCCATAAAACACCTTAAATAATATATATTGGTTGATGTGAAACTCATCTCTGTAACTATCTTTTACGATAACTTTTTGGATTAATTTTTTTTCTGGATAACTATTGTAGTTCTAAGCTAAGTTCTTGAGTTTATGATATATCCTAACAATAAACTGCTGATGGCAAGTTGACAGTGATAGCAAGATGTGACTTTAAATTTTAGACCTTACTGATAGTTTGAGTATTGAAGTAAGTGAGAGCACATGTTTCTGATTAAGCAAAGTTGTGATGAAAAACTCAGAATCAATTGCTTTTTCTTGTGAAGATGTTTTCAGATGATCTTAATTTTACAGTTTGAACAAATATGTTTACTGGGGCTGATTTTTTTTAGAGGAAAATCAATATGCTCTGGTTAAGAACAATGGCCTTCCACTTATGATTCAAGCACTAACTGAAACGCAGGATGACGAACTAAATAAAGCTGCTACCTTTGTGTTGCAAAACTGCAAACAGATGAGTAAGATTATCATTATTTTGATTTCTGTATCTGCATCTAAATAGTCACTTGCTTGGTTAAATTCAGAAGTAACAACTGTATCCAAGTACTCAGTATGTGAACCTGTTGCAAAATCAGCTCTTTAGGTTGAAACTAATGATATTTGTTAGACTGTCTTCCAATATATAGATTGTAAAGTATAATTTTATAATAAGTTTAATTTTGTGATTGAAAATGTGTTTTTGTGAAAGCAGTGCTATAAATTAACAAATGTTTCTAAAATTCTTCTAGTGGCATTTAATGCGATGTCCTCAGTTGTTTTATCTTATGCTAAAACTCTATGATTGGAGAAGATGATTTCATCCTGAGATGCTTGGATGAAGAAACTGCTATTAAACAACCCATTTTGGTCATTTGGGCGGTTTCTTGTGTGAATAAAATATTTTATTTGATACAAATCAAACCTTAAATATGTTACACATGAGATGGTGATGGATGTAATGCATTAAGTCTTTATTATAAAATATATATCTTTATTTCTGTGAAACGATTGTTTCTATTCTTTTTCACAAGCTGAAAAATTGTCGGGGAAGATGAATCAGCATTCAATCCAAGAGGATGAAAGAAGAATATTGGAAGTAGATTGGCAGAACAAAGAAAGGATTCTTGAAGATTATTGGAACGAAGCAAAGCAAATTTTATACAGAATCAAAGGGCTTGAAAATGAACAAGAGGTTTTTTCTTTCTTTCTTTCTTTCTCTCTCTCTCGTAGTAGTTGAGGAAATCTATCAAAATCAGAAAGCCTCTCCTGACATTCTCAGTAGAATCTAATTGTATTGTTTTATTCCAGTCTTTCAATTCTTGGAATTACTGTATTTTTCAGAGTATAAAACGCACCTTTTTCCCCACTAAAAGAGGGTGAAAATCTGGGTGTGTCTTATACACCGAAGGTAGCCCTGCCCAGCCTCTGAAACACAGGTTTCAGAAGCTGAAAAAAGCCTCTTAAAGGGAGGTTTCAGAAGCTGAAAAAAGCCTCTTTAAAGGGTGGTTTCAGAGGCAGAAAAAAAGCCTCTGAAACAGAGATTTCAGAGGCTGGAAAAAAAGCAAGGTGCAGAACTCACAACCAACGAACCTGTTGCTAAAGTTCAGCTGTGAGAACAGCTGATTGGGGGTATTCCAGGAGGCCATCCACCAGCCAATCAGTTTTTTTCTTATTTTCCTCCCCCCAAAATAAGATGCGTCTTATACTCCGGTGCATCTTATAGTCCGAAGAGTATGGTAATAACTCAATGCTCATTTGCATTTAAAAAATGAAATTCCATTCTCCTGTTAGCCAATGCTTGATGGACCTTTCTAGGTATTTTGGGTATTCTTTTACATATAGGTTTGATTTCTTGAAAGTTGTTACTGCTGAAATAAATATTCCATCATGGTACTAAATTAATGGATTACCGTATATCCATATGAGCTTTTTTGAAAGCAGTTTTGCACTGGCTTTCCTGTTGTTTTTATAGTCAAACAGAAGGTGTAACGTTTGCTTATGGTAGTTCTGTTTAACATCTACAGTCATGTTGGGCCTGGTCCTATACTGCAGCTTTGCTTTTTGTCTATGCATTTGTTTCATTTCCCTGCTGTTTTTAAACATAGGAAGGTATCAGAAGAGAAATATTAATTGATGAGGATACCCCTCAAGAAACGTTTCTGCAGGCTATGACCCAACATCGCCGAACAAATTCCAGCAAGCAGCTTTCAGAGAACAGCAAAATATATTCAGAAATGAAATGCCCACTACAAAATACTATTTCTAAAGTGCAGAATACTTCTAAATTGGAAAAGATTTCTTCTAGTAGAGAACAATTGAAGTCTGCCATTAGGAATTCAACTGATGCTTCACTCGCTCAAAATTATCGCAATAATCTTCTTTATGCAGCTGAAAAAACGACAACACCCATCATAAATGAAGCTTATATTACAAATAAAAACAGTTTTTGTGATTTTAGGAAAGGTGATGCCCAAGCAAGGTACTGTACCTAGGATCTTCTGTCTAAAGCTGGCTTGTTAGTTTGTTCTTAATAGTAAATCAGATTTTCGGATGGAAATTTCATATTGGGTTGCTTCCAGATTTAGTTATGCTTAGGATAGATCCAGTTATTTTAAGTGATAAAGGGCCCCTTATACTATCTAATTCAGGGGTGGGTTCTACTTACCTTTACTACTGGTTCGCAACTGGATCACACATGCACATCTGCAGATCGCCGATGATGACATCCAGGACGGTGGATGGGGCCTCCCGCTGGTTTTACTACCGGTTCTTGTGAACTGGTCCGAACCGGGGGCAACCCACCACTGATCTAATTCCATTTTAAGTTTTGGGATGAATTCTGAACAGCCTAGAATTTTATCCTAAATTGTATGGGAAACTTTGTTAACTAAATGTTTCTCTCAAAGATAGAAATCAATTTGTATCTTTCATGATAATTCATGACTTCTAGATAATGCCACATACAGGAACAATGTGTGCTATTCTGTGAATTTTTCCTCACATATCAGTAATAAATTAATTATAGGATGGGAGAATTTTCCAAATTTGAGTTTGAATGTGTAACCTCAAATTGAGCAGAGTGATAAAGCAATATTGTGTTGTCACAATGCAAGTCCTGCCCACTTTGTGCATGTGTGTCATGGTGTTATATGGGTGTACAAATGAAATGGAGTTTGTGGCACAAAAGTACAACATTGGTTTTACCATTTGACATACTCAGATGGAGTGGATACCCATAAATGAACACTGTATGTTCCTCAGTTAGTGGTGCGATATGAAAGATTGAAGTACTTTTGAGGCATCTGTCAAATCTCCAAACTAAAATTCTCAGTAATACTCTTTTAATCTTTTCAGTGAATTCGTTTTTAAGAAACCAGATTTTGTAATAAAAAGCCCAATGCAAAAGATTCCACGTTCAGGTAGATATAATTTATCTAAATATTTTAATTTCAATTTGAATTTTAGAAATTATGTATTTTTTGTATGGATGGCTAAAAGGTACACAGCTACATTCTGTGATATGCTACTCAAAAGAGCTAAGTATGTATAGAATATTATTACAACAATAATAAGTTTGCTTTATATTGAAAATATGGTTCTAATTCTTTTTAACAATCTTTTGAAGAATCAATATGTAAACTAAATATTAACAATGTAAGCCCTGTGTTGCTGTATCATACAAAGGAAACTTAAGTATAACAGTTAGTGATTAAATTGATAGATCAAAAATTTAATCTGGAAATGTTAGTTGGCAATTAGTTTTTATATATTTGGTGTGTATTACAGTATTTCAGTTTAATTCTTTTTAAATACAGTGGTAATATATAAAAGTAAATACATCCATTGATTACTGCATTTCATATTAGATGTTTTATTTTTCAAAGAGCTACAATATCCAAGGAACCCAAACAGAGGAATGGGCAATATTCTGACTGTTCCCCCTAAAATAAGAGAACTCAGATGTTCAGGTAATTAAAAAGAAAACATATTAAAATAAGCTCATAGATTTTTCTGTTCAAAAGGAAGTCCCACTGACTTCCCATTAAGAAGTAGTGATACAATTTCAGCCAGCCAGCCAGCCTATCCAAAGTAACGAAAATTGTTAGGAGGGCTGTGTGTGCAACATTCCTAATATTAGCCATATCAATATGGGTATAGCAAGATGGCATGGGTAATCAGTACAATTTTCTGAGACTGCCCTCCAATGGTGGGTTTCAAAAATTTTCGCTACAGGTTCAGTGGACGTGGCTAGGTGGGGGGGAGCATGTGACTGAGTGGGCGTGGCCAACTTGACATCACTCATACGCACGTCCACTTAGTCATATGACCCCTTCACCTAGCCATGCCCACAGGAAAAGGTAGGAAAAATTTTGGAATTTCCACCTATTTACCCCCACCCTCATTTCGCCAGTGGCCATTGTTTCCCCTCCTTTAGCGGCCCTGGTCCTAACCCCGCTTCTTCCCCCACCACCGTCTCTTTGTTTGAGCTGCTTACCTTCCGCGGCGGCTGGTCCAGAGTCCAGAAGGCAAGGTGACCGGAGTTTTCTGCAACCCCCAGCGGCTCTCAAAGAAATGGCGGCTGTCTGCAGGCCGCCAAAAGATATTGGAGGTCGTGGAAAAAGCTGCTGCCATCCCCATGTTCTTTGCGCATGCGCATCTCATTGGACTTGCAAGGCAATGGAATGCGCGTGCGTGAAGAACATGGCGGCGATGAACATGGTGGTTAGGGCGAGCGAACGGCAACTGGGGGACCGGTTCAAGGGCTTGGCCAGCCGGCAATCGCTACCGGTTTGGTGATCTTGGCCAAATTTCTGCCAACGGTTTGCGCGAACCGGTGCGAACCGGCTGAATATCACCTCTGCTGCCCTCCCTCTGGCTATGTACCAATATCATCCTTTTGTTTGGGGTGGAGGGGGTTTGCTACTATATAATTTGGCTCCTTCCTTGCCTAGCAGAAAAGTCCTTCTTTGGACTTTTTTATGAGGATATAATTGACCTGTAGGGCAATGTATCTGTAGATCTATTGATTTTCTAGATTTAGTGATGCATTTATCACAATGTAGTTAAAGCATAAAATAAGAAATATTAAATAATTTAATGTCTTGCACCTGTGACATTTTATTTCTATAATATTATATTCTCAGGTTGTAGAATAGGAAGACTTTCCTTAAACAGCCGGAACTTTAGCAAGACTCTACAATCTTGTCAATATCTGTGTGAACAACACAAAATTATTCTTGAATCTGAGATGGAATATAAAAGGAAGTTGAGAAGATCCATTATGGCTAACAAGAATACTTCTGGATCTAATGGTAATCACAATGACCAGAGATTCAGCTGCAAGAGAAGCTCAACAACTACGAAAGAGTTAGGTGTGTCAAGGAACCTTTATCCTTCGTAGTAATATCTAGTTAAGCCCCATTCTGTGGTAATTTTCAGTCTGAATAAGTCAATAATGTTTTGTTTCAAACAGTAAATTTTCAATGTGATGCACATTCTAAGAACCAAACAATGAAACCGAATTATAGCTTTCAAGACCAGGACCTGAGTGAAAACCATCCATTTGAAGAGGAGGTACGGACACCTAAATATCAACGTTTTGTATATTAATATCTGGGTATAAATTCTAACACCAGATAGTGTCCTTTGCTGAAAGGGCTTATACTTAAAACTCTTGGTGTGATGTTTTAATTACTGTTGCAGAATACTGAATACTGCAATATACAGAATGCTGAAACTCTATCAAATATGTCTACAACAACTTTAAAGAAGAGGAGAATCAGGAAAGATTTTACCTCAGAAGAAATAAGTTATCTTTTGGAAGGTGTAAGGAAAATGGGGCATCATTGGAATTCAATTTTATGGGCCTACCCATTTCAGAAAGGACGGACGAATGTTGATCTTGCTAAGAAATACTGCAAGTTACAGGTATTTTTTTTTTTATAGCTATATTTACTTGGATTGAGAGTAGCAGAGACCTTAAAGTTAATAGCTAGTGTTGGAAGAAATGTCCTTTTGGGTTCAGTTCCAAGTGGGGAGAAAGACACGGGCAACATGGTGGCTGCTGGGAAAGATGGTTTTAATGGTGGACAGGATCACATGCCTTGAAGATCTTGGGTGAAGAAAAAAAAAAGGGAAGCAATGCTGAGAGCACCTGAGTTTTATGCCCTCTCGAGCTTTTGAATTTGAGCTTGTATTCTGATCGGTTGTCAGATTCTCATGGGGCCATGCAGGGGCAACTCTGTAGGCTGTCCTAAGTCCCAAACTTGGTTCACTCTTGCTGGGTGATGATGTCATGAAAGGGCTTTGGGATTCCTATTATGGCTCTGCCAGAAGGCGGTAGATCTTTGTTATGTAGAATAGGCCTTAATAGCCCATTGAGAAGGGTGGGTGGGTGCTGAGTTTCTGCCTCCCCTTTAGGGGAAATATTCTGCCCTTTTAATATTTCCTACAACATCTCATTTTCCTAGGAGAGGGGTGGGTGCTAACTTCCTGCTGTCAGACTGCGGTACTATCTCAAAATTAAATGAATTTCCAAACTGCCAATCTTTTAAGGAAATCTTTCTTTAATTGAGCTCAGCCACCGGATCATGACTTCGCGCAGACAAGACTGACCTTTTGCCTCCCAATCCCTCCCTTTCCGATCCCCAAGTCTCTGCTTCTCATTGGCTGTCTTCCAAGTCATTCTTCAGACTTCTTCTCCTCATCATTTCTCAGGAATGTGCCCCCTCCCCTGATTTCCACGACAACCAAGCTTCAAAGAGATTTTGCAGGCAAAAGTTTCAGAGTTTATCTTTCACTCTCCTCTGCTCTCTCTATGCCAGCGTTGCAACGCTGATATCTGCACTAGTTAGATAAATCAGTTTAGAAGGACTAAGAAATGTCATCTTAGATGGTGATGGAGGACCCAATAATAAAAGCTACTCATACACCTTTCCTTGATTACTTCAACTCTACAGCCGTATTAGAGGCAATGAGTAATTGATACAAGATTAATATGCTTAGCTTTGTGTCGTTTTTCTCTTTTACAGAAGAATGGAAAGAGCAGAAATACCCAACCTCAGTGAAAATGTACAAAAGCTGAATGTATGTCGTTTAAAATGTGTGACTTTGGCTCCTTTGCAGAGTCCTGGTTTTGTTGTATCTGGAGATTTACTCAACAGGCTCTTTTCCACCAAGACTTAAATTTGAAGATACGTTATTTGCCCAAATGCAATTATGTTGCATGTTGATACTGTATACATTCAAAAGGATCGCATTGGCTTTTTGAGGAAGTGCATCATAAGATACCATCTGTAAAAAAAATAAATGTGAAAAGAATGACTAAGAAGCAAATACGAGTCTAACATTTATTAAATTGAATTATGCCCTCGCTGTCTGCTTTTGAGTTCCTTCAAAGCGTTTTGGGCTTTTTAAGCTCCCGGTATCGGAATCCAGTCTCGCTACAAAACGGTGCGACTCCGTTTTATGTCCCTTGCGAGCTCCGCATCCTCTTAAGTGTAGTAGTAAGTGAAAAAAAAGAAAAAAAAAAAAAAAGGGGGTGGGGAGAGGCTAAACCGAGCTATTACTGTATTGTGCCTGTATCGAAACCTTCGGGCGTAACCAAAGAGCCTGCTGTGCTCGTTGCCGCCACTAGGGGTCCCTATTTGGCGCAAACTGGGCGGCGGCCCCGAAAATATTGAACTCATCGTCCAAGCGAAAAAAAAACCGCTGCCGTGGGTGTCCTCAGAACTGCCTGACCGAAAAGAATGTGAGGGGGGGGGGTCAGCCTTCCGCGTGGGACCAAAACTTCCCCACCTTCCAAAACCACGCCGCGTATAAGTAAAAGCCACCGATGAAGCCACGAACGGGGCGACGGAAAAGGCTTCCAAAAAGGGGGGGGGCAAAAAAAAAAGAAAAAGAAAAAAAAAGAAACAGGCACCCATCGGGGACAGTCGGGGTCCTTAAGCCGAGAGTGTGGGAAAGCCGGGGTCCTGTCGGCGGAGCCTGGGCGGATGAGGTCACTCTTTGTGGCGGCTGCCGTTGGCAAGATGGCGCCGGTGTTGGCAGAGAAGAAGCTGCTGGAGCCGGACGGGCCTTTGGCTGCAGACCTCCCCAGCGAGGAGGAGGAAGGCCAGAGCCTCTGGTGAGCAGCCGGGCAGGGGCTTCAGACGGCGGAGGGAAGGCTTTGGGGAGCCTGGGCGTGGGGGGGTGGGGTGGGGGACGGCATTGCATCCTTTCCCCCTCGCAGGTGGGAAACGGCTTTGCAGGGCCGGTTGAGGGGCCGCCGAGCTCGGCTTCAGCCAAGGGAGTCCCGGGAGGCCCGTTTTTTCCCGGCGAGAAGGCTGAGCTTCGCCGCCCTTGGGAGGGGCGCCTCCTGCAGCTGAAGCCGCGAGGGGAGCTTGCCCTGCCCCGGAGGGTGGAGTGGGGGGGGGCGGCTACTGTTCCTTCCCTGCAAAGCCGACGGTGGGCGGCAGCCTGGGTGCTACTAACTTAGGGGCATGAGGCAACTACCACACCCATCCTCCCCTCTCGCCATCATCCCGCCTGGAGGTTGGGGTGGGGTGGGGGGCAGGTGGATGAGACCCTTCGGGGAAGCCTCTGCCTGAAATATGGGGCTCCTGGCGCTGCATCTTCCCTGCTTCCCTCCCCTCCCTCCCTTCCTCCCTTCCTTTGGGGGATGCAGAATGCTCTCTCTTTTTTTTCCTGCACCCCAAACAGTTGCTGGTTTAAAATTGCCTGGCAGCCTCTGTTTTTCGGGTCTCTCTTAAGTAGGATGCCTCTAAAATATTATCCTTAATACCCAGAGCTTTAATCCTTTGCAAAGGAAGCGGACCTCCTCCAGCTTTGACATGGCAGTTTTGCGTCTCACTCTTTCTTTCTTTCTTTCTTTCTTTCTTTCTTTCTTTCTTTCTTTCTTCCTTCCTTCCTTCCTTCCTTCCTTCCTTCCTTCCTTCCTTCCTTCCTTCCTTCCTTCCTTCCTTCCTTCCTTTTTATCACTAGCATTTTGTTCCCCCCTGCTTGGACGTCTCGATTCAAGCAGTTTTCCCTAGCTAGCCTGATTTGTTAGGATGCTTGGCTGGCGTTGCTTTCTATACTGGTTTCCCTAAATTGCCTCATGGCGTTTTCAGCTTTTATCAGTGGGCTGCTCTTTATTTTCATTGATAGTTCCCTTGGTAATAAGTTTGCTTTGTAATGAATGCATGCTTAACCGTGGCTTAAGGAATGTGTGAATATTCTGAACTCTTTGAGTTGCCATGCATTTTATTTAGAAGGAGCGATTCTTACCTCTGGCTTGTTTTGGGTTTTGTGACTCACTACTATAATCTAAAATATGTCAGACGGTGAGAATAAATGCTTTTTGGTTTGTGTACTAGATTTAGAATGTTTCTAAACAGTTAACAAATGTCCAGGAATTTTTTTGTTTATTACACTCACAATCCTTTCTGTATAATTGAAATATTGCAGAGTCAAATTCTTTAACAAGAGAATAGGTGAATTCCTGCAAAAGGTCGAGTCAGGCCTTTGACTCTGGTACCCAAGCCTTGTGGGGAGCAACTTTCCATATTATATGCAATACATAACCTTTAGTTCCTTATTTATTAAATTTGTACAGCTATCCATCTCATGTTGTGTCATGTTTATAATGGTTGATCTCAAAAAACGTAATATTGCACTGTTGGTTCATACTCAAAATCCTAGTCTTAGTTCAACACTAATTCATAAAAGGCAGGCTTTCCCTCAATTTGTCTAAAAAAAATGTATGGTTGTAGTCTGATATTATAAGGCCTAACATGATTGAATGTAAATGTAAAATATAAAAAAAAAATTCTGACCCAAGGGTTTAAATATTTATTTACTGTTTGGAAATGACATTTGGACATATGAAAACCATAGAAAGCAAAAAATAAAATAAAAAATAAAAATAAAAATGCTGATTCATTTTTTTATAGGATGGACCTTCACTTCTGGTTTGGTTTTGTTTTTTGTCACTCATCCTGTTCTTTTGATATGCATCTTTCATTCTTGACTAAAAATAATGTTACTTCAATGCAGGTTATCAATATTGAGTGAAGTCTCCACCCGCTCAAGGTCTAAATTACCATCAGGCAAAAATATTCTTGTCTTTGGTGAGTATCAGTGAATAGCTATGGGAGGCTATTGGTTCTCCAAGAAGGTTAACTGATGAAAGAAAAAAGCCATTTAATTTGGACGAAAACCTTGGTTGAGAGATTGAATATACATTAGCCAGGCTTCACATGGGCTTGTGTGCATTTTGTGACATAAGGCCTCTAGTGCTTCTTACAGACTTAATAGGATTTTTTCCCCCAGTTTTTCTTTTCGAGAAATAATGTTTCCTTTTTGAAGAAGAAAATGAAAGGTAATTGATATTTAACAAGTTAGAAAGTGGAGGAAGCGTGCAGCAGACTGGCACCATAAAGAGGCCTGGCTTTGTTTAGCTGTTCTCTAAAATGAAATGTTTCTTCAGCTGCTGTAAAGATACATACAACTTGTCAATTCAAAGCCATGATGTGTTTTTCTGTTAAAGATTATCTTCCTATTTCTTCTCTTCCTTGCAAACATACTGGCAGGTGATGATGGCTCTGGTAAAACAACCCTGCTGACTAAAATCCAAGGAGTAGAGCATGGCAAGAAAGGAAGAGGGCTGGAATATCTATACCTAAATGTCCATGATGAAGATAGAGATGGTAAAGTCCTGGTTTTACCTGCCTTTCTTTTGCCTAAAGTTCAAGGCCAGCTTACCTCAAAGATGTTATTGTCAGAAGTTTAAATGCCTTTATTCTTTTCACTTTCTTTTATGTCTGGTTCATTCTCTCTTTCCTTTGATGCCTACATTCAGGCAATTAGTAAGACTTGCTATTCCCACCACAAAAAATGGCCCTTAATGATCTGTTACCACATTTAGTACATTCTGCCTCATCATCTCTGTTAGCATTTTTTTGTGTGTGGAATGTACCCCCTCCACTTTTCACTTAAGTCTGGTTTCTGTCCATTTCTCTATCCTGTATACATTTTTCAGAATCCTCCACAGCCATTCTCCTGACCCTCTTGTTGCTCCGTTCGTACAACCTGAAAGCTTCCTTTTTGACATTCACTCATCCAGCTTCACTGCTTTCAGAATTACTTGATCCTTTTGTCCTTTCTGCCCTGTGCATTTAAAATTGCTCGTCAGAATGCTTCAGCTGCCCTACTTTTTCTAAGCTTGTCCTCAGAACTCACCTTTGAAAAAAGCTGAGTACTGCAGCATTTCCAAATCTGGTACACTCTGGATCATCCTTGTCTTCTGTGGCCACAATAAACACAAGCGGATCTAATTTAATTTCCCAAAAGATTAAATTAAAAGTTATGCATAAATAGTTGTGGTTTTGTGAATTTTGTGATGCAGTTCTCTAGTCATAAACTATGTAAAAACGAGGGAGCTGTCTGCCTCTAAATATGCTATTCAAGTAAAAGGCACAACATTTAAGAAACATTTCTTGCAAAAGTCATGAATCAGGAAAAACACAGGCACTGGCAAAATGCTCATGGAACTTCTGAAAATTAGTGTGGAGCTAAGCATGTATACAAAGTGATGCAAATTGTAGCAATAAACTAAGAAAGACGAAGCAACCGAAACCAGAAGATTTATCCATCCATTTATCCAGATTTATCCTTGCCAATTTGGAAAGACCATCCTAGTATTTTTAGGTAAGAATGTCTGAAATAGCTGCACATTCTCGTACTTAGTCAGCCTCTGCTTCTCTCCTCTTTCTCTATCTCATTGATGCTGAATTCTTGTTTGTAGTCTCCCTTGCAAGCAAAGTTGTGCTATATTTAGTGCTGGCTGTGCACTTGGTGCTTTAGAAGTTGTCAGTGCCAAGTATGTTAATGGATGCTATATCTTTTAATGTGAGAAGAATTTCCTACTTAAGAGGAATTGTCTCCTTTGCAGATCAGACCCGCTGTAATGTCTGGATTCTTGATGGCGATTTGTATCATAAAGGTCTCTTGAAGTTTGCTGTGACAGCAGAATCGTTGCAGGAGACTCTTGTAATCTTTGTGGCAGATATGTCTAGGCCATGGACTATTCTGGAATCCTTACAGAAATGGGCAAGTGTCTTGCGGGAACATATTGATAAACTGAAAATCCCACCGGAAGAAATGAGAAACATGGAACAACAATGTAAGTTACGTGAGGCTGACATTTCTTTAATGTCCGTGCACTTTATTTAGAAGAATGTCCGTAACTATACTGAGCCAGGCCAAAAGTCCATTAACTAAGCACTGTCTACCTTACTTGTCTGCTGCAGTTTGTGTTTGAGTCTCTTTGTTTTAAACAGCATTGCTAATTATGTGGATTTTGTAAGGGAACATGTAATTTGTACTTGTTCATGTAATGAAGAATTGGTCACCCTGGGAAAGTAGGTTTGTAAATGAATAATATCCCTGTTCCGTTTACAGTACAATTAAATAAATGTTGGAATGATATAGGTAGGGTAGCTTTCATGAGTAACCTTGCAGAGGTTTACACTATGAATGAGGGCATAATGGGTTAGATCTAAATTTGATAGTGCCTGGGGTAGAACATTTAACAGTGATGGTTCTTGAGTTAGTCATTACAGAGTTGCTTTGTTGATGAAATGGATTTGTTTTTAGCAGGATTGTGTCTCAAAAGTTCTGTGGCTTGTAAGAAAAACAATATATGGATAAAGCAATAGCACTTAGACTTATATACCGCTTCATAGTGCTTTACAGCTCTCTCTAAGCATTTTACAGAGTCAGCATATTGCCCCCAACAATCTAGGTCCTCATTTTACCGACCTCAGAAGGATGGAAGGTTGCCTTGAGCCGGTGAGGATCGAACTAGCAGTGAGCTGAATTAGCCTGCAATACTGCATTTTAACCACCATGCCTCTTAAGATCTAAATATCTTAAGCTAGAGCAAGCTTTCAAGTTGCTACTTTCCTTTTAAGGAATATTTGAGGAAAAAAGCGACCATGGAATACTGCTTCCCAAAGCTGCTTTTGTTGAGATTGAAGAGAAATTGTTTCCCCCAGTTTTGACAGAGGGCAGTCATACAAAGCTGGTGCCAAAACTTCATGCATTTGCCCTGATTTTCCAGGAAGTCATCTTCCGCTATCGATAGTCAAGTGTGATTTGATGTTTGCCTAATACTAAATTTAGACCTCATTTTCCCTTCCCTGTTTGCATTGCTGGGCGTCTTGCTTTAATTTTAATCTGTTTCTGCAGACATTGATCCGTTCAAGTATGGATTCTTGGCAGCTCTTGTGCAAAACCCACTTAAAGTATTTTCAGATTGCTGTGTCTTTGTATAGGTAGTCCTCGATTTACGGATCACAATTGAGAGGTCAAAGTTTTTGTTGCTAACTGAAACGTTTGTTAAGTCAGTTTTGCCTCATTTTACGACTTTTTACGACAGTTGTTAAGTGAATCTTTGCAGTTGTTAAGCTAGTAACACGGTTGTTAAGTGAATCTGGCTTTCCTATTGTCTTTGCTTGTCAGAAGCAGAGACGGTCTGGAAGTTGATTCATGGCAACTGAACTTTTTTTCTGTTTTGGTTTTTTTTTTAATTTGATTTATATGCCGCCCTTCTCCGGAGACTCAGGGCGGCTTACAATGCGTTAAGCAATAGCCTTCATACTTTTGTATATTTTATACAAAGTCAGCTTATTGCCCCCACAAACTGGGTCCTCATTTCACCTACCTTAGAAAGGATGGAAGGCTGAGTCAACCTTGAGCCTTGGAGAGATTCGAACCAGCAGTAATTGCAGGCAGCTGTGTTAATAACAGGGTGCGTAGACCACTGTACTATCAAGGCTCAAGGTTTGAAAAGGTTTGCTGCTTAGTCAAGTAGCTTCTTCAGTCTGACCGAAGAAGCTACTTGGATAAGCAGCAAAATGTTTCAAATCAAAAAAGAAAAGCCAAGTTGCCATGATTCAACTTTCAGACAATTCTACCTGCATGATTGAGTATCTTCATTGACAAGCAGAGACAATGGAAAAGTTTGTAATTGTGGTGGTCCACCAGCAGCTTGTGGAGCTGGCAGCAGAGTCAGACAGTGAGGAGGCTGGGGAGGACCATGGGCCAGTCCTGAAGTCTCAGGAAGGCCCGGACGAGGGCTTTGCATCAGAGGCAGAGATGGGGCCAGGGCCATCTGGGAGTGATACGTGAATTCCGGAGCCTCCAGAGTCAGACAGCAGAGAGGCAGAAGAACAGGAGGAGCCCATTCCTAGTACACACACGCACAGAGCTGCCAGAAGGCAAGAGCAGCTAAAGCAAAAAGGACGACTCAGGAGTAAGGCCAGGAGATGATTGGCCCCTCCCATAAGGCTTAAAAGAGCAGCAAAGACTCTTGGGCTCTTTGTAGGAAAGCAACATTGCTAAATCTGTTTCTATTCGGCGTCTCTTGTTTCTGAACTTAGTGGGGCTTTGCCAAGAAAGGCCTTTGACAGGGTGCCAAAGAAGATAAAGGTTTATGATAAGCAATTAATTTGGACTAAGCTAATAGTTTTCTTTGGGACTAATTGTGTCTTGTAATGATTAAGTCAGTCTAGGTCACAACAGTACAGTAATATGATTGCAAGTCTCAGTCGCATGATGTCTTGCTTATCAACCACCTTGCTTAGTAACAGTTGTGGGTCCCAATTGTGGTCAGTTAGTGAGGACTACTACAATTCATGCAGAATGAATTGATAGTTAACGTGCACCTGGTGAATGCGATTGGTTTATTTACAGTTTTTTAAAATTGTTGAAGAATGCCCTGAGTTTCAACTTACTGGTTGATATATCTTCTAAATTGCGTTTCTGAGGATTATTTCAAAAGCACAATGGTGAATTTGCAGTCCTCAAAGCTCACTTCTTACAATGGGCATTGAATGGTGCTTGCACTGAACTTTAGGAACTGCAGGGATGAAGATCTGCGTGGCATTGACTCGATAGAAAGCCACTGTCCAAAATCAAATAGTAGCAGCATTTTCAAATAACCAGTTTGTTTCTTTATTTATGGCACACATGTATGCCGTGTAGTGATGATCAGGATAATGGTTGATTTATAAAAAAGCAATTGGGGCTGTAGAATTGTGGAGGTCCATCAGTCAAGAGAATCATTTAAAAACATTTTTTAAAATACCATCTCTTGTTAGAAAAACAATGAGTGTGTCATCAGAATTTCTATTCCAAACATTTGGGCACCGTCATCTTTTTCAAGAAGTATATTCTGGCAAGCACCTTCCACTACTTGACACAAACACCTCTGGCCTCAATGTGACACTGAGCTCATATTATGCTGGTGGTGGAAAAAAAAATCCTTAAGGTTTCCGAAGCTGTATCATGTGAGTTTATCAAACCCATAAATAATTTCAAGTACAGTGGGTCAAAGAATCCCTTTCTTCTGCCAAGAAGTTATGTGCTGTGGATTGTATTATTCCACATTTATATGGAAACTTAAATGAAC
Organism: Arizona elegans; assembly: GCA_022577455.1. Classification (NCBI taxonomy): domain Eukaryota; kingdom Metazoa; phylum Chordata; class Lepidosauria; order Squamata; family Colubridae; genus Arizona; species Arizona elegans. The sequence continues at coordinate 9,356,763 of JAKOOJ010000014.1, forward strand.
ATGTCCGTTACAGCAGAAAAATGCCTGCGTTTGGAATTTTGGAAAACACACAAGTCATTTCCCTGGATGTAGTAATGATTGTTGTGGATCTGTGCCTGAAATGAAAGTTTCCAAAGCTATTGAAAAATGCAAGAAGATGAATGGTACTGGGGTTTTTTTTTCCACCATAGAAGGCAGGAGTTCTTATCTTACCTTAGGAAGTAGTCATATAAAACAGCTGGGGCAAGACTTGCCATAAGTGAAAGCTGCTCAGAGTTGTATGCAGGTGACATACAAATGTAATAAATGCAGTTGTGCACAGCTGCCTCTCTTAAAAATATCAGCTCCTTCAATGTTGAACAGTTTAGAGATGAAACATTTGGCATGCTGCAGATGTTTGACTTGCCAGGCTCTTGGTAAAGCAAAATTTGACTTGACCCCAAGAGTCTTCAAGAATGGATTGAGCTAAAACTCTATACAAATGGATTTCAGTGATTTAAGATGCTTCATTTGTTGGAGTTACTAATAAATTTGCACCCTCATTTGATGATGTACTCACTATTTGGGACATTCATCTTCTAAGGCAAGATATTCTTGCGTTTTATCATGTAGATCCGTGATGGCAAATCTTTGGCATGTGTGCCACAGGTGGCACGTGGAGCCATATCAGTGGGCACGCGAGCGTTGCCCTAGCTCAGCTCTGGCGCGAGCTAGGTGGGACCGGAAGTCGGGAAACGGGCCATTTCTGGCTTTTGGGTTGGTGGGGAAGGCTGTTTTCGCCCTCCTAAAAAGGCTCTGGAGCCTGGGGAGGGTGAAAAACGGGCCCACTGGGCCATCGTGCCAAAAGCGGGGGGAGTGCGGGTGGTGGGGCGCATTGAATTATGCGTATGGGCATGCGCGCACGCAACCCCCCCTGCTCCCCCCGCTTTTGGCATGTGATGGCAAAAAGGTTAGCCATCACTGATGTAGATGATCTCATTAAATAGAAAGGATGGCATTTTTTGGAAGGGTAGTGTTCACCAACCTTGAAAATATCTGCAACCATTGGGATATTAAATGTAAAAGCTAGGAGTACAGTTTCTGAAAGCCTATTAAAAGAAGCCTTGTTTTCGGCACTTCAGGTATTTTGAATTTTTAGTATGCTGAATTCTTGTAGGGTTTCCTCTTCCAGAAAACCTGGCACAGATACAGCTCTCCCCCCCCCCCACTTTAGCTGTCTGTAGTAGTTTACTGAAAAAGCCTTAAAATAATGAAGCCTTGAAGTTTCAGAATGACCTCCCCAAATCCATTTTAGAAAAACATTTTTGTTTTGAAGAAAAACTGTTTCTACATTGTGAAGGGTTCTTGGAGACCTGGAAGATGAAGTGGGATAACTGGTAAACATATTAAAACCATTCTGAGAAAAAAAAAATGGATGGTTTGTTTCCCCCTTTTTTTTTACAAGCAGGTGCTTTATCCTAATTTTTGCTCTTTCATTTCAAACAATACCTGTTTTTTTTTAATAAAGAACATTTGCAACAGTAGCTACAGCTTTTAACCTAAAAGACATTGTTTAAAAGTAAGTATATGTTTTGTTGTAGTTGTGAAGATTTTTCAAGAATATGTAGAACCGGAAGGAGGTTATCAGGGATCCCCACAAAGAAGAGGTCCATCAGGGCAAGATGAGGAGAATATTGTTCTCCCTCTCGGAGAGAATGTGCTGACTCATAATCTTGGGATTCCTGTGGTGGTAGTTTGCACAAAGGTAAGCTTGAAGTCCCACTCATTGCCAAACCCACCCATCCCATTTATACAATGGAATTGAATCTTGTTACTTCAAAGAATGAAATCTGATTTGTGGGGAAGATGGTTTTTCCCTCCCTCCCTCATATCTTCCTTCCTTCCTCCCCCCCTCTTCTCTCATATCATCTCCCTCCCTCCCTCTTCTCTCATATTCCTTCCCTTCCTTCCTTCCTTCCTTCCTTCCTTCCTTCCTTCCTTCCTTCCTTCCTGTTTCGTTAACATTAACATCGGTAATGATACCTTAAGCACTTTTGCATATTCTTTTTGATTTCAATAATTCTCACATTTCCCATTCTCTACAATCCAGGAAGAACATTGAGTTTCGCTTGCTTCCTTTTTTTTTTTCAGGCTTCCCTTTTGTTTATGCTAATTTTAGACTATTCTGCCAAATATTCGAAATCACAGGAGATCTCTGTTCTAAATTTACACGCCACGCAGCTGAAGTATTAAATAGCAAATCAGGCCTAAGAAGTTGCATGTTTTTGTATTGGATAAAGCTGCCATGGGCGCAACATTTTCAGACAGAAAAATATTGGAGAACGTTATTGCGTGTTTTTATTTGTGTACATTGCCCTGAATCATATGTTGATTGGGTTGGTTGCTATGCGAATGGTCTAAATGAATAAATACAATTGAAACTTTCCCCTTAATAGCTTCAAAGTTTGCTCTAAATATTGATGAATGCAAAAGTGTCTTCCATACTCAGAACTCTTAAGATTCCTTTGTTTGTTTTTTTCCAGTGTGACGCAATGAGTGTGTTAGAAAAAGAGCACGACTACAGGGAAGAACACTTTGATTTCATTCAGTCGCACATTCGTAGGTTCTGCTTGCAGTGTATCCTTTTTCTTAAGCCTGAAGTGGTATATTAAAAAAACTACTTTATAAACTTGAAACAACGTTTAACGTGAATCCAATTCGGTTCTTTGTTTTGTTTCCACCATTGAAAACATCTAGGTTACATCTATGTTTCATTTGCCTTTCATGAGCACATATTCAAATTTAAAACCACAAAGGCCAGCTGTCAGGGTTCCAAATAATAACCCCAAAGCAATCAAAACTCTGAGGCCTGGAGTTTCCTCAAAGAATATATTTATTTGGGATATTGGCAACGGCTGGTGAAAACCCGACTCTGAAGGGCCCAGAGTTTTCCCCACTCAAAGTCGAAAGTCCCTGCCCTCCAAGTCATATGTCCATCACATGGTCCAATCAGGTCATAGTTCCAACTTCGGCTAGCTTTGATCCACGCCCTTCCAACATCTGGTAGAGTGACCTTGGTTCCCACGAGAAAGAAAGTTAATTTTGCTCCTTTAGGAACGGTTGTATTTCTTTAAACTGCTTTAGGCTTCTTGTAATATTTTTTTTGAGTTTGAAAACTCTTAACATTTTCATTTCTGTATTATAACTACTCTCCTTTTCCTTGGGCTTAAAATTAAAAGGATGGACTGCTTCAAATCATTTTCATCAATACACAGTAAATAAACATATGGTGTCGTAGTAAAGTTTTGGACAGGTGACCAATGCTTAGCTGTGTTACTCTCTCATAGAGCTGCTCTGAGGTAAAGGAGAAAGCAACAACATATACTGTCTTGAATTTCTGAGATAAAGGCAGGATATAAAATTAGCAACTAAATATATCATTTAGAAACAGGTACTTACTTTTGAGAGACTTAAATGTATACATTTAGCACTTGACATTCACTTACTCTGCTTGGAATTTTCCTTAAACGAAACGAATAGATGGTGCAGCCTTGATCTATACATCCGTTAAGGAGGAGAAAAACCTCGACTTGTTATATAAGTACATTGTACATAAAAAATACGGCTTTCACTTTGCAACCCCTGCCTCAGTGGTAGAAAAGGACGCTGTTTTTATGTAAGTTAAAGGGCAAAATAAGCATCAAAAGGCTACTGTAACTGAAACACAATATTTTTCTGGCTTGGTGGGTCAGGGGAGACGAAACCTACCTAAAAGGTGCAAATATCTGTCTCAACTCTTAATAGAAATCTGTCTTGAGTAATATTGTCTAAATGGAATTCATCCTATAATCCTATAATAATTTGAAGAGCACCAGTTTGCGAAAGTTACAAACTTGTGTTTTTTGGACTATAAGTCGCACCTAAATTTAGAAAAAGAAAACAAAAGTTTTTGGCCCACATGCGCCCCATTTTCGGCCTGTTTTTGAGGCTTTTTTGGCCCGAAAAAAGGGTCGAAAACGGGCCCAAACCCTCAAAAACGGGTTGAAAAAGCCCCAAAAACGGGCTGAAAAAAGCCTGAAAATGGGGCATGAGGAAGCCAAAAAAATGGCTGCTGGGTGGGCGGGGCTTCGGCAATATTCGGTCTATAAGACACATAGACATTTTCACCCCCTTTTGGGAGACAAAAAAGTGTGTCTTATAGTCTGAAAAATACAGTAGTTTTTCTGCTCTGTGTAGACTTAAGTAACTTCTTGGGATTGGTCTTTTCTGGTTAGCATTTCATTTTCATGCCTTTGGCTCTTTTTTGAGAAATGTACCTAGCCTCTGAATTCCCTTTTCTCTGTACCTTCCAGAATTTCCTTTGAAAATTGTTGAATTTCAAAGGAGGGTGGTGCGACACCCCCCCTCCCTCCCCAGTGGCGATAAGCACTGAAATTAGTTTCATTCATTTTAATCATGAAATAAAACTTCCTACTTCCCAAAACCTGTGAATGAAATTATTTACAGGTGTGTAATAATTTCATTCACCGGAGCCCTCCTCTCCTCCCTGCCCATCAAATAAATTGTCTGCCTCAATTTACAAGCGTCTCTTTTCAAGGGGGAATAAAAGACAAGCAAAATCACGCCTTTATGTTCAAAATGCATTACTGAAAAAAAATGCATGAATGGTAATTCTTTCCCTAGACCTGCTGGCTGGGACAATGAAAAGAAAATTGCAATCCTGCATGAGAATTTCACAACAGTGAAACCGGAAGATGCATACGAAAACTTCATCGTAAAGCCACCTGTAAGAAAGGTACAGCTTGCTTTGAACTCTGCTCCACTATCCTTCATGTGAAACTAGCTGCTGGTCATTGACACCGAAGTTCATATTTTAAATTACAGTAAACTTTTGTTTGGCATCATTTAATGCGGAGTAGTGAATCTGCTAATTATTCACTCATGAAATACTTGGAAAAGTGCTTCTTGGGACTCCGTTGACTTAACAAAGAGCACTTATAAAAAACCAGAATGCTACTTCTCACCCCAGGCAAGGAGTTGTAATTTGGTATGGAAAAGACCAGGATAAAATGGCTTGGATCCAACTAACCATGAGTGGAAGAGTGTTCTGAGACATAGAAGCCTTCTGAGGAGGCCTTTGATGTACGTTTCCCCTGCCTCAGGCACACAATTTTGCAGGAGGAACCCAGAAGATATTTCCTTCTTAACTGCCTAAGTTTTTCAGCCTGGCAGCCATCTTTGTAGCCCATCAGCATCTAACGTGTGCAGGCTGTGGCTGCTTGTGCCTATACAGTCTAAAAATGCTTGTCCAGAAATGGGAGTTAGTCCCTACAGTTCCTACACTCTGGCAGCAGATCAAGGAAGCTGATTACTCCTCAGCTGTATCTGAGAAAGTCGCTCTCTCCGTGCGGTAAGAGAAGCCATCGGCTTCTTTTGCATATGGAGAAAAGGAGCTTTTCCCAGAAGGGAGCTGTGTTCCACCCCTTTCCATGCACAGAAAACGAGGGGATATCATTTGCAAAGGGTTGTCCTTGCAATGTCCATGGGCCATCTCCAGGCCTTCTTATCTGTATTGATTTCAGGCCAGAGTGACTGTTCAGCAGGACTTCTTCTAACCCAGGGGTCAGCAATCTGCGGCTCTGGAGCCGCATGTGGCTCTTTCATCCCTCTGCTTGTCTGCGGTTGGCTCCACAATTGAGAGGGCTTTCAGTTAGGACACGTAGAAGAAAAAGGAAGCCGCGCTAGGAGGAGACTCTATGGTGGGGGAACAGGAGGCTTTGTGGCTTTGAGTGTTTAAGGTTGCCGACCCCTGTCCTAACCCTAAAACACCATGCTAAGAAAGGAAGTGGAAGGGAAAGCGCTACCATAGCCAGAAATTTGCACGCGGCTCACCTCTTTCTGCAGTTTCCACATATTACATCCCAGGTTGAGGGAGGGGGCGAGTCTAAATTTGTACGGGTGTGTATTGTTTCTTTCCTTGTGTGTGGTTTTTTTTCCTAAGATCCAAACAGGTGTGCGCATCCACATTTCTTGCATTTATTACGCCAGATGTTGAGGTGTATAATAATCTCCCTCCGCTCCTCCCCCGTGACTCCTCTTAATGGAGATAATTTCAGATAACTGAACATCTGTTTGTGAGAAAACCCTTTCCCCCCCCCCCCCTTTCTTTTTTTATTTCCCTTGTCAGTTAGTTCATGATAAAGAGTTTGTGGCAGACGATGAGCAACACTTTCTGATGAGGCAGCAGGTAAGTGGAAAAAAACGCTATTTTCTGTTTTTGCTTGTCTCTGGGGCTTAGGCTAATTTAAAATAAGGTCTATGCATCATGAGGCTTTGGGTCTCAATGCAGCCTCCTAAGTCTCCCTTTTTGTAGCCTTTGCATCCCTTTTTGATCACAGTTGCAGAAAACCATCTTCATGGTTTGCTGGCAGGTAAAGCTCAAAACATTTAAACCTATATCTAAAAATAAACTTTCTCAAATTAGAAGAACAACATCTTGGTCTTCTCCACATAGCATTGACTACTTACCGTGTTTCCCCGAAAATAAGACCCTGTCTTATATTTTTTTGAACCCTGAAATAAGCGCTTGGCCTTATTGTCATGTGCTCAAAAGCCCAATTGGGCTTATTATCAGGGGATGTCTTATTTTGGGGGAAACCGGGTAGCATTATTATCCTACTACTATAGACCTGAATCCACCTCTTTTTTCTTGTGATAGTAAGTCTTCAATGAATCCCCAGTAAGCAGAATCCTTGCCCGAAGGACCAGGGTGTAAAGCTCCAAGGGAGAAAAATAATTCCCAGAATTTATACGCAGAGCAAAAGTGTAGCTTTCTATGTTTTGCATGGTGACTTTCTCTCAAAACAATTCTTGGAATTGTAGTTGTCTGATGCAGTGAAAGAGATTACTGTGTCTGGTCACATGGGGGCTTCTCTAGTTCGTGGTAGAGCTGTTTCCTTAGGATTGTTTTGAACTTTAATTTAGAAATACTGCTTTTTTTTTCATTTGAAACTAGAGACTCTGATTCACTCTTATCAGACATATATAGCATAGTGCACAATAGTCACCCTGATGCTGTTGAATACATCTGTCACTCCTTCACTGTTAACTGTGCTAGATGGATTTGTGTTCACAAACATCTGGAGCGCTGTTCATTGTGCCTCCATAAGTGAGTGAGTGAGTTTGTTTGTATCCTGCCTGTTCTGACCTAGGCTCCCTTAAAAAAAGAAGCAGGAATTGGTCCCGGCAAAAACCTCTTTTATTCCCACGACTGTGAATTACTTTCATTCACAGTCAGCAAGGTTTGTCCAAACAGTTTTTCCAAGGAATATTTCTCAACACAACTTACCTCGCTTGGCAAGCTGCCACGTAACTTATTTCCAAACTCCAAGAGGAAGGCAAACTTTGGCACAGAGTCTCTTGGAGTCATGAACGGAACTTTTCACTCTTGAAACTACCGAACCAACGAATTGTTTCCTGCAAAAGCCCCCTCCCCATTCGCTCTTCTTTTGTTTGGAGGGGCCAATCATCTCCAAGGTGTTGGTTTACTCCCAAGTTGACCCTGCTTTCTTAGTTGTTCTTGTCTTCTGGCAGCTCTGGGCATGCACACACTGGGAACGGGCTCCAGCTGTTCCTCTGCCTCACTGCTGTCTGTCTCCCTTTCTGCCTCTGACGCAGAGCCCTCCTCCAAGCTTTCCCCAGCCCCCAGGACTGGCCCATGTTCCTCCCCAACCTCTTCACTGTCTGATTCTGCTGTCAGTTGTGCTGGCTGCCGGCAGGCCACAACACTACCTTTATTATTTTTACAAATAACTCAAGGCAGCCAACATATTGAAAACTCCTTCCTCAGCCCAACCAACCCTTGTAAGATTAGAAGTAGAACTAGCCCAGTCTCCTGGTGATTGGCCCTAAGTCATGCAGCCAGCTTTTATTCCTAAAGCGGGACTAGAACTCGGAGTCTCCTGCTTTCTAGCATTGTGCCTTGAGCACTAGGTTGGAGTTACAGCCACATCATTTCTCCTCTTTTAACAATATAAAATCTCAGTAGGAAAAAAAGCTTTCTAAAATATAATGCTGTATTGTGGTTCTTTGGATAATCAGTTGACAGGACTGTAACTTTTCTTTCAGTATTTCCTTGCCAAGCAGCCCGCAACCCCTACCAGAGCTTCTGTGAGTATACATAGTTAAAATCGGTTACATTCCATAAGGCAGTATAATCAGATAAGAGAGAAAAATATGAAGAGTAATCCGCCAGTGAACGTCTTGTGAATGTGAAATTGTTTGACAGATGATTGCGCTGCACCAAGGGAAATATGTATTTTATTAATGACTTCAATTCGTCGTTGTACACAGCTTTTAAAAATCTGGGGGGGAGGTGGTATTTTGCAAAAAGATGGCATCAGTAAACCACATCCTGTTGCTTTTTATTATTATTTATTATCCAGGAATCTCCTGCCCGTGGCCCTTCTGGCTCACCCCGACCGCAAGGCAGGACAGGCCCTGCCGCCGTCCCCAGCGCCTCGCCAATAGCATCTGTCAAGAAGCCAGATCCGGCTATTAAAAGTATGCAGTTCACCTTACCAATGTTTGTTTCTTTTTGAACTTTGCCTGGGTGCAGCCTTTTATGGTCTCTTGTTTCAAAGGCTATGGGGATATTTGGAAAGTTTTTTTGTGAACTGCTACAGGGATCATTAGCATAATGAAACTTGCCATTGTGAAAAAAGTATAATCTCTTAAATGCAATTTTTAAAAAATCTTTTTCAATTATAGCGTTAAAAAAATCCCAAGTCTCACCACCTGCTTTAATCCTTCATTGGATATGGGATGTAATAATTAGAAGTGTATCCTCATAATCCATGCCCAAGCAAGAAGATAAAAACGTTTTAGAAAAGCTAAGATGGTTTTGGAACAATAGTGGATCTATAGCTAGAAAAGGCAGCAGATCCCTCCCCACCTCAAGTATCTAAGCTTATGTTACTCAAATATAGTGAACTACCGAAGCTATAGTAAAGTAGTATGTTTTGATGAAGATATTATGGTTTTATTTGAAAGCCAGTGTAGTCTACTGGTCAAAGTGCTGGACTAGAGATTAGAGGAACCAGGTTCTAGATCTCCCTTAGGCCTGGAAGCCATCTGGGTGATCTTGGACCAGTTATGCCCTTCTTAGCCCAAAGCAGCATTGGGGCCTTGTGAGAATAACTCCCTTGTTGCATCATGCACTTTTCTGCAAGAAGTCGCTCTCATGCAAAAAGAAAAGGATGTTGCAATGAAATGGGAAAATGGGTAACAAGATCATTGTCAGTTGAATACACAGATACACCATTTTGCGGGATCCAATCTGGGTCGGTCACCAGGACCAGAGGTTTTAGTCTTCCAAGGTTTCGGACTCGAGCTCAGGGGCACATCCTCAGGGAACTTCACTCTAGCACAGTGTTTCTCAACTTTGGAAGCTTGAAGATGAGTCGACTTCAACTCCCAGAATCCCCCAGCCAGCGTTGCTGGCTGGGGGATTCTGGGAGTTGAAGTCCACCCATCTTCAAGCTACCAAGGTTGAGAAACACTGCTCTAGCAGAATGTAACATTCTGGTCCCGGTGATCGACCCAGATTGGGTCCTGCTGTAACATCATTCTGGGATACGTCTATTTGCCTTCAGACAAATATTTCCGTATAATAACCTTTGACATCAGAAAGATACCAGTGTCGTGGTTTTCTTCTTTTATTTCTCAGCTTCTGTTTTGAAAGTCAATTTCTTTTAAGGGTCAGTATCTCACTTTTGCCCATTGCCTCTTCCTCCTTAGACAATGCTGCAAGCGAAGGAGTGCTAGCCAGTTTCTTCAACAGCCTCTTGAGTAAAAAGACAGGTTCTCCCGGGAGCCCTGGTGCAGGAGGAGGCGTGCAAAGCACCGGCAAAAAATCAGGTACTGTCCAAAAGAAGACATTTCTCCGTAATTTAATCGGGCCCATTTACATGCAGTACTTTGTAATCTGTGATTTTAATCAGGATGGATTTGATTCAAATCAAGTCGATTTAAATCATGATTTAAATCACTAGTAAAAAGACTTGATTTAAATCAACTCGATTTAAATCATAATCTTTAAAGAGCAACTGTCATCTCTGTCAACCCTCCTCTGACCCACTGTTGACTCACCGACAGTCCCATTCACTTTAGTGGGATGGCTGGTGATGTGGCAGTGACCCAACCAGGTGAGGGATGTGGTGGGTAGCAGGTGAGTGGATGCCCACTAACAGGCACTGCCATGATGGATCTGAAATGACAGGTGCTCTTTAAATGTAAGGACTCATTCTTGCTGGTCGTTAGAATCTTTGATATTATTATTATTTGCAAACAAAATGAAGGTTTCCTATTTAAGCTTGCAGAGCTTGGATTCATTGAATTGAGTTTACCAAAAATGTAAATATTGCAGAATATACAGCCTCATGCTACCTAACTAAACTCCATTTCATGCTGAATAAAGTAAATAATTAATTGTATCTTAAATAGAAAACTATCTTTAGATAGATTTTTACTCCAAAAGCATTTTACTAAAATAAATTTGATTTAAAAAATTCAATCTAAATTTTTAAAAAATCAGATTTTTTTATTTTTTTCTAAAAAAAAAAAAATCATCGATTTTTATCCATCCTGGTTTTTAGTTGATTTTCTGCATACGTATACTGTGCCTTCCTTTTTTTATAGGGCAAAAACCTGTTTTGACGAATGTCCAAGAGGAGCTGGATAGAATGTCTCGCAAGCCAGACTCGGTAGTAACAACCAACTCCTCTCTGACAGAGAACGAAGCTTGAGAATCCTTGAACCTCCATATGTAAATGACCAAATAGTGATGTACATTGACCTGATAACACCAGGAGCTTCCTGCTGTGGCAGATGCTATCAGTTTTTTCTTGGGGAAATGAAATTTAACCTTCATTGGCTTGTCCCGGTGTCAAGTGCACATTCAGGAAGTTTTGCGTCTAAATTTCCTCTGTTTTACGATAACCATTTTAGAGTTTAAATAGGGCATTTCTCTTAATTTGGTTGCAAGCAATAGGGAGAAGCGCACAGAAGCAAGAGGTGGAGTTCCTGCTGAAAAGCCACGAGCTGCTGCTGGCACGGAGGAAGCGCCAAGTCCTCTCTGTTTTTTTTTTTTCCCAAGTTAACCGGAGTTGGCCATGAAAATGCGTACTTGTGTTTGTAGAGGGTGCAATGTAGCAGAATGTTGGTTGGATGATGAGTGTGTGCAAAATGCAGTGTTTTGAACGGATAAAGGCAAGACCTGATCAATAGAAGCGAAAAAGCACGTTGGATGTAAATCAGATAATCATGTCGGGAAAAATAAAATAAAATAAAAATGCCTTTACAATTGGGAAACAGAAAATACGAGCATCATGGGAACTATTCCAATGGCATTTTTTTTTCCAGTTCTAATAAGAAGATACATAAAGTGGGTGCTCTTTTTGTCATAACTGACACGGGGAGAAACTTGTTCAGACCAAGTGCCTGGCACAGTGTGAGATGTGTCTTCTCGAAGGTGCTTGAACCTCTTGTGCACTATTGTACAAACAGTGTCTGTTTAATTTTTTTTTTTTACATTTTATTTTAACCCGGTAACTTTGATAGCTGGGTTGAGATTTTGCATCCTCCCCCCGCCCCCAATAACTTTTTCTTTTTCTTTTCTTTTTTCAATACCAACCATCTGGCCTGTTAAAGAGGAATGAGGGACATGTCATTTCTCTGTAATGAAATGGAAACACAAATCTTTCTTTTGTATCCAAGAGTTAATTGCAAAGGTCAACACTGATTTTCTGCCTTAAGGCTTTAAAAACCCCTATGGTGAGTTTGGGGTAGCCTCCAGAATTCTTGTTCCGGATTGGATTTTAACAAAGGGTTGTAGGTATACACAGAAGGGAAAAAAAATGCAGATTTACGTGACTTCATTACATTTGTGCTTTACCCCTTCGGTGTTGCCTTTTCAATGTGGAAATGATTTTGACGGTTGGCCTGTTGCTGCTCAGATGAGTTCCCTTAGCCACTTGGAGTAAGACTCCCACAGTTAACCGAAATGGCACTTTTGAGTTTCTGTACAATTTATTTGACAGAGAAACAATAACTTATTTGTACCAAACTTGTTTGTAAGCAACACATTGGAGGGATATACCACCATGGATTATGCAGAGTTTACTTTGTATTGATAAAAAGGTTTTTGTGTTACGTTAAAATCTTGTTTCCGAATAGAACCACCCTAATATTTATATACCTATATCTATATATATTGTTATATATATGAAATAAATTGACCACTAACACATTACTGGATGTAATTGCAACCCACGTGTTGTTAGAGAGAGAGGCCATTTCTCTTCGTTTTTGTACGTCTGTCTAATGCTAGCTAGAAAACTAAGAGTATTTACTTGCATTAACAAAAAGTATGTTTACTTATGTCAGTTACATTTTTTTTAAAAAAAAATACATGTTCAACTACATTATAAAACTCAGTTTTGCCCAACATTACCTGGCTCTTAAACTGAGAAGTTGTGATCAGGGAATTTGCTGTGTTTTGGCTGCCATTACAAGCCAGCGTAGGCTTTGTTATATCAGGGATCTCCAACCTTGGCAACTTTAAGACTTGTGGATTTCAACTCCTAGAGTTCCTCAGCTAGCAAATCAAAGCTGGCTGAGGAACTCTGGAAGTTGAAGTCCACAGGTCTTAAAGTTGCCAAGGTTGGAGATCCCTGTGCTATATTGTAAAATTAGCCTCATGCCATCCCAATAGTCATAACTGAATCTGTCCTCATGGCAGCGCCTTTTAAGTAACCTATATACCCTATTCAGTAACTACAGTTTGGTGCCATTTATACATGTAGAACCAGTGAGTGTTTTGAGATGATTGAATTTATGCTTGGATCTAAACAGATGGGAATGCAACAGCTATGGGGTTGTTTTTGATGGGTTGGCCATTCCGAAGGATGATTATGGCAGCCGGATGATTTCATGGAATTCTGGAGAATAAAACCTTAAAATTAAACTGGGTTTGGGGAAAACACAACAAATTATTTGCTGCTGTTCTAAGAGAGCGCTAGTTAGGTCTCGAGGCCCATCTGGTCTTATTAAACATTTTGTCATGCACCAAGATAATTTACTTTTTTTTTTTTTTAAAGCTGTAGACAACAGGATTTTTAAAAAAAATTTGCATAAAATGAACCTTGGATTTGCAAAACAAAAAAGGTCAATAGCATATGACTTTCCAGTTCTACAAAAGATCATTGGGACTCAAACAGAATTTGGAATGCCCCCCCCCACCCCCCTATTCTTCCACTTTGCAAGTGAATGCTCCTAGTTTTTTCAAAAGAAGGAAACTGTAAGTGATGTGATGTTTGTCAGTTGCCAAAGTCTAGCAACTTTGGAAAGCTGCACCATTGTCTTTTCTGGTGTTCTCAAGCATTAGAACCAAAGGCCAAATGCAAAACAGCCTTTATGTTTAAAAGTACCATTAAGATTTTTTTCAGGATTCACTTTTATGGAAGACTGTTAGAATTACTACCTGGCTCTATTTATATTGCATATAATAATTGCATCTGCTGTTCACGTTTAAAGTAAAGTAATAATATATTGGACTTGAAGATAAGGCAAATATAAATCAGTTAAGGATTGGCCCGCCATCCAAAATTCTTGTTTTATGCTGCTTGATTTTTAAGTTTGCACTTCTATTGGCATTTTAAAACTCGTTTAAACAGAACTTGTACGTACGTATTTAATTTAACACATTGAAAGTGACTGAACTTAACCATACCCATACTGTAAATGAAAGTTCTCTCTCCTGTATTCAGTTTATTGATGTTTTTAACTTTTCAATGGAGACTGCAGATGTATCCAGCACAACCCTTAGTCCAGTTGTATGGCTTTAACCAGGTGCAGTCCTGTGGAACCTTGCTTTCTAGTGCTGGCGAAAATGAGGACATGTCTTTAACGGCTTCAAATAAACACCAACCAAGACGATTTATCTGTGTGGAGTCACCTTTTCTTTTTTCTTTGGGCGGGTAAATTTTCTTACCTGTTTGCTGAGAACGTAGAAAGGACTGTAACTAAGCAGCCAAACGACTGAGAAAATACTGTCTGAAATCCTAGAAAGGCAGAATCCTTCCGCATACCAGGGAAGGGCAGTATGCAGATGATGTGGTCTCCCAAACTGAGAACATACTGTCTGAAATCCTAGAGGGGCAGAATCGTTCAGCATACCAGGGAGGGGCAGTATGAAGTTGACATGAACCCCCATCACTGAAATCCTTTAGTCAAATGAATGACTAGTTTTCAGCCATGATTCCCCCTCTCTGACTAAGGATACTAAAAGTGTCCACTCCTAAAATCCCCATCCCCACAAAAAAGTGCACAACTATTGTTGCTAGTTTTCAAGTGCATTAATTCATGTCTTGCAGGGTTTGAAAATGAGAATGGTAACTATTCCTGCAGTCTCCCTGATCCCATTTCCAACTTTTAAAATAGACCAAAAAAATGGGACAGTCATGCAGGTTTCTTGAGAAATTGCAAGCTGCAGGCCTATAATGGGCCGAACCTCGCTTGGTGAGTGATAGCTTCATAATCTTCTAAAATGTAGAAAAATCCTATACTTTCTTGGATGGGCATCAGTGACTATTTTGGGATATTTTTCTAAGTAAAATGAATGCAATGAATTGCTATATTGCATGGAACTTAAGGGGCCCTTAGAGCAGTGTGTCTCAAACTTGGTAGCTTGAAGATGGGTGGACTTCAAACTCCCAGAATCCCCCAGTCAGCAGCACTGGCTGGGGGATTCTGGGAGTTGAAGTCCACCCATCTTCAAGCTTCCAAGGTTGAGAAACAATGCCTTAGAGTGTTATCTTCCAGATGTCCGTTTTCAAGATCCATCCCAACAGAGTGATTCTATAATAGGGATAGGATATTTCAGAGGCCCTCGCTGAAAGACACTGGAGGCTCAGACCTGGATACTGGATTAACCTTTTCAGTAGTAGCCCTCTGCCTCCCATTTAGCTGCACCAGGTGGTTTTTTGCAAAGTGATAAAAATACTCCTAAGGGAGCATTTGGATTTAACTTACAGACCTATGAGTTTGTAGCTTCATCATTTGTTGATGTAATGGATGTATTTTATGGTTCTATTAATGTTTTACTCATGCTGTAAGCTGCCAGAATTTGAAGAGTAGGCAGCATATACGGTACATTTTGGTAAAGATCCATCACCACACTCCCTAGAATAGCTCTGAAGTCTTTAAAATCTCCTTAGAAAATAAGAATAGTAAGTATCTGTAACCTGGTCCTTTTTTTGACAGATTTATCATCCAAATAATTCTCGTTTTGTCACTAGCCGCCCACTCACTCATTCTAAGTAGTCCTATTTTCTTCCTCTGTTTGAGGGGCCATTCATAATATACAGTCGATATTCCAGATACACTTATCAATTGCAAGTTAGTTCCTCATGTTCTCTGCAGGGTATTTTAAAGCAAGCTGTGGGGGAAAGAATCTGTTCAAAGAGGCTGTGCGTTTAAAGAGAAGATAGTTTATTCGAATCAAGATGCGGTAACGAGAAGCCATCACATTCATTAGCAGCATAAACCATCTTTTATTGGAGCAGCATTTCAAACGTCATTGCACTGGAGTGTTACAAATTGTTTTTCGAGAACAAAACTGAACGTAAATTGATAAAACATACAGCTCCCTAGAATAGGAAGTCCAAGTCCAAACAAAGAATGGTAAAAATGGTCTTAAAACACTTTTAATCGGGTTTTTTTTAACGCTTTTAAAAGTTTAGGTTTATTAGTAACTTTTTTCTTATGTTATTTCATTGAACTGCCAGAGTCACGTGTGTTTGGGTATAAATCAAATCAATAAAACCACAACAAAACGTGACCTGCTCTATTTTGCCGAATTGAGTATGTCTCTTATGCTGTAGCTTGTTCTGTGCATTTGGAGACGTTTGATGGCAATACTGGCCCAATATTGTCAGGGCGCTGAGCAATATTTGGAACATCTCTTCATGTTCAATCGGTTGTCCACTCATCTTAAAAGCTGCCAAGTTGGAGAAACACTGTCGCATGATTAGACTGTGCTACCATATCCTCCCTCATCCCAGTCTCGTAAGACTATTACGGATGGAGCTGCTTTGTGTTACTTTGGGGCACCGCTTTGTAAGGTGGCTGTGATTTAAACCGAAAGCAAAAGGTAACAAAACCTTCGGCATCCACTTTCTAAGATGGAAGATGATAAAATCTAACACGGAAATTGATAGTGAACGTTGTGCCTGGTAAAATGCGCTCTCAGTAAGAAGAGTTAAATTGCAAATTGAGTCAAAGGGCTGACTTTAAAAAAAATAATAATTAGCCATTACCATGGGAAGGCAGTAAGAAAGAGAAACTAATCCAGTTTCTCAGGGGAAAAAAAAGTGTGACACATGAGCTGATTCCTGGAAAGGGCCCAACCAGTTGGCTTTCAAACCACAATGAGATAAGAGGTGAAAACAGTTCCTCAACCAGTTTCACCTTGACTTTCTGTGTATGTTTACTGTATTCAGAACTAATCACACTAGGCGAATGAACTGATTGTATTATAGCTTTATCTTCCTTTTAGCATCTAAAAGTTGTTTGTTGTTTCTCTTTGTGGTGAATTTACCAGGAAGACCAAAATGCTTAGAAAGATCTTTATAAGATGCCTCCCATCTTGTGAATACAATCCCATTTCTCATAAATTTTGGGCCCAGCATGCAGAATGAATAGGTCCATTCATTTTCATTGATGCAAAACAAAACACACACCCCCCCCAAAAAAATCCTGGCTTGTAATCTCGTTTTAGAAACACAAGAAGATTTTTGTTTTTTTGGGAGGGTCATTTTTAAATTTTTAAATTATTTTTTGTTACTCCTTTTTCCCTTTTAATGTTAGTTTGTATTTTAATGTTTGACAATGAAATCTAATATATTGTAAAAATATAGGAAGCTTTTTTGCAGTAATTTTATTAAGAATATGAAATAAGTAAATATTATTTTAAAATATAATAAGAAATACATCAAGGAATATAGCTATGTGTATATATATATATATATATATATATATATATATATATATAAAAAGTACAGAAATTCCCCAAACAAAAATTCCACATCTTTCTTTTTAATTAACTAATTAAGGGTTTGAGGCCTTTTTCAAAATTGTTTCTAATGTTTTGTCTTCCTTTTTTTTTTTCTTTGAAAGCACTTTAAGTGGTTAACATAATCAAAAGCAGAATTATGGCCATTAAAAGTGAGTAGTGAAATTTCTTCTGCAATTTAATACAAATGGCCTTAATGAACGTTGAAGGACTAGAGAAAAGAGCTAAGGAAGTTCTTTAAATTGTGCCTTTTTTTACAATCCCTGTGAAGTGATAGCTTTTTTTTTTTTTAACCTTAGCCTCGCATCACTCACTTGCTTTCATCTCATTTCAACATCCAGCTGCAAGAGTTATTTTTGTAGATTTCCAAGTCTGGGGACCTCTGCTTTAAAGGAAAAACAAAGTTATTTTACTAGCAGCCCATACATAGCTCTTATATTCTTATCTAAACTTTTGTGGGAGAGAAAAAAGGGAAATATATCTAAGACCAGAACAGTGACATTGATCATGGTGGTTGACAAGGAGAATAAGTCGGTTTCCAACCTTGGCAACTTTAAGACTTGTGGACTTCAACTCCCAGAATTTCCCAGCATGACTGGCTGAGAAATTCTAGGAGTTGAAGTCCACAAGACCGCTGGAATAGGTTGCTAAGAGGCAAGGACTTGACACACAATTTATTATTACTACTAGTTCATAACAATTTGAAGTCACAGCTGCCAGGTTTTTTTAAACTGATGTAGGCCTTCAAATGCATCGATTTCTTCCCAAGAACCTAGGACTGTGATGGCGAACCTGTGGCACATGTAGCCATATCGGTGGGCACGTGAGCTGAGCTCCGGCGTGCATGCATGCACTGGCCAACTGATTTTCAGGCCTTCTGGCCCGCCAGAAGTAGAGATTGGTGGGACTGGAAGTTGGTAAACGGGCCATTTTTGGCCTCTGGAGGGCCTCCAGGGAGGTGGGGAAGGCAGTTTTTGCCCTCCCCAGACTCCTAGAAAGGCTCTGGAGCCTGGGGAGAGAGAAAAATGAGCCCACTGGGCCATCACGTGCCAGGAACGTGTGTGTGTGTGTGTGTGCAGGATGCATAGAATTAAGGGTGTTGGCATGTGCGTGCCTGACACTCCCCCCCCCCCCACTCCTGGCACACAGTGGCAAAAAGGTTAGCCATCATTGACCTAAGATGTCATAACAGAGTAATACACACACACACACACACATACACACACACACACACACACACGCAAATCTGAGTAGTGTGGACTTTTGCAATTGACAGGAAGAAATGTTGTCAATTCCCTGATTTTCTAAGAGCTGCCCAAAATGTTTCAGTATGGCTCCCAGTGTGTGCCCGTAACCATTGGCACAATTTATGCCATAGTCTTTCAACTTCTATATTCAGATCTTGATATTTTTTGATCTCCTCCAGTTTTTTGTCCTCTGTCATCCTATCCCATGATATTGCCACATCCATTAACCGTACTTCCTCCTTTTCAACCACAATTATATATGGTATGTTATGAGTCAAGCCTTTTTCAGTTTGTATTTGGAAATCCCACAATATTTTAACTTTGCTAATATTAGGCCATCATGGCACAATTTTGAAATATACGTGTCCTTTTGTCTGTGTTTGTTCTTCCAGTAGCCTTACATGGTTAGGGTTTTTCCATCTTCTTTAAGATGCCCCTATTAAAGGAGCTAATAGATACAATTATTTATTTAGCGAACATTCAAAGTTACAAAAACACTAAAGTACAACAGTTACAGCAGCCTCATCGTCATATGATCAACATGGCAAACGGCATGTATTTATGACAGTTGCAAGCTGGTTGCCATTTGCAACCTTCTCAGCTGGTTTATGACAAGCCAAGTCCATGGGGGAAGGCGGATTCACTTAACAAACAAATGATCCATTTCACTGCAGTGATTTACTTAATTGTGGCAAAAAGCATAGTCAAATTGTGCACAACTCATTTAACTGCCTTGCTCAACAATGGAATTTGTGCTCCCAATTTGTGGTTGTAAGTCAAGGACTACCTTATCCAGGCTCTTCCACTAAGACCTGCCTGGCATGAGTGATCCTTCTGGGAAAGTGTAGGTAGTCCTCGATTTACGGCAGTTCATTTAGTGACCGTCCAAAGTTACATCACTGAAAAATGGGATTTTATGACCTTTTTTCATAGTTACCACGTTTTCAGCATCCCTATAGTCATGCAGTTTACATTCAGATGCTCGCATTTATGATGGTTGCAGCGTCCAGGAGTCACGTGATCTCCTTTTGCAACCTTCTGACAAGCAAAGTCAATGGGGAAGCCAGATTCACTTAACCAGGTTACTAACTTATCAGCTGCAGTGATTCACTCAGTACAGGTGTCAGCAACCTGTGGCTCCAGAGCTGGATGCGGCTCTTTGGGCCCTCTGCTGTGGCTCCCTGTTGGGTGATCCCACCACTGGCTGGGCCCGCCCTTCGCCCTCCTCTCCCAGTCATTCCTCGCCTGGCCTGAAAAGGTAAGGGCGACAGTGAGTGATGGAGAAGCGGCTGGGGCAGAGACAGAGAGATACAGAGAGGGGGAAAGAGAGACACATAGAAAAATACAGAGGGAATCATGTGACTGGTGGAAGTGAGTGACATGGAGTTGGCCACGCCCACCCAGATTTTGTGGCTCCCGGAAACGGGTCCAAACGGCTCTGAGTGTTTAAGGTTGCAGACCCCTGATTTAGTAACTGCAGCAAGAAAAGTAAAATGGGGCAAAACCCACTTAGCAAAAGAAATGTTGGGCTCAATTGTGGTCGTAAATCAAGGACTACCTGTACATTATGGTCAGCATAGCCCTCAGCCTCATCAAAGCATTGCAAGACCCTCCACCACAGGGGGGTGATATTATTATTATATCACACTTTTTAGAGGAAATCTCTGCTGTTGCCAAGAGGTATGGCACATAATGTACTATTTGAATCAACATCTGATAATATTTGGTCCAGTGGTTAAGGCACTGGAGACTGCAAAAGTTCAAGCCCTGCCTTAGCCATGAAAACAGCTGGGTGAGCTTGGGCCAGTCATTCTCTCTTAGCCCAACCTTGCAGGGTTGTTGTTATTATGGAGAAAATGAGGAAAGTGGCATATAATGTACTATTGTTCCTTGTAAAAATAACAACAGGTGGGTTGCAAATTAAAAAATAAAAAAAAATTTTTTTTTAAAAAGAGGAAATTTCCTGACAGCTGCATAAACAGAGGGATTGAATCAAGATCATGTGAAATGTTAATACCGCTTTATAATGCCTTGGTAAGGCCACACTTGGAATACGGCATCCAGTTTTGATCGCCATGATGTAAAAAAAGTTGTGGAGACTCTAGAAAGAGTGCAGAGAAGAGCAACAAAGATGATTAGGGGACTGGAGGTTAAAACATATGAAGAACGGTTGCAGGAACTGGGTATGTCTAGTTTGATGAAAAGAAGGACTAGGGGAGACATGATAGCAGTCTTCCGATATCTCAGGGGCTGCCCCAAAGAAGAGGGAGTCAAGCTGTTCTCCAAAGCACCTGAGGTCAGGATAAGAAGCAATGGTTGGAAACTAATTTGCGGGGGCAATAAGCTGACTTTGTATAAAATATACAAAAGTATGAAGGCTATTGCTTAAGCATTGTAAACCGCCCTGAGTCTCTCGAGAAGGGCGGCATATAAATCAAATTAAAAAAAAAAAAATCAAGGAGAGAAGCAACCTAGAACTAAGGAGAAATTCCCTGACAGTTAGAACAATTAACCAGTGGAACGACTTGCCACCAGAAGTTGTGAATGCTCCAACCCTGGAAGTTTTTAAAAAGAAGAGATTGGACAACCATTTTGTCTGAAGCGGTGTCGGGTTTCCTCCCTGAGCAGGGGGTTGGACTAGAAGACCTCCAAGGACCCCTTCTTTTATTCTAAATTAATATAAGGGTGGAAACTCCTCCTGACGCTGCTTCCAGGGTTGGGGTCTGGGGTCGCTCGACCTTCCCCGTGGGTGGGTGGCTGGGTAGGTGGGCCCGTAGGGAGGGAAGGCGAAAGAGCTTCCCGGCTAACCGGGGTCGTGCGCCTCTTTCCCCCTGAGGAGCCCCTTCCCCACGGCTCTAACCTGTTGAACGGCGGCCCTCCGTCCGTTCTCCCTGCCCGGCGGGGGTCGTCGGCGGCGGGAGCCCCCTCAGGCTGCCTCCTTCCCCGCCTCCCTTCTTCCCTCCCTCCCCTCCAGGCCTGTCTCCCTTCCCTTCTTCCGTCGCCGCCGAGCGGGAGGAGCAGCGGGCGAGGGCGAGGCGTCGCCGGGGAGGCAGGCCGACGGGGCGGGACCAGAGGCCGGGGCCGGAGCTGAGGCCGGGGCGGTCCGCCTCGCTCCGCGGACCGACATGCCGCCGTCGCTGCTGCTGCTTGCTGCGCCTTCTCCTTCTTCTTCCTCCTCTTCTTCCTCGGCGTGAAGCGAGGCTCCCGGGCCGCCATGAGGAGCCCCGAGGACCTGGAGGGCTTCGACGGCGAGGCGTCCAGCACCTCCATGATCTCCGGCGCCAGCAGCCCCTACCAGCCCACCACCGAGCCCGTCAGCCAGCGCCACGGGCTGCGCGGCCTCCGCTGCGACCGCGACTACCTGCGCGGTACCCCCGGCCGCCTGAAGATCGCCCAGGTGGTGGGTATCACCAACCCCCCCCCTCCCTCCGGGGTCAGAGACCCCTGCCCTGCAAGGGGAGGTCGGCCTCTGGGGGGGGTCCCAGATGGGGGTTTTTTTGGGGGAGGGAGGGGTTGTCTGCGGGGGAGGGGAGGTTTGTCTCCCCTCTTTGGTGGTCTCCCCCTCCCCAAAGAACCCCTGGATGGCGGCTTCCAGATGTGGCACCGACCTTTTGTGCCCCTGCCTCTGTTTACCTTATTTCCTAGGGAACATCTGGAGCCTACCAGCCCATGGGGGGGTACGGTGTACACATGTGTGTGTGCGGAAGATGGGGATGATGGGTACTGGGGGTTCAAGGTATCCAGAGGGCGCCTGCTTGGAGGGGAAAGGACACCGGGTCTTTTCTCCCCCTCCCCAAAGAACCCCTGGATGGTGGCTTCCAGATGTGGCACCGACCTTTTGTGCCCCTGCCTCTGTTTACCTTATTTCCTAGGGAACATCTGGAGCCTACCAGCCCATGTATGGGGTGGGGGGACGGACGGTGTATGCATGTGTATATGTGTGTATGGAGGATGGGGATGATGGGTACTGGGGGTTCAAGGTATCCAGAGTGCACCTACTTAGAGGGGAAAGGACACCGGGTCTTTTCTCCCCCTCCCCAAAGAACCCCTGGATGGCAGCTTCCAGATGTGGCACCGACCTTTTGTGCCCCGCCTCTGTTTGCCTTATTTCCTAGGGAACATCTGGAGCCTACCAGCCCATGGGGGGGGGACATGACGGTGTATCCGTGTATGTGTGTGTGTGTGTGTGTGGAAGATGGGGATGATGGGTACTGGGGATTCAAGGTATCCAGAGGGCGCCTGCTTGGAAGGGGGAAGGACACCAGATCTTTTCTCCCCCTTCCTTGCTTTCAACTTTGGGTCTAAACCACCACCACCCTCTCCCCAAGGTTGTGAAATGGTCTTGAAGGCTCCAGATGTTTGATGGACCCGCCCTGTTGCAACAGATGGAAAGGTGTGGGGACATCTCAAGACATCCTAAAGAGTTAACCCCCGATCCTGATGACCAAGGGGTGGGAAGAGGTGTGTGGGGTAGGGGTGGGGATTGCTGGGCCCCCGTCAGCTTGGTGGCATGGGTGTGTTACCTTTCATTGTTTGGCAGAGATATATGATCTACACTATGGTTGCACCCAAAGGGAGAAGAAATTATGGGAGAGTGTCCTTTCCCCTGTGTTTATACTCTTTGTCCTTGTAGTCCCTGGTGTATTTTTGAAGTCTGCCTGATGGGGATTGTTGCTCAGTGCTTGCTTATCTTGTTGGATAAGACTCTTCTAAATACTCAAAAATTAACACATGTAGAAAACATAAATCTGTGGATTTTTACCTAACAGGGTTTTTTTTTGGTGTATTTGTGTATGTGTTATTTGTCTTTGGAGGTGGGGGGCCGTTGTATCAGTCTGCGGAGGATAAAGTATGATAATCTACAAAAACTTCTGCTGCAAATCTGTAGAATTACAAGGGTTCTTTTGTTGGTTGTGGTCCGAGCCTGTGGAATTGGGATTTGGGGAAATTCATATTCCGTTTGGAGATTGTTGGAATGGGATAAAAAGGATTATGCACTGTATAGCATATAACTTTTCTTTTCCTGCTCATTCCCTCCTCTCCTTTTTATGAGCAACTGCTTTCAGGTTATGGGAAGGGAATCTCTGCAAAATTTGTGAGGATACTGGCTTTTCTTTTATTTGTCTTCCTGGTGCCTCTGATTTTTTTTTCCCTTCCAGAAAAAGGAAAACTTTTCCTTGAATCCATTTTCCTTTCTTTGTTCCTCATTCCTATAATTTTCGGTTTTGTTTCTGCTTGATTAAGGAGCAGTTTGGCAACAGGTGACATTCTGTAAGGTTATTTATATTTATCCCGTTTTGCAAGGTCATTCTTTGTAACTGGGGGAAAAAATGGGAGATAAGGTGTCCTCTTTTGTTCTCTTATCTCTTCCCTCAAGGTGTGTTCTAGAAAGTGTGTTTGCGATGTCTTTTACTCAATTTAGCTGATAGGTCTACTCATGCTTTTGTTTTTGTAGCATTGCAGTACTGAAATATGTGGGTATTTCGGTCTCAGTGACTGCTTCATTTGGAATGAAAATATGTGAACTTGGAAATGCATAGAAGATGTGGTTTCTTCTGTGCTAGCGAAATATGAACAATTTGTTATCATTTGTTTTTGTCTGTCTCATATTGCTCAAGTGACTCCAAATAGGATATAAAACTTCCAGTGTTTAGAAGTTTTATATCCCATTTGGTCTACAAGATTTTTGAAAACAGTTTTAGACCCTTGATGAAAAGCTTACGCTAAACTTGCTGTTGTATCACAGCAAAATGCAAAAGCAATGAAAGCAAGTCTAGAATTAAAAATATTTCCAAAACTCCAGTGAAATAAGAAAGTGTTGGCTATTTGCCTAAAGCAGTGTTTTTTTCAATCTTGGCAATTTTAAGGCCTGTAGACTTCGACTCCTAGAATTCCCCAGGCAGCCATGAGAAACCCTGGCCTAAAGGCTTAAAGCAGAGGTCTTCAAACTTGGCACCTTTAAAACTTGTGGACTTCAACTCCCAGAAGCTATGCTGGCTGGAGAATTCTGGGAGTTGAAGTCCACAAGCCTTAAAGCTGCCAAGTGTGAGGACCTCTGACTTAAAGAGCTTTTGGAGGGAAAAAGGGCCTGGTAGCTCAGCAGACTGATAGCATTGTGATTTACACCAGCTGTCTGCAATTACTGTAAGTTCGAATCTCACCAGGCTCAAGGTTGACTCAGCCTTCCATCCTTTCTAAGGTAGGTAAATTGAGGACCCAGTTTGTGGGGGCAATAAGCTGACTTTGTATAAAATATACAAAGTATGAAGGCTATTGCTTAACGCATTGTAAGCCGCCCTGAGTCTCCGGAGAAGGGCGGCATATAAATCAATTTTTTTAATAAAAAAAAATTGCATATTGAAAAATCCTTGTTCTGTAGCCCAATGCATCTGGCCTTGAAATTTAAGGAACAGTGGCTTCCAGTGATTTTATAATGGACATTTAGCAAATTCACATGGGGAAGACTTTAAGTTTCTCTTGCTCCAAATAATTACGAAAGCAGAAGGCAAAATAAACTGGCAGTTTAGGTGGTGGAGTGAGGGAGGTGTTCAACCTGGTTATCTTCCAAATAATATATAAAAGTAGTCCTCGACTTACAACAGTTCATTTAGTGACTGTTCGAAGCTACAAAGGCGCTGAAAAAAGTGACGTATGACTGTTTTTCACACATCCCCGTGATCAAATTCAAAATTCAAATGCTTGGCAACAGGCATGTATTTATGATGGTGGAAGTGTCTCGGGATCATGTGAGCGCTTTTTGCGATCTTCTAACCAGCAAAGTCAATGGGGAAACGAGAATCCCTTAACAACTGTGTTACTAACTTAATAACCGCAGTGATTTACTTAACAACTGTGGCGAGAAAGGTTGTAAAATGGGGCAAAATGCCCTTAATCACTGACTTGCTTAGCAACAGAAATTTTGGGCTTGACTGTGGATATAAGTCAAGGACTACCTGTAGGTCAGGGAGAACAGCAGCAGTAGGTTTGCCAAGCCACAAAGTGATTTATTATAGATTAGATTAGACAGTTTAAGGTGTGGCCACAGAAATAGCTACCATCATAGACTTATTAAACATTAAAAGTTTCTGATGTGATACTTGCATGTTGAATGTATTGTAATGTTGAGTTTTTTTTTTCCTGCCTTGACTGCTAGTTTGTTGATATCTTAATAGCTTTACGTTTTCATCTGAGAATTGTATCTTAATAGCTTTGACATATATGCCCCCATCATAAATCTATTGTGCATGGCCAAATTGGGAAAGGAAAAAGGGTGTAGTTTACTAATCTTGGTCTGACTGTAGTTTGGGTTGTGCTTGTGGCTTAGGTGCTCTTGTTCTTACCTCTGCATTTGAACAGTGCTGTGCTGATGTCCTAAGTGCTTTTAATGGCATTTCAAGAACAGATATACATCTCAGGTCAGGGACACAAAATTTTGCTTTATTATAATTGACCCATTATTTAACATTGTGTGCAGAAACAGTTGTGACCCAGGCTTACAAATTCCTCCCTTCTTTTGTACTCCATGACTGGATTATTACAATGGCAGTAGCAAATAATAATTTAGGCTTTGACTCGGTGTGCACAAATGAGAGTTTGCGCTGCCTTAAGACAAACTTTTTACCGTTAATCTGAATTAGACATTTCTGGCAGCATTTTTTAAATTAACAAGACGGCAAACTTGATGTCCCCGTTTGTTCGTGTCAGGATGACCTAAATGTACAGTATGCATATTTTATGCATTTAACTAGAGGACTTTTAAGGATGCATTTTCCATGGGCAGCTTTATGAACTTGGAAAAAATTCTGGGTGATCAGTGGAATTTGTCCAGCCTGAGAAAAGCACCTAGTATGATTATACATGGGAAGGAACTATGACTATGCAGTCATTTCTTCCTATTTCTGTTCTAAGAATGCAACTAAATCTCATCAGTGGAAAATAGCTCATATGACACTGGCTACTGGAACTAGATTTTTGTTGTCTTTTAAGAAGGAAGCATTCGTTAATTAATGTGTGTTGCATGGGTTTCAAACAAATCTGTCAGCCTGATACATGTAGTTCTGTTTTTATTTGAATTCACTGATCACAAGATGATAAAAATCCACATTTCAGTATTCCTTGGGGCCCTGATTTTTTGGTTTGAACATTTTAAAAAATGCTAACTTTTCAGTCACTTCAAAACAATTTGAGGTTTATTATCTGATTGGAAGACTTGACATATACAATTATAATCTGATATTTAAGATTGATCTGGGCCTGGACTGTCCTTTGAGCTTTTAAAGGTTTTTCCCTGTGTTTGTCTAAACTCAAACCCACTATTTAAAAAAAAAAAACATCAAGGAAAATGCAAGATGAACATAATTCAAAATTAGTGTTTATGTATTCCTGTACTTTAAAGTCACATTTATTGGGATGTTATTATAAGATCAAAAGGGAAGCACAATTATTTTCAGTAATTAGATTTCATGAGCAAATAATACAAGAGCAATTGTTATACTAATTGTCTTTTACGTCACCAGGATAAAGAACTTGGAAATTATAAAATGCAGGCTCTGTGGCTGCTTTTTTAAAATAACATTTTGGAGCTCTTAATGTTTTGCAATTACCTACACTACAACAAATGTATTTATTGTCTCGATGCTCAAGTTAGTTTATCTAAGCTAAATTGCACCTTTTAGCTGAATTAGTTAGGACTTCAATTCTGTATAGTAAACTTGGTATTAAAAAATTTCAAGGACAAAAAAAAAAGGTTGCTACTTACAACAAGACACAATAAGGTATAAGAAATATACATAGATATTTATATTAGTTATAGTTGATCACTGCAGAGTTTGGAGAAAGATCATGTTTTCTGCATAACTTTCTGTTCTCCATTTGTAGTTTTCTGCCTAATTGCAAATAGCAATTTTATCTCCCGTTTGTTCAATTTGGTGTAACTTGGGCTCTTTTGGAAAATATTTACTTGAGCCCCCCACCCTCACCCCCACCCCTCTGTGACTATATGGTGCTACAATATATAGATGATGGTATTGCACTTCAGGGTGCTCGGTGACACATTATTGGCAGGCGATTTAAACACAGTGTGGGAAGCTTTGGCGCTTTAGGGAATGTGAAATGTTTTTTAAAAATTCAGACAGTGGAAAATTTGTTCTTTTGGGGCATAATTTGAAACACATTTGTGCGGCTTTGTTTCAACCAAGGGTAGAAGGTAATTTTTTGAATTGCTCTATAAAAAAAAAAACAACCTTGAGGTACCTTGGTTCTGTCGGAATTACAGCCAGAGTAGTTCAGGAGTTTTAGGCCCCTGTTGGTATCATTCTCTTACTGTAAGTTCCTTAAAGCAAATTGTATTCTATGGATGATGGCAGTAGAAGCCTGTTTTGAACAGATTATTTAGTAGAAAAATACAAGGTAGTCCTGGACATATTGCCACAATTTAGCTCAAAATGCCCATTACTAAACAAGACAGTTGTTAAGTGAGTTTTGCCTCATTTTACAACCTTTCTTGCCACAAGTTAAGTGAATGATTCAAGTTGTTAAAGTTTATAATATAGCTGTTAAGTGAATCTGGAGTCCCCATTGACTTTGCTTTTCAGAAGGTCGCTAAAGATCAGTGGTGGGTTGCCCCCAGTTCGCACCGGTTCTATAGAACCAGTAGTAAAACCAGCTGGAAGTTCCGCCCGCCGACCCCGACGTCATCAAAATGCTTCTGCGCATACGCAGAAGCTTCTGCACTTGTGCAGAAGAGTGCGTGCGTGCGTGAGCGGCCCCGCTGCAGCCTGGTAATAAAGGTAAGTAGAACCCACCCCTGCTAAAGATGATCACGTGACCCTGGGACCAGCGGTGAAATCCTACTGGTTTGCATCAGTTTGGGCAAACCGATAGTGATAAAAAAAGCCTACTGGTTTGAGTGAACCAGTAGTAAAAAACCCCATTTCTGACAATCAGGAAATCCTGCTTTCTAGTGAATCTAAATCTAAATATCGAAGACTACTGTATTGTCAGTATTGAACATACTGAAGTAATTTGCCAGATAATTTGTCTTTCTTTGCCTAGTGTGTGTGTGTGTGTGTGTGTGTGAGAAAGAGAGAGAGAGAGAGTAAGAAAAAGAAAGACAAGGTCATCATTGCCTTTGCTGGCGAGGTATTTTCTTTGTCCTTCCAATTTTGCAGTCTTTTTACCACAAATAAGTAGAATCATCTTCCTTGGTTTGATTTTGAAGATTGCATTCTATCAACTTAAAAAGTAATTCTTCTTAATGAGAATTATGGAATGGCACATACTGTACCTCTAACTGTAGGAGTCCAAATTTCTTATCGACTGCATTCAGAAAATCCTTTATTGAAGACTCCGTTGAAGGAATAGACAAGAAGTGTATTCTTTTTATGAGTATGACCTCTCTCTGCCTCTTTTTAATGGCATCAGTACTGCCTGCAATTTCCCATACGATTGATTTAGTATTAGAATAAGTGAAAGAGTTAACAAAAACAGCTGGATGTTTTCTCTGCAGGAATGATGTTCTTATAATATGTTGCTTCTGCATGTTTTCCTCATAATTGGTACTTATCTAGTTTGGAGGAAGGAGGAACTTGTGTCCAACAGATGTTTTCAACTCCAGGCCTTATAAGATTATGGAAATTGTAATCCAAAATATTTGGAGAGCCCCAAGTAGCCGACTCCCATTCTTAGAAATCAGACAACTATGCACAAAGTGTGCGCTGATGCTCTGTCATTGTAAGAATTCCTCTGGGCGCATTTACTGTGTCTAGAAGATTGTATTGGAAATTTTAAGACCACCCTACTTAACCCATTTTAGAAACTCTTAGGGCAGGAACCACATTTTTAGAAGAGTAATTGTCACGTACAGTGCTTTAAAATCATGTCTATAAAAATATTTTCCTCCCCAGATACTTGCATAACCCCTAAGGGTTATACAGAAGCAGTTTGAAGTAGGGGCAGTTGTAGATTTAGGTGGAGGCTCCTCAAAGAAGCTTCCTACAGATTAAAATGACTGATTAAGTTCCTAAAACACATGATTTTTGTCTATTTTCTATTTAGCATGTTTTGATATTGCTAACTATTCTGTTTAATTTAAAGTTGGTTTTATTTCTCAGAATTTCTTTCATTCTGTGATGTTTTGGACTGTTGGCTACTTAAAGCCTTCAGGAATGGACAACATGCATATCAATAAGGCTATAAAACCAGGAGATTTTGTGGTTAAGCCAGTTGGGTGACTTTGGACCTTCCTTCCTTCCTTCCTTCCTTCCTTCCTTCCTTCCTTCCTTCCTTCCTTCCTTCCTTCCTTCCTCTCTCTTGCTCTCTCTTTTCCTTCCTTCCTTCCTTCCTTCCTCTCTCTTTCTTTTTCTTCCTTCCTTCCTTCCTTCCTTTTTCTTTCCTTCCTTCCTTTTTCCTTCCTTCTTCCCTCTCTCTCGCTCTCTCTTTTCCTTCCTTCCTTCCTCTCTTTTTCTTTTCCTTCCTTCCTTCCTCCCTTTTTCTTTCCTTCCTTCCTTCCTTCCTTCCTTCCTTCCTTCCTTCCTTCCTTCTTTCCTCTCTCTCTCTTTCTCTTTCTCTCTCTCTCTCTCTCTTTCTCTCTCTCTCTTTCACACACACACACACACATTTAAAGCTTTAAAGGTTAAAAGCAATGCCTTGCATCAAAGCGTGTTTGTGTACTACAGCCTTTTGAAATATATATTTGTTACATATGTTTAATGATTGCTCATAAGTTACATTTTTTTCCCCAGCATTGTTACATTTAATATATTTTGGCTTTCCTGTTTGGATTGTTTGAACTTTTGAGAATCAGCTGCCTTCATGGGTTTGAGCTACTCGGTATACATTCTGTAAATTAAAACTATGAAAAGGTGGCTTAGCATAGCATGGATATCTGACATTCTTAAGGGGTTATAGAAGTATTAATTGAAACCATTGAATAACTCAGGCAAGAAATGGCAGAATATTGATGCTGCTTTTCATTGTAATAGACCGTTTTGCCTTTACGCCCAATGCCACCCATCTTTGCATGCCTTCTGCTTACACAGTGTTGTTCTTCTGTTCCCTGTATTTGTACAGTAATGTGAGACAATCATCTTTGTTTCTCTTTTGCCTTTTTAGTTCAACTCAACAGTTGGTCAGGTTATAAGTTGATTGATCGGGTTGATTATTTAAAAAAATGAATCACACTGGGTTTTTAAAAAGTTGTTATGGCTGTCTGTTTTGTCACTGAGCTGGGGTGTGTGTGTTGATTTTGATGTGCAACCTAACTAAAATGCTTAGAATGTAGTTATTTATTGTCCATGGGAACTGGAGTTTGGTTCTAGAGCAGGGGTCCTCAAACTTTTTAAACAGGGGGCCTGGATAGCTCAACAGACTAAGCACTGTAATTTAACACCAGCTGTCTGCAATTAAAGTAAGATCGAATCTCGCCAGGCTCAAGGTTGACTCAGCCTTCCATCCTTTCTAAGGTAGGTAAAATGAGGACCCAGTTTGTGGGGGCAATAAGCTGACTTTGTATAAATATACAAAAGTAGGAAGGCTATTGCTTAACGCATTGTAAGACGCCCTGAGTCTCCGGAGAAGGGCGGCATATAAATTTAATTTAAAAAAAAATATTCACGGTCCCTCGGATTGTTGGGGGACCGGCTGGGTGGGCATGGCTAGGTGGCCATGTGGCTGGGTGGGCGTGGCTAAGTAATCATGTGACTGGGTGGGCATGGCCAATTTAGCAGTCCATTGAACAATACACACAAATTAAACTTTAATTTGTTATGCTCCTGGGGGTGGAAAGCAGGTTAATGAAGGGATGTGGCTGCCTTGGGGGGGGGGGGAATTTCTGTTTGTGTATGTGTGTGTCTCTCTCTCTCTCTCTCCCTCCCTCCCTCCCTCCCTCTCCCTCTCTCCCTCCCTCTCTCCCTCTCTCTTTCTCTCTCTCTCGGCCTCCAATACCACTCTGCCACCCAAACACAGGCTCGTTTTTGGCCTCTCGGCCTCCAGAAGGTGGATGTGGGCCGGCGGGTAGGTGGGGCAATATGGGCAGGGCTGCCTCCTGTGGTCCCTTGCGGGCCGGATTAATGGCTTCGGTGGTCCTTATCTGGCCCACAGGCTGTAGTTTCAGAACCCTTGTTCTAGAGGCTCTCTGATTATATTATTATTCAACCAAGTTTGACCTTCTAGAATTCTTTGTGGTGAAAGGACGCATTCCTTCTTTGGGAATATTCTAGAGAGATTCTGAGTCATCCAGGTCATGGGTGTCCCAAAGGTGCTTTTTCAGGAGGCACCTGTTTTTCTTGTTTTTCTTTGAAGACATTTCGCTTCTCATCTAAGAAGCTTCTTCAGCGTCTTCAAATGTTTTCAAAGAAAACCAAGAAAAGGCCAGTTGCCTCCTGAGAAAGCACCTTTGGGACTTCTTTGGAATAGTTCTTGTGTTTGGATTGTACTGGTGTAGGGCAGAGGTGGGTTTCAGCAGGTTCTGACCAGTTCTGGAGAACCGATAGCGGAAATTTTGAGTCGTTCAGAGAACCAGTAAATACCACCTCTGACTGGCCCCACCCCCATCTATTCTCTGCCTCCTGAGTCCCAGCTGATCGGAAGGAAATGGGGATTTTGCAGTAACCTTCCCCTGAAGTAAGGAGGGAATGGAGATTTTACAGTATCCTTCCCCTGCCACGCCCACCAAGCCACACCCACAGGACCAGTAGTAAAAATTTTTGAAACCCATCACTGGTGTAGAGTACTATTTTTGTGTAAAGTGAATACGTTTTTTAGCCACAGACTTCGTAATATGGAGGGGCCTTATGTTAGGATGAGACAGAGGAAGATTGCTTTTAAAAACCGTGCTTGATGGCTGTTTACTATATAATAAATTCCTGAAATGATTGTCTAAACTGTGGAGTAATTACAGGATTATCTTCCCAAGAGGTGAGATAGAGAATTTTTTTATAAATAATAAAAAAAGTGTGCATTTTGATGCTTCCCAATATTATTATTATTTATTCAATTTATATACCGCCCTTCTCCTATTGGACTCAGCCAAGGATAAAAAAAATACCAATACAAAATTTAAAATCAATTAAAAGAATTATACAACTTTGGCCCACAGTTTAAAACAATCCAATTAAAACCCAATTTATACTTAAAAAGCTTAAAAAGGGGGGTGGGGGGGTGGGTTTCACACCAGTCCTGCTTGATGGAAAAGAAAAGTTTTCAGGGCACGGCGAAAAGCCCGGAGATCTGGTATCCTTCGTATCTCCGGGGACAAATCGTTCCAGAGGGCGGGAGCTGCCACAGAGAAGGCCCTCCCCCTGGGGGTCGCCAGCCGACATTGCCTGGCTGATGGCACCCTGAGGGGTCCCTCTCTGTGGGAGCGTACTGGTCGGTGGGAGGCTATCGGCGGCAGAAGGCGGTCTCGCAATATGCAGAGAATGCTGTATTGTGAAAGTTACAGAAAAGAAAAATAACTAGAATTAGTAACAAGATAAACAGAGGTCATGAAAAGAATTGTAAATATTTCTTTGCTATGTCCTAAACTATTTATTTGGCAGGAAGAGAATGACAGTTCCGACCACTTTGAAGAGTTTATCTTCCACAGACAGACGCCCATAGAAACTGAAGTTACTATTCTTTTCTCCACAATCTTTTGACAGCCTTTGTTGCGTCTCCTGTAAATTCCACTGTTAAAATTTCTTTTACCTTTCTCAGAGTATGTACATCTGAAGTTTTTAAGTGTTCTGCCCTGAGGTGCGATCCATCTGTAGCGATTAGATAGTCGTCTTTGTATTTAAAGCCATTCATTTTTTTTTTCATATTTTTGTTTTTTTGTGCTTGCTTTTCTATTTTGGGGAATTGCTTATGAAAGTCTTACATAATTTGTTCCAATTAAGCGTCGTACGGCAAAGAAAGAATGCATGTACACCAGTGGGAGGATCATCACAAGGTGTTCTTTGATTTTTATCCCCTGCTGATTTTTCTGTCTTCTTTCCTCATTCATCCGCTGGCACTTCTGAAAAGATTTGTGGGGCCAGTGAAAGTAAACTATTACATTAAAAAGGTGTAGTCGATACACATTTGGTTCTGCTTTGAACACCTTTTTCCTGTTCAAATGCAGTGTTGCCATATGTTTACGAAGGAACATTATTTCTGTGAAGAACACGACTTCACAATTAGATTGTCCAACTTTTTTTTTTTTTTAATTTGATTTATATGCCGCCCTTCTCCGGAGACTCAGGGCGGCTTACAATGCGTTAAGCAATAGCCTTCATCCTTTTGTATATTCATACAAAGTCAGCTTATTGCCCCCACAAACTGGGTCCTCAATTTACCCACCTTAGAAAGGATGGAAGGCTGAGTCAACCTTGAGCCTGGTGAGAATTGAACTCGCAGTAATTGCAGGCAGCTGGATGTTAAATGCTGCCTTAGTAGGAGGCATTAGCCTCCTACCCCACTCAGGCTCTTTTACACATGAAAGAGTTGTTTTTTTTCAGTTTTGAATCGGAATAACAGAGTTTATTTACTTATTTATTCAATTTGTATGTCGCCCCTCTCCGAAGCCTCAGGGCGGCTCACAATGCATTTAAATCATTATAAAAAACATTTAAGAATTAAAAACATTAAAACTCATTCCTTGAGTTGGAAGGGACCTTGGAGGTCTTCTAATCCAACCCATTACTCAGGCAGGAAACCCTATACCAGGGATGGCTAACCTTTTTGCCATCGCATGCCAAAAGCGGGAGTGTGGGGGGGATCGTGCGCACGCGTGGCCACACCCATAATTCAATGCGCCCCAACCCCGCGCGCCCCCTGCTTTTGGCATGCAATGGCATGGTGGGCCCAGTAGGCCTGTTTTTTGCCCTCCCCAGGCTCCAGAGGCTTTCTTGGAGCCTGGGGAGGGCGAAAACGGCCTTCCCCAGCCCCCGGAGGCCCTCTAGAGACTGGAAACGGCCTGTTTCCCAACTTCCAGTGGGCCGGAAGGCCAGAAAATTAGCTGGCCGGCACATGCATGTGCGCTGGAGCTGAGCTAGGGCAATGCTCGTGTGCCCACAGATATGGCTTGGCTTGCCACCTGTGGCACACATGCCACAGGTTTGCCATCATGGCCCTATACCATTTCAGACCAATGTTTTGTCCAGTGTTGGGGCATCCACAACTTCTGGACACAAGTTGTTCTGTTGATTACTGTACTATCCGGAGTATAAGACACACTTTTTTCACTCCTAAAAGAGGGTGGAAATGTTGGTGCGTCTTATATATCAAATACAGCCATTTTTGGCCTCCCGAAACCCTGCCCCGTTTTTGCAAAAAACAGCCCCATTTTTTGTAAAAACAGGACATGCAGAGGGTTTGGGAGGCCTGCAGAGAGCTCCTGGGGGCCAGGGAAGGCAAAAATATTTTTTTTCTTGTTTACCTCTTCGAAATCTTGGTGCATCTTATACTCCGGTGCGTCTTATAGTCCGAAAAATCCAGTAATTGTTCGGACTGTCAAGAAATTTCTCCTTAGTTCCAGGTTGCTTATCTCCTTGATTAGCTTCCACCTGTCAGGAAGTTGAAAAGGTAGGGAGAGAAAAAGACACAGAAAAGAATTCACAATGGTAGTATTTTTAAATATAGGAAGCTAGCTTAAATGTGTGAAACACCTACACACATACATCAGTTAGTGCTTCTTGGAGAAGAATGATGAGTATGGGTCTTCCTCCTCCCTTGGCCCCATCCATTGTACACAGGTAGTCCTTGACTTTCGACCATTTGTTTAGCAATGTTTGAAGTTACGACAGTACTGAAAAAAAAAAGTGACTTAACAATTGATCCTCGTACTTAAGACCGTTGCAGTGTCTGTGGACATGGATTGCGATCTGGGTACAACTGCCTTGCGTTTACAACAGTTGCATTGTCCAGGGGTCAGGTGATTGCCATTTGTAACCTTCCCAGCTGGTGTTGTGGCCGGCCGGCCGCCAGCCCTTCCGGCAGCCGAATCAGAGGAGGAAGAGGCGTGGGAGTCAGAGTCAGCATCAGGGCAACCTGAGAGCTCCGAGGAGGAAGCGGGAATGGAGCTGGCAGAGAGAGAGAGAGAGACAGAGGTGGAGCCTGGGCTGTCTGTCAGCCCTCAGATGGAGAGTCATCAGCCCCCAGGTCTGGAGATGGCTGATGAGGAAGAGGAGGAACAGCTGGGTCCAGTGCCTGACCCGTGGATGAGCAGAAGGCAGAGGAGAGGAGAGCAGTGGAAATCCGTGGGCCGATCCTGGGGAAGGAAGAGCCACTGC
Source organism: Arizona elegans (assembly GCA_022577455.1). NCBI lineage: Eukaryota > Metazoa > Chordata > Lepidosauria > Squamata > Colubridae > Arizona > Arizona elegans. The sequence goes on from JAKOOJ010000014.1 coordinate 9,392,348, forward strand.
TGCTAGCGAAACCCCACCCTAGCTCTGGGGATAAAAGGTAGGGGACGGAGATGAATAGATGGGTGGACAGCTATTCATCTTCCAGACGGACGGACGTGTTAGCCTGCGAGAGAAAGGCTGACAAGGGCTGCCAGCACTCCTTTGCCAGGGCTGCCGGCACTCCTAATCAAGGAATCTTTTGAGTTCACGTCAGAGGATTTGTCGTGTTTGGGGAGCTGGCTGGGTCAGGACAGCCGGCTTCCAAAAAAGTAAATTTAAAGGGGGAAGCCTGTTTTGCTTAACAACTCTATAATTTTCTGAACGATCGTGACCAAAAAAAGTTTGTAAAATTAGGCCCAGTCAGATGGTAGCTTGCCTAATGGTCGCATCATTTAGCAATGGACGTTCCAGTCTCAATTGTGATCATATGTCGAGGACTATTATATCGGGAGAATTGTGCTTTTGTTTTGTCCCTTTCTGACAGTGGATTTTTTTTTTCCCATTAAGAGAAAATGAAAGAATGAAAGGGAGATAAAAGATGAGAGGATAACTAAAATATGCTGATGTTATCTGGCTCTTTTGTGAAATTTCTGTGAATAAAGTACATGCTAAAAACTCTTTCTGGAAAGAGTCTTTCAGATGCTATTTGGCAGGTTTCAATGCTCTTTTCTTCTCATTTCCTAACACAGGTTCTATATTTAACTTTTTTCCCCCCTTTAATGGGCCTAGTGCATAACTCTCTCTTCTTTTGCTGTCACTCTTCTCTTCATGCAGCACAATCATTTTTCTAACCTATTTAATTGCCCTTAATGTCTTTGTTCTTAATTGATGCTGTGTAGTCAACACCTGAGCTTGTTAGAAGATTTAATTATTTATTGCTTTTGACTTTCGAGATGCGATGCTTCCGCAGATTGGTAGCTATGTAATTACGAACTCCGAATCTTCAAATTATGACACATTGTCCTATAATCCCCTCAGGACATGTTTACAACTAAGCAGAATTAATTACTCTGAGAAACCTCGGAGGGAAAAATTGCCTTTGATTTCACTGTTTTGCACCAGTGTGACAAGGAGGGAAAGTTAAATTTGTCTTCCTCAAACGTCAGAATACTTTGCTTAAAAAAAAAAAAAAAATCAAATAGTACGGTAAAAGTTTTAAAAGGAGTTTAAAGGAAAAACCAATGATAGATATAACAATTCACGATTTATATAAGTGTTCCATCTGGGTGAAAAATAAAAAGATTGTGGCTTTTCTCAAGCAGATTCAAGTGGTTTTATTCCATTAAAAGTCTTGGGACAAAATTGGATGGATTCCATGATGATTTTGGATAGAAATTTCATTGTATTTAGTTGTAGTTTGTTTTGACTGTATTCTTTTGTTCTATTGCTTACCTCCAGTCTCTGCTGGGAATGGGGTAATGGTAGATGTTTATTCTGTAAAATAAATATTTTTTCACACCTTTTCCTTATTAAATATGATTTTTGAACCTAGGAGAGTGCCAAGTCTCTAATTCTTGTATAGCTTTTTAGAAGAGAATAGTATAAAGTGTTGTATCGTACATTATTGAAAAGCACATGTGACATATAATGCATTGTTTATGATTGTAAGCTGCCCAGAGTTTCCTTGTGGTAAGATGGCCAATAAATTTTATAAATAAATAAATAAATAAATAAATAAATAAATAAATAAATAAATAAATAAATAAGCATTTCATTTGAACTTCTGTCATACTTAACAAATATACAAGGATAATATTGAATTTTGGTTTTTTTAGAAAACAACTCTTCTAATTTTATGAAATTTCTATCCTGGCCTATGTTTATACTTTTTTTTTGGGTGGGTGGGGGAATTAATGTGTGCTTTTTAAACAATGAAACATTAATGAAGCATGAAATCTGTCCAATATTTGTGTTGGAAGAACATTATATTCTTAGTGTTGTGGCTAGCAGTTTTATTTTTTTTTTATATTTCTATTTTTCCAGTATGTCTAGACTGTTTTGTCTTTTAAAGATGGCATCTAAGAGAGAGATCAGATTGAAAAGTTGAAATTCCTGATATTGTGAATATTTTTTATTTGATGTGGTAACATTCTTCTTGTAGTGGATTCCTTTTAGGTTATACTGTGCTCCTGATTAGTTCTTTACTAAAATTCTTGCATTCTGGTAATTGAATACCGGATAAACACTTTAACAAATCTTAAGTAACTGCTGTTTGAAATGAAAGCTGTTACTTTAAAATGAGACTTGATTTTTCTTTATTCTAATTAATTGGATATTAAGCTAAAACACAACTTAAAAATTACTATTTATTAGAGATGTGTCAACCTTTTTTTTTTTTTAATTTGATTTATATGCCGCCCTTCTCCGGAGACTCAGGGCGGCTTACAATGCGTTAAGCAATAGCCTTCATACTTTTGTATATTTATACAAAGTCAGCTTATTGCCCCCACAAACTGGGTCCTCATTTAACCTACCTTAGAAAGGATGGAAGGCTGAGTCAACCTTGAGCCTGGTGAGATTTGAACTTACAGTAATTGCAGACAGCTTGATGTTAATAACAGTGCTTTAGTCTACTGCGCCACTCAGTTATGGCCTTTAGGAACACTACAAGAAAAATACATAAACCTGTATTTATTAACAAAACTATAAAGGAGACATGTACTGCAATAAAATTGCATAAAATATTAATGTAGAAACAATAATAGAGATGACGCCGGCAGTTTTTGGCAGTTAGACTAGAAGACCTCCAAGTTCCCTTCCAATGCTGTTACTCTGTTCTGTTTTGTTCCTTCAAACTCTGTTATTCTGTATTCTGTATTTTTATTCTCCTAAGAACACTGTGAGAGGTAGGTTGACCCTTCCCCCAAGGCACCCAGGGAGTTTCTGTGACAGTTGGTGGACTTGATCATAAGTCTCCTTGGTCATAGTCCAGCACCATAATCATTAACCACACCAGTATATCTGTGACTAGTGAGCTTCCCATTCCCCTTCTGAGTGGTTGCAAAGAGGTGCTTGTTGTGTTTGGACTGGGAACACACAACCTAACCACATCCTCCAGATGTTTCTAATAGAACCGTCACCATTTCTTGTCACTGCTGTCAAAGTTGGCGGGAATTGAAGTTCAGAATACTTAGAGGGTTCCAGTCCTCTAAGTATGTCTCTGAGCACAGCCAGACAAACCCACCAATCCTTGAGCTGGCAGTAAAGTTTTCTAGCATTACGTAACACCACAAGGCTGGTGAATATCCTTAAAGTTTCAGAATTGGGCCTTCTGGAATGTGATTGGTAGATTCTCCTGGCTTTGTTTCCCAATCATGGTGGTTGAGAAAAATAACTGTCAGTCCCTTTCTTTGACCTGATCTGGATGGAGCGGGATGAGCAGGTGAATTTTGATAGACCTATCCCTTAGAGACAGGTAGGCTGTTGAGGGTTATTGGTCCATGGGATAGCAGTATCTACCCAACTAAACCAAAGACAACGTGAGGAAAGTGGGAAGTGACAACTCTTTATCTAATAAGTTTCCAGTTCTGCAGATCAAACACCTGGTGGGTTAGGGAGTTGAGGTCAACTCACAAAGCATCCCTGGCTTGCTCTCAAGTTGCCATAGGCAAGGGGGATGGGAAACTGACGAAGCAACACGGCAGCCAAAAACAGGAGCACATTCCAGACATATATTTCTCAAGGCTAAATCCCAGGGTTACCCACAACGGCCGGAGAGGAGTGATCTCTACAACCCACGAAATTGCTCCATTGGCGAATGTGACACACCCTGGGTGGAGGCGGGAAACAGGGTCATGATTAGGACTGTAAATTACATGGGGTCAGAGTTGGCTTCATTGGGGTATGTACCGACATGGAGCTCCTAATAAATAACTGGATTTCTTTTGAAGCTTGGTTCGAGGTTCATGATTTAATTAGGGCATCCGTCGGAACCCTGACAGTTGAGGCCCACTTTGTGCTAGCCAAATTAAATCAGAATAACACATCTAAACCTGAGTACAAAAGAGATGAGATATATTTAAAAGGTAACGGTAACGTTTCCACTGTCCAGTTGTGTCTGACTCTAGGGGGCGGTACTCATCTCCGTTTCTTAGCTGAGGGAGCCAGGGTTGACTGTACAGCCGGCATGACTGTATGCCAAGACATACGGAATGCTGTTGCCTTCCCACCAAAGTGGTACCTATTTATCTACTCGCATTTGCATGCTTTCGAACTGCTAGGTGGGCAGCAGCTGAGGCAAGAACAGGAGCTCACTTTGTCACACAGTGCATGGGTCTTGACTGCCAACCTTCCAGTCGAAAAGCTCAGCATCTCACCTTCTAGGTTTGGGGATTTCCAAAGGCCATTTTCTCCATCCCTATATTAGGATGTATTATCAGCTTTTTTTTTTTTTTAATTTGATTTATATGCCACCCTTCTCCGAAGACTCAGGGCGGCTTACAATGCGTTAAGCAATAGACTTCATCCTTTTGTATATTTATACAAAGTCAGCTTATTGCCCCCACAAACTGGGTCCTCAATTTACCTACCTTAGAAAGGATGGAAGGCTGAGTCAACCTTGAGCCTGGTGAGATTCGAACCCTGCAGTAATTGCAGGCAGCTGGTCTTAATAACCAGCTTAATAACAGGGTGCCTTAAACCACTGTACTACCAAGCTTTAGCATATTACAAGATAAAGTAACTCCTGTTAAACGTTTTTGCCCCAAGATCCTGAATATAGGGGGGAAAAAATACACTATCTGGTAGTTTTTCACAATCATGAGTAATTATGTCGTTGAACCACATACAATAAGTCTTTTTATGGGCCCCTTCAGATAAACAGGAAGACTATTTAAAAAAAAAAAAGCCGTCACGATGGAAGGGTTTTTTAAAAAAATATTTTATTGCCCAATTTAACAACCGATAAAATGCAGCCAGCTAAATAGGGAGAATGTAATGGTAGCATTCTTTTTCCTTATGAAAACTTCTGCTGAGGTTAAATTTAAACTTCAGTGCATTCTCTTCATTTTTGTCAGATGTTGACAGTAATACTTAGTTAAGATGATTTGCCAAAGTGGATCTCGTTCTGCTACAATTCATTTTCTTTCTTACTTGATTTGGTGGCGTGCGGGGCCAATCCCAAAGCGGCAGCAAAAATATCTGTGTCCTTTACAATAGGACAAAATATTTGGGAAAAGCTCTTTTTGGCTGCTGTTCTTTGATCCTGCACAGTTGTAAAAGAACTCATTGGCTCTTGAATAGCTAAAACAATTTGGGGGAAATCTGTAACCAATGCCACATATATATATATATATTTTTGGTACCACCAGTTTCGTTTGCAACATGCCTGGGGATGTTTCACAAACAGGCCCCTTTCTTTGCATGGCACAGGTGCCTTGAGAATTAGCATGAACAGGGTAAAATTAGATTGGTGTCAACATTTCTGGCCTTTAGGAAGTCCCTGAAAATATGACTGTATCATTTTTACATTGGAAGATTCTTTGAGTCAGAAAAAGTCCAGTGGTTCTTGACTGCGAGTTGGTGAATTCGTGCAAAGTTTTGCTTCCCACAGGAAAGCGGCATGAAAGCAAATGAGGTACATAGTGTCGAAAACAAGAATGTACAACTTTTTCATGACTGGGATTTGAATCAAACTGACTTGTCCCTCTCTTGCGGAAATGCAAGTAGAATCCAGGAGAGGTGTGAGGAAACTTTTATTCACACAGTACGTTGTTGCAATAAACCCACCTTTTCAGAGTTTCGTTGTATTGTTTTATTAGTCATTTGTGTTCATTTTGGTGTTTTTTTAGGGGAAGTACGTTTATTAATATTATACTAAATAGAGATGTGATGACAAAAGGTTTAGAGATGACTTAGAATTATTTTCCATTGTACTTGTAGTATGAAAAAGATTATACCTTATGTTTGCAACCAAGTGAACAAGGCTGTCCTATCAATAAAAAACCTTTTAAAAATTTTTTAAAAAAGAAAGAAGGCTGTCCTATCCACCTTTTAAATCAAAGAGAATACTGAGGAGCTTCCAGACTTGAGGGAACTCTTCCTCCATAAGTTTTCTATGAAAATAATAATAATAACAACAACAACAATTGATACTAGGACGCTGGCAGCAACCCGTATCAACCATTAGCACCAGTCAATGGTATTTGTGATGCATTTTGGAATGTTCAGTTGACTGAGTTTCATGTTTTTAATGAATAAAGTAAATAACAACAATAATGAATAAAAGAGATAATAATAATACTAACGATCTGTCGAATACAGATGGATCGTCATTTGGAACACAACACGCCAGATATCACGGATGTTGAGGGCTGAAGCGTACAGTTTATTGATATCGCTGTATCAGGAGACATCAAAGTCGAAGAAAAAGAACTGGAAAAAATCACGAAATATCGCGACCTGGCCATGGAAACTACATGGCTATGGATGAAACATGTAACAGTGATACCCATTGTCATCGGGGCACTTGGTACCATGTCTAAGAATTTTATAAGATACATCAACAAATTGCAGCTTCTTGCAATAACATCAGCGGAACTGCAAAAAACTGTGCTACCCAGAACATCATATATTTTAAGAAGATGGTTGATACCTAGGATTCTGGCAGCAACCCGTATCAACCATTAGCACCAGTCAATGGTATTTGTGACACATTTTTAATGAATAAAACAGATAATAATAAAAAAAGAAGCAATGGGTGAACACAAAGTTAGAAGTAGGAGATTATGATGTCTACATCCTCCTTACATTTCATAAATGATCAAGGTGTATGGAAACTCCCGTAAGAAAACACATTTCACTAATATAATTATTGGTTCAGGTTGTTTGCATTGATTTATATTGGGAAGCATTTCATAGCTCCTCAGTTGTGCCCTTTCACAGATCTCCAATACATACAGTCATTTATCCAGTAAATTCTAGATGAATGCGTCTCGGATTGCCATACAGTAGAAGCAAAATTGTTTTTGTGTAACTCGTGTTGAATTCTTTATATATCAGGGGTTTCCAAAGTTGGCAATTTTAAGACTTGTGGATTTCAGCTCCCCAGCCAGCCATGGGTGGGGAGTTTGCAAGTCTTAAAAGTTGCCATGTTTGGTTTATATCCCGGTGCCTGGAGGCCGTGCGGGTCTGGATGGGGAGGAACAGGCTTCGACTCAACCCTTCCAAGACCGAGTGGCTGTGGATGCCGGCGTCCTGATATAGCCAGCTGGTGCCAACTCTGGCTATTGGGGGCGAGTCAGTGGCCCCCACGGAGAGGGCTCGCAACTTGGGCGTCCTCCTGGATGCACGGCTGTCTTTAGAAGAACATATGACGGCCGTGGCCAGGGGGGCTTTTTATCAGGTTCGCCTGATACACCAGTTGTGTCCCTTTCTGGATCGGGACTCCCTATGCACGGTCACTCATGCCCTCGTCACCTCTCGCCTGGACTACTGCAATGCTGTCTACATGGGGCTCCCCTTGAGGAGCACTCGGAAGCTCCAGCTGGTCCAGAATGCGGCCGCGTGCGTAATTATGGGAGCGACTTGGCGCTCCCATGTGACACCTTGCCTGCACGAGCTGCACTGGCTCCCGGTGGTCTTCCGGGTGCGCTTCAAGGTATTGGTTCTCACCTTTAAAGCGCTCCATGGCTTAGGGCCTGGCTATCTGCGAGACCACCTTCTGCCACCGATAACCTCCCACCGGCCAATTCGGTCCCACAGAGAGGGCCTCCTTAGGGTGCCGTCGGTCAAGCAATGCCGACTGGCGGCCCCCAGGGGGAGGGCCTTCTCTGTGGGGGCACCCGCCCTCTGGAACGAGCTCCCCCCAGGAATACGACTAATCCCAGACCTCCGTACCTTCCGTCAAGCTTTGAAGACCTTCCTATTCCAGCAAGCTGGGCTGGCTTAAAATTTTTTAAAGGGTTTTTAAGGGTAATGGGTTTTAATACTTCGGGAAGCCAATTGGATTTAATTCTGTTTTAAATTATTTTAAATTTTGTATTGTATGTATTTTAATTTGGCTGTGCACCGCCCTGAGTCCTTCGGGAGAAGGGCGGTATACAAATGTAATTAATAATAATAATAATAATAATAATAATAATAATAATAATAATAATAATAATAATAATAATAATAATATCATCATGGATTTTACTGGGAACTGCACATTGTTAAGTATCCACTTCCCAATGGATGCTTCAGGATTATTGGTGACTCTATATTCAGAATATTACAACACTTTTCCTGTTTTTCCACATCTTAGGTTTTGGCTTTGATTTCCTTCATCTGCATAGAGACCATCATGGAATGCTCTCCTTGTGAAGGACTTTATTTTTTTGAATTTGTCAGCTGTAGCGCATCGGTAGTTACTGGAGTTCTATTGCTTATGTTCAGCCTAAATCTCCACTCAAGAATACCACAGATCAACTGGAACACTACAGTAAGTTCTCATCCAAACCTTTACAAAAATAGCTGGATAAACATGTGAAGTTTAGATTTTCAGCTCTGATTGCTTCAATGCAGGAACTTTAGATCTTATTAGAGCAATATGCTAGGACTCTGTGCACTAAATAGAGAAACATCCTGCTTTATATTTAGCATGGATCCCCACTGGTGTAACATGTGTTATGAAATAGTGTGTGCTAAAGTATCTAAAGCTGAAATTGTGTCTGACTGCATTTTCCCTCTTGCAAATGCCAGGTTTGTCTTTATTGCAACTTCTTAGTTGCTTATGACGGAGGAAATCACCTTGTCACTTCATATTGATACTTGTATTAGAATTGAGTATAAACTGTATGAATTAGCTCTGAAAATCAATAACTCTTAATAGATATAAATTTATAATGGAGTGACACTTTGAAACTGCTCTATTTTTTCTTGGGGCGGAAATAGATTTTAACTCATTTTCTGCCCCATCTTCTTAAAGGAGTAAGGTTGTGACCTTCCTTTTAGTCTTATTCCTGTCCTTTAAAAAAAAAATAGTCTGAAATGTATACTAACGTTCAGGAGATTTAACTTTACTGTATTGTCCAAAAATTCCTTCGCTTGTTCTCTCCCACGCTGACAGGTTGGAATGCACATTTTTATTGACTGGTAAGCCAATAAAAGGGATGCGGTGGGAGGTACGTGGTGGCTTAGTGGCTAAGATGCTGAGCTTGTCAATTGAAAGGTCAGCAGTTCAGCGGTTCAAATCCCTAGCGCCGTGTAACTGAGTGAGCTCCCGTTACTTGTCCCAGCTTCTGCCAACCTAGCAGTTTGAAAGCATGTACAAAATGCAAGTAGAAAAATAGGGACCACCTTTGGTGGGAAGGTAACAGTGTTCCGTGCGCCTTTGGCATTGAGTCATACCGGCCACATGACCACGGAGACGTCTTCGGACAGCACTGGTTCTTCGGCTTTGAAACGCCCCCTAGAGTCGGGAATGACTAGCACATATGTGTGAGGGGAATCTTTACCTTTACCTTAAGCCAGTCAATGTTTTTCCCTTCAATGTAGAATAAACGGCACCCTCAATGTTGCAGGTGTGCTGAGAACTCCCAAAAAACAAAAATTATGTATTGCAATAATTTGTGTAGCCATGAAATGTTCAGTGGCGGTGATCGCTAATGACAACACTGTATTTTGGAGTTTTTGATAAACATTCATAATATTTCAAGAAAGAAACGTGGAATACTGTTTTTGACAGCAATCCTTCTGTTGTCGTATTGCAAATTACACATCTTTTAATTTTATTTTTTTAAAAAAGTAGCTTCTAGAAGGTAAGTATGCCAACGACTCAGTTGTGATATGCTGGAAAGAGCTAAGAATTATTGAGGAAATAAGCAGACAAGTCATTTTTCAGACTAACGCTGATAATGGGTTAAAAACCAACAATGGAAATTCCTGTGTGGTGCTTAACAAATATAGCTCCACAGTGCAAGAATGTATGCAAATAATATCAAGGAATGTAATGGCCATCTGAAAGCATTTTTGTGATGAGTTTATATTCACTCCTAAATCCTTGTTTTAATCTGTTGCAAATACCCCAAATATTTAGTCTAATTGTGATTGGTTTAGAGTTTTCTTCTTCTCTGCCTTGTGACGGGTTAGAATGGATCTGTTTCAAATTGGAAGTGATGAACGAATGCTACAGTTCCTGAGATTCCAACAAGCAGAGATTTGGCTAAATGTTATCACACTACGTCTTAGCAGGGGCAGTCAAAAGGGATGGAAAAATGTCCTGTTTCACCCTCACAAATAGCTTTCATGATTGTGACAATTTGATATTTAGTGCAAGGTGTGCTACAAAAATAGCAGATTGTTTTTTCCTTGTGCTAATCAAGCTATGCTGAAAACAAAAATGAATGTAAAGCAGGCTATTTGCTGTTTGCTGCAATGAGGCAAAACTGCTGGGAGGCAGGGGCAGATTTCTTTTTCTTGTTTTCCTCACCAAAAAGGTTGGGTCTCTCTCTCTCTCTCTCTCATCTATCTATCTATCTATCTATCTATCTATCTATCTATCTATCTATCTATCTATCTATCTATCTATCTATCTATCTATCTATCTATCTACCCTCTTCATTTAATGACCCCATAATCCCTTGTGAGGTGGAGTCTGGGCAATTGAATGGAGCTAACAGAGTGTTTTAATGGCCGGATGCCTTTCTTGTTGCCAATGCAGAGTTTTGTTCAGCAGATATATTCTCAGTGTGCCCAGAGAGAGAAATATCTGCTTCTACCTAGGATCGAACTCACAGCCTCCTGATTCTGAGGCAAGAACTCCACCCTAGGCCACTGCACCATTCTGTCCGTCTGTCTGTCTGTCCATCCGTCCATTTATCCATCCATCCATCCATCTATCCTTTGCTTTTTGGCTGTTGTTTTCCCAGCCTTGAGCCTGGAAGGCACCTGCTATGTAGCTACAGAGTGGTTCTGTCTGCTTTGAGCAATGCTGATGCCTTCCTTGCCTGTTTCAGTTCTTAGAGGTTCATGGATTGAGATGGGCCATCTCAAATGCAAGAGATGTTGAAAGGTAGCAGTTGTCAATTTTCCACATCTAACCTCTTTATTACAATTGATTTACTGAACGCTTCTTTGTCTCCCCCAGTAGAACTTCAAATATCTTTTGTGTAGGGGAATATAAAGGATAGTACCAAGTAGAAACTTCGGCCATTATACTCTGGTTTTGGCTAAATCTGCTTGCTCTTGGCTTGTGTCTAAGAAAAACACGAGACCCATAATTGCCTAGCGTACAAAAAAAATAAAATAAAATCAGACAGTCTGTTGAATTTTAAAATATTTTGTGAATTGCACTATCAGCTTAGTCCATCTCTCTCCTCCCAAATCCTTTGCATTATTATCCTTTGCTATCCTTTGAATAATTAATATTGAGATAAATTATATGAATGCCCTTATAGCAAATACTGAACTCCCTCTCTCCCTCTCTCCCTCCCTCCCTCCCTCCCTCCCTCTCTCTCTCTCTCTCTGTGTGTGTGTGTATGAAACCGGGGTAACCCAATACCTTTTCTTTACATCTCCAAATTGCAGGGTTGATGAAAGAGAAAATGGCTTGTTTTTCAGATTTCTCCTTTCCTTCATTTTATGTGTGAAATGAGGACAGGACATTTTCTTTTCTTCACACATTTAGAAAAAGAGGAACCCATTTTGTCTGCAACCTCAGCTATTTAAGCGTTTTGTGTATTTAGGACTTGAAAGACCAGTTAATGTTATGACTTTCCAACTTGGCAACGCTTGGTATAAGAGTGCATCAAAGAGATGATAACTAAAACACAAATACGTTGGAAATCAAAAAGAAGATTTAGAAGGGAAGGCAAAGTGGTGTGCCAGAAGTGCTATTATACACTTTGAGCAAATGACGTTGCAGGAAAGAATCTGCATATGGAAGATAAAGAAACTAACATATGTCCCAAACAGACTTCAAATATGGTCCTTGCCCGATAATCTGAAATAGCAAGCAAAAGAATATTCAAATTAGGTCATTTAGGAGCTGCTATGTATTGTATGCCGGGTCTTCCCCAACAAGCTTTATCAGACAAATTAACATGCAACTTCTATGTGGGTCTAGGACAACTCACTGTGGCCAACTCGTTGCAGCCATCTTGCTGCGGTCAACTCGCCTCGAGACAACTCGCTGCAGGATGAGTTACACTAATATTGAAGAAATGATGGAATAGAATAATTAAAGGAAGGATGCAAAAGGAGAGGTCGCAAAACCAAATGTGAATGACAAAAATTAAAATAAATGTTTAATTGTTTTAAATAATGAAATTGAATTGTTGAATTGTCCCACACCAGGTTGGCCATGGCAAGTTGACTGAAGCGAGTAATCCCATTCTGCTTCTATGCTGGCTAGAACTTGTAAATGTTTCTGTCCCTTTATTATCTGGACAATGCCAGGTTGGAGAAAGCTGTGATCAACTATAATTAAACAAGTTTCCTGGTTTCAAATAAGCCACGTGACTGTCTCCCAGAAATTGCTTTGAATTTACTACAACAGTAGTAAGTCGAGATAACTACGATGCCTTGACTTGATGTGGGTAAATTTTAAAGCAGCAGATTGTGGCTTGAAGAACTGAAGAACTGTTGACAGGTGCAAATATAACCCAACATCTCTGTGGCGAAACCCCCTACTTTTGAAGGCACTTTTTAAAAACTCAGCAATTGAAACTGATGAACTTCTTAACAATATATACTAACATATTCTTTTTCTTTTCTTCTCCACATTAATCCAATGAATGCTTTCGTGATTATATAGATGGCTACTGTTTAGCTGTCTGAAATATCTGTAGTTATCTATTGAACAGAGCTTTCTCTATGTGATAGTTGGATATATCCGTTTAATATATAAACATAAATTAATGTAAATAGATTGTGTATGTAAATATTTCCCGCATCAAAACTTACTGGCCATAGAAAGAAATCTACCCTTTGAAAAGCTGACTTGAGCTCATGTTAGCAATCTTCAATTGGATCTGTCTATCTGTCTGCCTGCCTGCATATCTGTCTGTCTGTCTGTCTACCTACCTATCTACCTACCTATCTACCTACCTACCATGTTTCCCCAAAAATAAGACCCTTATATTTTTTTGAACCCCGAAATAAGCTCTTGGCCTTATTTTCAGAGAGGTGTTATTATTTTGAGGAGTGTGGAGGAAACCAGAGGAAATGGCAGGGACCAGCTGCGCATGCATTTAAGTATTTTTGGGGAGGGCTTATTTTCAAGGGGGGGGGCTTATTTTAGTACATGCACTCAAAAGCCCAATTGGACTTATTATCAGGGGATGTCTTAATTTAGGAGAAATGGGGTACCTACCTACCTACCTACCTAATCAGTTCTGTTTGGAAAACTCTGGATTTTATTTCCTCAAAACCCTAAAAGTTGAAATTGGAAGGGAAGATGGACTAAAAGCCAAGTGATCTTGGCATATTTCTGTAATAAATGTACACAATGAATCCCCACTACTCCTTTATTGGAACATCAGGTATATTAGCTAAGCTTTTGTCTATAACCTGTGAAATATATGGTAAAATTAATTGGATGATCTGCATTTCTCTCTCTCTCTTTTCTTTTTGAGTGTATTGGTAAGCCTGTAAAGCATCTAACAAAGTTCTAACAAGAACTCGCTCTAATTCCTTAGAATTATGATAAATGTGCATAACAGCATGTCAATTATACAGCTGGGAATTCAATGAGATTAAAATCATTTGAGCTCCATTGCTAAACAGGAAGTCTGTGAAACTGAATTGCAGAAGTTACTGAATGATTTGTTGTTTCAGGAATAAAGAATACTTGAAAAGATTCTCCAGGACATAGAGAAATGTTCCTTTATGCTAAAACTATGTCACACAAACAGAATTAGCATTTTACAGAGATCCTGCAACATGTAATACCGTAAGAGACGTGTGGCAGGCATACAGATAGTTTTCTAGATTCGACAGAGCTAGGAATCTATTTATATATCAGTAGCTAAGTTATAAAATATTCTTGTGGCTGGAAGAATATTTTGTGGGTTTGGTAGTATTGGAATAAAGAAAAGAAGAAATTGCCCTTGTTTTATTAAGTAATTCTTTTTCTTGACTATAATGCAGGAATTGTTCACCGGGTGTATAATGTGTATTTTTCTGTGGAGTTGCAATTTGACATAAAGTAATTACCGGTAATTGCATGCAAACTATCCTGCTTCATCAACTCAGTTGATATTATGACAGAAAGACAGACAGACAGACAGTATGACAGACTTTGACTGATAGTTAAAACTGCAGAAAAAACAATTGCAACTAACCTGCCTTCCATTGAGGACTTGTATACTGCGGGGGTCAAAAAGAGAGCTGAGAAAATATCTACCAACCCTTCACATCCTGGACTGCTCCCCTTGGGACTCTGCTATCGGGCATTGAATGCCAAAACAGCTAGACACAAAGACAGTTTTTGTTTTTCTTTTTTGCTTTGTGCCATCTCTCTGGACAAAGTCCTAATCCCCACAGCACTGTCTTACGTCTAAGGATATTTACTCCTGTAGTAGAGCTGTACTACTATTATCCTTCTCAGCTGTTCCACTGCCTTCTCCTATCTGTGTCTGATGTTTATATTACTTTGTTATTGTATGTACACGGAGAGCTTCTGCACCGGAGACAAATTCCTTGTGCGTCCAATCACACTTGGCCAATAAAGAATATTCGGTTCTATTCTAATATTCTAAGATATAATATCTATAATTTTGTTTTTATAGGATTTGGTCAATACTGGAATCTGCACTTTTTTCTTCTTCATTGCGTCAATAGTACTTGCAGCTTTAAACCATAAAAAAGGTGCAGAAATTGCAGCTGTGGTAAGAAAACATTGATTTATTTGCATTCTCTTGTCGAAAAGATGAAATATTTGGGCCCTCTGTCAATCCACTGTCAACAGCAAACTGCCATCCAGATTAATTTATCCTGCTTGACCGACGGGGTTGGACTAGAAGACCTCCAAGGTCCCTTCCATAGCTCTGTTCTGATTGATTGATTGCTGGTTAGAATTTCAATTTAGGCTCTCTCTTTTCACATAGCAATCAGCCTAAACAACCAATTTTGTTTGAGGTCAAAACATCGAAAACATCAAGAAACAAAATTGGTTGTCTTTATGTTGGCTATTACCATCGTGGCAATGCTGATATATTTCACCGTGTTAGGTTATTGATATATAAACGATCCATCTCATTTGGCTTTGTTTTAAACATTCAGCCTAATAACAAAGCTTTTTAAACTGCCACAAAGTGAAAATCGTGGCAACGTTTTTTCTGAGTAGATCAGGGGTTTGCAGCCTTGTGCGTATGTAAGGCTGCACTTTGCCTTTGAGTGATAATGCCAGATACCACACGGTTGAAAGTTAATAATCATTTTCCGTGTATTTAATAATTGTTCCTTTGTGGTATGTATTAAAAAGCATGATTCAGCAAGAATCCTTGAAGGGGGTTCAGGAAGGAGCTGCAAGCCAACACTCCGTTAAAGTCTCACGTGGGCACTGGATTTGCAGATGGCGTATTGATGCTTTTGTTAATGAGCAGTTCTGTTTCACAGAAGGATTTTGCAATGTTATGGTATAAGCTAATCGACTCCTTTCAGAGTTAACAATTCCATAATTTTTGCCTGCAGAATTCCAGGAAATTTTAATGGAATAAAGAAATAATCAGCGTCATCATATGTTTAAGTTACTTAAGTTATTTTTCTTTGTAATGGAGCTGGGCTTTAGCTCAAAAATCACATGGATGGATAAATGGCTATCCTGCAGCATTACTTGAAAATATTTGGGATAC
This sequence comes from Arizona elegans, assembly GCA_022577455.1. Taxonomy (NCBI): domain Eukaryota; kingdom Metazoa; phylum Chordata; class Lepidosauria; order Squamata; family Colubridae; genus Arizona; species Arizona elegans. Next base: position 9,408,100 of record JAKOOJ010000014.1, read on the forward strand.
GTGGATGCTATATTTACACATGCCTGTTGATTTCATATTAAAGACACCAACAGTGTAAAATTTCCCACTCACCCCACCCCCCAAAATATACAATTAAATACCAGTATTCACTTAATTGAAAGTGCAGGCTTATTATCTCTGGTTTATGTTCAAAGGAGTTTTATGAAGCTTTATCTGTGTGATAAGGATTATAACTTGTCCTTCAAACAGGACACCAGTATTAAAGACAGTAAAAGGCAGCTACCCTTTTATCTGAAGGCAGCAACAGCGCGCACATACTGTATTTTTCTGAGTATAAGACGCACCTTTCCCCCCCCAAAAAGGGGTGAAAATTTAGGTGCGCCTTATATACCGAATGTAGCCCCGCCCACCCACTGGCCCCCACTCTTGGCCTCTGCCTCCCAGTAATTTACCTCCTTGCAGCAAACATCAAGAAGAAACAGCCCATTTCAGCTTCAGCACAGCCTAATTAGCACAAGTTGATTGTCCGTTGGCCTCCCAACTCTCAGTTGTTTTGTTCTCAGCTGTTTTGCGCAGGCCTCTGCTGCTTGCTGCAAGGAGGTCAATTGCTGGGAGCAGATTTTTCAAGCTATGATGAAAACAAACAAAAATGAAAGCAAAGCAGGCTGTTTGCTGCAACGGGGCAAAATTGCTGGGAGGCAGAGGCAGATTTCTTTTTCTTGTTTTCCTCACCAAAAAAGGAAGGTGCGTCTTATAGTCCGGAACGTCTTATATTCCGAAAAATACGGTAATTCGTATTCTGTTAAGTGTTACCTGCTATTTCTTCAAACAAATGTTCTCTTTCTCTTTTTAGATATTCGGTTTTTTGGCAACCACAGCCTATGCTGTGAATTTATTTTTAGCAGTTAAAAATTGGAGAAACACCAACAGACAGCAAAACACGCGACAGACCAGTGACTATATACGTGCTCGGACAGAATCCAGAGAAGTAGATAACCGTCCAGAGATTCAACGTCTGGAAGGGTGAAAACGGGAACTTCCTGAAAAAGATTTAAAAAAAAAAAAAAGCCTGTGGACCTATGTTTTAAAGCAAAGAAGATGCCGATGATAATTTTTTACAGGCAGTAACGGAGAACGTGATGGCCAAGAGCATGTTCAAAGAGAAGGAGGTGGATTAAAAAGCAATTATATGAAGGCTATAATGACAATTGCATTTTTTTTTTTTGCCCGTAAATAATGGAGGATGGAGATACATCAAGAGTGGAGAAAGGGATGCATAACATCCAGACCAAAAAAAAAAGTAGAATTAATTCTAGCAATAGATTGTATTTTTGAAACATAATTTTGATGTTTGGCATCATGCACTGAGATGAAAGATAGCAAGAATATAAATTGGCTATTGGATTACGAAACTGCTACATAACATTTTCCAACAGGTTTGCCAGGTTACTTTTCGATCTCACACTCCTACACTTTCTCTGTGTCACTGCAACAAGCAGCCAGCTATATTAGACTTTTAGCTGGAGGATCAGGTAATACTACAGTAACTTAACGATTTTGACCGCAAAAGAAAACACCAAGCGCCACTCCCTCTGTGGTTATAATTTAGGTACGACCTGATATTGAATTCTATCACCTGTTACATTCGTTCTCTTTTTTTTTTACTTTGAAAGAAACACAAAGTAGATATTGGAGTTGTTTGTGTAAACATGTATAGACAATGTTTTTTTTCCTCTCCCTTTTATGTTCAGCTACAGCAGAGGTCTTCAAACTTGGCAGCTTTAAGACTCTTAGACTTCAATTCCCAGAATAGCATAGCTGGCTGGAGAATTCTGGCATTTGAAGTCCACGAGTCTTAAAGCTGCCAAGTTTGGGGACCCCTGAGCTACAGGAAAGTCTCATTGTGGTCAGGGCTTAATAATATTTGTTTTGCATTCACGGATCGCTGTGTTTCTGAAACTGTGCAACTGTCCTGAGAACTTAATTGGTTTGGCTGCTAATTTCTATTGTCCAAATTCGGGGTGAAATGTATTTCTGAGTTAAGCTGTTATTGTAATGGAATGTGGGAAAGACTTTGGGAGACAGAGTGAAGAGATGCTTTCCAGGGAAACGGTCAGAAAAAAAAAAACCCAGCAGAGTTGGAAGCTGGATAATGGTTCTAGAATGTATAAAGAAGTTCAGAAGAGATCCAACTTTGGTCTGTTAGATTCTGTTAAAAAATAAAGTTAGAATCTGGTTGTGATTCCTGTCTAGTCAGCTGATGAGGCTGACTTACTGTGTTTCCCCAAAAATAAGACCTGTCTTATATTTTTTTGAACCCTGAAATAAGCACTTGGCCTTATTGCCATGTGCTCAAAAGCCCGATTGGGCTTATTATCAGGGGATGTCTTATTTTGGGGGAAACAGAGTAATTGGAGGCCCTTGAATGATAACTTTCTGGATGTCAGATCAGGCATGTTTGAAGTATGTCTGCAGATTAAGACTTATTTTGGCCAGTGACCATAGCCAGTTATGTGGTTTGTTTAGTTTATATTCATACAATATAGTAACTCCAATTTTCCTTCCACCTTTGTTTGAAAAGGGAGAACAATGCATTCTGCGAGTCGGGAATGTAGAACCAGTGATTAGATTTGTCTCTCTTGTATCCGTTGTGTAATGGTGATCACAAAATTAATGCAGTACCCTATGTACCGTATTTTTTGGAGTATAAGATGCACCTTTTTCCTCCCTAAAACGGGGTGAAAATTTAGGTGCGTCTTATACACCGAATGTAGCTCCGCCCACCCATTGCCCCCCACCCTTTGGCCTCTGCGTCCCAGCAGTTACCTCCTTGCAGCAAGCAGCAAGAAGAAACAGCTCCTTTCAGCTTCAGCACAGCCTAATTAGGACAAGTTGACTGGATCGGCTCCTGACTCTCAGCTGTTTTGCTCTCAGCTGTTTTGCACAGGCCTCTGCTGCTTGCTGCAAGGAGGTAAATTGCTGGGAGCAGATTTATTTTTCTTGTGCTAATCAAGCTATGCTGAAAACGAAAATGAAAGTAAAGAAGGCTGTTTGCTGTTTGCTTCAATGAGGCAAACTTGCTGGGAGGCAGAGGCAGATTTCTTTTTCTTCTTTTCTTCACCAAAAAAGGTAGGTGCATCTTATAGTCCGGTGCGTCTTATACTCCGAAAAATACTTTGTTTTTAAATGACTTTTTGGGAAAGACATCAGTTCAGATAAAAAGGGTAGGATTTTAAGCGTCATGTACATAATCCCAAATGTTTTTTTTTTTAAATCTTTGGTACCGATTCAAGCTGCATTCAAAACTACTTTTGGAAGAGAAGTTCTAAAAGCAGCTTAAATTATGACCTGCTGGGGGAGCAATTGCTATTCCAAAAAGTTAGCAAAACATGTGATGCCGTATAGCAATTTCATTCCTCCCCCCCCCCCCCCCCGCCCATCAGTAAATAAGTAAAATAAACAGTGGTGAGAAAATACAGGGAAGTTTCACTGCAAAAATATCACCTGAATTCCCCTTTCGTCCTGCCAGTAAAATTCTGTACTGTAAGTGAGCTTTATGATAGAAAACGGCAATGCAAGGCAGGATGTGTACTTAGAAGCCTTTAGAATTCATCTTAGTTCAGCTCAGTTACTTAAGAGAGAAAAAATAATTTGGCCCTTTCTCTTTAGTTCTGCCACTAAATATATAAGGATTGTATGAAAAGTAATGACTCAACCTTATTGCCTCCTCCACCAAGGTAGGCTTGGAAGGAATCATACGACAAGAAATGCTAGAATTCTGTTTTATTCATAGAAGCTATAGTTTAGTTTAGTTTCCTTTACTTTATTGTCATTGCACATAATACGATGAAATTAAATGCCATCTTCAGTGTACATTATCATTATAATAATAAAAACCTTGGTAATACAGTGGTCTAAGGCACCCTGTTATTAAGCTGGTTATTAAGATCTGCTGCCTGCAATTACTGCAGGTTCGAATCTCGCCAAGGCTCAAGGTTGACTCAGCCTTCCATCCTTTCTAAGGTAGGTAAATTGAGGACCCAGTTTGTGGGGGCAATAAGCTGACTTTGTATAAATATACAAAAGGATGAAGGCTATTGCTGAGCACATTGTAAGCCGCCTTGAGTCTCCGGAGAAGGGCGGCATATAAATCAATTTTTTTTAAAAAAAAACGCAAACATACATCCTTTACACTCTATATAATTGAAAATTGAAAACCCGATATTGCACTATACCGTAGAATTCAATATGGTTATTGCCCTGGGATAGAAGCTGTTTTTCAGCCTATTTGTCCTTGTTTTTATTATCCTGTACCGTCTGCCAGATGGTAATAGTTCAAAAAAAAAAAAAAAAAAAAAAAGAGTGCCCAGGATGAGATGGATCTTTAAGAATGTTTTGAACTTTCTTAAGGCAGCGGGAGCTATAAAGCTCTTCCAAAGAGGGAAGAGGGCAACCAGTGATCCTCTGGGCAATGACGTTGACCCTCTGGAGCGCTGTCCTACCTGCCACTGTACAATTGGCAGACCATACACAGGCGCAGTAAGTTAAAATACTCTCTACGGTGCAGCGGTAAAAGGCCACCAGCAGTTTTCCATTCAGTTGTTGTTTGCTGAGAAATCTCAGGTAATATAATCTCTGCTCGGTCCTTTTGACCAGTGCTGCAATGTGAGCGCCCCAGGTCAGAAACCAGATAACACCCAGAAACTGGCCACTTGCTCCATTGATAAGCAAGGACTGGATGTCTGATCTATTCCTTCTATAGTCCACTATAAGCTCCTTGGTCTTATTTGTGTTAAAAGACCACAGGCGTTTCCCCTTCCTTTCCTCTTAAATCAAAGAAAATCAAGGCAGGGCAATTTTTAATTCCTTCCCCATTGTTTCTTGTTTTCCTAGGCTAAACTCTACTAACAGCTACCCCATACTTTTCCAATGTAATCTCTGTGCTCTTTTATACTTTGTGATGATGTTCCATAGATAGCGATGCTTAGTTTCTGGGTGACAGTGATGAACCTAGTTTTCATCAGCTGTCACAATGCTGTGAAGAGTTCCTTCTCTTGGTGCGACAACCAGCTTTCAAGTTTTGAAGGTTCCATTTCTGCCATCATTCTGCAAGAAACCCATCATGCTCAAACCTTCTGATGCAGGAGAACATCCATAAGGTGACCTGCTGTCCGTGATTCTCTGGAACACCAAGGTTGACAGCCCTTTCACTTTGATCCGCTGATCGTTCTTAATCGGTTCATCAACTTTTCTTCCGTGAACTCTTGCTCTCACTCGAATTGCGCACTTCGGTCTTGCCTCAGACAAATCAACTCTTCCCAATTCATCATCTTTCCATTTACAACTTCACAATTTTTGTTGGCTCGTTCGGCAGTAAATTTCAGTTTAGTGGGATTCCATCGGCAGTCGAACATTCAATCAGTACATTGCCTAAAGAGCACGGATGAGTTCCCATTTGCAAGTTTCTATTTCGCAAACAATAATAGCAAGACAGTTTTTTTTTCTCTTCGTAAAATTTTCTACCAATTGAAGTGGGAAAAAACAGATGGTAAACAATATGTTTCTAATATGTAGGCAGTAACATATACTGCTGAAGGCATTACTTTTCATTCAAGACTTGTAATTTAAGTAAGAACCCACCCTCCGTAACATGCATTGCAGCTGTGTTTGGGAATATGATTATTGTGTGTTACAAGAGTGACACTTAGCTAAAAAAATAGACATTTTAACATTATCATGTAGAACAGAGGTACGGTACATTAAATTGCCTTGAGAAACTTAACCAAATTTGTGCTTGATATTGTCAGAAATGATAAGCATTGGAAGTCTGGGTATGAGTGGATAAAAACCTATTATAGCCGTCTTAGTCCATGAGGACAAAAGTCCATAATCCACAGATAAGGAAGAAGACCATCTAAAACACTTTCTCAACCTTGACAGCTTGAAGATGGGTGGACTTTATCTCCTAGAATTCTGGGAGCTGAAGTCCACTCACCTTCAACCTTCAAGCCAAGGTTGAGAAACACTGATCTAAAAAACCAGTCATCTGGAAATCCTTTGTCCAACAATATTACAAAAGCAAATACGGGGAAGAAGTAATGTTTGTATATCCTAGCGTAGTAATTATTATTTTATATTTCCATGTGATCATCCATTGAATTCAATGCGTTAGGAATGTACCCGATCAGAGCTTTGATTCAAAGCCTTGTTGGTCTTCTAAAGCTTCTAATGACTAAATACATTTATATATCACATTTTGGATGAGTGTTGGAAATTATTTACCTAGCCTAAGTCTGGTAATATCCAGTAATGTTTATAAAAAGATGATTAAAGTAATGTCCTAGAAGCTATATACTTTTTAGCAATGACTTACATTTTAAGAATATTTGGCTTTTAGCTAGGGAAAAAGGGTTTGCATAGTACTCTTTTTATGAGACAGTTTTATTTTTATGAGATAAGAACACTGCCTTATCTTATGTTTTTCATGGAAAAAGGTGCACAGTGTATTTGAATGGCTGTGGTCAGGTTTTATTTTGTAGTTAATTGTGAAGATGTAAAGACCCAATACACCATCCAGATTGTTACAGTTGTGGCTTGCGGTATTTAGCTAAGGCTTGTCTTTACAGCTATGCTAATATCCATAGATGAAAACTAAGAAGCTGGAGTGAAACTATTCCTATTCCTTCCTCTTGACAGCTGCGATTGATTTTGGAAAATCAGCTCACTTTCTGGAATAATTTAATTCAGATGGTTTATGAGCCCCAGAAATAAGTAGGAAGAGAAAAGAATACTGTTTTGGTTTTTTTTTAAACCCACTATTTGTAATATTTCTAGTAAACTAATGTTTTGGAGTTTGTCTTGCCTTATTTACAATATCGATTTGATACTAGAAGGAGTGCAAAAACTGAACAAAAACTGAATCTGTGTCTGGTTTCCCTTGACTAGAAAACGATTTCCCTTCTTAATCTGCCTGGCCCTACGCACAAGATACGAATGTGCAGTTCCGCCAGAAAATCATTCATTTTTCTTAAGCTCCCGTCCCTTCTAAAAAAACCTTCTTTCCAAATTGAGGACCATTTGCATGTGTCGAGAACAATTCCACAATATTCAGCCAGCGTGGTCAAGACTGCAAGGTAGGGAAAGTTGGGTGTAGCTATCTTGTGTGAATTTGGTGGTGTTTAATTTGGGATAAAATCCGATAAAAGCATTGAAGAAGGCGAAACGTCTACGGAGATTCCCAACCCTCCAGGTCACGGTTATTCCAAAGGTGCTTTTCAAAAGGCAACTGGACTTTCCTGGTTTTTTTTTTCCCTTGAAAACATTTTGTTTCTCCTGCAAGAAGCTTCCTCGGTTCTATCAGTTCAATCCTTTCTATCAGTTCAATCAATTCACTTCAATCCTTCTGTCCCCCACCAGTGGTGGGTTTCACATTACGTTACTACTGGTTCGCCGCGCACACACACTTGCTTCATGCGTGCATGCCTGGTTTATGCACACGCCTGCCTTCCGCACATGCGCCCGGCTTCAAAAACGTGCCTAAATAGGATGGCATAGAGCCGGTTCGGGCCGGTTCGCCCCAAACCGGCTGAATACCACTTCTGTTCCCCACCATTCAGTCAGAACTGGAGAAGCTTCTTGGAGGAGAAGCGAAACGTTTTCAAGGAAAAAAAAAATCAAAGTCCAGTTGCCTTTTGGGATATCTAAGAGGGCATTGTGAGTCCTAGCTTATTTCTGGCTATCAAGAAGTCTTTTGTTGTGGCATTTTAAGAACCCTAAGTAAAAGTACTGTAAACAGAGCCTGTTCAGAGGTAGAATAACTCAGATTGTACATCTTTTACATTCCATTATGTATGATCTCTGTCCACTGTTCATATTTGGGACTGGAATATATATATATATTCCACATATATATATAGGTGCTCCTGGACCTCTATACATTGTTGTTAAAGCATCTTGAGATGAAAAAGCGTAACTCGTGTTAGGAAGTGGGCATCTTGATTCGGATACTTGTTTCAGCGACTCTGCTAAACCCCACTTACATTTCCTCAACCTAGAATAAAAGATGCACTTAAATCGTCTTATGCGGATACTTCTCTTCTGCATTATTGTGGATGGAACCTATTTGTATATATTGAGGTTTATGAATTGAGATATGATACGACGATGAGATGGTAAACTGTATATTTATTGTTCACTGTTATTGTCCCAGTTTGGCTAGAGTGCCTTTTTTGTACGAATATCCTTTGTGTGTGAATGGCATAAACCCTTCTCGGAGATCCTTCCAAACAAACGCTATTTTTATAATCGCAAATTGCTAAACGACAACTTTTATTTTTTAGTTCTGTTAAAACACCAGCCTTAATGGATTCCTCAGCCTTCTTTAAAGCCTCTGCTTCCCTGGCAGAAGTTGAAAAATGCCATTGCATTGCCATGGGCAAACTCTAATGTTGTTTAACATGCGACGCAAACCTTTTGGTAGGTCTAGAGAAAGTGTGTAAAAAAAATGTGGATTTTGGTTGACAAGGGACCAAGTTAAAGCAGGTAACACAATTCCTGGGGTAGCACAAGTGCTGTTATGAAACGAGGGGCACCAGTAGGTAAAGAGAGATGTTTTCTCCTAATTTAAAATGTTTTCAAATATATGGCAAGTTGCACTTGATTTGTTTTAGAGGATTCTTTTGAAAAACGAAGTATTGGATTGTTTCAATACCCGCTCCAAGGCACTGGCACTGTGTTCTAGATTTTTTCAGAAATCAAACTTTTGTGACCAAAAATATTACCTAAATAAGATTATCAACAAGCTAATAAAAGACAGGTGATTTCAATTTGATCCTTTCCTTCCAGGGTGAAACCATATTTAAAGTATCACGTCTTAAGTTATTGGCTATTGTGAAATAAACATTCCTCCTACTAAGAAAGGCTTAGAAAAGCTTGATTATATAGCATGAAACACTATTGAAGTCAAGTCCCAGGGACTTAATTTTTTTTTTTTAAAAAAAACAACTATTGCAAAAGTATGCCTAGTTACCAGCAGTTTGTAAGCAAAAAAAAAAAAAGGCAAGAAATTGTTTAATGCTATGGATTTAAGTTACGGTAAATATAATTAGATCTAAAGTTTGAATATGGTTTCAGTTACAAACCTGGTTTGCTGGTGAGCTGAATCAGTTTTCAACTGATGATGGGATTCAGCCGGTTCGGGCGAACTGATTGTTAAATTGCTGGCTGTCCCCCCCCCCCCCTTTTCCAGGAGACAACACGCGCCCCATTTTGGCTCCCAAGTAAGTGCAGGGAGACCTACCAGGCCCAAAATGGGGCACGGGGAGCCCCCTGGCCCATCCCCCTCACCGCCCGTTCTTGCTCCCAGGAGGCTGCAGGGAGGCCAAGTGGTGCCTGTCACACCCCCTGGCCACGCCCACCCAGCCGATCATTAGGCCTGAGAAGCGGTTGTTAAATTATTTGAATACTACCAATGAATGTGACCTACATTGTATCAGATAGAATAGTTTGTTTTCTAAGTTTTATCTAGCAGAAAATCACATCTTTTCAGAGAGAAAAATCTGCTTTCAAGGTTGTGTGGTCAGCAGATATAATTTCCCATCTGAATCCTTTGCCGTTTAGATTGGCATGGCCTTCTGAGCTCTGCAGTTTGGGAAACATATTTTCCAATACGGTCCACGGAAACTTGGTCAAAATATCATTTCAATGACCTGGGACTACAACAGGAGGCTTCATAACCTTCTGTTACTACAAATGGTTCAGAAACTGCTATCGGGCGACTTCAAGAACACAGGAAGAAATTTGGTGATCTTGCATCTGCATAGTCTAAATATTGATCATTGGATTGGCCAATGCAGGAATCCAGTTGTTTTCATTTCGAACATAACACCACCAGCATAGTAAAACATGGGTGGAAAACAGCGCAGTCTGTAGTACCCCTTTAGTTTAGTGTTTTATCAATTTCCGCAACTTTAAACTGGCTGAGGAACTCTTGAGAGTTGAAGTCCACACATCTTAAAAGTTGTTGAGGTTGAAAAACCCTGCATTTGTCCTTCCGGAGCAAAGTTAATCATATTCCACAAAGTTCCTGTGGTTTCAAGACGATCTGTACGGCCTTTTGCTTTAGTACCAAGAAAAAAAAAAACTTGAGCGCAGAAAGTTTCTTCCTGCATAAAGATACTCTTTGACATTCCATATATGAGGATTTCTATCTGTTGTGTGAATAAGACGTATATCCATTCCAAAGTTTCATGAAGACAAATAGCAGTTGTATGCCATGCACTTTTAATTTCCAATATTACTCTGCATTTCTAAACTTCCAAGATGAAGGATTGTAATGATTTTTTTTTTTTTTACTTAAAACTGAAGGCAATCACCAAATTGCTGCTTGTTCAGTTCTGGTTTTTAAATTTATTCCTATGTGGTGTATTTTTGTATATTGGCATGGTTTATTCTGGGTAATGTAAAATTGACTATGAGTATCCTCCTGCCTTTTGATCTATACTTTTTTGGGAGACGCCCCAGGATATCGGATTCTATCAAATTCCCATGGTACTTGTCTATTTTCATTGTGTGTTTTTTAAAAAACCTGTATTTTTGTATGTAGGACAAAATCATAAGCTTTCGGAGTACTAATCTCATATGGAATCATTGTAAAGGATTTAATAAATGGGTAGGAATAAATCTCTTCACTTGTTGACCATTTGCGTCTTGGGTGACTTACATACCCAATTGTTTCACTCCATCTAAGAAAACTGCCCGATATTTCTAACAAGGACTTGAATTTGTCATTCTTTGGGAAACCAAGCATTTAGTTGCTCAGAGAGCCTTAATATGTTTCAATGTACATGTTCAGATAACTAGGAAAAGCTCTTATGCCACTGGTACTCTTTGAGTTACCTAAAAAAGCATCACCAAGACCAATCTGATTTTATGACTTTTCTGCTGTTAATCTATACCTATTCTTCGCTACAGGGTGCTTTTGCTGAAAACCAGAAGTAAAAACCAGATTCAGCAAAAATGTAAACCATGGTTATATGACCATGGGGTGCTGCAAACAGATATAAATGCAGACCGGTGGCAAGCACCTGAAAGGTATTCACACGATTGTGGGGAGTTATGTGTGTCCATTGTAACTTTGGAAGTGGGTTACAAGTACCTTTTAGGGGCTGCGTCAGTGGTGAAATCCAAATTCTTTTACTACCGGTTCTGTGGGCGTGGCTTGATGGGCGTGGTGTGGCTTTGTGGGCATGCCAGGGGAAGGATATTGCAAAATCTCCATTCCCAGCCCACTCCAGGGGAAGGATACTGCAAAATCCCCATTCCCTCCCCATTCCTGGGGGAAGGATATTGCAAAATCTCCATTCCCACCCCACTCTCGGGCCAGCCTGAGGTAGCATTTGCCGGTTCTCTGAACTACTCAAAATTTTCACTACCGGTTCTCCAGAACCTGACAGAACCTGCTGGATTTCATTCCTGGGCTGCGTCATAAATCTTGGTCGGATTACCTGTATCATTTACCTTGGTCAATGGAGACTTTGATGTTCCAAGCCGAAGGTTGAGAGGAGTATCCTCTGAATGAATTTCTCAGCCCTAATGTATAAATAATTGTTTACTGCAATCCTTTTTAGTGTTAGCAATTTTTCTGTATTTAAAAAGTGCCTAATATGAACTTTAAAAAAATAAAAAAAGCTAAGACATTACTTTGCCAATTAGACACCCATCAAACTTCCTTTGATGCGGCTACCTTGAGAATTCAATTGCATGTGTAAGTAATTACTCGAGGCAAAAGTACCTTTCTTTTTATAAAATACACTTACAGTAAAAACGGGCTAACAGAATATCAAAAGATTACAAAATTCGGATAACATAAGATTCACATAATCAAATCATAAACCCATTTCTCAGTCCGGTTATAAACAGCAGCATGTCTGTCTAACTCATGCAAGTTAATACAATGGAACTGAGCTGCTCATTTTGTATACTGTAACTGAAGTGACTTCTAGATACCTATACTTTAAGGCTGTTTTAAATTTGTTATTTTAGGCATAACCTGAGATTGCCCTAATCTTAATTCAAGGATCCGTACCAGTGTACAAATTCCGGAATTAAATTTGTACAGGCAAAATTCTATTCCAGAGATGTTATTTAAAAAACAGATAAATAAATTCATAGCCTTAATTGTTACGATTCTTTTAGCAATGATTTCCACAGGTACATTAACGTTACATACTTGCCAGTGAAACACTGCATACCCTTTCTCTATCCATTTCTGGAAAGTTCAAATTTTATAATCAAACATTTGTTCTTGGATATTGTTTTTGATCAGCTGATCAAAAATATTTTTGCTCTGCGTTTTTGCATATTATTCAGGTTTTGAATCCTGTTGTTACTAAGGCATCTGAATTACAGGCCAAAATTTGTCTGAAATCTGTAATGCAAAGATTATTTCAAACAAGAAAAGAAAACCGAATGGTTTCCCTGTAGGGGATGATTAGCAGAAAAGTTATTAAGGTAAGATAAGAATAGGCCATTATGATTGTTCTCACATCTGAAATACCGAGATCTTTCCAGATAGTGCAGATATTGAAATATTACAAAAGCTAGTGAGCACCTTCAAATGAAATATTGACATAGATTTACTCCGTCTACAGTTCCAAAATGTGTTCCTTGTTCCATTTGACATGCACGCTAGGTTTCCTTTCATTGAAAAACAAAAACAAAAATCACAGATTAAACCACATGCAAATGACTATATAAAAAGAAGCAAAGACGGTAAAATGGTCCTCGGGGGAATTCCAGAAAAGCACAAACCGGAACATAGCTAAACTGTTGTGATAACCCAGTTCAGAAGCCAGTCTGCTGGGTCCTTCCTTCTCTTATTTGCCAGGACCTGCCTGTGGAGTTTATCAAAAGGAAAGACATGTGTTTGCTGTGTCTTGATAACTGACCCTGCCCTACAAAACTAATACAAATGGGTACCAAGCATATTAAATATTGTGTAATGATATATTGCATCATAGTTTCCTTCATTATAGGTAAGTCCTTGTTTAGTTAATACTATTTGGACTGGCAACTCTTGCTAAGGAATGCAGTTGTTAAGGGAGACGTCACGTGGCTAAAACAGCCTTACGTGCCCTCACTTCTGCTGTGGTTATTGAGACACCCCAGGTCATTAAGCGAGACTTCAAGTGATCATGATTTGGGTTTTGACTGGCAGCTTCTCCATGGGACTCTTGCTTGTCAGCAGCCGGTGGTGAAGGGCACAAATAATTATTTGGCTGCAGGACACTGCAATGGTCATAATGCAAAGCACGGAAATAGCAATCACAAAAACTGTAAGGATTCTGCCACGGTCATCACCTGTCAGGACCAGTTGTAAAGGTACTTTTTTAGCATGGTCGTAACTGAGAACCGTTGCTAAGCAGGGCCGTCCTTAAGCAAGGACTGGTATATGGGAGAAGAAGAAAAAATCAGAAGCCGGAGGAATTGCATGCCTGGTTCACATTATCCCGAGATTCTTTTTGGTAATTCTAGTTTTGGATCAAGGGAGCATGTACATTGCAGAGAAACTATGCATTGTATCTTGCGTAGTTTTCTATAGCTCACCACTCCTCATAATTATTGGTGGAGCTATCAATCAATCAATCGAATCAAATATTTATTATGGTCCTAGGCCAGAATGCAATCAATAATTTATAAAGTTAACAGAGTTTTAAAAAGCTAAATATATATAAAATATTTTAGTTAATTTTTAAAAGTGTGTTATCGCTCTCTCTCATCTATTATCTATCAAATTATTTTTTATATTTCACCCTTCTTATGCTGGTATGTGACTGTAATAAAGATTTGATTGGCTGGTGTGGCTACCAGGCAGGCAATCACAAAAGTTGTGAGAAGCATGTTCATCACATTTCTTTCTTGAGGAATGATCTATTAATGTGGGGCTTGGTATGTCTAGGCGTGTAATTACTGAATACGAGAGATGATTTTAAGGAATCATCTTACTTTGGCTTTATTCATTAGGGGTTTAAATTTATTTTCATTATTGCTGAATTTTGTCCTGAGTTTAAATTCAATCTAAGTTTTAAAATCAAGCCCCCTTCTAACAAATAAGCTACTGTCTTCTGAAGTCAAGAACAAAAACTTTGGTATAAGTAAAAAAAGAAAGAAAGAGATATTACAGTTTATAAGCTTGATCTGGGTATTATGTCTACTACTGAAGAAACTCCATGTTGCAAGATGTTAATGACTTCTTTATACACCCCGGATAACATAAGGAGTCTGTTCGTAAAAGGTTTTGGCTGGAAAAATCTACTGCAATGCTGAATGAGCTTCAGACAACAGCAGGTCAAGTTTTCTTGTGTAAATTATACACAATAACATTCCCAGCATGATTTTGGTGATCCCAATTGCAGTTTACAGTTCACTGAAAAAGGTTAAAATATCCAAGTTCACTGAAAAAAGGTTAAAATACTCAAAACATTCATTTCTCTTCTGCTTTTTCTCTTTTCCCTTTTTCTTTTCCTCTTTACGTCTTCCTCATTTTCCATCGAGGTTCTGCCATTCATCAAAGATACTGTTATTTCAGTCGGAATCTGAATCTGAGTCGTCTGAAAAAAAAAATGGACGTGAAGAATAACTTTCAGACTAAAAATAGGAAATTGGGTTTTTTAAAAATACAATAGTAGAGGAAACTGATAAATGGGAACTAACCACACACACACACACACACACACACATATTTAATTTGATTTATATGCCGCCCTTCTCCAGAGACTCAGGGCGGCTTACAATGCGTTAAGCAATAGCCTTCATACTTTTGTATATTTATACAAAGTCAGCTTATTGCCCCCACAAACTGGGGGGGGGGGGGCGCTATTAACTGTAGTTTTTCAATTACCTTAAACTAGAGCGGTATTGTTCAAACTTGGCAACTTTAAGATGTGTGGACTTCAACTCCAACTACCAGGAGCTCTGGTAGTGCAGCAGACTAAAGCACTGTTATTAACATCAACTGCCTGCAATTACTGCAAGTTCAAATCTCACCAGGCTCAAGGTTGACTCAGCCTTCCATCCTTTCTAAGGTAGGTAAAATGAGGACCCAGATTGTGGGGGCAATAAACTGACTTTGTATAAAAATATATAAAACTATGAAGGCTATTGCTTAACGCATTGTAAGCCGCCCTGAGTCTTTGGAGAAGGGTGGCATATAAATCAAATCAAAAAAACAAAAACAAAAACAAAACAAAACAAAACAAAACCTCCCAGAATTCCCCTGCACCAAATCATTAGGTAGCAAGATTGCATTGAAACTCTAAATAGCAAGTGTGGTTGGATAGCAATGCAAGAACAGTTCAAACCTACTTTCTGACTTCTGTGATTTGGGGGCGTCGGAGGAATCTTCCTGTTTTAGAAATGTTGCCAGGTCATTAAAGGTGAAATAGACATAGACACAATAGACGATGGTGGTAATAAACCCAAAGACCTGAAGATCAAGATAGAGGAAATACAGAAAACATGAGTTTTTAAAATATGGAGGAGCGGGGGAAGAGGAAAAGAGCTATAATGGGTAGAAATGACAGAATTCAACCCATATCCCGTGTCTCCATTTTTAGTCTTGACTGCAGAATACGGGACCTTGGAGGTCTAGTCCAACTCCCTGCTTAGGCAGCAAACCCTATATCATTTCAGATGAGTAGTTGGCCAATCTCTTCTTAAAACCCCGAGTCTTGGAGCATCCCCAACCTCTGGAGGCACATTGTTCAACTGATTAATTGTTCTAACTGTCAAGAACTTCCTCCTTAGTTCTAGATTGCTTCTCTCCTTGATTAGTTTCCATCCATTGTTCCCTGTCTTCTGGTGCTTTGGAAAATCAGTTGACCCCTCCCTCTCTTCTTTATGGCAGCTGATCAAATACTGGAACACTGCTGTCGTATCTCTGCTAGTCCTTCTTTTCATTATTATTATTATTATCATTGATACATTCAGTGGTTTAGGGCCTTCCTATGGAAGTAGCGCCAACTTGAGGAGAGTATCTGACAATCTTTTCTAACTACATCTGGTCCAATGAAGGTTGGATCCCTAGACTAAGAACAATCTTGAGAATAAGGCCCTAGAGGAGAAAAGGGGTATCAATCGGATAAATGCATATAAAATAGATTAGAAAATAAAGGGAAAATATGCTGTTTTTTCAAACATGTTATTGTCATAGACATTTATCCTTCTTTGTGAGCTCTTTTGCATTTGTAATTCCAGCTTTCTGAAATATTTGGATTTTTAAAGAAAGCTTCATTGGCATTAATGGAAACTTTTTGCAATGCAATGCTTGGAAGAGAGGCATATGATTAGAGAAGAAACAATCTCCCAATTCTCTTCCCATATTCCTTCATGAACCAATGAGTTGGAAAAAAAAGTACTTCTTTAAAAAAAAAAGCTTCCACTGATATTAATGGAAGGTTTTAAAAAGAGCTATTCCATAAGAATGTATGAGGAAAATCATAGCGCAAGGAGTTTATGAACTCTTTTCTCCCCAAATTTGAGCAAACCCAAGTTGAGCAATGAAATGTGAAGAGCAACCATAGATAGGTTTAGACGGAATTACAACTGCACAAAAGAAAACACAATCAGGCTTGTGAAATTAACTGCTGGAGAGAGGAAATATGGTGTACAAGTTCTGTTCAGAAACAGAAACTTACCCCCGCTGCCTTCGAGGCGGTGTCCGTATATTTCGAAACGGCAGCAATGGAGATGGCAAAATATATAATAGCAGCAATAATTCCACACAAAAAATCCTGCAAAACCAATGTCGTCAGAAAGAGAAGATTATTAAGAAGGTAAATGAAAAAGGTATATATGCAGGGTTGCCTTTTAGGAGATAATTTCAGGAGGAAATTTACAGCCCTTCACTTGTCGGCTTGAACTACAGTTTTCACCAGACCGAACCAGTAGTGGTCAAAATATTAGGGATCCTGGCAGCTGTTCAGTCATATTTGGAGGTCCACAGCTCAACGACCCCAATTCTGCTCCTGGCCAGTCTTTTCCAACCTGTTGAACTTTAGATGTCTCAAGATCACAACTCCTGACAAACCCTATCAGCCAGCAGGATCTGGTGAAGATCCTTGATCCTTGTTGGGAGAAATTTTATAAGAGGTTCCTTTAATTGTTGAGCGTTATGTGCCCAGCAGTTACGAGACGGTGCAGCAATGTTTTTATGCTGGGGCATAGCATCAAATCATCCATTCCTCGAACCAACAGGGATCAGATTTGTCATCGGGGGGCTGCGGAGACTTTGAGGGCCAGAAAAAGATCACCGAAATATGTTAATACAATCTCCATATTTGCAGCACCCGTGCTTTTAATTCTCTTCTTTTCCTTGCACAAGGAAGACAGGCAAACATATACAGCCCGCAGAAAAATCTGCTTCCTTTTTTTTCTAGTGGAGATGACGACCGCTGGCATTTGAATTACAGAGCTCAGCTGGGTTCACATCTCAGTTATTATTATATATCTGGGTTATAGCACTGCAGTCTTTGACTGTAAATTAGATGGCTGATGGAAAATAATGAACAAATCTGGTGGAACAAAACTCAATGGCAGTGCTGTATGTCCCGTCCCCCCTATCCTGTTTTGCTTTGCAAAGTTAAGTCTTCCTGGAAAGCCAGCATCCCCTGGTGGTCACTGTGGAGAACAAAGGACTTCTTAAACAATTGTTTTCCTCAAAATCTGACTGGGCTGCAATATCACAACCAGCTTCACCATCAGGCCAGGCCGCCCTGTCATTCAGATTTCAAAGGTAGCTTGCTCAAAAGCCACAGGTGGAATGCAATTGAATACAGATAGTTCTCGACTTACGTCTCGTTGCTTAATGGCTTGTCTGAAGTTATGATGGACTCCCCAAGGCTACTTACGAACTGGATTTGAAGTTCCAATGGCCACTCTCTCCACCACAATCATGGGATCATATTGGGGGTTGGCAACTGACTCACATTTACAGCCATTTGCAGTGTCCCGTGATCACCTAACCTTGATTTCTGATTTCTGACCAGCTTAAGGATGACTCAGCCTTCCATCCTTCCGAAGTTGGTAAAATGAGGACCCAGATTTTTGGAAGCGATATGCTGACATTGTAAATTGCTTAGAGAGGGCTGTAAAGCACTGTGAAGTGATATATAAGTCTAAGGGCTATTTCTTCCTTCCTTCCCTCCCTCCCTCCCTCCCTGTAGTTAGAATGTAGTGTTGCAAGCTAACTCTGCCCACTGTCAGGAGTTCGAACTTGACCGACTGGCTCAAGGTTGACTCAGCCTTTCCATCCTTCCGAGGTGGGTAAAATGAGGACCCAAATTGTTGGGGGCAATAGGCTGACTCTGTAAACCACTTAGAGAAGGCTGTAAAGCACCATGAAGTGGTATATAATTCTAAATGCTATTGCTAGTTCCTGTTTATTTCTTGCAAAAAAACACCCATTGCGGAGAATGAATTTGCTTAATGGCCATTATGTTCACTTGTGGGGTGTGGGGAGTCATTTAATAATAGCTGCAAAAAACAATGTAATATCGGGCATGGTCATATAGTGACCTGCTTAATGACCATCATAACTTAGGACTGTAATTCTGGGCTCAGTTATAAGTCAAGGACTACCTGCATCTGATGCCACTTTGTGTTCTGGGTGTCAAGTTCCAGAAGTAACTCTCAAGGTAGTAACCACACAAATATAGCTCAGCAGACTAATGCATTGTAATTTAACTTCAGCTGTCTGCAATTAGTAAGTTCAAATCTCACCAGGCTCAAGGTTGACTCAGCCTTCCATCCTTTCTAAGGTAGGTAAAATGAGGACCCGGTTTGTGGGGGCAATAAGCTGACTTCGTATAAAATATACAAAAGTATGAAGGCTATTGCTTAACGCATTGCCCTGAGTCTCCGGAGAAGGGCGGCATATAAATCAAATAAAAAAAAAAAAAGTACCCGTTCTTCCTGCTCCCTACCCATCATCAGGTTGTCTGGAGTTGATGGAAACACAACCTCAACATGTTTGGAAATGATACCATTCAACCTCCCTTCTCCTCCTTCCCTGTGAAACCAACCTACCAGTCCACCTGCTAACTACATCATAAGCATCAGTCAACCCCCCCCCCCATTCAGCTACTTACCCCCAAAAGCCAATAGATGCCTCGGAACTTCTCATTCAGCTTCAGGGAATAGGAAAGGAAAAAGCCCAAAGCGACTAGAAATGTCAGTAACGGCACCATCATGAAGGGCGCAGCTGTCGAAGCGATGTAGCAGATGAAGATGATAAAGGAGAGGGTCTGAAGGACACAAATGGGAGAGCGTGGTGGTTACCCATGAGCTGCAGAAGATCTGTTGGGAGTCCACTCGGCCCGGTATTCCTGCAGATGCAATCTCATCTCTCCCTACACACCCACAGGTATCGGGTTTGCTTGCAGCATCAGAATTTTCTTGAATGGGGCATACAAAACCTTTGCTAGACCAATTCTCGAATACAGCTCATCTGCCTGGAATCCGCACTGTATATAGGACATTAATAACAATTGAGAGAGTCCAGAGGTATTTTACGAGAAGAGTCCTCCACTCCTCTGCTCACAACAGAATACCTTATGCCACCAGGCTTGAAATTTTGGGCTTGGACAACCTAGAATTACGCCGCCTATGGTCTGACCTAAGTGTAGTATACAAAATTATCTCTTATAACATCCTACCTGTCAATGACTACTTCAGCTTCAACCGCAATAATACACGAGCACACAATAGATACAAACTCAAGGTAAACCGCTCCAAACTCGATTGCAGAAAATACGACTTCAGCAACAGAGTGGTCACCGCCTGGAATGCACTACCTGACTCTGTTGTTACATCCTCAACCCCCCCATAACTTAAACTGTCTACTGTGGACCTCACCCCATTCCTAAGAGGTCTGAAAGGAGTGTGCATAAGCGCACCAATGAGCCTACCGTCCCCGTCCTACTGACTCCCATTTATTCGTCCCCATTTACTATGTTCATATTTATGTTTATACTTAATACCTGTTATCTTTTACATGTTTGACAAACTAAATAAATAAATAAAAATGGCTCTTCAATTTTTTTTTTAAAAGGAGGTTTAGTTAATAAAGGGCCTGGTGGCTCAGCAGACTAGAAGCATTGTGATTAACACCAGCTGTCTGCAATTACTGTAAGTGCGAATCTCACCAGGCTCAAGGTTGACTCAGCCTCCCATCCTTTCTAAGGTAGGTAATTGCAGCATGGGGATGCTGCAATGGTCGTAAGTGTGAAATATGGTCATAAGTCACTTTTTTGAGTGTTGTAACTTCAAAGGGTCACTAAATGGACTGTTGTAAGTCGAGGACTACCTGTATTTGATTAATTTTACCTTTGGGGGACAGGAGACAGACCCCTTTCTAAACAAACTATGGACCTCCACCCAGATTGTTTTTACCGGTTAAAAAGACTTTATTTGCAATCGCAAGGGTTCAGACACATTCATGGACAGAAAAGACAGGAAGTTGCATTGTGCTTTGCTGCCTACCAGCTCTGTTTAATGTTTCTTTAAATTAAAAGACTCTTTTAAAAAATTAATCTCAAAATCTGTCTGGGGGTTGGTGGACACCACTTCCTATTCCTTTAGCTTCTGCAAAAGGAGCTGATGCAAACTATTGCAAATTTCAGCCAGCTGTGAAATAAGAACTTGAAAAGGCAGAACAATTTCCAAGAAACCCAGCAGTTCCTGTATCGTTTTTTTGAATCCAGGAAGTCTTTGCTAGTAAGTAGTATAAACCACTAAAAATGGAGGATGGTGAACTTCAACCATAGCTACAATGAAAGAACTGCCCATTTAAAATATACATGTGTACATGAGTACACACACACACACACACACACACACACACTCTAACATTTTTTTTTGACAGAGATTTATCTTTAGGGAAAGCCTGAAGGGCCTACTGATAACCCTGAAATGAAGCCCAACTTAGAATAGAACAACAGAGTTGGAAGGGACCTTGGAGGTCTTCTAGTCCAACCCCCTGCCTAGGCAGGAAACCCTACACAACTTCAGACAGGTGGTTATCCAATCTCTTCTTAAAAACTCCCAGTGTTGGAGTACTCACAACTTCTGGTGGCAAGTTGTTCCACTGATTAATTGTTCTCACTGTCAGGAAATTTCTCCTTAGTTCTAAGTTGTTTCTCTCCTTGATTAGTTTCCACCCATTGCTTCTTGTCCTGCCCTCAGGTGCTTTGGAGAATAGCTTGACTCCCTCTTCTTTGGGGCAGCCCCTGAGATATTGGAACACTGCTATCAAGTCTACCCTAGTCCTTCTTTTCATTAAACTAGACATATCTAGTTCCTGCAACCGTTCTTCGTATGTTTTAGCCTCCAGTCCCCTAATCATCTTTGTTGCTCTTCTCTGCACTCTTTCTAGAGTCTCCACATCTTTTTTACATCGTGGCGACCAAAACTGGATGCAGTATTCCAAGTGTGGCCTTACCAAGGCTTTATAAAATGGTATTAACATTTCACATGATCTTGATTCTATCCCTCTGTTTATGCAGCCTAGAACTGTGTTGGCTTTTTTGGCAGCTGCTGCACACGGCTGGCTCATATTTAAATGGTTGTCCAGTAGGACTCCAAGATTCCTCTCACAGTTACTACTATTGAGCAAGGTACCAGATATACTATATCTAAATCTAAGTGACACTTTTCTATAATAAAGGACGTACAGTCACTGGACTCAAAGATCACTGTGCATTACCCCCTGCTGAACAAGAGTCTGGAAAATATGTGTTTTTCCATGCAAAGCTCCCCTTTTCTTTTCTTTTTTCTCTGCAATCTCCCTGACTTTGGGCAGTGTCTTCAAAAGACTCCACTCTGTGTCTCTTCCAAATTTTTCCATCTGCTCAAACCCATTCGTCCAGTTCTTCTACTATGCTAACAACCCTTAAAAACAAGATTCAAGGTCTGATTGTGGCCACACCATACAGGAATCTTTCCCAGGCTTCATCTAATGGAAATGGGGAAACACAACTTCAAAATGCCCGACCAGTATAAGTTTCTTGGTTATCCCACTGAGGACACTCCCAAGGCTTGGATTTTGCAAATGGTTTCTTCTCTAGCATGTTTGACTCAAAGACAGACTTCGTTCCTGCTAGGGAACAAACGAAGAATGCTCAGGTTAGCTAGGTCGGAGAAGCGAAGAAGCTTCTTTGGATGAGAAGCGAAACGTTTTCAAAGGAAAAACCAAGGAAGTCCAGTTGCCGTTTGAAAAAACCACCTTTGGGAAAATCATGACCTGGATGACTGAGAATCTAAATAGATGACCTAGTGATGGAAAATAGTCCTCCCTGAAAATTCTTATTTAACTTTTTCCTTTCCTCCTAGGTGGGAGGAGTTTCTACTGATGAGTTGCTACAAAGAGGACTGAGCAAACAAGAGAGGGGGAAAAAAAGAGGAGATTTACAGCTCCTGGAGAAAGAGGTTCCCTATTATGTAGCCATCGAACAGTTTCAGGCTTGGGTAGGAGTTCGAGTTCTCCCAGTCTGACTTCCGATCAGGGGTGAATTCCAGCAGAAATTTTGAGCAGCGGAGAACCGGCAAATACCACCTCTGGCTCGCTCCAGAGTGGGGTGGGAATGGAGATTTTGCAATATCCTTCCCCCAGGAGTGAGATTTTCCACTATCCTTCCCCTGCCACGCCCATCAAGCCACGCCTACCATGCCACACCACGCCCACAGAACCGGTAGTAAAAAAAAAATGGATTTCACCACTGCTTCCGATTCATGGTGGCTGCTAGGCTTATAAAATGTGAGGATTCTTATCATGTACATCTCCTTCAACTCGTAGAGAAAAAGCAGGATAAAAAGACAAAACATTGGTGGTAAGTACTAATGGGAATTTGTCGGATTTTGGTAAATCCAGGTACCATTCGTTTAACGACCACTCGAATTTACAAGTGAAAAAAAAGTGACACGACTCATCCTTGCACTTAGCAACATCCTCATGGCCCCGAGATCAAAATTTAAGCGCTTGGCAAACTGACATGTATTTACAATGGTTGCAAGTGTGATGTGATCACTGTTTCTGGCCTCCCCAGCCAGCTTCTGACAAGCAAAGTCAATGTGGGAAAGCTGGATTCGCTTAACAGCATGTGGTTCACTTAACATCTGCAGTGATTCGCTTAACAACCATGGCAAAAAAAGGTCATAAAATCGGGTGCAAGTCATTTAAAAAACTGCCTCGCTTAGCAACTAAACTCTGATCTGAATTGCAATTGTAAGTCAAGGATTCCCTGTCCTAATCAGCTCAAAATCTTAGAATCCGGCACAGAAGGATAAAGGTTAATTTTCCTAGGCTAGATGGGAAGGGCCAGTGACTTTTTTGATTGATTGATTTACTTAGCATTGTTCCTCGTAGAGATATTCCTGATTGTCCAAGGACACTTAAGGTTGATAGGAGGTTAAAATCTGTGCTCTTGTTAATCCCATCATTTTTTGCCATACCAGTATGGCTAAATTCAGCTGTTTAGCATGGTGTCGGAACCTTAAGGTAAAGGTAAAGGTTCCCCTCGCACATATGTGCTAGTCGTTCCTGACTCTAGGGGGCGGTGCTCATCTCTGTTTCAAAGCCAAAGAGCCAGCGCTGTCCGAAGACTTCTCCGTGGTCATGTGGCTGGCATGACTCAACGCCAAAGGCGCACGGAACGCTGTTACCTTCCCACCAAAGGTGGTCCCTATTTTTATACTTGCATTTTTTATCTGCTTTTGAACTGCTAGGTTGGCAGAAGCTGGGACAAGGAATGGGAGCTCACCCCATTATGCGGCACTAGGGATTCGAACCGCTGAACTGCCGACCTTTCGATCAACAAGCTCAGCGTCTTAACCCCTGAGCCACCGCATCCCTGAATTAAGGTCAGAACCTTAATCTGTGGTTAATGTCTATGGAGATTCTCCATCATCCAGGTCATGGTTGTCTCAAAGGTGCTTTTTCAAAAGGCAACTGGACTTCCTTTGTTTTTATTTGAAGACGTTTTGCTCCTCAATCAAGAAGCTTTTGACCAGAACCGATAAAACTTCTTAGATGAGAAGCGAAATGCCTTCAAATAAAAACAAAGAAAGTTTTCAGAAAAGCACCTTTGAGAAACCTATGGTTAATGTTAACTGTGTTTTGCTTTAGCAAGCCACATTCATAACTCTGTTGGTTGTCACGCCCAAAGAGTTTTAGGGCAAGCTGCAGAAATCTTACATCACTTAGAACTGACACCAATTATGTCATACTTGGCATAATGTGTTTTGCTTTGTCTGTCATGCAAACTCGGCCAGTGGACTTTTTCCAATGAACTATAGTCAAGCAAACTATGGTTTAGGAAAATGTAAAATTAGTACAATAAAAGTTTCTGAAACTTCTGTGATCACACTAGAAAAATGATTTTTTTTCCTGTAGTTTTTCTCAGCGTATTAGGTTGCGGTCATGGTTCACCCTCTTTCATGGACTGATTTAGCCCATCATCTTACACCTCCGGAGCTCAGCTGGGTACCACTGCAGTGTCCAGATGTTTCTGCTTCCCCTAGACAAAGTATCTTGAGAAATATACCTCCTTGGGGGTGCTTTTATTCAGTGAATTTATTTGAATTTATTTATTTATTGATTAGCCCTTGGGCCATATCAAAGTGCAGAGTTCCAGAAACAAATCATTACAAAAGTTTGGTAAAACAATTTAAATGAAATTGGAATAACGCACGATTAAAAATGCAATTAGAATAAAATACGATCTAAAATGAAATCGGAATAAAATATTTAATCAGTAAATCCTGATTAATCCAGGATCAGGCATAAGTCTGTTGCTTCTAGAACGGCAGCTCAATGTGTCGTGCGAATGCCGTCTTCGCCTTCTCTCCTGGGTCTATATAACACGTAAGGGGGCTCTGCTGGGGGAGGGGGGAAAGCTTGACAGGTCTATCTTTTGGGGTAAGCTTCTCCAAGGAAGCGACCCGTTTGCAAATCATTCCCGCTTTGGCAAAGACACACCTTGGGCATCATCCGGAGTGGGTCACAAGCTCCCCGCTAGAGCAGTGGTGAAATCCAAATTTTTTAAACTACCGGTTCTGTGGGCATGGCTTGGTGGGCATGGCAGGGGCAGGATACTGCAAAATCCCCATTCCCATCCCACTCCAGGGAAAGGATACTGCAAAATCCCCATTCCCACCTCACTCCTGGGGAAGGATATTGCAAAATCTCCATTCCCTCCCCACTCCATGGGAAGGATACTGCAAAATCCCCATTCCCACCCCACCCCAGGAGGATACTGCAAAATCCCCATTCCCACCCCACCCCAGGGGAAGGATACTGCAAAATCTCCATTCCCACCCCACTCCCACCCCAGCCCACTCAGCCAGAGATGGTATTTGCCATTTCTCCAAACTGCTCAAAATTTCCGCTACCGGTTCTCCAGAACCTGCTAGATTTCAGCCCTGCCCTTGAGGCACGATTGTTGCAGTCTGAACCAGGGGTTTCCAACTTGGGCAACTTGAAGACTTGTGGACTTCAACTCTCAGAGTTCCCCAGCCAGCTTTGCCAAGGTTGGAGACCCCTGACCCCATGGTTTTTCATTGAGGGAATTCTGGGAGTTGAAGTCCGCCAGGCTTAAAAGTTGCTAAGATTGAAAGGCAGCGCTCTAATTTGATGGCAGAGGGGTCTCTCCTCTCATTTTAACCCTCCCCCCCCAGAATAACCACCCTGAAGAAACAGGAACTTTGAATAGGGACTCCCCCACCCCCACCCCAACCTTCTTCCAAGCATTTAAACCAGGGGTCTCCAACCTTGGCAACTTGAAGACTTGTGAAGCTCTGGTGGCTCAGCAGACTAAAGCACTGTTATTAACATCAGCTGCCTGCAATTACTGCAAGTTCAAATCTCACCAGGCTCAAAGGCCGACTCAGCCTTCCATCCTTTCTAAGGTAGGTAAAACGAGGACCCAGATTGTGGGAGCAATAAGCTGACTTTGTATAAAAATATACAAAAGTATGAAGGCTATTGGCTTAACGCATTGTAAGCCGCCCTGAGTCTCCGGAGAAGGGCGGCATATAAATCAAATCAAATCAAATCAAATCAAATCAAATCAAATCAAATCAAATCAAATCAAATCAAATCAAATCAAATCAAATCTAAATAAATAAATAAATAAATAAATCAATCAATCAATCAATCCAGAATTTGCTGGCTGAGGAACTCTGGGAGTTGAAGTCTACAAGTCTTAAAAGTTGCCCAAGTTGGAGACCCCTGGTCTGAACGGTAATAACGCAACGCCTGGCCAGGGCTTGTCCTTTCCTTTGCCAGAGATGAGCTCACCCCACATCCTCGGCCTGCCTTTTCCCCACCCCGTGTCTGAACTTTGCAACGGGGAGAGAGCGAGAGAGAGAGAGAGGGTCCCCTTGCCCCCCTACCCCACCCACTCCCCCCCCCAACTCTTACCGCCTGGGCCAGGAGCAGCAGCCCTTTGCGGGAGCTCAGGAACCCCTTGAAAGCCAGCAACAGGCGAGCCCCCGGGGGCGCCTCGGCCGGATCGGGGTCTTCTCCTTCGCAGCGCTCCATGCTTTCCGATCGCTTCGCTTGCAAGAGGAAGGAAAGCGACTCCCGCCGGCGGACTTTGCAAAGAAGCCGATGCAACCTCCGGGGGTGGGGGGCCGGTTGGGATTTATTTTGGTCTTTTCGGGTCTGGGTCTCCGGAGGAGGCAAACGGAAACGGGACGGAAATCGGGCAAACCCGCACAATCTTTTGCGAGCGGCCACCAATCCGGGTCGGGGCTGGGGGAGAGGCAGGCAGGGAGGGAAGGAGGGGGCCGCACCGTCTCGGCTCCTCCTCCTCCTCCTCCTCCTCCTCCTCTTCTTCTTCCTTCCTCCGGCGCCAGAATTGAATGAATGAATGAATGAGCCCAATGCTCATCACTAAGGCTGCATTACTATTCATCTTCTCATTGTTCCTATCGCCCATCTTCTCCCACTTATGACTGTAGGACTGTAACTTTGTTGCTTGTATCCTTACCACTTATATTGATATTGTGTTCTGATTGCTTATTTGTACCCCTGTGACTATCATTAAGTGTTGTACTTTACGATTCTTGATGAATGTATCTTTTCTTTTATGTACACTGAGAGCGTATGCACCATGACAAATTCCTCGTGTGTCCAATCACTCTTGGCCAATAAAGAATTCTATTCTATTCTATTCTATTCTATTCTATTCTATTCTATTCTATTCTATTCTATTCTATTCTACTCGTGCAAACTGCTGATTGCACAGAAAGGCAGGTTTCTTTCGTTAAATCAAGAGGTGCCCAACCTGGGTAACTCTTTAGACCTGTGGACTTTTGACTCCCAGAATTCTGAGAAGTTCACAAGTCTTAAACCCGAAGGTTTAAGAAGAACCTTCTCTCCCCGGAGCAAAGAAAAAAGAAAAAAATCTGCTGTGAACTCAACGTGGAGTCAGGAAGGGCATCCGGACAGTAAACGCTCAGCTCCATCCAGTCGCCCCGACTCTACCTCAATTACTTACGGGATGATAGTTGTAAAAGGGGAGTATTTGGATGAGAAATATTTTCAAGGAAAAAACCAAGGAAGTCCAGTTGCCATTTGGAAAAGCATCTTTGGGACAACCATGACATGAAATTGAGCATCTCCATTGGCCCAAGTCTTAAAAGTTGGTGAGGTTGGCCATCTCTGTGCTAACTTGATCATCCAGAAAATCAAGTTGGAAGGGAACTTGGAGGTTTAGTCCAACCCTCTGTTCAAGCAGGAGACCCCATACCATTTCAGACAAGTGGCTGTCCTCTCTCTTCTTAAAAGCCTCCAGTATTGGAGCACCCACAACTTCTGAAGGCAAGTCATTCCACTGATTAACTGTGCTGTCAGGAAGTTTCTCCTTAGTTCTAGGACACTTCTCTCCTTGACTAGTTTCCATCTATTGCCCTTAGTAGGGCTGTTGGGTTTAAAGCAGATTTGGCTCCCCCTTGATAGTTTGAGAGACCATTCCACCTTTGGACAAATGGACAAGCCTGAGTGTGTAGGGTTTGTAGAAGGTCACCTTGACAGGTAAGGTGCCTCATTGATAAGGGGAACCAAGTAGGAATGACATAAGGAATGAAAAATGTTGAGTCTTTTTTGCAAGTAATGCAAAATAATAATGATTTAGAAGATGTATGCAAACGTACTTTTGGTTTTATGTATATCTTAATTGTCAAGGTTATGGTTTTCTCAGTTGCAATGTATAGCTGTGAAAGTTGGACCATAAGAAAGGCTGAGCGCTAAAGAATTGTGGCCTTTGAACTCTGGTGCTGGAGAAGACTCCTGCGAGTCCCTTGGACTGCAAGGCGATCAAACCTAGAGGAGGTCAGTCCTAGAGGAGATCAATCCTAACTGCTCTTTAGAAGTCCAGATCCTGAAGATGAAACTCAAATACTTTGGCCACCTAATGAGAAGGAAGGACTCACTGGAGAAGAGCCTAATGCTGGGAAAGATTGAGGGCAAAAGAAGAAGGGGACGACAGAGAATGAGGTGGCTGGATGGAGTCACTGAAGCAGTTGGCATGAGCTTCAATGGACTCCAGAGGATGGGAGAGGACAGGAAGGCCTGGAGAAACATTGTCCATGGGGTCGCGATGGGTCAGACACGACTTCGCAACTAACAACAAATATCTTAATTATCAAGGATAATTAATTTAGGCAAAATCAATAGACTGAAGTGTCAAGAGAAAGACCTCAGAAGACTACTAAGGATCAGTGGTGTCAAAAAGCTGGACCACAATGCTTTTTCTTAATTTTTGCATGGTTAAGCCAGGGAGATGAGATAATTTAACTATCAATAAGAGGATGCTTTAGCATCTCCCAAAATCCTACCCAAATTTACCTGGAATTTGCGGAGTCGTTATCTAATTTCAGCAGAAAACCAATGTTTAACCACCTTTATAGATATAAAATGATCCATGATTTTATAAACACGAATAACACACTCCTTTGCTTGTTTGATGTATAACATGGAATATATGTAATTCTACTTTAGAGGTTTTTATTGTTTGTAGCAAATGGAGCTGTAAGCTTGAAGGAATGTGGTTTGTCTTCACTGTTGCCTGTTTGGACAAGCAAAAAAAAAAAAAAAAAAAAACCACAGAAAGAATCCATCAAGTTATATGTCCTGGTTTTTGCTCCTACTGTATGAAACTTTCAGAAAGGTGATTGAGATTCAGAAATTGACATTTTGCCATAAAATGTTTAGTCTTTCCTTTTCTGAAATATTCTCACCATGGGCAGTTTCTATTTCTGATTTTTTTTAAACTATCCACCTGCTCTTTTGAAAGCCTTAAGTTTGCCTATGTGGAAAGAAGCTCTACTTTGACATATTATTTTCAGTTTTCCATGTAGTGTATTTCCAAACATTTATGCTACCACACCCTAATTGTTTTAAGTATTAGTTAAAAACAAATACAAGGACATAGTTCGGTGTTTTCATTTTAACAAATTGATAAATGGCTTTAAATAATTTTTTCCTATTTTTTTTATTATTTCTCAAGAGTTCACAGCAGTGGTGAAATCTGAACTGGTTTACTACCGGTTTGCTGGCTGCGCAGAGTGCATACCATGCACCAAATGCGAGGTACACGCATGTGCAGTGCACACCAAAAGGGGGCATGGGGTAAGTAGAACAGCACACGGGGGGGGGGGGTGTTGATCAGCTGTGGCGCGCAATCTGTTTTTTTACTTTTAAAAGCATTTTTTTTACAACCTATTCTGCCGAATACGTTGCCAAAAAAAAAAAAAATGCTTTTAAAAGTAAAAAAAAAAAAAGGCTCTGATGATCAGGGAGCTCAGCTGGGATGTCAGAGCCTTTTTTTTTTTACTTTTAAAAGCATTTTTTTACAACCTAATAGGTTGTGAAAAAAATGCTTTTAAAAGTAAAAAAAAAAAAAAGGCTCTGACTATCATGTGGCTCAGCTGGGATCGTCCGAGCTTTTATTTTACCTTTTAAAAGCACTTTTTAAAAGAATTGGCAAGCGGGCGACCAGGCAATTGGGTGGGCATGGGCAG
The DNA here is from genome assembly GCA_022577455.1 of Arizona elegans. Taxonomy (NCBI): domain Eukaryota; kingdom Metazoa; phylum Chordata; class Lepidosauria; order Squamata; family Colubridae; genus Arizona; species Arizona elegans. Next base: position 9,438,139 of record JAKOOJ010000014.1, read on the forward strand.
AGATTTTTGCTATCGGTTCTCCGAACCACCACCCGCCATTGCTACCGGATCTGCTGATCTGGTCCGAACCAGGAGCATTTCACTCCTGGTTCACAGAGTTGGGGACTATTGGCATGTAGAGGAAGAGAGAAGACTGGTTCATTGGAAGAATTTACACAGATGAAGACTTGGTGGGTTGATTGAAACCTTTAAGTCAACAATTCCTCATTTCTGGTTTATCTTAAGTCAGGATCAGTAACTATAGGATAATCTTATTTGGTTTATCCTGGTGCACAAAAAGCCATGTAGAATTTTAGCCAAAATCTTCAGATCTTCTCAGTGTGGTGTGGAATGAAGCAAGTCTTAAGGCTTGTTTGGCACACTCAACAGTTGAGCTTCATGTCTGAATGTGGTATTCCACCCTCCTGCTAAAACGTAATTGCAATATTATTGCTAAGAATGGGGAATCTGCTTTTTTACAACATGAGCTACTCAAAAGTTGAGTTAGAATTAGGAACCAAAACAATAAATATTGTGTGTGGGGGTTTTTTTGCCCTAAAGAAATTACTCAATGGACTTGATTAATTTTATTAAGAGGTGGGAAAATGTAATGTTATTCCAAAAGAGTCAATTTGGTTCTAATGGTTAAGGCGCCAGAGGTTAGAAAGCAGGAGGCCGTGAGTTCTAGTCCCACCTTAGCCATGAAAGCGAACTGAGTGACTTGGGCCAGTTCCTCTCACCTCACAGGGTGGTTGTTGTGAGGAAAATACGAGGTGAAAGATACGTTGGATGGGTACTCTAGCTTGAGTTGTTTGTAAAAACAATAAAGGGCGGGGATACAAATAAATAATAATGTTAGTTATTGCTACATCTCCACTCTGTACTGTCAAGACAATCGTCTAAAAGGTTTTTCTGACTTCCTCTTTTTGAGTGCTCTGCTAAGATTTGCCAAGTTGTGAGTGTGTGCCTGCATTTACGCAACATGCTAACTAATGGCCAGAGGCTGAATGTTTAACTGGAAGGACTTGTTGGTCAATAAACCACCCCCATATTAGCCCCGGCATATTGGCTGAACTCAGGATTCTGCTATCACAAACAGCAAAGTCAATGGTGGTGGCTTCTTAAGATAGAATTTTGTTAAAAGATTAACTTTTTTTTAAAAAATCTGAGCGGGTCAAATGCACACAATAAATACTAGGAGCTCTAATATTATCACAGGTAAAACCATTTTAATTAAAAACATTTAAGATTTAATACAAACCAGTTCAAGAAAATATACCCCATAATCATTTCTAATGTTATATGGTAAAAAAACAGCTGTTTTATAAAACACAAGATATTTTTATCAACGGTGGTTTTATCCTGTTAAATAAAGGAACTAATTTGTCAACGTAGGCAGTAAGTCAAATTCTAGATGCAGTTAAACTAAAGGCATAAAAATCCCCCATCAAGTAAATGATTTTAAATCACATGTAATTTGATAGGGTTAAAACATGTGCTTAATTTTGCCTTTTTGAAATCAATAGGATTTAATAAAGCTTGACTGACTCAACTGGAATCTAAAGCTTTCAGGAAATACAGAGAAAGTATGACAAAAGAGCCTACAGCAAAGCAGGCTTTTAAAATGGATTATAACAGCTTTCCCAATCTGATGACCTGCTGGTATTTTGTCCCAGCTACACACAATAAAGTGCTTTATGCATTGGTTGTGGATGATGGGAGCTTTAGTCCAACATATTTGTATAAAGCTGTATTAGGAATGGCTGTTTTATATAATTTATTTGGCTCAGTTGGCCATTCTATTTTTGGATACCATCCCTTCTTACTACGACCTTTTAAAAGTAACTTTTTTCAGGATTGAAGTAGCATCTATTATACAAAGAACGCAGAGTATCAAACAGAATACCTGTAAAAAAAAAAAATGGTTCAGATTCCACACAAAAATGAAAAATACAGAATCACTATTAACATCTAAAGGCCAGTATATAGATCAGAATTTGGTTTTGTGACTGTTCTAAATATATGCAATAGGTAAGAAATCTGGAAAAATGTTTGTACCTCATATTCTAGGAAACTTGCTTCCGTTTATTGTGTTCTCAGCAAATGTAAAACAAACTTCCCATTTTAAAGGTAAACCGAGGAGAAAAAACATTTTCCGTTCAAGTAAAGGAAGTAACTGTATTTTTGGCAGATTTTGAGAAGTGGTACTTGCTAATGGCCTAGCAATATATAGCGTTCGCTTTCAAATATGAAATGTGAGTTAAGTAAAATTGCAATATATGGGGGAGATCCTGGTAAATTGATACTGTTGGAAGAGAGTCACATTAATTTATGGTAACAAAAATCAAGTTTGGTAATGCCTTCCCCAACTAACAGATTTTATTAAAAGGTAAAAACTGCCTGAAAACTTATTGCAAAGAGGTTGTAGAAAAAAATGCTTTTAAAAGTAAAAAAAAAAAGTTGGCCACGCCCACCCAGTCACATTACCACCACCCCCGCCACGCCCACAGAACCGGTAGTAACAAATTTTACATTTCACCACTGGTACAGATGTCTTACTTACACCTCCAATTAATGTTTCCTTGATGGTCTTTATGATTGTTGCACACAGGCCCACAATGAGGAGAAATAGCGCTGCCACCAAGGAATTGAAAGCATCCTGAAAAACAAAGCAGAGAATACTGTCTCCAGATCCAAGACATTTTTGCTGTCTGGTAAGAAACAATGCGAGTGGCTCTTCGCTGGAGTCAACCAAGCGATACCTAGCAAACCTCACAAAGTCTTGTCAGAAATAAAATGCAGATGCAAGTGTCAACAATTCTACAATAATTAAACTAGTTAGGGCCCATTTACAATACAGTACCTTAAATCAGCTGCTGGAGGAGCTAGCTTAAATGTGAATGCTTAGATCCCAGATATGCATATCTGATGAAAATATTTATCATCATCATCATCTTCTTTTAAAAGACCCCATAATTCCTTGCGGGGTGGAGTCTGGGCAATTGAATGGAGCTAGCAGAATGTTTACTGGCCGGATGCCCTTCCTGTGCCAATGCGGAGATTGTTTCAGCAGATATATTCTCATTGTGCCCAGAGAGAGAAATATCTGCCTCTACCCAGGATTGAACTCGCAACCTCTTGATATCTGACAAAAATGTTTATATTGCATCAATATTCTTTTGCTTTGTAAAACAAAAGCAACATCCAAGAAAAAGAGTCTATAATGTGAAGCTTTGTTGGCTAACCTTCAATATAACTGCTGAAAAGGAATTATTTTTGTAATGGGCAGAAGTTAAAGCTCCATGGAAAACTGATTTTGAGTCATGTTGAGATAATTAAAAAAGTGAAGGATGAATAACCAAATGCTTACTGCAGTAACACCCAGTAACATTTTATTAGTGCTTCAAACAGAAGATAAGCAGTGTTTTAAGACTGAGATGCTTTTTATTGAACAAAATCTGTATCATTGCAGTTAATAAAAATGATAGCCAATATATTTAAAGTATATCTAAAGCATCTTAAATATAATATCACATGTGGTGACAAGTAGATGTATTTTGAAGAATGACCAGATTTCAGCATTGCCCTAAATCATTCATGGAATTTAAGCTCCTGTTTTCCATATCGAGTATGTTCACATTTTTCAATATAGTACTACTTTATCCTGTGTTTTTACTTTTACTTCTGACTTCTTTTACTTCTTACTAAGTAAGTACTTCTTACTTAGAAAATAAAATAAGTTGGTTTGTAAAGACAGAAGAGTAGAAGAATGATAATCTGAAATGGTCTGGTGGATTAATGCTTTTCATTCAATGAAACTAGTCAGATAAATATAATCCTAAGAATTATCATGAACTTAAATGGACTCCAGAGGATGGTAGAGGACAGGAAGGCCTGGAGGAATGTTGTCCATGGGGGGTCAACATTAGGTACACAATTCATAAGCAGATCTAACACCAGTAATTTCACAATGTTAAATGAAGCATAATCATCAGAAGCAAGTTTAGAATGAATGAATAAAAGAATACCGTGTTTCCCCAAAAATAAGACCCTGTCTTATATTTTTTTGAACCCAGAAATAAGCATTTGGCCTTATTTTCGGAGAGGTCTTATCCTTTTGGGGCACGTGGAGCAAGACAGGGCTCCTCTTGCTGTTTTACCTGATTTCCAGCTCTGCCTCCCTAACCCTAAACAGAGGAAATGGCCGGGACCAGCTGCGCATGCAGTTAAATATTTTCCGGGAGGGCTTATTTTCAAGGGGGGAGTTATTTTAGTGCATGCACTCAAAAGCCCGATTGGGCTTATTATCAGGGGATGTCTTATTTTCGGGAAAACAGAGTATATATACTATGTTTCTCTGAAACAGAAACTGTGCTTTGCTCGCACAGGCACGAAGCCGAAGACATCAGCCTGAAGATGACGAGTTGGACCTCGTCGAAACGTCGCCAAGATACTCTCAATCTTACATGGGAAAAGACCCGAATACGCCAAGACTTGCATACCTGTACCCGTGAATATCTACGAAAACACACACACACACACACACACACACACACACACACACACACACGAATGAATCAGCCCTACATCCAGAGAGCAAGTTATACAAAACAGTGGAAGTCTTTCTATAATTAACCTATTTTTCAAGGAATATGATTGGGTACATTAAGTACCAATCTGACATCTATCTTTTGCATTAGTTACAGAATGTGTACACAAAGCAGTTATTTGTAAAAAAATTATACTTACAGCCAAAGGCCAAAACATGAATTTTAGTTTTTCATCCAACTTCAGTAGATAGAGTAAATAGAATAAAAAGGTAATGACAAGTTCCATAATCACAAGAGCTAAGAAGGCCTCGTGAGATCTTTTAACAGCAAAAGTGATGATCGCCATAAAAGCTACAAGCTGCAAGGAAGAAATAAGTAATTTACAAGACATCCTCCAAAGACACCAGACTGCTAAATGTTCTATTTGACAGGTTAAAATAATAAAACACAAAGTTAAGAAATTTCACAAAAAGAAATGCTACATGTTTCTTTGGCATTCTAGCTAAAACAGACCAAGGATGTGACAAGGACAGAATGTCTTGCACACGAATTTTCATATGAAACACACTTAAATGGTAGCCGCAAGTATAACCCAAGAGTTTGGAACTTTCATTTTGTTGATCAAAGGTAAAGGTAAAGGTTTCCCTCGCACCTGTGTTCTAGTCGTTCCCGACTCTAGGGGGCGGTGCTCATCTCTGTTTCAAAGCCGAAGAGCCAGCACTCTCCAAAGACGTCTCCGTGGTCATGTGGCTGGCATGACTCAATGCCAAAGGCGCACGGAACGATGTTACCTTCCCACCAAAGGTGGTCCCTATTTTTTTACTTGCATTTTTTTTACGTGCTTTCGAACTGCTAGATTGGCAGAAGCTGGAACAAGTAATGGGAGATGAACCTGTTACGCGGCACTAGGGATTCGAACTGCTGAACTGCCGACCTTTTGATTGACAAGCTTAGAGTCTTAGCCACCGCGTCCCTTTGTTGATCAAAACAAACAGCCAAAACAAGGCTGAAACAGAAGTTAAGTTTGCTGAGAGGTATTATGAAATAGTGGCTGGGTTTGCATTTCACTCTTTATTTGGTTATTGAATTAATTCACTTTCTTGTTTGCATGATCAGTGAATCATAAAGAATAAGCTGGATTTGCACAACATATACTAATATACACACAAACCAGCCAAGGTTAGAATTTAAAATGTGAAAAATGGAACTGTTAAGTCTATAGTGGATGTAAATTTACATTTATGGAGAGAGAAACAGACTTTAAAGAACCGAAAAAGTACAAAGTTACAGCATGAAAACGGAAAAATTTGGGCTTTGAAATCATCATTTCACATCACAGTAGAAACCACAGAAAATAATTGGATAAAATCTTAGCCTCCTTTATCCTGATGTGTTATGATAGTCTTTTTCTTTTTCTTGGGGCTAAGGAGGATGGCTGCTGTAGTCTAATGAACCTAGAAGATTTCTGATTGGGGAAGGTAGATTTAAAATGCCTCCTGGATGGCCCTGAACAACCACTGTATGGTCAAGAGAGATGACAAGTATTCATACAAGTATTCAAACAATGTCGACTGGCGGCCCCCAGGGGGAGAGCCTTCTCTGTGGGGGCATCTACTATCTGGAACGAGCTCCCCCCGGAGATACGGAGGATCCCGGATCTGCGTACCTTCCGTCGCGCGCTCAAGACTTTCCTATTTCATCAAGCCGGCCTGACCTAAGTCTTTCCCCTTTTAAATGGAAATTTTAAATCTGGTTTTAAATTATTGGGGTTTTAAATTTGTTCAGCTAAATTATTTAATTCGTTTTAGTCTATTTTAAATTTTGTATTTATGTTTTATTCTATGGCTGTTCACTGCCCTGAGTCCTTTGGGAGTAGGGCGGTATACAAATTCAATAAATAAAATAAATAAAATAAAATAAAGATGCCTACTTAGTTACAAACCAAGCAATATGGTTTGTTGGATCTTGGTTAGTTTCTCTCTGGGGTAGAGCTGATGTGTGAACCCAGAGATTAGGAAAAAATATGAATAGTTCATCACCCTTAAAGTCAGACACTGAATTTTTTAAAATGTCTTATAAAGAATAAATGAGCAATATGTTTCTGTAAAGTCTAGATGTATGAATATGTTAAGTGAATGACCTCATTCTATATTTATTTCATTTATTTAGTCAATTTATACGGCCACTCATCTCACTAAATGTGACTCTGGGTAGCGTACAACCTAACGTATTAATATTGTATGAACCCCTTTTACCTTTTCTTTCAGTATTCCATCATTATTAGGTTAACTGCTGTTCTGTTTATTACTTTTTATATTTTATTTCATAACAAGATACAAGACAACAACAAAACAGGGAAACAAAGGCAATTGCTTTTTCAAAAAACAGTTAAAATTACGCATTTCCTGAGCCCACTGTTTAACACTGGGACTAACTGTATTTTGTTTGTATTATTTCATATCCCTGCATATTATATATTTCATATATATTTTTCACATATACAGTAATAATGTGCAGAGGAAAGCAGTTCAATTCAACTACTATGTCCCAGATGTTATGCAAAGACAGACATTGCCCTGATGTGACTCTAAAAGTTATTTGGGAGGGCTTTAATGTCTAGGTCTAGGATATATAGAAGGAAGGAGAAGGTGGAAGAAAAGGAAAAAGAAGAGAAGGAGATAGAGGAGAAAAAGAAAAGGAAATAGAAAAGAAAAAGAAGGGAAAAGAGAAAGAGGAACAGAGAAAATGAGAAAGGAGGAGAAAAAAGACCTTGATGGTACAGTGGTTTAATGCACCCTGTTATTAACACAGCTGCCTGCAATTACTGCTGGTTCGAATCTCTCCAAGGCTCAAGGTTGACTCAGCCTTCCATCCTTTCTAAGGTAGGTGAAATGAGGACCCAGTTTGTGGGGGCAATAAGCTGACTTCGTATAAATATACAAAAGTATGAAGGCTATTGCTTAACGCATTGTAAGCCGCCCTGAGTCTCCGGAGAAGGGCGGCATATAAATCAAATTAAAAAAAAAAAAGACCAGGAAGAGGGGAAAGGAGAAAGAAGGAAAGAAGGCAGGAGAAGAAAGAATAGGAGACAGAGAAGGTGAAGGGGGAAAAGGAGATGGAGAAAGAAAAACTAAGATGACAACAGAGACAGGAAGAGAAAGAAGAAAGAAGGAGGAGAAAGAAGAAAGAAGAAAGCAGACAAAGAAGAGGAAAAGAAAAAAGATGAAGAAAGGAGAAAAGGGAAGAGAAGGAAGACAGGAAAGAAAGAAAAGAAGAAGAAAGAAGGATGGAGGAGAAAAAGGGAAAAGGAGCTGAGGGAAATGAGGGAGAAAGAAGAAAGAAAGGGAAGGAGGAGACAGGAGAGAAGAAATGAAAGAAGGATGGAGGGGAAAGGGAAGAGATGGAGAAAGAAGAAAGAAGGGAAAGGAGGAGACAGGAGAGAAGAAAAGAAAGAAGAATGGAGGAGAAAAGGGGAAGAACTGAGAGGGAGAAAGAAGAAAGGAGGGAAAGGAGGAGAGAAGAAAGGATGAAGGAGAAAAAGGGAAGAGGAGCTGAGAGGGAGAAAGAAGAAAGAAGGGAAAGGAGGAGAGAAGAAAGGATGAAGGAGAAAAAGGGAAGAGGAGCTGAGAGGGAGAAAGAAGAAAGAAGGGAAAGGAGGAGAGAAGAAAGGATGAAGGAGAAAAAGGGAAGAGGAGCTGAGAGGGAGAAAGAAGAAAGAAGGGAAAGGAGGAGAGAAGAAAGGATGAAGGAGAAAAGGGGGAAGAACTGAGAGGGAGAAAGAAGAAAGAAGGGAAAGGAGGAGAGAAGAAAGGATGAAGGAGAAAAAGGGAAGAGGAGCTGAGAGGGAGAAAGAAGAAAGAAGGGAAAGGAGGAGACACGAGAGAAGAAAGGAAAGAAGAATGGAGGCTAGAGGAGAAAAAGGGGAAGAGCTGAGAGGGAGAAAGAAGAAAGGAGGGAAAGGAGGAGAGAAGAAAGGATGAAGGAGAAAAAGGGAAGAGGAGCTGAGAGAGAGAAAGAAGAAAAAAGGGAAAGGAGGACATGAGAGAAGAAAGGAAAGAAGAATGGAGGATGGAAGAGAAAAAGGGGAAGAGCTGAGAGGGAGGGAAAGATTGGAGAGAGGAGAGAAGAAAGGAAAGGAGAAGAAAGAACCGAGGAGAAAAAAGGGGGAAAAGGGGCTAAGAAGGGAGAAAGAGGAGAAAGAAAGGAAAGGAGAAGGAAGAACCAATGGAGGAGAAAAAAGGAGACCCTCAGCGAGCCTTTCCAGTCCACCCTCTCTCCCTCCCTCCCTCCACGCTGGGGGGGATCCGGCCCTTGAGAGGCCGCGGGGCCTAACGAGAGAGGCGCTCTGCACATGCTCAGAGATCCCCCCTCCCGGCCTCAACGTACCATGCGGGCCGCCTTGAGGATGCCGCCCGCGGAGGGCGGGAAGTGTCGGTTCACCTCCACCTTCGCCATGGCGGCGCTGCGAGGCGGCGGGCGGTGCCGGAAGGGTCGCCGGTTGACGGGCTGAGGGCGAGGGCGTCGCGCTCTTCCTCCACGCCTTCTCGGGGCGGTTTGGCCGCCCTACCCGGCCGGACTGTTGGGAGCCCTTCGGGCTGGTGGAGAGGGGGAGGAGTTGAGCAGCCCCCTCCTTCCCTCCTCCCTCTCTTTCCAGGACGGCCTACCTCACAGGGCTGTTGTGAGGAGAAAGGTGAGCGGGCCGGGGGGGGGGGAAGAAAAGGGGGAAGAGAAATGCCCCCCAAAGCGGATTTGACCATCTCTTTTCTGTCTCAATAGATGGGTCTACCTTGCAGGGGGCTCGTGAGAAGGAAGCCACAAACCAGCCCACTTTTTTGGCCCCATGTGGAAAAAAAAAAAGAACCTTTTGGTCCAGTTTCAGGTTTCCCCCATAGTTTATAAGCTTGGAAAGCCTGAGGAGTTGAATAAACCATGGTTAGTTTAATCCTGGATAGGCAGGGCTTTGGGAAATGGAGGCTTGGAAAGGCCCTTTGAGCCCCTGCTTGGACCACTGTCAGGATTGACTTATAATCGATGAAAAGTATAAATAAGTAACGCAGAGCTGCAGGGAAACTTTATGGATGTTTAATTTGAGATGCTGTTATTCGTTCTTATTTTTAGACTAAATGTAATCGTATTGGTTATATTGATTAGTATCAGATTAGTAAGGGATTTTGGGCTCCATTAAAAAGGTGTCCTTGCATTTAACATAAATATTTATTTATTTATTTATTTATTTATTTATTAATCAAACTTCTATACCGCCCTTCTCCTTTCGGACTCAGGGCGGTGAACAGCCAAAATAAAAACATTTATACATAACATTCCAATTAAAAATAGATTTAAAATAATTACATAAATTTGGCCCGTAATTTAAAACTTGTCAATATAAAATCCGTATTAAAATTTTAAAACCAACTATAAAATCAAGACAGACCGGCTAACTGAAACAAGTAAGTTTTTAGGGCCCGACAAAAAGTCCGGAGGTCGGAGATCACTCGTATCTCTCTCTCTCTCTGTGTGTGTGTGTGTGTGTGTGTGTGTGTGTGTGTGTGTATGTATATATATATATAGGGAAAACCTGGCTAGAAGAAAAACACACACACATATATATATATATATATATATATATATGTTAAATGCAAGGACACCTTTTTAATATATGATATACTAGAACTATATAAAAGATATATTAAGATAAGAAAGAGAAAATGTATAAATATGGATTACTGATGCGAAGATGTGGAAAAGAAGATGTAAATATCTATTTTTGTTTTTGTTTTTTTGTTTTTTAAAAATTGTTTAATAAAAATAAAAATAAAAATAAAAAGGTGTCCTTGCTTAAATAATGAGCAAGGATGATATATTCTCAAAGGTATATTTTGAAAACTTTATTCTTTTTCTTTCTTTTTCTCCCCCACTCCCAATAATTACTTGCATAGGGAATATTCTTTATTCTATTTTATTTGTATTTTTTGTCATGGATTGCACCAGTGAGGCTAAAACCAATTTCGTTGTCTACATGATGTACAATGACAATAAAGCAGTGGTGAAATCCAATTTTTTTTACTATCGATTCTGTGGGCGTGGCTTGGTGGGCATGGTGTGGCTTGGTGAGTGTGGCTTGGTGGGGGTGGCAGGGGAAGGATACTGCAAAATCCCCATTCCCTCCCCACTCCTGGGAGAAGGATACTGCAAAATCTCCATCCCCACCCAACTCCAGGGGAAGGATACTGCAAAATCCCCATTCCCTCCCCACTCCTGGGAAAGGATATTGCAAAACCTCCATTCCCACCCCACTCTGAGGCCAGCCAGAGAGGGTATTTGCCGGTTTTCCAAATTACTCAAAATTTCCGCTACCGGTTCTCCAGAACCTGTCAGAACCTGCTGGATTTCACCCCTGCAATAAAGGCTATACTATACATGGAAGACCTTCAGGTGACAAAGGTGTCTTCTGCACAGATGCTGGAGATATGAGTTGACAAGTGGTTTTTCAGTTATTTAGTTAATCCATTTATGCAGTCTCAAATACATCATTCTGGGTGGCTTACAATTTATTGAATAACAAATAATCCTAGGCCGGAGCCTCATTCCTGCATTAAATATCAAATGCGATTTGCAGATTACACTGGCTAGGTCCGAGGGGTTATGTTAAAACATAAGGTAGTGTTTTAGTTCAAGCTTCAAAAGTGTTGCATATGAACCCATTTCAAGTGGCTTTCAAGCCATGATTAATGTCACCATCATGGCTTGTACCAATATGACTTCACCAGTCTTTCTGTTCCAAAACTACGATTAGTTTTGCTAAAGGAATCCCGGCATTGTAACAGGAAATAGTTTAGCAAGAACCTTCTTACTTGCAGCTCTGAGGTAAAAGTAGCTCTTTAAAGCTACCAGGATGTTGATTCTTCTTTGCTTCTTTGACTCAAATATTTATTGTGCTTCTTGACTGTTATTATTAGCGGTTGAACATTTGTTTCAATCTTCTACCTGGAATTGTTTTTGCATGACTTAGATATTTTGTAGATATTTGTTCCAATGATTTATTTACACAATGATTACACTACTGTATCTAATCTTGATTATGGAAGAATAACAGGAAAGCAAAAGAACAATTTATAGTGAAATTCAACGTTGTGTAGGCAAAAATGGCTGCCTAGTAGTCCCTATCAGTCAGATAAAATGGCAGCGAAAGGGGGTTTTCAGGGTTTTCCCGAATGCCAAGAGGAAAGGGGTAAGTTTAATTTGGTAGGTAGCGTGTCCCACAATGCTGAAGCAGCTGCTGAGAAAATCTGTCTCCTGCTCCCTTTTGGCTCTCATAATTGTTGAATTGTGTAGCTGGAAGCGTCCATGAGGTCATCTAGCTCAACCCTCTGCACTGCAGAGGAAAATCAAATCCATTATCTTGAGAAAGGGCTGTCTAGTCTTTGTCCAAATCTCCAGAGTTGTTTCTCTTCCATAGACTGACTTCCACTCTTCCTGCCATCATTTCTTAACCTCTGTAATTTATATCCATTATTTCTCGTGTGGTTTCCATGGCAATGGAAGAGTGGGCAATTATGCAAGTCCCCCTCCCAATGCTCCTGGAGGATGACAAAATCCTAATATAATGTGTTGCTGGAGGGCAGGCTGGGACCACTCATAAGAGTGAAAAGGCCACGTTGACGCATGAGAATTAATTGCAGGCCACAGAGGGAGACCTGGCATGCCAATCATCTGTTTGGCAGCTAGCAAGGAAGAGGCCGTGATGGAGCTGGCATCCCGGGTGAGGCCTTGAGGTACTTTGCAGCATGTCTTTTGGGGCAGAAGTGGCTTTGAAAAGTTAGCCCGTGGTGACATTTGATGGCAATGAATCGGTTTTCAAAAAATGCTAATGGACTGCACGAAGCTGCTTGGCAGGCTTCAGACTTTGTAGACCCATTTTGGAGTGTTTTGATCATTGTTGTAGTTTTAATTAGTCCTGGAGGGGACGTCCTAGTGTAGTGACTGCAAAGTGGCATTCTCCTACAATTTTTTTTTTGAAAAAAGTTTTTTATTTTTATTTTTCATCAACATGTTTAAATGTACAGTCTTTTATCCATCCTTATCAATTGTTCATTCATCTTTAACTTCCATTAGGTAATTAATTAATTATTTGTTCAGGTCTGCTCTTTTACCATTTCCTTCTTTTGTTTTACTACAACCTTTCCTTTTTCCCTTCCCTTCTTTCTCCTCCTTTCTTCTTTCCTCATTCCTCCTCCCCTTTCCTTTCCTACTTCCTTTCCTCTTTCCCCTCTCCTCTCTTCTTCCTCCCCTTCTTACCCTCTCTCCTGCTCTTCTTTCCCCTTCCTTCCTCTCCTTTTCCCATTCTTCTTTTCTCTTCTTCTCACCTCCCAACTCCCATACTTTCCCCTCTCTACTCCTTTCCTCTTTTCCATTCCTTTGTTGTTTCCTTTTTTAATTCAATCTGAGATGGTATTTGAGCAGACCCGATTTCTATTTACATACGTCTTCATTTCCAATTTCATTTTTTACTTTACTATTACTCCTCTAGTATTCCTGTACATTTTTTAATCAATCAATACAATTGTGGGTAGGATCCATTGCAGGTATATAATTCGACTTACAACAGTTCACTTAGTGACAATTCAAAGTTACAACGGCACTGAAAAAAAGTGACTTATGACCAAGTTTCACACTTATGACCATTGCAGCATCCCCGTGGTCACATGATTTGCATTTGGACTCTTGGCAACTGGTTCCTATCTGTGACGTTTGCAGTGTCCATGGGGTCATGCGATCAGCTTTTGCAAGCTTCTGACAAGAAAAGTCAACGGGGAAGCCAAATTCATTTAACAATTGCATTGGTAATTTAACAACTGCAGTGATTCACTTAAAAAATGTGGCAAGAAAAGTCGTAAAATGCAGCAAAACTCACTTAACAAATTTCTTACATAGCAACATAACTTTTGGGCTCAATTGTGGTCGTAAACTGAGGACTGCCTGTAGTAGTTTGGCCATTGCCTTGTATGCGAGTTAGAGCTTCTATTATACCCAGAATCATTGGATGTTTTGGTGGGCTGAGCTCGCCCACGCTTAGCCTATGGTGCGAAATACGCTAGAGGCAAAAGTTTCGAACTGAATCCCCCCCTCCCCTCTTTCCTGCCCTGCCTTTGCCTCTAGGGTTGCCAGGTCTGCTTCCAAAAGATAGCGGACAAGCGGTGTGTGTGTGTGTGTGTTAAGTAGTAAAAAAATAAAAAAAAAATTTACAATTAAATTATATATTTTCTTACAAACATTTTAACACGTATTAAAATAATCACTTCAAAACTTTACTTAAAATTCAAAACATCAAATATAGTATAATAATATGTAAAATATTAAATTATATTTTACTTTGCTGTTGTGTGCATTTTTTATTTGACTGCGCAGCTTTGATCAATTCTTTGTGTTTAAGGAATAATTCTTTAATTTCAGTACAACGTTGAGAAATATTAAAAAAATATACAATCATAAAGCTTTTGAATAAAAAAAAATGTCCACTATTTTGTGGAAAAAAAAATAGTGAACATAATGTGAAAAAAGCAGACTGTCCGCTCAAATAGTGGACACCTGGCAACCTTACTTGCCTCCTTCCCTTCCACCTCCCCCCCCTTAGGTTGGACTAGATGACCTCCAAGGTCCCTTCTAACTCTGTTACTGTAACTGGCACCCGCCCGCCTGCCTGCAGCTGATCAAAAGGAAAAACTCGTCAGCTTGCAAATCCTTTCTTAGTCCACCAGCCCGAAAGGCTTGAACTACAACTCCCAGCACCCAACTGCCCAATCTGGGGAAGCTGCAACCGGCTGACGCGCGGATCGCAGCTGAGCGTCTCTCCTCCCCTCCGTTGCAAAGCGCAGCTGCTGGACTCGCGGCGTCTGCGAGCAGCGGAAGGAAGCGGGTCATCGGCCCGGGCAGCTGCTGCAGCTGCTCTTTCTTTGCCTTTTGCAACGCGGCCGCCCTCCCGGTTCCTGCGGGACGACCGGACATGGGCGATGGGGTGGATGCAATCGCTGCGCCACCGGCTCTGGCTGCCTGGCTTGCAGCTCTGGGCGGCTGGAGCTGCGTCTGCTTCCTGCCGCTGCAAAGCCGGCTTCTCGGAGCTTCGTCGCCCTGCGTCGCCGAGGGAGCAACGCTGCTCCATGGCCGGGTCTTCCCAGCACGCCTCTTGTAGGTCCGGCTTGGCATGGCTTGGCTTGGCTTGGCTTGGCTCCTTCCCGGGATGGGAGAGCGGGTGGGTGGGTCGCGCGGGGCTGGCCAGGTTTCTGGGCTGCTGCCCATCGGAAGGCGCAAACGGTCCCCAGTCAAGGTTGCTCCCGAGACTCGCCTGGGTTTGGTGTTGAAAACGTTGCTTGGAAAAACGCTAAAACCAGGTGGAAATAGAATCGTGAATTGCCTGGGTTTTATTTAATTCATGAAATGAACGAAAAGTGTTTCAGGACCCCTTGAATTTTATTTTACTTTACTTTACTTTACTTTACTTTACTTTACTTTACTAATTTAATTATTTAATTTAATTTAATTTAATTTAATTTAATTTATATTTATAATATATCATATCATATATATCATATCATATTATATTATTTATTTTTGTCGAGTACATATTAGATAATGTACACTGCTCAAAAAAATAAAGGGAACACAAGCAGAAGACATCCGAGATCTGAATGAATGAAATAGCCTTATTAAATACTTTGTTCATTACATACAGTAGTTTATACACTGCTCAAACAACTAGTAGTTTTGTGTGCCCTTTAGTTGTTTGAGCAGTGTATAAACTACTATATGTAACAAAGTATTTAATAAGGCTATTTCATTCATTCAGATCTCGGATGTCTTCTGCTTGTGTTCCCTTTATTTTTTTGAGCAGTATATATAAGTATAAGCATGAATTGAATACATCAAAATGAATACAATTAAAGGGAACATTAGGACAGGGACAGTAGGCATGCGGGGGCATGCTGAAATTTTTTATTTGGCTCTTATATGAAAGCTGAAATGTTTAACTATTGTCCAAGAAGAATCTGGGGACGTTTCTTTACTGTTTCTGCTTATTTTTGGTGTGTGTGTGTGTGATGACTTTGTTGAAGTGGCTTATGATGCACAAAAGCTTATGTCATGGTAAATGTATTTATCTGGAAAGTCTCACAAGTCTGGGCTTAATGAGGATCCAGCATGAAATTGGGCCTGTGAAATAAGAGTTGAATGGCAGACAAGATGCCAACATCTGACAAAGTCTGTAACAGTTGAGTTGAGTCTAGTCTGTGATCTTAGCTATTCTTGTTTCCTGGGTAAATTCCCTGTTTTCCCCCCAAAATAAGACATATAATTAATAATAAGCCCAATCGGGCTTTTGAGCGCATGGCAATAAGGCCAAGCGCTTCTTTCAGGGTTCAAAAAAATATAAGACAGGGTCTTATTTTCGGGGAAACACGGTATGTCAGTTGGGTCCTAGAAGGCTTTGCTTTGATGCAAGAGACTCCTGGTCCTGTTACACAGCCTTGCCCTTTCCTACATCCTTCCTGTACCTCTTGCGTCTGCATCCGGTGTGGTGAGGATGAGTGCTGTGCAGGTGTGTTTGTGGCACCTGCATTCACACTACCCCTGTCCTGCCTTTACCTTCTTTTTCCTCTTTATCCAGCAACGGCAGAGATGTTTGACTTTTTCTTTAACACGTTGTGCTAAAACAACCTTTTAATTCTAGCTTGCATTGGCTGGGGTTTCACATATTTACCAAGTAAGCCACCTCGTGGCTTAGCGTGACGTGTGAAACTTGCAAGGAACAAATTAAGTGACCTTGATGGCATGTCCTGCAATTGAATTGCGCCATGAGTGGTAATGTTGATTAGGATTCTAGCAAGGCTATTCGACCTCCTATCCTTGATCATCATCATCCTCTTTTAAATAATTGATATTAAAAGATTTCACAAAGGTTTAAAAAAACTATTGAAAAATAGAAGAAGAAATAGCAAAGAGGGTAAAAGAAGAATAGCAAGAAAAAAATATTTAAGTAAATCTGGTTCTTTGCAGTAGTTGCAAACATAATGATTATCATTCCCTCCCTCTCATATTGCATGTCATAGTTCCTTTTCCCATAGACAAATCATTCTAATCAATACATCCAGAAATCACCAATTCATTTTTATTCATATGCAGCAAAAAGTCCATAAGTGGTTTCCAGGTTTTTTTTTTAAAAAAATAAAAGTAATTATAGTTTTCTCCTTAAACAAGTTCTTCAGTGTCTAGATTCAACTTTGGACTGTCAGAATTAACTTAATTAATTAAAACAAGTTAATTTAGCCATTTCTGCTATCTTCACAACCCATTCCTCCATGATTGCTGTTTCTATAGAATTGGAATGTATAGGTTTTAATGTTTTTTTTAAACTTTTGTTTGGGATATTGTTCGCATTGTTTTATTTTTTGTTGTTAGCCGCCCAGAGTCCCCTGGGAGTTGGGTGGCATAAAAATGCGACTAATAAATAAATAAATAATAAATATAGTCTTCCATATTTGTGCATAAAATAGCCTTAATACTAATTGCCCTTTCTTTTGTAGCACTACTAATATTTCAACTTATTACCAGCACCAGTTACTCTTCCAACTGAATGTCTTTATTTTCTTTTAAAGATAAGCACCTGGCAAACGGAGAAGGAAGGAAGACAGTTGTAAGTATGAACCTCCGATATTCTGCATTAATGAGACAGTAATGAAAACAATCTCTATGCATTTCTGAATGTAGACTTGCAAATCTTTTTGTTGGATATTACAAAGGAGAATAATAACAATATATTATGTAGTATGTTTTAAAAAGACTTGGGGCATACAGTCTGCAAGATGGGAAGAATATGTGAAGATTGAAATCATAATTGAAATGACTGGAAAGTGATAGTTCATGCTCGCTCGCTCGATTGATAACATGATTGCATGGAGTTTGTGCCACCCTTTTTATTTGATATTTGATGTATCGGCTTTTGGAACTTATCCAGACTGGGAAACTTGGCTCCACAAAAAGGGTAGAACAAAGCTGTATTGAAATATTGTAAGTCAGGGGTGTCAAACTCGATTTCATTGAGGGCCGCATCAGGGTTGAGTTTGACCTCGGGGGGCCAGGGGTGGTGGTGTAGCCAGGGTGGGCATGGCCAGCACAACATCACTCATGTCGGGGGCGCCTGTGGTGGCCTGAGTGCTCTGCCAGTGAAAACGGGCTCCTGAGCTCTTTTTAGCTGCCACGGCTTCCTGCAACCCTCTGCCAACGAAAACGGAGCTCAGAAGGGCTGCAAACGGCCTTCCTAAGCTCCGTTTTCACTGGCAGAAGCACTGCGGGCCAGTCCTTCGCTATTTCCGGGGTGGCCCCATGGGCCAGATCTAAGTACCATGTGGGGTGGATTTGGCCCCTGGGCCTTGAGTTTGAAACCCCTGTTGTAGGCTATAGTAACAGAATCAGATTGTTGTGAATCAATAGGCTATAAGTAAAAAGTTAGGTTGAATTTTACTTCTCCTTCTTATACCTCAGAGTGTCAGGAAGGAACTAGCCTGAATCTCTTCCTAATACTTTCTTCTTTCCCAAGGCTTAAGGAATGGGTCTGCCCTTGTTTCTGTAAGAACTTTTGAGTATTTCCTTCAAGACCATTCCATGGCTCTCTACAGCAGCGGTCACCAACTGGTGTTCCATGGACCACTGGTGGTCCGTGAGAAAATTTTGGTGGTCTGCAGAAAAATTATTTGCACTTTTTATATTGCACTCAATATAAAATATTTGCACTCAAACTATGGCCCCTGGGACAGATGCGTGCAATGAACGTTTGTGTTGCTGTAGAGAATCTCCCCCTTCGGGGTCTTTTGTGTGGGTCGGAGGGGGACAGAAATTCCAACTTGGGGCCTGCTTCAGCCTCCTGGTGCAGGACTTTGGGCGAAGGCTAGAGGGAAGTGCCGCTGGTGGCGAAGAGCCGGAGGGCCTCGTTCCAGTGGGACTGCATCATGGCCTGGAACTGGCTGACCATCTCAGCCTGCTGAGCCTCCAGGCGCCAGTACCTGGCCTTGCACTCCTGCAGGTCTTCCCTCTGCTTGGAAAGCCTATGCTCCTAGTCCTCAGTGAGGTGCTTCTACTGAGCCTCCTTCTCGGTCAGATCCAATTTGAAATGAGCTGTTTTGCCAACTCTTTCTCATGGTGGCTGCTTAGCTCCAACAACTGCTTCCTGTTGGGGTGCTAAGGAGCCTGGGCGGGGAGACAAGGAGTGACTGAGAGGGGAGGGGTGAGTAGAGGCTGGTGAGGTGCCCCTCGACGTGAGTGACATCGAGTTGGCCACGCCTACTCAGTCACATGACCACCTAGCCACGCCCACCCAGCTGGTCATTAGGCAGATCATATTAGTGGTCCGCGGGATTTAAAATTATGAATTTAATGGTTTCTGAGGTCCGAAAGGTTCTACAGTTTGGTAGAAAACGATATTCTTTCAGCAAACGATATTCTTTCAGGGTATATATAACACCTCCTATAAGATGGCTTAAACTATGGAACACGATTACGCGGTGATTTACAATGTGGATTTGGGTGGGTTTTTAACTTATGCAGAGAGAAAACAAAGCCCTCTAGATTTTTCAAATCAAAAGAGATCTAACTTTCTGCTGAATTTGAGCATCGCCATTGAGCTTTGCTCACCTGCTGTCGTTTCATCTTTCTTTCTGTTTTCACCAGATCTGCATCGAGGGGAACATTGCTAGTGGGAAAACAACCTGCCTGGATTATTTTGCTAAAAACACCAGCATTGAGGTGATGCAGCATTGTGGTTTCTTGAGTTCCTTCATATTCTAAGCGGGCTTCTTGTGGTTGAAAACAAATAAGAATCAGGATTGCAGTTCACATGTTTAGTGAAATTCCTGCCTTATGAATTTTTTTTTTCAACACAGTTCCTTTGAATGTCATGTCACACACACACACACACACACAGGTCTGTAGACCACAGGTTGATAACCACTAATATACACAATTCATTGATTAGTGGTTTCACATAATAATGAAAGAGCATAAGAGGATCGTAAGAGAATGTTTCCAAGGGTAAAATTGGTCTTTGACAAAGAAGTCAGTCATATAGAAGTTTACATACGTTGCATACTTTCTGAGGGCAGCAGCTGCTAATCTTCCACATTTTTTGGTTGTATCTTTAGGGTAGCTTGAGAGAAGTAAACTGAAATTTTCTGCATTGCACTGATTATTTTTTTAAAACTTTCAACCCAGGTATTGACAGAACCAGTAACTAAATGGAGGAATGTCCATGGTCACAATCCTCTGGTAAGTTGCTAGAATGAAGCTCCTGGACTTATTTTCTGCATTCATTATTTTAACTGCTTGAAAGCCCTTGAATTATAGTGAGAAAGTAAAACCTCACTACCCTTACCTTAACACCAGAAAATATACTGATTCTCTAAATTCAAGCGTTGTTACCGAGTAGATTTTTTTCTAATAAAGTAGCTAATATGATTCACCAAGATAGCATATGCTGTACTTCTTTGTAATTTGGTAATGATTTTCAAGCCTTTTTTAAAAAAAATAGTTGGTCTCAGTTTTAAGTGTTGGTTCTTTTGCAGCCAAAATACATTTAGGCCCAAAGGAAGATAATGAGTCACAAATTTTCCTTGGTGGCCAGTGTCCCATTGAGAACTGAATATGCTTAGTAAGTCCTTCCCATTGGGGAGAAGAAATTAAATAAATACTGGAGGATTTGGAACCATATGTGCTCATGTACCTAATATTGCAATAACTCAACTCAACTCAACTCCTCTTCTCTTCTCTTCTCTTCTCTTCTCTTCTCTTCCTCTTCCTCTTCCTCTTCCTCTTCTCTTCTCTTCTCTTCTCCCTTCCCTTCCCTTTTTTCTCCTCCCCTCCCCTCCTCTTCCACTCCATTCCACTCCACTCCTCTTCCACTCCACTCCATGCTTCTTCCACTCCACTCCTACTCCACTCCACTCCACTCCCTTGAATATAGTCTTATTGTTTTCTCCCCAATGGCAGGGCTTAATGTATCAAGATGCAACCCGATGGGGGATGACATTACAGACTTACGTGCAGTTGACTATGTTGGACCAGCATACAAAGCCAATGGTATGTTTTATAAGGTAGTAACTAGAATCCTAACACAGGTAGTCCTCAACTTACGACCACAACTGAGCCCAACATTTCTGCAGCTAAGTTTTTCCGTAGTTGTTAAGTTCATTTTGCCCCCATTTTACAGCCTTTCTTGTCACACTTGGTAAGTGAATCCTTGCAATCGTTAAGTGAATCTGACTTTCCCATTGACTTTGTGGGAACAAAACTTTGAGGTTGCAAAAGGTGATCACACAACCCTGTGACGTGGCAACCGTCATAAATACATGCCAGTTGACAGGTGTCTCAATTTTGATGACGTGACCATGGGAATGCTGCAACGGTTGTGAAAACCGGCCAAAGACTTTTATCAGTGTGGTTGTAACTGTTTTTTTGTAAAAAGTTTTTTTATTTTTTAAAACATAAACATAAAATACATCTTTTTAGAACGAAGCATTGATCTGGTCATAAATTGGTACAATCACAAATTCATCTTTAACAATGACTCATCTCCACTAATCATCATCTTATAAAAATAATAATAAAAAAATAAAACAGAGAGAAAAAAAACACAATAACTTGCTCAAAACAATTACCTTTCTATTATTTCACCTCAAATCTTAATTTCCAAATAACACAACTTAATGTTTTACACAATTGTTTCCCTAAATTCTATCTTATTTTATAATACCATTATCCAAGAACCTGTTACTTAAATCTTTAAACCCTAACTCAATATCATTTCATTATCTTTTCTTTTTATTTAAATGAGTGTATCTTAAAAATATAAATCATTACTATTATCATAAACAATATCTTAACTATCACTCACAGCAAATCCTCTTCATTACTATTTATCTCAACATAATCATCCTAATTTACAAGTCACAACATAATCATTTTTAATTATTTATCACAACACATCATCTTCATCTTAATCCTCATCTTTTACTTTTAATCCCAGCACAATCATTTATTTTTACTGTTGTTCCCAGCAAAATCATCCTTATTTTTACTGTTTAAACCCAGTATAATCATTTTTTATTTTTGCTGTCAATCCCAGCATAATCATCTGAATTTCACTGTTAAAAGTGTGGTTGTAACTTTGAACAGTCAGTAAATGAATGGTTATAAATTGAAGACTACCTGTATTAAGAGCCAGTGTGCCATAATAGTTAAGATTCTGGAAAGGTAATAGGGAGACCCTGGTTCAAATCCAGTCCCTGCCATGGATTTTAAATGGGTAATTTTGGATCCGTTGCCTTCACTTCAGCCTACTTCCTTGCTTGTTAATATGGGGAAAACCAGAAGAGAGAGAAATATAGTTTGAATTCTTGAACGAAAGTTCTTGAAATCTTAACAAGGTTTCTGGTTTCACAAAGGCCTTGCCGAAGTTAAATAAACTTCAAGGGAATAAATAAAGGGAACAAATCCCTTTTCCTCAAGGAATCTGTACTCCAGTGGATCCTGCAGAACAGCTAATCTCCCCCTCCCCTTGGATAGCTAGCAATCTGTGTGTCTGTCCATCCACCCACCCATCCATCCTTCTAAATGGCTTTTGACATTTAATTTGCAGATTTCTCCCATAAGAATGATGGAGAGGTCAATTCACAGCGCAAAATACATTTTTGTGGAGAACCTATATCGCAGGTACGGTACAGAGCGTGCTTTTAAGAGAGCGGCTTCATATTTTATTCATTCTGAAATAGCCCAGGAACAGAGCCAAATTGCCATCAAATTGTCAGTTGCACATCAACTGACTAAGGCACGCCGGCGGCTGCTGTTCGTCTTGCAGTATATTTTCGATTGGTCTTGCCATTATTTTTTCCACTCTGAATAAACATTTTACGGCCAAACGAGATTTCCGTTCTCAAATGCGGGAGGGAAAGGAGAAGCAATTTGTAAATCCACAAGGTGGCATCTCTGCTACAGCATCTCTTGAGCAAAGGTGCAGATGCGATGCTACAAAAATATCTTTGGGTTCTCTTTTATCCCAGTTGCTGAAGTAATATGATGTAGCGATTACTGTATCTGTCTGATTGCTGTTTGTGTATTTGAAGAAATTACATTACTGCCTTTTTTTGCATGTGCATATTGGATACACATTCCCGTTTCCTCGAAAATAAGACCCTGTCTTATATTCTTTTGAACCCTGAAATAAGTGCTTGGCCTTAATTTTGGGGAGGTCTTATTATTTTGGGGCAAGTGCCATCTTACCTGATTTCCAGCTCTGTTTCCCTAACTCTAACCAGAAGAAATGGGGACCGGCTGCGCACACGATTAAATATTTTTGGGGAGGGCTTATTATCCAGGGAAGTCTTATTTTTGGGGAAACACGGTAAAAGCTTTGATAATGTTGGATTGGGTGGAAGCTATACACTAGTTTTATGAAATTAATTTCATGCTTTTGTATTGCTTAATAAGCAAACCATGAGCTTATATGCTCAGGTTAGCTATGGAGGAGAAGGCTAGTGAAAGCACATGACTTACCTTCATGTCCTCCATGTGCTCTCCCTCATAACAGTCCTTGGTTATGTGTGGTAACCAGGCAACACCGAACTGATTCATACGAATGTTGAAGTTGTTCTAGTGAATGATTACTGAAAACAGATCAGATACATTACATTAAAATATTTTGGCTCGATTGTCGTTGAGGTAGAAATATAGCGATGTGGTGGCCTAGTGGTGAAGACACTCATCTCCCACTCGGAAGATTGAGAGTTCTCAATCCTAGGTAATGGCAGATGATTCTTTCCTAGGGCGGAAAGAAAACAAAATCTGCTGTGAACTCCACATAGACGTTAGGAAGGGCATCCGGCCAGTAAACACTCAGCTCCATTCTGTCATAAGTCATAAGTTTATTTTGTCAAGCATATATAAGATAACAGGTAAAAGTATAAACATAATTTGAATACATGAAAAGAGTAAGTAAAAAAGAATATTAGGACAGGGACTGTAGGCACGCTGGTGCACTTAAGCACACCCCTTACAGACCTCTTAGGAATGGGGTGAGGTCAACAGTAGACAGTGGGGAAGAAACCACAGAGTCAGGTAGTGCATTCCAGGCATTGACCACTCTGTTACTGAAGACATATTTTCTGTAATCGAGTTTGGAACAGTTTACCTTGAGTTTGTATCTATTATTTGCTTGTGTATTGTTGTGGTTGAAGCTGAAGTAGTCATTGACAGGAAGTACATTGCGGCAAATAATTTTATGTACTATGCTTAGGTCAGACTGAAGTTGGCATAGTTCTAAGTTGTCTAAGACCAAAATATGTCTGGTGGCATAAGGTATTTCATTGCGGTTAGAAGAATGGAGGACTCTTCTCGTAAAATATCTCTGGACTCTCTCGATTGTATTTATGTCCAATATGCAGTGCGGATTCCAGACAGATGAGCTGTATTCAAGAATTGGTCTAGCAAATGTTTTGTATGCTCTAGTTAGTAGTACAACATTGCCAGAGAATTCACCCCAATTCTACCCTAAATTATGGGATTGCAGGGTTGTAAAAATGGAGTGGTTGAGGTAGAAATGTACAGAAGTGAAGGGAAATATATTCACTGATTCTCAAAGATAAGTAAAATTGGGCAGTCCTTCAACTTGGATGAAGACAACAGAATTGTTGGCTGGGCTGAGAAATTGTGAACATACCCAGAAGAAGGAAGTGGTGAATTGCTTCTGTACTTTTGTGAAATAAAAGATAAGAATGTACCTATATGAAGGCATCAGGAGTGGAACTTGACTTAAGGGAGACAATAGTTCTCTTCTGGAGGTGGTAGAACGTAGCAGATGTTGGCTGATCTGAAAAAAAGCTGAGTAAGGTTGCGCCTGCTTAGTCCCTGGAGAAGAGAATTCCAGAGTGGTGGTCTAGGCTGGGAAACAACAACAACAACAACAAAAAGAATCCTAGGACAAAGGAAACTTTAAGCAAAGTCAGTGGGGAAGCCAGCAGGAGATTGCAAATGGCAGCCATGTGGCCATAAGATGCTGTGATTGTGCAGGATTCACCTAACAATGGCAGTTGGGACTGCCCCAGCTTTTGTCACAAGGTGATGCAAGCATGAGACATCACACTTTATGATCACACTGCACAGTTATGGAGTGCTGGTCCCTGTTAACATCTTTAAATGAGGACTACCTGTAAGGCACCCACAGAGCCATAGACAGGCTGACATTTTGACAAATCAGGTATGAGATCTTGGTGATTACATTTAGAGGAAGATTGGGCCAGTGTGTCAGCGAATCCAAAAAGAGAACTCCTGGGGTATTGTACTTCCCAAAAGTAAGACTTTATTGAATACACCACATTGGCACAGACAAAGCAAAACCAGCTCTGGGTTTCCCGCACGAAAGCCCACATAGTTAAACTTGCTTGTTCCCTTTGGCCATCCCCCTCAGTTCATTGCATTGTCCAATTCCATTCACTTCTTTTGTTATGAGAGAGGCCCAGATCGTTCAACACCGGCGCGGTGTGACTTTGGGGGTGGCAGCAGGGTCTCGCGATCTGCAGGTGAAGTCTTGGCATTCCTTTCCCACCCCGACATTCCAACCCACCCCCACCCCCCGATTGTTGTCAAGCTGAGAGTGAAGAAGTAACTAGGTGAAAGAGCAAATCACTCTTGAGACTGTACATCAGGGGTGTCAAACTTGATTTCATTGAGGGTTGCATCAGGGTTGTGTTTGACCTTGGGGGACTGGGGTGGCTGTGGCCAGCTTGATGTCATTTGTGTTGGGGGGGGCGCCTTGGCCGAGTGCTCGGTCAGCAAAAATGGGCTCCTGAGCTCTGTTTTTGGCTACAACGGCCTCCTGCAGCCCTCTGCCAGCGAAAATAGAGCTCGGGGGGGGGGGGCACATGCGGCCCTCGCAAACTGTTTTTGCCCATGACTACCTCCTGCAGCCCTCTGCCAGCAAAAAAGGAACCCCCCCCCCCCGAGCTCTTTGCTAGCAGAGGGCTGCTAGCAAAGGGCTGCTAGCAGAGGGCTGCAGGAGGCCACAGTGGCCGAAAATGGAGCTTGCGAGGGCTGCGTATGGCCCTCCTGAGCTCCATTTTCACTGGCAGATGCACCGTGGGCCAGACCTTCACTGTTTCCAGGGCGGCTCCGCAGGCCAGATCTAAGCACCCCGCAGGCCAGATGCGGCCCGCAGGCCTTGAGTTTGACACCCCTAGTGTACATCATTTTGTGATGATGATGAGGAGGAGGAAAAAGATTAGCAGTTGCCGGTTGATAGTACAAAGATGAATGACTGAACTGTTGATCATCTTTTTTATTTGAGTTATCTCCTATATTTGTTGTTGCAGTGGGAAAATGCCAGAAGTAGATTACGTCATCCTGACTGAATGGTTTGACTGGATCCTCAAGAATATGAACGTGTCAGTTGATCTGATCGGTAAACACCTCTATTGATTCTTCAGGAGTGGGGAGGTTTGGTGGCTAGCGAACATTAAGGATAACTTTAGTAATTTGAGTCTTAACACGATGCCAATCAGATAGCCTGTATTTCAATATGCATAATTCTTTAATCACTGTGAATTTAAGGGAGTTGAACTTCAACATATATGAGGCGAATTAGGTGAGGGAAATCATATGTAAAACCTGTGCTGTTTCTTTCTTTTTTTTAATACAGAAATTTTTGCCCATTTGTGTGTGTAGAGTAGACTAACTTTTTAGCTCTAAATTATTTTTTTTCTTTGGATAGTTTAAAATCAAGAATGTTCATCTTTAGTCTAAGTTGGCATTAAAAGGCTTCAGTAGTTTCTGCATTGCATACTTAATAGGTGATTACATGAATGTATTGAACTTTTAAAACTTGAAATATTTATCATTTGGGGATTTTTTTTCCTGAGAAGCAAACAGATTCCTATAGTTATAATTTTCCTCTGAGCTTTGTATTCAATTTTATTTACGGCCAAAAAGCCCCAATGCAAGCTACAAATATAATCTAAATTCGGCATTGAATAAAACAATTTAACAAGTAAAATATTTAATACACGTTACATCATAGACTTAAAACCCCAATTCATTGATTTGTTACTAAAATCCATGGTTTTATAACCATAGTTAAAACAATCTGGCTGTTGCCAATGAGGTCTGAGCTTTCAAAAACTGGATGGCCCTTCAAGAATATTCGATTTATTTTAGTACGCCAAGCATTTTGAATGGGAAATGCTGGGTTTCAAATGGGTAGCTGTGGTTACAATTGCCGTAACCATTTTGGAATTCTTTCAGGGCCGAATCAACCCTGCTTCTGAGTTAAAATACATCTGAATGATTGAAATAGCCCTTGCATCCTTTAACAGTTTAAAACTATAATGGTTTGATGCAGTTTACCTACAGACCTCTCCTGGCATGTGTTACCAGAGACTCAAGCGGAGGTGCAGGGAAGAGGAGAAGGTGATTCCCATGGTAAGGAGAAGACCTTTCAATTTTTTGGAGCGTTACAACTTGATTGGTTGGAAGAAGGATCAAAAGTCTTCAGTCTCCTAACAAGACGGTCATAAGCATCCACTGGGGCAGGGGGTCAAATGTCAACGTATGCACGATGTCATCACAGAGATGACACAACTTTAGTTCTTCCACCAGACATCATGGTGGAAGTGTGGCATTTGTGCAATGATACCCTGATCCATGTAACCATCGTTTTGAGGTCATGGTTGGTCTCTTTTGGATATTCAAGATCAAGTGAGGTACAAACACCACTCTATAAAGCATTAGTAAGACCACACCTAGAATACTGCATCCAGTTATGGTCACCACACTATAAAAAATATGTTGAGACTCTAGAAAGAGTGCAGAGAAGAGCAACCAGGATGATTAGGGGATGAACGGTTACAGGAACTGGGCATGGGTAGTCTAGTGAAGAGAAGGACCAGGGGAGACAGGATAGCAGTGTTCCAATATTTGAGGATCTGCCACAGAGAGGAAGGGGTCAAGCTATTTTCCAAGGCACCTGAAGGCCAGACAAGGA
This sequence comes from Arizona elegans, assembly GCA_022577455.1. NCBI lineage: Eukaryota > Metazoa > Chordata > Lepidosauria > Squamata > Colubridae > Arizona > Arizona elegans. The sequence continues at coordinate 9,465,736 of JAKOOJ010000014.1, forward strand.
ATAATGGATGGAAACTGACCAAGGAGAGATTCAACCTAGAAATAAGAAATTTTCTGAAAGTGAGAACAATCTACCAATGGAACAGAAGTTGCCTTCAGAAGTTGTGGGAGCTTCATCCCTGGAGGCTTTCAAGAAGAGACTGGACTGCCACCTGTCAGAAATGGTGTAGGGTCTCCTGTTTGGGCGAGGGGTTGGACTAGATGACCTACAAGGTCCTTTTCAACTCTGTTAATCTGTAATATTGCTGAAAATGTTGCATTCTGTGATTAGTAGAAAGTAGATTTCTGTGCTAAAGTTGTCCCTGTGATTTGGGGGTGATGTTCCCTGCCTATGGAGAGCACGTGACAGAACAGGAAGTGCCCTTTCCATGCTGGCTAGGGAATTCTGGGAATTGAAATCCAGACATCTTCAAAGATGCTGAGGTTGAGAAACACAACTTCAGGCTGTTGATTTGAATTCCCTGCTCAATTAAAAGATCCCAGTAGTACCTTTGACTGGGGAGGTGTTGAATGTTCAGTTAACTGAGATGGGAAAACAACTGTTCTAGATAAACGAGATCCAGATTCACTAGCCAGCTCCCTTCCCAAATCTGGTGGTCCTGTGGAACTTACATCATATGTGTGGCTCTAATTGCAACTATCCTACCTTTTGCTTCTACAGAACACAAATCATAATTAACCAAAGTATTTTTGTATCTGTTAAAAAAAAACACTACCTGATCATCCTTCTTTTTCCTCCTCCTCTGGACAGGAATATTTAGAAGCTATTCATCAGCTTTATGAAGACTGGCTCATTAAACAAACATTGTTCAAAGTCCCTTCTCCGGTGCTTGTAAGTATTGAAAGATACCTGTTTCCCCCAAAATATGACATCCCCTGATAATAAGCCCAATCAGGCTTTTGAGCGCATGGCAATAAGACCAAGCGCTTATTTCAGGGTTCAAAAAATATAAGACAGGGTCTTATTTTCAGGGAAACACAGTAGTTTGGCCAAAACAGGAAAAAGGTATCTGAATTAATGCATAACTTTTTATTATGTTTGTAAAAAAAAATTGTCTTGCTCTCCTGTCATGTCTCAATATTAACTACTGTGTTTTCCCGAAAATAAGACCCTGTCTTACATTTTTTTGAACCCCGAAATAAACGCTTGGCCTTATTTTCAGGGAGGTCTTATTATTTTGGGGCGCATGGAGCAAGATGGGGCTCCTCTTGCCATCTTACCTGATTTCCAGCTCTGCGTTTAAATATTTTTGCGGAGGACTTATTTTCAGGGGGATGCTTATTTTAGCTCATGTGCTCAAAAACCCGATTGGGCTTATTATCAGGGGATGTCTTATTTTCAGGGAAACAGGGTATCTTCAAAGGCTTCTTCGACTTATTATAAACTTTCCACAAGAGGGGAAGACGTTTTAATAGCATTGTGACAGACATCAGCTTGGTTTTTGGCAACTTGGTTCCTTGTAGGAAATAACGGTTAGACAGAAGGGTAAAATGGACATGTGCACACATGTTTATGCAATTATTTATGCTCATAGAACAACAATACAAAAATACTATTAATTGAGGAGGTCACGTATGTTGGATGTTTAACAACTTATGATATAAACTATAACTGGTTGCGTTTATATGTCATGCTAAAACCAAGCAACGTTTTTAAGCCATCAGTCCTGATGGAATCAACCACAGTGTGAATGAGTTGTTTGTTAATGCAGGTGGCCTGTTGCTTTAAGGAAAGGAATACATTTGCATGCTATTGAAACAAAGAATTCCAAGAATACTTACGCCAAACAAGCCAGGGTTTTGTAAGCCAAGGACAATTTATGAATGTTCATGAATGTTGGCTTGTTTAGCACACAGTCTCAATTCCAGACTTGGATTCTGTAGATTTTTTTTCCAGAGATGTGCTTCAGCATTTGACCATTTTGAGTCTTTTTAAGGTGATGCAGGCTGACGATGACCTGCAGGAAATGATGGAGAAATACGAAGAGAATCAGGACCAAATCTTGATGCTGGACAACACCCAACGGCGTCTGTAGAATTAGCTGTCTTTACTATGGACAAGACTTTGTTGCCCAAAAGAGCAAGTACACAGGTGGTGTAGCCCAAGTACAAAGAGAGAGCTGTAGGCTTGGTTCCTGCAAGCAGCTTGAAGCGGTGGGCTTGGAAACTTGAAAGCATTCGGAGAAGCTTTGCAGAATGGTCCAAGGGCTGAGAAGGTCCACCATGTCCATGCAGGATGACCCACCCAGAGCCAGAATGGATTCTGCACTCTTCCCTGCTTCCCACCCTCAGCCTTTTCTCTGTTTTTGGACTGTACCCTTGAAGAGTAAATACATACATATAAGGTGTGGCTAATTCTTCTCTTTCACAGCAGACCATCTACTTTTTTCAGCTTGCACTTACGCTGTTGGTGACACCCGAGAGACTCACAAATGATGGAGAAATATGAGTGAAATGCATAGCTATGACTTAATTCCTCCTGATGCCAACAGATGCGGCTGTTTGGAGCTAGCAAACGTGCAGCTCAAATGCAATCGCATTTAAATCTTGTTTTATTTTTCCCAAAAAAGAATTTTAATGGAAGGAGACAAAGAAAACAACCAGCCAGGCTTATTACTAGTACGTACTTACTGCATTTGTGTTAATATTTTAAGTATACTAAAAAGTGTATACAATATGGCTGTGGCCCCCAGCCTTTCCAGCTTCGCGGACTGATAGTCTTGAGTGTTGGCTGGCGGCGTCAGTGTTGGGGGTGGATGGGTGAGGAATAGTTTTGTGCGCACAACCTAATCCCGCACATGCACCAAGGGAGCTTTGTGTGCTCATCCTCTTATTTGCACAGCCCTATTCTCAATGAGCTGCAGCATGATACCTGTCCGTGACATGGCCCCGATCCCCGGGGCTTGGGGATCACTGCAATATGGAATAGTCGAGTTATTTTCCATCCACGAATACATAAATTGTATAAATTATATGAAACAGGTAAAGTAGCAAACGGAGATGGACTGAGTGGTTGTCAGAATTCATTCCAGGGGCAGACTTTGGATGTCCCCGACCCACTCTTGAGCACCAGGCAAGGCAACCCAGCCCAACCCAGATGCAGATCCTTTTGCCTCTCATTCTTCCTGTCTTTCAGGAAGGGGGTCTTCACATGGAACTTTTAGGCAGTTCAAGCCAGGTGAGCACAAAAACTATTAAGAATGACCCCAGTGCCTAAATTCCCTCCATGGCCACATCTGGGCAGTGGTGAAATCCGATTTTTTTTATTGCTGGTTCTGTGGGTGTGGCTTGGTGAGTGTGGCAGGGGAAGGATACTGAAAAATCTCCATTCCCATCCCACTCCAGGGGAAGGATACTGCAAAATCCCCATTCCCTCCCCACTCCTGGGGGAAGGATATTGCAAAATCTCCATTCCCACCCCACTCGGGGGCCAGCCAGAGGTGGTATTTGCCGGTTCTCCGAACTATTCAAAATTTCCGCTACCGGTTCTCCGAACTCAAAATTTCTGCTACCGGTTCTCTGAACTGCTTAACATTTCCGCTACCGGTTCTTCAGAACCTGTCAGAACCAGCTGGATTTCATCCTTGCATCTGGGCAGGATGAGAGTGAATATGGTCCAACCCTCAGCCTTTTACTTTTAACTATTTTAACTTTTCCCTGCAAGTCAGTTCTTTTGGAATTATTTCTTTTATAGAGTTTTGTATTTGATATTAAGAGTTGGGTTCAAGGAACAGTCATGTTGGACCAGTGACTTTATGTGAGTGGATATAGATAAATGATGGAGCACAGGCATATGGTATATTAAATGAGTGTAGAATTTTCTATTCCGCATGATTTAGAAACTCTTGGTTACGCTTTGCCAGAACAGCAAATGTGATTCCATATTTATCATTCCTTTCCTCCTTCATTAAAAATGTGTCCAAAATGTGTTATTGTCTCACATTCTTAGTCCAAATAAAGAGAACAATTGCCAACCTGTTAATTTAGCTTATTCTCCCTGAGATACAGAATTCTAAGATGGAAGTGTTGGTTACGTCTTTTATTTAAATTTTACTGTTATTGGTAGAAAACTAATTCTGATTCAATTATTCTCTTAATTGAGCCGCAGAACGATGTAAAGAAAAATATAAGCACATATTAAAAATATTTAATATATTAAGTTATTGTCAAGTGATTTGATCTATGTTGAGATACAAATGGGAACACTGCAATTTTATCTGTTTTCCCACCTAATATTAAATACGGTGATCATAAAATCTTTTCAGTCTCCATAATTGGCCACAGTTGGGTTATGAAAGTGAAAGCGATTTTGAAACAACTTTTTAAGATTCACAAATGATTTTGTAGAGTTCTTTTTCAGGCCTGGATAGAAAAAAAAATGCACTTGGCAATGGACTCTTCACACAAGCCTCCAGAAAGATTTTGATATTGTTATGTTCAGTCTGAACACCGAAACAGAAAACTATGCTATTCCTACAGGGTGTTGTGTATGTGTCTGTAAATCTTTGTACATGCCCTCAAGTCAACGTTGAGTGCTGGATTAGTCCCTGCAGTTTTCTTGGCAAACTTTTTCAGAAATTATTTGCCATTGCTTCCTTTCTAGGGCTAAGATAGAGTGGCTGGCCCAAGACATGCCGGAGACTGGACTAGAACTCCTGCTCTCCAGGTTTCTAGCCTGGTGCCTTAAACCGAGGGTCTCCAACCTTGGCAACTTTAAGGCTGGCGGATGTCAACTCCCACATTCTGGGAGTTGACGTCCGCCAGCCTTAAAGTTGCCAAAGTTGTAGCAGTGATGAAATCCAAATTCTTTTACTACCGGTTCTGTGGGCGTGGCTTGGTAGGCATGGTGTGGCTTGGGCGTGGCAGGGGAAGGATACTGCAAAGTCTTCATTCCCACCCCACTCCTGAGAGAAGGATATTGTAAAATCTCCATTCCCATTCCACTTGGGGGTCAGCCAGAGGTGGTATTTGCCAGTTCTCTGAACTACTCAAAATTTCCTCTACTGGTTCTCCTAACTGCTCAAAATTTCCACTACCAAATTCACCAGATTCTGCTGGATTTCACCCCTGCCTTACACCATTACACCAAACTGGCTCGCTTTATTTAAGCAGCCCCAAGAAAAGATAGCTTACCCTTTGGAATGTGATGGTAGGATAATGTTATAAAATGAAGACAAATCAAGAATATATATTTTTTTTTTGTTTAATTCCAGAAGGAGTAATTTTCAAGAAGAAATAAAAAATATTTCACAGGAACTCTACCGTGGCTTTTTTAAGCATTACTTATAAGCATCCCATGGTCTGAGCTTTGAACTTCAGTTGCTTGTGGCAATGACTGAATGGCTAATTGTTCAGTTTCAGAATTGTGCATTTTATAAACTTGCAGAGATAAGAAACCAGCACCTCTTCAATTGAAAGAGCCCAAGGCTCATGTTCCCTGAATATTGGTCTTATCAGCTGAAGCGGAGGAAAACTGAAATCCAACAAATTCCTCAGCCGTACTGGCAAAGAAGCACAAAATGGAGTAACATGATTAGAAATAACAACCAAGAAAGGGAATCAAAATACAGGTAATCCTTAATTTATAACAGCTCGCTTAGTGACCGTTTGAAGTTACAATGGCACTGGAAAAAGCAACATGACCATTTTTCACACTTAATGACTGTTGCAGCATCCCCTGATCAAAATTCCGGTGCTTGGCAACTGGTTCATATTTATGACTGCCGCAGTGTCCCAGGGTCAAGTGATAAAACTTTTGCGACCTTCTGACGAGCAAAGTCAATAGGGAAGCCAGATTTCGCTTAACAACTGTGCGACTGACTTAAGGACCGGTGATTCACTTAACGGCAATGGCAAGAGAAGTCGTAATTTGGGGCAAAACTCACTCAACAGCCTGTTTCACTTAGCAACGTAAATTGTAGTTGTAAGTTGAGGACTACCCGTATCTGGTGAGAAATGATTGACGGTTTTCACATGCTTTCCTTCGCTAAACGTTGAAAGTATTTTCAATGAAACTTGCTTGACGGGCTATTGATTATATTGGTACTTTGGTATGCATAGCATGTTGGCTGCTGGTTCATTATTAGAAGACATTTTTGGACAGACTTCTAGTTGTCTGACTGTGGACGGGACAAAATATTTATCCACAAGCCCTGAAGAACCCAAACAAACGAGAGAAGAAAACCAAAAGGAGATAGAAGAAATTTAGCATCGCCTAACATATTTGGGATCCAAATGGCTTTTCCACCGGTGATTCAGAAGAAATTATTCTTCCCCTCATTTTTATCTTTTTTTTTTTTCTTTTGCTACACCATAAAGGTAAAGGTTCCCCTTGCACATATGTGCTAGTTGTTCCTGACTCTAGGGGGAAATGTTCAGCTCCGTTTCAAAGCCGAAGAGCCAGCACTGTCCGAAGACGTCTCCATGGTCATGTGGATATGACTCAATGCCAAAGGCGCACGGAACGCTGTTACCTTCCCGCCAAAGGTGGTCCCTATTTTTCTACTTGCATTTTTTAACGTGCTTTTGAACTGCTAGGTTGGCAGAAGCTGGGACAAGTAACAGGAACTCACCCCATTATGCGGCACTAGGGATTCGAACCGCTGAACTGCCGACCTTTCGATCGACAAGCTCAGCGTCTTACCCACTGAGCCACCGCATCCCTGTTGCTAGCCCATACTAGAATTTAAATGCTTCCCTCCTCTAATTTCCTGTGGAGTCCAATATGCTTTTTCTTTTTTAAAAAAAAGTTATAACATTCTTGAATTGTTTTCTATCCAATTATTTTTGGTCGTATTTCAGTATAGAAGCAGCTTATATTATCTTTCATCTTGTCTGATCAACCTGTTAATATTGCATAGAATCTTAACAGAAAGATATAACAATTGAACCAATCGAGCAAACTTGGAGCAATCCAAACCATTTGATATTCCATGTTTCCGGATATATTTCCTACATTAACAGCAATCGTATTTAACATTTAACATGATTCGTGTATGTATGAAACAGCCTATTATGACCTGACATCAAGATCCAGATAATTCAATAACATTTTCTTAGAGGTAGTTCTTGTTTAGCGACTGTCTAAGGCAGCGACCATTCACAGAGGTGTAAACATTTATGAACTTCACAGGCCTGTAAAAGCAAAGGAAAACTGAAGTAAGATCATAAAGATTGGTGGTTTCTTTGGATGACTGCTTAACAACCAAGTTGCTGGTTCCAATTCTCGTTGCTAAATGAGGACTACCTGTAATTTGTGTTTTAAAGCTCACGATTAACATTTCTTCGATTAAATCCAAACTGGTTGGGAAGAACAGAAAACGCTCAAGAGAAGCTTCACCAAAGCATTCCTGATTTGTACAGTTTCTTAGTCCTAGTTCTTTATCCTGCACAGTTTTCAGGCACTTAGGAACTGCATAAAAGAGGAAGAAACGGGCAGCACCAGTGTTCTCCCCTAAGTGTGTACCTGTCGGACCTGGAAGCCATCTTTTCACCTTTTGAGACTTCAGGCCTCCCACAAATTCTACTGTGGGAAAATGGGTGGGAGGATTGTATGGAGTGAAGATAATATGTAGTCAAAATAACATTCTTTTTAGAAAGTCAAGGTTGTTGTGCCCTGCAGCTGTGTTGAGAAGAATGAGGTATCTTCTGTTCTGGAGGGTACCTGATTGGTTTGTGTGAAGGACATGTGGGTGAAGGGCAAGGACTTGAACTTTCTTTTGGTTGAGGAAAACCCAGAAGCTCTCGGATTCGGGTTTTTCCAGTTGTGCCAATATGACATCTCTAATAAAAATTAGCTTTGAGGAAACTCAAGCCTTGGAGTTTGATTTCGTTAGGGGTGTTAATTGGAACCCTAACAGTACCCTTCTCTAGCAGGCCTGCCAACCCTTAAGCCATGAGCACAGAGAGGGAAATTCAGAGGAGACGTTGGAGCTACATAAGTGGATGAAAATTCCTTCCTTGGAAATTGAAGGAGTGGTGATTTTTCCCTTAAAAGTATAATGTTCTTTCAATGATCTCACAGTAAGATGATGCTAAACCTCTCATGAGGTCTTAGCTGAGCACATCTGAAGTCCTATGAAATATCCCATGATCCTCTCTTGCAAGATTTTACCAGTGGATGAGAAGCATGTAAACACCCCAATGCTCTTAAGAGACCGTATCACCAATCTCGCCACAACTCAGTAAATCCTGACTTGCTGGTCCCAGAGCTCTGAGGGACCTACTTTTTAATTATCTTTCTTAATAACAACATAACCGTCTAGGCTAGGTTCGTTTCCATGCGCCCCACGAGTATCGAAGTCCGCCAAAGAGGAATGAAGGGGGTATCTTTCTCGCCTATGCCGAATACCTGCTGGAATGTCACCACAGTACTGATCCTCGGTGGGAATGGGACAGGTCAAAATTGGGACATCTAGATGTCTGCTATAACTCGGACCTGGCATGGGATAGCTGCATCCGGCGATATGACTGAAGTGATCTGATGAATAGAGGTCTATGTTGTCATTGTCTCCACAGGAGAGGTTGGCAGATTTCATCTCGGGATGATAATGTTCTTCAGGGACTCGGTGGCTCCTTGCAGACTCTGGTTGTGCCGTTTCTTCCACAGGATACATCAACTTCTCTACGTAGTCTTCCTTGTTCTTCGGCTCATCTACCATCAAGGCCAAGTCATTGGAGGAGTTAGGTGACTGCCGTGCCATGCTACCTTTCAGTTCTTTGGGTTCGTCAATTGTATCCGACCCAGGAATGCCCAGACACTTCATGGCATCACAGATTTTGGATTCCTTCATCGTTTGCCGAGTCTGGTAATCATAAGGAGTTTTGCTTACCATCGTAGAATCATTGAGGATAGCTAGGGCCTGAGGGCCACTTTCCTCAGAAGGCAGATGAGGGAGGGTTTCTTCCTCACGGGTTGGTAGGCCCAACCTTGCTTCAGTAAGCCAGGCCTCCTCATTGGTTGCTCTCGATGAAGAGGTAGAGAAGTGGAGAGGCTGTTGTCCAATGACAATGTCGCTGTATTTAATCAGAAAGTCCTCACTGTCCGTGCTTCTGATGCAGGAATGTGTCGAGGTTTCCTCCGTTTGGTTTTGGTTCCTGTCCTGCTCAGGAGTCTGTTTGGAAGCTGCTGGCCGAGTCTCCGTTGTAATGGATTGGAGACCAAAGCTGTTGCCATGCTCAATCTTGTCCTGCTCTTTGAAGGCACTCTGGCTATGACTCAAGTAGGCCAATGCATGATTTGGTGCCCCGTTGCTTTCTCCAACGGCCACATCCTCTTTTGTTTGTGAGTGTTCCTGCTTTTTAGCTACGCCAACACAAGGAAGACAACGTTTCTGGGCCCTCTTCTGTAGGATGTCAGCGAGGTCACCGTCTTTCATGTCCCCTGCAACTTCAAGAAGGTTTTCGCATTCAATTCTTGCAAGGAACATTTCAAATGCAGTGTTTTCCGCTTCTTCCTCGCTTAGTTTTCTGACCAGGGAATATTCGGTAGCAGAGGTGGCAACGTAGCCCATTTCAGACAGCAGTTGTTGTACTACATTTTCTGGAAGGATGGACTTTACATGGTAGACATAGTTGCCTGTAAAAGTCTAAAGAGAACGAGAAAAATAACATTAGGAGACATCAGCATGGAGAAAGCATTCTGTGAAATTATGGGTTGAAGATCTTCCGTGTGGATACAATCAACAGAAGAATTCAGACTTCAAGCAACAGGATAAGGACTCGTCCTGACTGACCTCAAAGGGTCAGGCTACCTTTACAAATCTTCCTTCCTGCTGAAACTGCATTGTATGCTCCTCTGTTATCTCTTTACCTGAGATGTGGTTAGCTAAATCTGGCCTTTGGGATATCGATCATTGGACAGGAATATGGCAAAATGATGAGCATCCTAGCATCTCTAAAAGATATGGCACATTATCTCAATAGGTTTAGTGGAACCAAGGCAGTATTCTGGCTTTCTGGGCATTTATATGAGATTACTGATACAGTTCTACAGAGGAATTATTGAGTCTGTCATCTGCACCTCTATAAGTGTTTGGTTTGGCTCTGCAACCCAACAAGACAGAGACTTCAGAGGATAATTAGAACTGCAGAAAAAACAATGGCTACCAACCTGCCTTCCATTGAGGACCTGTATACTGCACGAGTCAAAAAGAGGGAAGTGAAAATATTTACAGACCCTTCACATCCTGGACATAAACTGTTTCAACTCCTATCCTCAAAACGACACTATAGAGCACTGCACACCAGAACAACTAGACACAAGGATAGTTTTTCCCTGAATGCCATCGCTCTGCTAAACAAATAATTCCCTCAACACTCTCAAACTATTCACATTAGGCTGCATTACTATTACTATTAGTCTTCTCATCGTTCCTATCACCCATCTCCTCCCACTTATGACTGCAACTTTGTTGCTTGTATCCTTACGATTTATATTGTTTCCTAGTTTGATTCGATTGCTCATTTGTTCCCTATGACTAACATTAAGTGTTGTACCTTATGATTCTTGACCAATGTATCTTGTCTTTTTATGTACACTGAGAGCCTATGCACTGAAGACAAATTACTTGTGTGTCCAATCACTTGGCCAATAAAGAATTCTATTCTATTCTATTCTATTCTATTCCTGGTATTCCAATCTAACAAATTTGGAGGGCACCAGATGGTGTTGCTATTGGGTAAATTAAATTGGAAGTTGAAGTTGACCACCTTTGGATGCTATAAACCGAAAGGCAGAATTGATAGCCCAATGTGAGGGCAAAAGTATGAACTTCCAAAGCTGGCTAAGCAAAGCTGGCTGAGGAATTCTGGGAGCTGGAAGTCCACAAAGTTGCCAAGGTTGGAGACCATGCCTGGCATAGGAGATTAGGTCAGGGTGGAAAATCGGAGGATTTTTGTTTTTAACCTTCTCTACCTCGGGTTCCTGGAGCAAAGCCTTCCCCCCCAGATCCCCCCTCTCCATCAAAGACAAGACGTGGCCAAACCCACTGGGGACCTTCGCCTCCTCTCCTCTCCTTTCCTTTCCACCTTTCCTTTCCTTTCCCTTTCCCTTCCTCCTTTCCTTTCCTGCCTTGCATCCTTCCTCCCCCCCAGGCTACCTTGGGTTGGACTAGATGACCTCCAAGGTCCCTCCTAACTCTCTTTTACTGTAACTTGTTACCTTCAGCGACTTGATCTCCTTCCTCCAGGGCGAGAGGCAAAGGTTGACGCACAGCAGCTCCAGGTAGCCGAAGGCCTGGCTCAGTTTGCGGAGGAAGACGGCGCCGGCCTCCCGCCGGCCGCGCATCCTAGTCCAGCAGCTCTGGGCGATCGCGCCCACGTCCCACTTGCCCGCCTGGAACCCGGCGCGGCTCTTCAGCGGCGCTTCGTTGCAAAGGCTTAGTTTGCCTTCCGCCCAGGTGGCGCGGTAGAAAGCCAGGTAGTCTTGCAAAACTTCGCGCGGGGCGGCCAGAGACGGGCAGCTCCTCATCCTGGTGCCCGAAGCCCCTCCGGGGACTTGGCTGCCCTCTTGCCGCGCCTACAGGGACACAATTTCGGCGGGGGAAAGCCCGACGGCCAGCCGCGCTTTCCTCCGCAGGACGCGGAAGCGGAGGATTCTTCCCACCTGTGGCTTCGTTTAGACGCGCTGGGCGGAGGGAGAGAGGCTCTTTGAGGCTGTCATTGGCTCGGCCGTGTCTTTGCCCGCCGTGCCAGTGGCTGCCCCTGCTGTCGCTCAAGACAGAGCGGTCGTAGTTTTTCATTTCGGGCTGGCCAGAAGGCGGGGAAGTGGGCGGGGCTGCAAAACGAAAGTGAAACCGAAGGGAGAAGGGGAATTGAGTTCTTGCTTTGGGTTATCCGCCGTTCAAAGGCAGGCTGGAGGGGATTGGCTGGCTCTCTCCGGTGTTCAGTTAGTTGTTTTTTTTTTAAATTAGATTTATATGCCGCCCTTCTCCGGAGACTCAGGGTGGCTTACAATGCGTTAAGCAATAGCCTTCATCCTTTTGTATATTTTATACAAAGTCAGTTTATTGCCCCCCCAAACTGGGTCCTCAATTTACCCACCTTAGAAAGGATGGAAGGCTGAGTCAACCTTGAGCCTAACTAACTAGTTAGTTAGTTATATATGTATGTTTGTCAAACATGTACAGATAACTAGGTATGAACATAAACTTATTCCCACTTATTACTATAACCATGTGCTCGTATCTTTCAATTTATATTGTTTTTACTTGTTTCCTAGTAGGATTTGATAGCTTGTTAATAACCTTGACTATCATTTAAGTGTTGTATCTTTTTATTCTTGAAGAATGTGTTTTATTCTCCTTATGTACACGGAGAGTATACGCACCTGGAGGAAGAAGTATCCTTCTGGGTTCAGCTCCAAGTTTGTTTTGTTTTGTTTGTTTTATTAAATATGTATACCGCCCTACTCCCGAAGGACTCAGGGCGGTGAACAGGCACAGGATAAAATACAGAAATACAAAAGTTAGAAACAATTTAAAACCAAATTAAATAATTTAGCCCACGACAATTTAAAATCCCAATAATTTAAAAACAAATTAAAATTTCAGTTTAAATATTTAAAAGAAAGGGGAGAAAAATTAGGCCAGACCGGCTTGCTGAAATAAGAGGGTCTTAAGAGCACGGCGGAAAGTGCGCAGATCCGGGATCCTTCGTATCTCTGGGGGGGGGGGAGGGGGGAAGACACTTGAAACATGGAGACTGCTTGGAAAGATGGTTTAATGGTGGACAGGATCACCTGGCTTGAGTTGCTGAACAGAAAAGGGGCGAGATACAGCGAGTCCCCGGGTTTTATGCCCTCTCTGGTTTTGAACTTCCTGGGGTACGGAAAGAGTATCCTGATTGGTTGTCAGACTCCCAGGGGGTGGGGGTCTTAGCTAGCCTTGGTGGCTGATGTAATCTTCCCAGGTGCCATGTGGTGAGTTTCTGTTGTTAAATGGGTCCCATTATGTTGCAGAAGATGGTCCATTGACAAAGATTGAGTTTCTGCCTCTGGCCCATTAACAAAAGGGTGGGGGCAGGAAGGTGGGAGCTGCTTTGTCTTTAAAACATGCTTCTCCATTTCTCATCCAGGGAAACATAATATTTTGCCTTTTTAATATTTCCTAAAATATTTCATTCTTCTAGGAAAGGGGTGGGTGCTAACTTCCTACACACCAAAGACAAATTCCTTGGGTGTCCGATCACACTTGGCCAATAAAGAATTCTATTCTATTCTATTCTATTCTATTCTATTCTATTCTATTCTATTCTATTCTATTCTATTCTATTCTACTCTACTCTACTCTACTCTACTCTACTCTACTCTACTCCTATTCTATAAACAAAGGAAGTAAATAAATGGGGACAGTAAGACAGGGACGGTAGGCACGCTAGTGTGCTTATGCACGCCCCCTTTACGGACCTCTTAAGAAGGGAGTGAGGTCCACAGTAAACAGTTTGAAGTTGAAACTGTGGGGATTTGAGGATGTAACAATGGAGTCAGGTAGAGCATTCCAGGCATTGACCACTCAGTTCCTTTTAGAAGTGCCACCATGGGTAATGGTTGTTATTACAGGTAGTCCTTGATTTACAACGGTTCATTTAGTGACCGAAGTTAAAACGGCACTGAAAACTGACTTCGGACCATTTTTCACATTTATAACCGTTGCAGTATCCCCATGGTCGTATGATTTATATTCGGATGCTTGACAACCGACTCACATTTATGACGGTTATGCAGCCGTCCTGGGGTCATGTGATCTCCCTTGGGCGACCTTCGGACAAGCAAAGTCAATGGGGAAACCAGATTCACTTAACCATCTTACTAGTTTAACAACTGCAATGATTCACTTAACAAACGTGGCAAGAAAAGTCGCAAGATAGGGCAAAACTCCCTTAATGAATTTCTCACTTAGCCACATAAATTTTGGGCTCAGTTGTCATAAGTTGAGGACTACCTGTATTTTATAGACTGTTGAGTTCAAGTCCCGTCTTAGCCATGGAAGCTAGGTGGGTGACTTTGGGCCAGTCACTCATTCTCTCAGCCCAACCCACCAATGGTGGGTTTCTACTGGTTCAGCCCGGTTCGGGCGAGCTGGTAGTGACGATGGTGAGCTGAAAGCGAACCGGTTCTCTCTGACGGTTAGGTTGGCCCTCCCGCCCGCCCCTGCATAATACATACCTTATATTTGGTCATTTTTAGCCCAGCTGAAAGGTGCGGCAGAGCGGATAGCCGCATCTCAGCTGCTCCGTAATACACTGCGCTTGTTAGTTTGGCATGTGTGAAGCATGTGCATGAAGCGAACCGGTGGTAACACCGGTTGAAACCCACCGCTGCAACCCACCTCACAGGGGTGTTTGTTGTGGGGCAAATAGGAGGAGGAAGGTGTGTTGAATATGTTGCCATCTTGAAGTTATTTGTAAATATAAACCTGAGATATCAATGAATGAATATTTTGTTTTATGTCAGGTGCAATAGACTAAACCTGGGACTGCTTGCCCTGAAGGCCACATCTGGCACAGGACCATTGGAAGGGTGTTCAGGTAAAGCAAGCATTTTCTTTCTATCTTTATAATCATTATAGCGTCATTATGGTCAAGTCAACCAGTTTAAATGCAATCCCGGGCCCAATATCTGGGGAGGTTATCACTATTGGCCATTCTGGAACGTAGAATGTTGAGAGTAGTTGAGCCCTTGGTGGATCCGGCATATTCTTCCTAAACTCATAGATGTTGTGAACTTTGATTGTAAGTAAAAACAGTTACTCTCATGAGACCTCTGAAGATACCACTTCCCATAACTTGGTTGTGACCCACAACATCAAAAAGTGCTGCTGAATTTTTCCCTGAACTGCTGGCACCTTGATAAGGTGTGGAAAGGTTTTCAAAAAAATCAAAACATTGCAGATAAACGATTACTTCAAATTAATGAGATTGAAACATCCTGCAAATTCAGTTTCCCCGAAGTATGTCTTTGGGTCAGGAGGCTGTTTATAATCTTAGATCAGGGGTGTCAAACTCGATTTCACTGAGGGCTGCGTCAGGGTTGTGTTTGATCTGGAGGGCCGGGATGGGCATGGCCAGCTCGACATCACTCGTGTCGGGGCCGCCTGTGGTGGCCTGAGCGCTTGGCCAACGAAAATGGGCTCCCGAGCTCCATTTTCGGCTGTGACGGCCTCCTGCAACCCTCTGCCGGTGAAAATGGAGTTGGGACAGTGGTGGGTTACTACCGGTTCGGTCCGGTTCTTGCAAACTGGTAATAATGGCGGTGGAAGGCTCCGCCCACTTGCCACGACATCATCAAATACAATCTGCGCATGCACAGAAGCTTCATAGCATGCACAGGAGTGCACGCACTCCCATTGCAAACCGGTAGCAAAGGTAAATGGAACCTAGCCCTGAGTTGGGAATGCTGCCTGCAACCCTCGCGAGCTCTGTTTTCACTGGCAGAGGCACTGTGGGCCAGTGCTTCAATGTTTCCAGGGTTGCCCTGCGGGCCAGATCTAAACACCCCGAAGGCCAAATCCAGCCCCAGGCCTTGAGTTTGATATCCCTGTCTTAGATCATGTAACTTGGATACAAACCAAGGTTTGCATTTTTGGAATAATGTTGGAATATTTTGGAACACCTATTCATATATGGCTTCCGGTGGACTTCCGGGTGCGCTTCAAGGTGTTGGTGATCACCTTTAAAGCGCTCCATGGCTTAGGGCCAGGGTATTTACGGGACCGCCTTCTGCCACCAATAGCCTCCCACCGGCCAGTTCGCTCCCACAGAGAGGGCCTCCTCAGGGTGCCGTCGGCTAGACAATGCCGGCTGGCGACCCCCAGGAGGAGAGCCTTCTCTGTGGTGGCACCTACCCTTTGGAACAATCTACCCCCAGAGATACGAGTGATCTCCGACCTCCGGACTTTTTGCCGGGCCCTAAAAACTCATCTCTTTCAGTTAGCCGGTCTCTCTTGATTTTATGATTTTATGGTTGATTTTAAATTTTGATATGGATTTTAAATTGACAAATTTTAAACTATGGGCCAAATTTAATTATTTTAAATTTATTTTTAATTGTACTTTATGTACAAATGTTTTATTTTGGCTGTTCACCGCCCTGAATCCGAAAGGAGAAGGGCGATATAGAAATTTGAATAATAAATAAATAAATAAATAAATAAATAAATATAATAAATATAGAGCAAGCTTTTGAATCACGCAAGTATTTTAAGATTTGGTGAAAGAATTATCCCAGGTAAATTTAAATTGTTAGAATATTTCTAACTCCAAAAAGGCTGGCGTAATGCATGTTGTAAAAGCTTTCCATGTATTTTTTTTATTGCTCTTCTCTTTGGAATCATTATACAAATATCCATCGTTTAATTAGCGGCAGGGAGAAATACAATTCTCTTTCTATTATGCTACGTAAAGCAATCATCACAGATGGGTCTTTTTGTTTTCGCATTTAATTGTTAATGGAATCCCATGCTTTACAATATTTAGTCTTCTTTATCCAGAGGCAAATGCCACCTTTTTTGCTGCTACATTTCTAAAGATTGCTAAAAGACAAACAAACAGAGCAAAACAAGCCATATTCTATTCTCGCTACAATGTACAGATAGTCCTCAACTTATAACCATTCATTTACCGACTGTTCAAAGTTGCAAAGAAACTTATGACCGGTCCTCCCTCTTACAAATGTTGCATCAATCACATCATCAAAATTCAATTGCTTGGCAACTGGCATGTATTTATGATGGCTGTCACATTCCAGGATCATATGATTGCCATGTGCAACCTTTCCAGCCAGGTTCTGACAAGCAAAGTCGACAGGGGCAAACCGGATTTGCTTAATGACCTTGTGATTTGCTTAATAACTGCCGTGACTTGCTTAGCCACTTATTGGGAAATAAAGTAATAAAATCAGGCGCGACTCATTTCCAACCATCTTGCTTAGCAACATAAATTCTGCTCTCGATTGTGGTCGTAATTCGAGGTTTATCTGCAGAGGAAGAATGAGACATCCATGGGAAATGAAGCACCATGATTGTTTCTCAACTTGGCAACATTAAGACTTCTGGTCTGGCTCTGGGGAAGAGATGCAATTGTTGGGAAAGGTCCAAATCAAAATCTTAAGGAAAAGTTTTATTATTCAGAACCAAACAAGGATATTTGATCCTGGATGGATCAAAGATTTGTGATTTGTGCTCGATAAGAAGCTGTTGTAGACTTTCTACAAGTTAAATGCAACACAGGTTGTCCTTAATTTGCAAAAGTTTGTTTAGTGACTGTTCAAAGTTACAACGGAACTGAAAGAAGTAGTTTATGACCATTTTTCCACACTTACGACCACTTCAGCATTTCCCATGCTCATGTGATCAAAATTCAGCTGGTCACAAGGGGGAAATCATAGAGATTTTAGGCATGGGTGTTCTAGCTAGAAGTGAATGTCCTTTGTCAGAGGCCCACTTCCTTTTGAGATTACACTTCCAAAAATAAATGAGGAAGGACCAAAATGAAAATTGACTTGATCTCAAGTTCATGCTCATTCCACCTCCCCACATGTGCCACATTTCTCCCTTGTATCAAATTAAAATGCACCCATGGAAATACAAATTTTGGACAGAAAGTTTGGAGATTTCTGGAGCTATGGCCAAGGGTGGGCTACTGGGGGTTTGCAGGAGTTCAGGAGAACCTCCAGCTAAGATTCTGTGCAGTTCGGAGAACCCCCAAATCCCACTCCTGGATGGTCCCGCTCACCCCTCCCCACCCCTCCCAGGAGTCCCCATGCAACTTATTTTGGATGCAAGTAACTGTAGGGTGCGTGTGGAGGCTCAGGGAGGGCGAAAAACCGGCCTACCGGAAGTTTGAGAAGGCTGGAAACGGGCCCGTTTCCTCCGAAGCCTGGAGAGGCGGTTTTCACCCTCCCAGAGGCTCAAAAAAAGCCTCCACAGCTCGGGGAGAGGAAAAACGCCTCCCCCGCCATGGTGCAGGAGGCCAACTAGGCCACACCCACCAAGCAACCGAAAGGTTAACTCCTTACTAAAATTTTAGAAGCCCACCCCTGGCTACGGCCAGCATTTTCCAAGGCAAGTGGACTTTGGCTGGACAGCCCTGCCTTAAGGAACTGAATTTAGTCTGAGTGGAAGAGATCAAAGGAACAACAGCTGGAGGTGGAGAACCTCCACTTTTTCCAAAGAGCAAGAATATGATTTTGTAAAAAATGATAATGGGTTAAAATTCTCTAACGATGTTAGATGTTTTGTAGGACAGAAACAACAGCCACAGTAAAACAAGAATATAGCAGCAAGCCATCAAGAACCTAAGCAGAGATTTAAAATCCTTAAGAGTCTCAGCAAAATAATTCTTTTGCTCCCTGCTTGCAAAAAACATGGAAGGAGACCAGTAAACTACTTTCTAAAATTCAGAGCTACAGCTCAGAAAAAAAATCAGATTCCCGTAAACAAGTGAATGATCTGAGATGCTTCAAGAAATCTGTAGTCGATTATTAGTTGGGAGAATCATATTTTGGTACATACATTGAATCATCGTCATTATGAACTTACTCCGTAGACCTCAGAGCAACATGGATGGCGTTCTCCCTATTTTATTAGCTTCCCAACTCTCCTCCGAGGTAGGTCGTGTTGATAGGCAAACCGGTTGGCTTCAGGATGGCTATTTTCCCAGACCACACTGAGGTGCAAACTAGCCAGCCCATATTTTAGCCTAGTGCGGTTTTGTAAAACCCAACCCACATTTCCCTTACAAAGAATCCCTTCCTCTTGTTATTTATCTCTACCAGCTTACAAGCAGTGCTTAAAATATTGGTTGTACTTTTTTAAAAATATGCATTTTATTAATCAAATTTATTGAGTTGCCCATCTCACCAAAGTTGATTCCGGGCAACTTTTCCTCCCGAACCAGGGAAGATCCAACAAGAATTGACAGTTCCATACACCCCTGGGTGAGCAGGAGACATTTTAAAAATGGAGATGTCCACCTTCCTTAGCATTGCTTTTGGTGTTTTACCATTTTCAAAGTGGGAGAGGAAACAGTGCAAAAGACATCGATAGGCCAGCTTTCCAGAGATGTTCTACCACTAAAGAAAGAAAACAAAACCCGTGTCTCCAAAAAGCAGCCCAGCCTAGCCCTGTTCAAAGTAGAAAAAGAGAAAAAGTTTTGATGCACATCCACCGATGGGTGAGCGATCAACTCATCTTTCCACGCGTCTTCGCCTCGAAGGCTTCCTTTCTGATGTGCCCACGGCGTAATTCGTTTAAGGTACTCTGTCAAAAAGTGTCCGATGATAATCTGCTGAACCTTTCAGCAGGGCGAGTGAGGCTTGTGGGAAAGGAACGTTCTGTTCACGCATAACAGCCTCGTACGGAGGAGCGGTTTCGGTTGGGAAGGATGACGACAAGGCCGTGGAAGGTTGATGCAGGTCCTGTATCCTAACCAAACCCTCAGAATCCCGTCCCATTGTTGTACTGGTAGATCCCCTTTCTTCCAAGGGATTGTTTATAGACACATCATTATGCTGACAAGGGTCTATCAGAGAATAAGGTGGAGGATCTTCTGTTGGAAGGTAGATTTGGGCTGCTCCGGGCCCAACACACTCATCGTACCTGAAAGAAAATAACAGCCACTGTGTAGTTCCTGCATAATTTCAGGCCAATCCATCCATTCAAAACAATAACATACAGATCTCCATTCGGAAGGGAAGTCAGAGATAATAGAATTGAAACCAATTGAATGTAGCAGGTGAAGCACAAAGTTAAATATGTTTTACTCTTTCCTGAACTGGATCAGAGGTGGTGTTCAGCAGGTTCTAACCAGTTCTGGAGAACCGGTAGCGGAAATTTTGAGTAGTTCGGAGAACCGGTAGCGGAAATTTTGAATAGTTTGGAGAACCGGTAAAAACCGCCTCTGACTGTCTATTCTCTGCTTCCCGAGTCCCAGCTGATTGGGAGGAAATGGGGATTTTGCAGTATCCTTCCCCTGGAGTGGGGAGGGAATGGAGATTTTACAGTATCCTTCCCCTGCCACGCCCACCAAGCCACGCCCACAGAACCGGTAGTAAAAAAATTTTGAATCCCACCACTGAACTGGATGGTTCTTTTTCAAAGAACAAGAAGTTTTAAAAGGAAATTGCCATGCTTACCGTAAAGGACAGAGGGCTGCTAATTAAATCCATTGACCATTAATTATATTAACTGAAATAATAAATAAATAGATTGAGCACTGACGCGATGTGACCTATTTTGGTAATAAAACATTCGGAAGAAAACAAGCTAGCTCAGAGAGCACCAAGGACCCTTCATTTCAACCTAGAGTTACAAATATTCTCCTTTATCCGTAATAAATAAATAGCATTGCTGTTTTGTGGTTGTGAATCTTCTTAGCTATTTTTTTGTTTTTTGTTTTTAACTCTGTTTTTATTCTATTTACAATAGAGTTTTTCCTTCTTTATTTAGATAATTTATAAACGTTTTAATATTCTATTCTTCTATTTTTATTTAATTTTAATTATCTAATTGTGAGCCAACCAGAGGAAATGGATGATCTATATGTTTATTAAATAAATACACAGATAAACAAACAAGCCTGAGTCATTACACAGAGCAGCCAAATAGCGTCTGCCTGCCTATTTTTTTTTTTTTTTTAAAAACCCTGTATCTGCTCTTTCTAAAATACTAACTCTAAAATAGATCTGACATGTTTCCAGTGAATTTGGGTCCCCAGGAAACCCATTAAGAGAGGGATATTTATGGATATTACTTTTGATGTACCCTTTCAAGAAAAATAGACTAGAGTGGTTCCATCTGAATGCTTTGGCAGGATCCTGATTAAGGGAAGCAGGAAGAGAAAGAAAGCAAAATAATCCCAAATGAAATCTGTAGACTCGTATGAGAACCGATTAGGGATACATTTAGAGAGATAATCACATTTAGTCGCAAATGAGATTTCTGTAGCTCGTACATCAAAGCAATTAAATTATTAACATCCCGAAGGCATCTTTCATAAATTAATGTCCTAATTAGAATTGTATATAAATAGTTTTTCTGCCCTTCAAAATTTAAAATGAAGAACAGCCACCCACCAAAAGAAATGGGACTTGGTTTTGCTTCATTGGTAAGCAGTGCGAGTTAATCGATTCTCAGAAGATTTGGTCCCAGGTGTTGATGTTGTGTTCAGCTGTAATGGCTGCCTCGTTTGACCCCTATGCTCTTTTCCCAAACTGGTGCCCTCCAGTTTGGGAATCCCAAAATCCCTGAAAGCCCCTTTCACCTGATACAAACTTTATTGGACATGTGTTGTGGTCCACCAGCAGCCTGCAGAGCTAGCAGCAGAGTCGGACAGTGAGGAGGCTGGGGAGAACCATGGGCCAGTCCTGGAGTCTGGGGAAGACCCAGACGAGGGCTCTGCATTGGAGGCAGAGATGGGGCCAGGGCCATCTGGGAGTGATGTGCGGATTCTGGAGCCTCCAGAGTCGGACAGCAGAGAGGCAGAGGAACAGGAGGAGCCTGTTTCCAGTGCACGCATGCCCAGAGCTGCCAGAGCAGCTAAAGCAAAAGGGATGACTCGGGAATAAGGCCAGGAGATGATTGGCCCCTCCCATAAAGCTTAAAAGAGCAGCAAAGACTCTTGGGCTCTTTGTAGGAAAGCAACATTGCTAAATCTGTTTCCAGTCGGCATCTCTTGTTTCTGAACTTTGTGGGGCTTTGCCAAGAAAGGCCTTTGGCAGGATGCCAAAGAAGATAAAGGTTTGTGATAAGCCGAAGGACTTTTTCTGAAAGACTTGTTTTGGAATTAATTTGGACTAAGCTGGGAATGAACGTAATTCCCAGATGTTATAATAAAATAGGTTTGTTTAAGACTAATTGTGTCTGGTAATGCTTAATTGAGCCTAGGTCACAACAATATGTATGGCTCAGGGCAAGACCCCTGGTTGGTATTTGATTGATGGTTGATTGATGGTTTGATAGACAAACCATCATTTAAAAATCTACATGCGCTTTCCATCTCCCTATTACATACAGTTTTTTTTCAAGTACTGGTTATGGTTCAGTGGAGCGAAAAAAACCAACAACCTTGCAATACCATAAAAAATCTCAGTTGCAACAGAAGTCTGTCTAAAAAAACCATTCTCTTAGAACTTCCATTACACCTGGCTGGCTGAGGGATTCTGGTAGTTGAAGTCCACACATCTTAAAATGGCCAACGTTGAAAAACATGGCTTTATATTTGTTAAATGTGCTTAACAAGTGGAATTTTTGTATTTTATGATGGTTGGCCACCTTTTAACTCTCTGGAAAGGAGCAAAACAGTAGAATAACATTGAGTTTGTCCTCCGTGATTCTTTATACCGATTCTCGACTGTATTCTATAAATTTTATGTTTTTCACACTCCTTAACCTGGGGCTATGACAGAGCAAAATATATGAGGACATTTGCTATCCTGACATGTTTACCCAGAGGAAAAAAACCAACAACTTGGCATCTATCATAGGGAGCCTCCTTCAGACTTCTGCAAGCCATAAAGGGGTCATAATGTAACTCATTCAGTCATATGGTTTTGTAACCCATGACCTTGGAGCAGGGGTGAAATGCTCCCGGTTCGGACCGGATTGCCCGATCCGGTAGCAATGGCGGCGGGTGGTTCGGACAACCGGTAACAAAAATCCCTGCGTCCCCCGCACCCCATGCCCAGCTGAGCCACATGATCATCAGGCTTTTTTTTTTTTTTTTTACTTTTAAAAGCATTTTTTCTACAACCTCTTCCGACGAAAAAATGCTTTTAAAAGTTTTTTTTAAAAAAGTCTCTGATGATCGCGTGGCTCAGCTGGGATCCTCAGAGGCTTTTCAAAGCATTAGAAAAAATGCTTTGAAAAGTTTTTTTTTTAAAAAAGTTGGCCACGGCCACCCCGTCACATTATTCCCCCCCCCACTAAGCCACACCCACAGAACCGGTAGTAACAAATTTTACATTTCACCCCTGCCTTGGAGTAAGTCTCTTGGATCTCAGTGGGATTTACTTCTGCATGTAAAAGCATTTACATCAGCTCAGTCTGTAGGAATTAGGATCAGAGGTGGTTTGGACTGGTGAACCAGTAGCTCCGACAATCAGCTAGCCCCGCCGACCTGCTCCCGCCCTATCCTGTCCTTTATTTCCTGCTTTCTAGCTCATCTCAATCACGTGGCACAGCTGATTTCCCCCCCCCTCGGTGTTCTATTTACCGTTGCTGACTTGGAAGGTGAGCTTCTAAATGCTCCATTTTCAGCACTGCGCTCAAGTGCTTTAAGAACGCACACACACAAAGCATGTGTGTGGACATGAAGCACGCACTCACTGAACCGGTTGGCAGCGTCCTACCACTGATTAGGATAAAGGTAAAGGTACAGGTTTCCCCTGTCCAGTTATATCTGACTCTAGCGGGAGATGGTCATTTCTGTTTCTTAGCTAAGGGAGCCAGCATTGTTCCAAAAATATTTCTGTAGTCATGTGGCCAGCATGGTTATACACCAAAGGCACACAGAATACCGTTACCTTCCCACCAAAGTGGTACTTCTTCATCTACTCTCATTTTCATGCTTTGGAACTGCTAGTTGGATAGGAGCTAGGGCAAGTAATGGGAGCTCACTCCATTGCCTGTTCCAATATTCATGAGTGTTCCAATATCTTAGGGGTTGCCACAAAGAAGAGGGAGTCAAGCTATTCTCCAAAGCACTTGAGTGTAGGACAAGAAGCAACGGATGGAAACTAATCAAGGAGAGAAGCAACTTAGATCTAAGGAGAAATTTCCTAACAGTGAGAACAATTAATCAGTGGAACAACTTGCCTCCAGAAGTTGTGAATGCTCCAACACTGGAAGTTTTAAAGAAGAGATTGGACAACCACATGCCTGAAATGGTATAGGACTTCCTGCCTAAGCAGGGGGTTGGACTAGAAGACCTCCAAGACCCCTTCCAACCTTGTTATTCTGTTCTACATGGTGCCCAGGTCTCGAATCCAAGCTGTCAGCTTTTCAACTGACAAGCTCAGCATCTTTAATCACTGAACCATTGTGTCCCCTACAGCATGTAAGATATCAAAGTAAATGCAGGGGGATTTGAAGAGAACCGGTTGATTCAATTTCCCACCAGAGATAGCAGGTTTTATCTCAAAGATCTCCAAGACTTGATAAGGCCACACATGGAATACTGCATTCAGTTTTGGTCGCCACGGTGTAAAAAAAATGTGGAGACTCTAGAAAGGGTGCAGAGAAGAGCAACAAAGATGATTAGGAGACTGGAGGCTAAAACATTAAGAACGGCTGCAGGAACTGGATATGTCAAGTTTACTGAAAAGAAGGACTAGGGGAGACATGATAGCAGTGTTCCAATATCTCAGGGGCTGCCACAAAGAAGAAGGAGCCAAGCTGTTCTCCAAAGCGCCTGAGGGCAGGACAAGAAGCAATGGGTGGAAATTAATCAAGGAGAGAAGCAACTTAGAACTAAGGAGAAATTTCCTGACAGTTAGAACAATTAATCAGTGGAATAACTTTCCTCCAGAAGTTGTGAATGCTCCAACGCTGGAAGTTTTTAAGAAGATGTTGGATAACCATTTGTCTGAAGTGGTGTAGGGTTTCCTGCCTAACCAGGGGGTTGGACTAGAAGACCTCCAAGGTCCCTTCCAACTCTGTTATTCTATTCTATTCTTTTCTATTTACCGCTGGTTTGAAGAAGTCCAGGCTGAAGCGCTAGAGAACTGCAATTTATCAAAGTATTCAATACATCAGCCTTGGATCTGTTACAGAGGAGGGAAAATACTGCAATGAAAAGGAGGTGCTAAACTTTCGGTAACACAACACGGAATGCTTAGCAACTGGAAAAGGTGAATGCAAAGCCAAGGACTCATCACTGCCCTACAATGAACGGGGGAAGGAAAGAAGGAGGAAGTTTGGGAGAAGAGGGTGAGAAAGGCTGAAACCTGGAAGATTACTGGAGCTGGCAGTTGGCAACCTTGCCTGGAGGACAAAAAAATGCCAGCTGGTGGAAACAAAAGCTGTACTTTCTAGATACTCTTATCAGTTAAACAGATGGGCAGTTTCCCACTTAGGCTGCAGGAAGAGAATGAAAAGGTTGTAAAAAGCCCTGATTTATTGGGCCTCTTGCCAGGAGTTGAATTTGCTTCCTGTAATTAAGTCAGTGGGAGAAAATCTGTATGTTTTCACCCCTTGAGAACAGAGTGTAGTAAGACTGCAAATGACTGGAATGAAGTCCTGCTTAAATGAAAATTACTTGAGAAGAGACAAGGCCTTCACCTCTACACCAGGGAATATGAAGAGAAAGGAAGATTGACCAAGCTCCAACAGACTTCAAGCTGCAGGCAGGGCTGGATCTAATGAAGCCAAGTCTTAAGAATCCAAGAAGAGAAGATAGATAGATAGATAGATAGATAGATAGATAGATAGATAGATAGATAGATAGATAGATAGCTGGATAGCTGGATGGATGGATGGATGGATGGATGGATGGATGGATAGCTAGAGATAGGTGGGTGGGTGGGTGGATGGATGGATAGCTGATAGATAGATAGATAGATAGATAGATATATAGATAGATGGATGGATGGATGGGTAGCTGGATAGATGGATGGATGGATAGATGGATAGATAGATAGATAGATAGATAGATAGATAGATAGATAGATAGATAGATACATACATACATACATACATACATACATACATACATACATACAGATGATAGACGGATGGATAGATATAGATGGATAGACAGACAGACAGACTTAACTGAAGGGAAGTTAGAAAGCCATGAATAGGGAATATCCATCTATCCAAAATGGCCATCCAATCATATATCAGTGGATTGTAACATACCATATGATACCTGGCTAATAAAAAAAATGTTACACAAATAAACAATGACAATCTCACCCAACATCTCAGCTCCATTCCCAATGTTGTGCTTTTGCACAATCAAATCCCATTTGTGGAATCTTGTTGCAATCGCTTAGGGACTTGTTCTTATGCTTGTGCTGCAAAACATCCCTCTTTTATAAAGGAGAAACCAGATGTCCATCCATTTCTTGTTTTGGAAACAGGGTTTGCAAATTGTTTTTCTCTGACTGTGATAAGTTAAGTCTTACACTCTCCATCTCTGACCAGCTGATGGTCTTTTGTGTCTTAGAAGCTCAGAAATGTGGAAGGATCACAAGAAGTCATCAAAGTAGTAGATGAAGTATGTATGCAGTGTTTATTTATTTGATTAGTATAGTCATCTATGTCAGTGGTCCATGGACTACTGGTGGTCCATGAGAAAATTTTGGTGGTCCCCAGAAAAATTATTTGCATTTTTTATATTGCTAAATATAAAAATGCTATTTATCTTTTTAAAAAAATCATATTAGTGGTCCACGGGATTTAAAATTATGAATTTAGTGGTCCCTGAGGTCCGAAAGGTTGGTGACCCCTGATCTATATCATGGTAGTAGCTCTTGGCAACTTACAATATGTGCCTACACTTTTTATTCATCGTTTTAGTATGTATGTGTTATATCTGGAAATTGATAGGAAATCAAGCTGCTGGTTCTTGGACACGTCTTATAATTTTTGGTGAAATTGTTCAGAGAAGGCACACAACAACAGCAGCAAAAAGAGTTCAGAGATCAAAAGGCGCTTGAGATATATTGGCCAATGGTTTTAGCATACGGCTGTTCCTATGTAATTCTTTGAATCAAGAAGCTTCAGTTGATTTTTTGCAATGATGCCTGATAATTCCATTTTACAATTTCAGTCAAATATCTAATAACTGTCTTTGTACATCTTAGAAGTATGGATTAGGTTGGATCTTTCTTTTCAAGCAGCATAGTTGTGTGAATCTATGGTTTGGCTAATGGATAATTCAGTGTACTGTGGGAACCCAGAAGATGGCTTAATTAAATAACCAAGTTAAGATGGGATTTGCAAATGGCGTTAATAGCCATTGTCAAACTCTGAGTAATTGTTAAAACAAATGTTACGACACGAATTTAAGAATCAGAGTTAAATTGATCATCAGCAATGAATAGGAACTTAGCTGTTCGAAAGCATGCAGATGTAAGTGGATTAAATGGATACCACTTTAATGGGAAGGTAAGACTGTTTCATGTGCCTCAGCGTATAGACATGCTGGCCATATGACCATGCAAATGTCTTCAGACAATGCTAGCTCCCTCAACAAGGAAACAGAGATGAACCCCCAACCCCCCAGAACTGTGATGGTGAACCTATAGCACTGGTGCCAGAGGTGGCACGAAGAGCAGTCTCTGTCGGCATGTGTGCCATTGCCAGCTGCTTTTCTGGTTTCCGGTGTGCACGGCCAGCTGGTTTTCGTGGGTGCTGGAAAATGGCCTGAAAACAGCCCAAAACCAGGCCCAAAAAACAGCTTGAAAACGGCCCCCAAAAATGGCCTGAAAACAGACTGAAAAACGGCTAAAAAACAGGCCATCCAGCTGATCTTTGGGGTTCCAGTGCTTATGCACAGTGGTGGGTTCCTCCTGGTTCAGTCCGGTTCGGCCGAGCCAGTAGAGGTGAAGATATGACATCACCGAACCAGTTCTCCCCCCCCCCGCCCTCCCACCCCCCACCCCCCCACGTTATTCCTACCTTTTATTTGGTCCCACCCCCAATCTATTGCTGCCTCCTGAGTCCCAGCTGATGACTAGAGGGAAAAAAACCTGTTTAAACTCTTGCCGCAGGGCTTCAAAGGGCCGCCCTACAGCTGATCAGTGTTAAAAACAAACAAATGAGTTGGATCGTAAGTGCGAGGACTGGTTGTAAGTACGAGGACCTTCCAGAAATGACTGACCAGCTAGCCACGCCCACCTATCACATGACCTCCAAGCCACACCCACAAAATAAGCCACGCCTACAGAACCGGTAGTAAAAAAATTTAGAACCCACCCCTGCATATTTATTTATTTATTTATTTATTTATTAAATTTATATACCGCCCTATTCCTAAGGGACTCAGGGCGGTGAACAGCGAACGATAAAAATACATTCAATACATCCCAGTTTAAAATAAAATCAAAAAAGCAATATAAAGGGAAAGTTAGGCCAGGTGATATATATATATATGCACATGCACATATGTTCTGGTTTGGGCACTTGGTGCCAAAAAGGTTTGCTATCACTGCCCTAGAGTCTGATTGTGACTAGACTGGGGAAACCTTGATGTCTTTAAAACTGTTTTTGAAATAATGATTAAACAATTAAAAAGAAATTTACCGTGGTGGTGAGTCTGGATGTATGATGTTGGCCTGGGAAAGTGCCTCCATGTAAGAGCTATAGTAAAATGTTGGTGGGAATTCTTCAGCGCAGCTGGATCTTAGCTCTCCGATGGAGCCACCGTAGGAAAAACAGTCTGGAGCTGGGGAAAAGAAAAATAATATTGGCACAGTTCCAAAAGGTAGATTAAACAAGGGTCGTTCAGACAAAGAACCTTGGAAATTCTAAATGACAAATAGTTAGGACGTAGCCAGGAATTGTTCTGCCCCAGCTACAGATCCCAAAGAACGCAGCACACACAAAGTCTGTACAAACCTTAGTTTACTAAATTAAATCAGTCTTTTTCAAACAAAGGCTGTTAATTAACTTTATTAACAGCCTACAAGAATCCAAAGGATAAATAATCGTAATCTTACTATGGTTGGCAGAAAGCCCAGAAGCAATTTGCAGGAAACTGATAAGAGAACTAAGATCAGGGCGCAAAGGAAAGTGAACAAAGTTGTTCCCTGCAAATTACTTCAGTCGTCCTCCTTCCTTAAATAGGCTAAGGGAGTGGCCAATTAACCCCAAGCCTTACTCTCAAGGAGACCTCCTCCTGAGGAGCCACTCCTGCCTTTTAACAGTTCTGCACGCTCGTGCATTGAGAAGAGGCTCCTCCTCTTCTTCCTCTTCACTTAATGGAGCTTCTGGAGGTTCTGAAGGCCCTGGCTGAATCCCTGCCTCTGGGACCACATCTTCTCCAGCCTCCTCATTGTTTGACTCGAGTGCCAGCTGCACAGGTGCAACACCACACCAGCCTCCTTGCTGTCAGAATCAGCTACTAGCTGCACAGGCCGCTGACGGGCCATAACAGGAATGCAACTGTTAGGATGAAGTGAGGGCTACAGAAAGGAAGGTCGGAAATATTTACATCTCGTATTACAGATAGTCCTTGACTTACAACTACAATTAACCCCCCCCCCCCCAAATTTTCATTGTTAAGCAAGACAGTTGTTCAGGGAGTTTTGTCCCATTTTATGATCTTCCTTGCCACCTTGGTTGTTAAGTCAGTCACTGCAGCTGTTAAGTTGGTAACATGGTTGTTAAGGGAATCTGTCTTGCCCATTGACTTTGCTTGTCAGAAGGTCGCAAACCCCAGCTCATGGCAACCGTCACAAATACGAGTCCATTGCCAAGCATCTGGATTTGGATCACGTGACCATGGAGATGCTGCAACGGTTGTTAAGGGTGAAAACCGGTCATAAGTCACTTTTTTCAGCACCATTGTAATTTTAAACAATCACTAAACGAATTGGCGGCAAGTCAAGGACTACCTTTATCCAATTCCTAATTTTGAGGGTACCGTTAGAAAGAAAGAAAAAAAAGAAGAAAATATAGAAGATGCTCTTACTGTAGCTGGCATCGCTCCACAGCTGGAGATGTCGAAAGCACTGATTTTTTCGCAGGCTGCCAATCAGGATGGCCACGCAGGATAGAAAGAGGACCACTCCAATGACTACCCCAGCCACAAGCACTGACGAATCCAGCATAATAGTGCCTCGGCTGGTTTCTGTGTAATGAGTAATCTCGCTGATGAAGTTGCTACGGTTCAGCTGGATTTCTATGTAGCAATGAGACAGAAATGGACCCGGTTGAAGAGATCTTACAAAACAGCCCGTCTCACACTTAACACCACAAAAACTAAAGAAATTATAATTGACTTCAGGAGGAAGAGAGATGCACATCTACCACTGTACATAAATGGTGAGGAGGTGGAGAGGGTGGGTAGTTTTAAATTTCTGGGCACTTATATCTCGGAGGACCTGTCATGGACTATGAATGCTAACATGCTTGTGAAGAAGGCACAGAAGAGGCTGTACTTCCTGAGAATGCTCAGGAAGATAAATCTATCTCAACATCTACTTCTGTCCTACTATAGCAGCACCATTGAGAGTATCCTGACATACAGCATCCTTGCATGGTATGGAAGTAGCTCTGTAGTGGACAAAAAAGCTCTACAGAGAACCATTAAAACTGCCCAGAATATCATCAGACTCCAGCTACCAGCCATGGTACATCTTTGAATCTCATTGTTTGAGAAAGTTGCATAACATTCTCAGAGACTCTTCTCATCCTGCTTACAGTCTTTTTGGACTGTTGCCTTCTGGCAGAAGATACAGAACAATTAAAACTCGGACCACACATTTTCTGAATCGTTTTTATCCCAGAGCTATAATTATTATTATTATTATTATTATTATTATTATTATTATTATTATTATTATTATTATTATTTAAATTTCTATACCGCCCTTTTCCAAATAGGACTCAGGGCGGTGCACAGCCAAGGTAAAAACAGAGCATACAAAATTTAAAAACAGTATTAAAATAATTAAATATTTGGCCGTAAATTAAAACAACCCAATTTAAAATCAATTTAAAATTTAACTCAAGCCAGCCCAGTTAGTTGAAATAAATAGGTTTTCAGGGCCCGACGAAAAATCCGGAGGTCTGTTATTGTACGCAACTCTGGGGGAAGGTTGTTCCAGAGGGTGGGCGCCGTCACAGAGAAGGCTCTCCCCCTGGGGGTCGCCAGCCGACATTGTCTGGCGGACGGCACCCTGAGGAGGCCCACTCTGTGCAAGCGTACTGGCCGGTGGGAGGCTATTGGTGGCAGAAGGCGGTCTCGTAAGTACCCCGGCCCTAAGCCATGGAGTGCTTTAAAGGTGGTCACCAACACCTTGAAGCGCACCCGGAAGACCACCGGAAGCCAGTGCAGCTCGCGCAGGAGAGGTGTCACATGGGAGCGCCTCGTCGCCCCCATAATCCCCCGCGTGGCCGCGTTCTGGACCAGCTGGAGCCTCTGGGTGCATCCCAGGGGGAGCCCCATGTAGAGAGTGTTGCAGTAGTCCAGACGGGAAGTGACTAGTGCCTGAGTGACTGTGCGTAGAGAGTCCCGATCTAGAAAGGGACGTAACTGGTGTATCAGGCGAACCTCAACAATGAACTAAAGGGCCACCATCAGTGAGCTGTTGGACAGTATTACTTGGTCTGTTGTGTGAATGTTTGGGTGGTTTAGGGGTGGGGAATTGTGGTGGGTGGGAGTGTGTTTGGGGATTGTTATGTGTGTTGGACCTGGTCTTTGGGTGTTAAGTGAATTTCATTGTATGGGTATACTGTGTATACATGTACAATGACAATATAGTTATTTATTATTTATTTATTTATTAAATGTATATGGCCAGATAAATCTTTGGGGTTTATAGGTGAATTGTAGGAGATGAGCAGGCTCAGTCTGAGGGAGGCGTCAAATGCGTCATCGGTCTCGAGTACCTTCATGCCCACAAGAGATCTTAAATCCAACCCACCTTGAATTCCTTTGACTTTTTATCTATCACCAATTTACTTTGATCGTTAGTAATTCAGATTCTTGTAAAGAGCTTTAGCATGCAATAAACCTGTATATTCATTTGAACTGTGTAGACCCCTGATTTCCTGTGCTTGACATGAATGGACAACATGCCATCAGCTTCAATCAACACAACCATCAGGACTATAGTATTGCTGAATTGTTGCAACTCTCTCCATCCTCGATCATGGGGTTATGTTGGTGGAAATTGGCAGGAGTTAAAGTCCAATAACATCTGGACTTCATGATGAAATCTTTCTGGTTCCCATCAGGACTTGGGTTGAGTTCTCTTTACAGTTTTTAAATTGCCTAATTGTCAAGTATGAGCCTCCCACTCATCTGCAGGAAGTGGACTCAGCTACTTCCTTGATTTAGGCTCAGAGACAATTGACAGGTTTGCACATCACGTTAACCCAAATACTTCAGTTTATACATCACAATGGCTGGCTTTGGGCATCAGCAATTTTGCAAGCCACAATGGTGGATTCACACATTATGCTAAATTTCAGCCCACGACAATATGCCATATTTTTCGGAGTACAAGACGCACCTTTTTCTCCCAAAAAAGAGGGTGAAAATCTGGATGCGTCTTATACTCTGAATGTAGCCCCGCCCAGCTTCTCAAACGGAGGTTTCAGAGGCTGAAAAAAGCACCAGAAATGAAGCTTCAGAAAAAAAGCCTCCAAACAAAGCTTCAGAAAAAAAGCCTAGATCATTTCAGAAAAAACAATTGTCCAATTTCTTCTTAAAATCCTCTAGTATTGGGCCAAGATTAAACGAGATTGGTTTGGTACATTCAGGCATATTAAATGGGCTAACAGAGGCCAAATCTGCTAGGATTTGCGAACGCTTCTCCTTCAACACAAAATGCTGGCTTGCCTATTCTTTTTCCGACAGCTGACATTGCCTTTTATTTTTATTTTTTTGCTGCAGCTACCTGATAACAACCTCCGCCGTTGTGCGCTGACATTCTTATTAAAGAGTCTGAAGGAATCAGATTGGATCGCTACTGACCTGCAACACTCAGAATGTCAGAAGCGAAGAGTTATGTGCCAGGAAAAAAGAGGGTGAGAAATAAATTGTTTCAGATATTTGTGCCTTTAGGGCACGGCGTGGATGTCACAGCCACTTGTAAATGTGCCGTTTCAAATTAGCAGGTAAACACATACAGCCTTCCTATTTTTCACACCACCAACCTGTTTGATCAACATGATAAAATCCCACTGGAGTGAATGAAATTGCTTGGGTGGGAAGCAAGCATTGACATGCATGTCACCGGCTATCACGTTAACTGGGACGGGGCTTCAGGATTCTCAGCCATCCCAGGAAGCAGACTGTGTACTCGATTTACGACCACAATCTAGCCCCAAAATTTTGACTGATAAGCAAGATGGTTGTTAAGTGAGTTTCGCCCCATTTTACAACCTTCCTTATTGCTGTTGTTCAGCGAATCTGGCTTCCCCGTTGACTTTGCTTGTCAGAAGGCATTCACAAAACCCCGGGACACTGCATCCATCATAAGTACATGCCAGTTGCCAAGTGTCTTGAGTTTTGATCACATGACCATAGGGATGCTGCAACGGTTGTGAGTGTGAAAACCGGTCGTAAGCAGTGCTAAAATCTGGACTGGTTTACTACCGGTTCGCTGGCTGCGCAGGAGTGCAAAGTGCGCAGTGCATGTGTGCAATGTGCATGAAATGTATGCTGTGCACGCACGCCTGCACCAGAGGTGGATTTTAGCAGGTTCTGACCAGTTCTGGAGAACCAGCAGCGGAAATTTTGAGTAGTTTGGAGAACCGGTAGTAAAAATTCTGACTGGCCCCGCCCCCATCTATTCTCTGCCTCCCGAGTCCCAGCTGATTGGGAGGAAATGGGGATTTTGCAGTAACCTTCCACTGCCACGCCCACCAAGCCACGCCCACTAAGCCCACATCCACAGAAACGGTAGTAAAAAATTTTGAAACCCACCACTGGCCTGCACAATACGCACCAAAAGGAGGCTTGGGAAGATAAGTAGAACAGCCAAGGGGGTGGGGTGGGGGAGAAGGGGAGATCAGCTGTGTTCCAGAGAACCGGTAGTAAAAAATGCTTTAAAAAAGTTTTTAAAAAGGTTCCCAAGCTCGCATGCCACAGCTGTGATTGTCGGAACCTTTTTTTTAATCTTTTTAAAGCATTTTAAACTACCAGTTTTGGAGAACTAGTAGTAAAAAAAATGCTTAAAAAAAAAATCCGATGATCGAGCGTCGCTCAGCTGATCTTCGGAACTTATTTATTTTACTTTTTTTTATTACCGGTTCGGAGAACCTGCCCGAACCGGTAACATTTCACCCCTGGTTGTAAGTAATTTTTAAGTCAAGAACTATCTGTACTTCTAACCAATGTCTAGGTCCCAATATGGCATTAAACAAAGTATGTCCTAGTAAGAATATTATTAAATAAAACTATAAACTCTTTGCCACTATTCTGGCAGAAAGACTAAAGAAGATTTCACAGGTGTGTGTGTGTGTGTGTGTGTATATATATGTGTGTGTGTGTGTGTGTGTACAGTTAATATCTCGGGTTTCTTCCCGTGTAATTGTAAACATATCCTTAAAAGGGTAGTAGCGACGTTTTGACGAAATCGCATTCGTCATCTTCTGGCTGAAGTTCTCGGTTTGGTGCTTATGGGCAAACTGTGTGATCGTAACTGACGTTTTTCTATGAAAAGAGGCAAAGGTGTATTCTGATTGGTTGACAGTGTTGTTGTATTCTGATTGGCTGATGAAATATATATATATATATTTGTTTTCGTAGATTTTCACGGGTATAGGTATGCAAGTCTTGGCGTATTTGGGTCTTTAACGATTCAATAATATTTAGGACAGTCCTTAGCTGTCTTTTCAGCAGAAAGCTTGCTTGGTCTTCATATATATATGTATATATACATGAAGATACACACACACACACACACACACACACACACACACACACATATACATGAAGCCCAAGCAAGCTTTCTGCTGAAAAGACAGCTAAAGAGATAATGTGAGGACTGTCCTAAATATTATTGAATATTCATAATATCGTAATGAAAAGAGGCCGCCTTAATTATTTTAGATGCAGAGAAGGCCTTTGACAACCTGAATTGGGGCTTTATGTTTAAGGTGCTGGAAGAAATGGACTTTGGAGTGAATTTTATCCAAGGAATTAAAGTGACTTACACGTCAAAGGATGCAAAAATGGTTATAAATGGTGATTTAATTAATTCGTGTGAATTTCAAAAGGGCACAAGACAAGGATGCCTTTTGTCCCCTCTGCTGTTTATTTCGGTTTTGGAAGTTTTGAATAGAGGTATCAGACAAGAAGACAAAATAAGGGGTATAAATATTAAGAAAGAAGTTTATAAATGGAGGGCTTTCGCTAATGATCTGGGTATATTTCTACAGGATCCAAAAAATAATATAGAATGTTTGATGAGGATGTCCTAATAAGAATAGTGGCCTGGATCCAAATTTTATGGTCAGATTGAGTTTGCAGACCAGATTGGCTTGGTTGAATCAAGGCTTATTAGCTGTGCAGAGATTGGTTGGTGCATTTCCACAATCCACAAACTGGTTCAGATATCACAATAGCTATACTCACACCAGCCGTGAAAATAAACACAGCACTTTATACCATGTTATAGATTAACCTTTCAGCTAAACACAACCACTGCATGGATTCTTCACATTGTGCTAAATTCTGCACCTTGGTCAGCTGAACAGACGACAAGTGTGTGAGTTCATACATGTGAAGCCATGCTATCACGACAACCACAGCACATCTCTGTACAGAGTGTGAATTCAGTCAAAGTTGATTTTTTCCCCCCCATCATTGTCTTGGAAGTGGATACTATTTGTGAGGCTGAAACATTATCCCAGCTCATGGTGGCGGCTGTTTTTCCTTTTAACATCTTTAATTTGTTCTAAAAATAAATGAGCCCAATATAAGCTGGCCGAATTTTTTAACAACCTGCTCTACTTCTTTCAAATATATATATAAAAATACATACAGCTGGCTCTTATTACAGGTGATGTTACCAAGCCAACCCTAATCGGGCAAGAAATACATTTGTTTGATTCATCAGCTTTAAATAAAGCCATGCCTCTCTCTTACTGGTAGACTGGCCAAGCAACCTGCATGACAAGGCAGGAACTGGTCTTATGGGGGGAGGGAATGGGAAGCATTTATTAATCGATTATAACCTTTGAAAATATTATTCTACTTTATTGTGTTGTGGCCCGCCAGCGAATCTGACAGCAGATTCGGAGAGTGAGGAGGTTGAGGAGGAACATGGGCCAGTCCTGGAGTCTGGGGAAGGCTCTGATGAGGGCTCTGCGTCAGAGGCAGAGAGGGGGCCAGGGCTGTATGCCAGCTATCAGCTGCCTTCGGAGTCAGACATCAGTGAGGCAGACGAACAGCTGGAGCCTGTTCCCAGGGTGCATATGTGCAGAGTTGCCAGATGATGGGAACAGCTAAAGAACAAGGGTCAACTTGGGAGTAAGGCCACAGGTGGACGATGAATGGCCCCTCCCAGAGGGAATAAAAGAGGAGCGAAAGGGGAGTGGAGTTTGCAGGAGTTCATTGTTGCATTCTTGCAATAATCTTGTATTGTATCTTTTTATTCTTGATGAATGTATTTTATCCTCCTTATGTACGCTGAGAGCATGTACACCTAAGACAAATTCCTCGTGTGTCCAATCACACTTGGCCAAGAAAGAATTCTATTCTATTCTATTCTATTCTATTCTATTCTATTCTATTCTATTCTATTCTACTGTGGCTAAAGCTACATTTTTGAAAATCTACTTCGGGCTAGATTTTAAAGAAAACAGTATAGCATAAGAGAAGAAGAAAGTTATATTTGAAAGAAAACGCTGCACCAAGAGTGCATTAGAGAGAGAGAGAGAGAGAGACAAAAATAGTTTTTCGACTCAAGCTGTCTCTTAGCACCACACTAGTAAAATGGAATGTTTGGCAGGCAGGAAGAAATGGGCAAATAAAGAGTCTAGTGCAGGGGTCTGCAACCTGAAACACTCAAAGAGCCATTTGGACCCGCTTCCCACAGAAAAAAAAACACCGGGAGCCACAAAACCTCAGTGGGTGTAGCCAACTCGACGTCACTCACTTTCACTGGTCACATGACCCCCCCTAGCCACGCCTACCCAGCTGGTCATTAGGGCAGAGAACCAGTTGTTAAAAAACAACAGGAACCACAAAATCCTTTTGACATCTCCCTCTCTCCCTCTCTCTCCCCCTCTCTCTGTATCTCTCTGCCTCTGCCCCGGCCACTTCTCCATCCCCTGCCGTCACCCTTACCTTCTCAGGCTAGGTGAGGAGTGACTGGGAGGGGAGGGCGAGGGGTGGGGCCAGCCAGTG
The DNA here is from genome assembly GCA_022577455.1 of Arizona elegans. NCBI lineage: Eukaryota > Metazoa > Chordata > Lepidosauria > Squamata > Colubridae > Arizona > Arizona elegans. The sequence continues at coordinate 9,502,764 of JAKOOJ010000014.1, forward strand.
GTGGGATCATCCAACAGGGAGCCACAGCAGAGGGCCCAAAGAACCGCATGCGGCTGACACCTGGTCTAGTGGTTAGGGAAGAGCTAAGAAATTTATTTCAAACATTGAAAGCATTTAGTTGGCATACTTGCAACATGGCTATTATAGGAGCTTTACTTGTCTCACGGAAGGCCAGTTTGGTGTAGTGGTTAAGGCACCGAGCTAGAAACTGAGAGACTGCGAGTTCTAGTCCCACCTTAGGTACAAAGACAGTTGGGCCAGTCACTTTCTCTCAGCCCTAGGAAGGAAGCAATAGCAAACTGCTATGAAAATCCTACCAAGAAAACTTCGGGGACTAGTCGACGCAATTGCCAGGAGTCAATAAGTTGAAGGCATGCACTTGTGCACAACACACAACCACACACACACACACACACACCTGTTCAAAAAGAAATACCTATGGTAAGTACAGCCAGACACACTCAACATCTAAGTTCATAAAGACAAACTATCTCCTTGCCAGCGAGACTTTTCGGACAATCAAAGGCAATGGGACAAAATAAACATGATGCTGGAGTCTCTCAACGTTTTATTTAATTTTGAAATTGAAAGTATCTTTAAAAAAGAACAGTCAGGTAGGGAAGGCAGCGTGCCGGGTGCTTAAGGGCTCCATGTTACTTAATCGTTTGCCAAGATACTGGATGGGTTTGGAGAGAAAGTAAAGTTGCAACAATAAAGAAATTTGGCATTGGAAGGCAGCCAGAGTCATTGATTGAGATGGACAGGTATATAAATGAAATAAAATAATAAACAAATCAGGCAAGCAAGCAAACAAGCCAGCTAACTTCTTGGAGAGTTATGCATATTATAACTGAATAATAAAGAATTGAAGTAAACATTACTGCAGGTTATCTCAAGTGCCATCCTTGGATGAACTGGCAGGGCATCAGTTAAATAAACAAGCACAAACAAATTATAACACGGTGGCCCAGCTTTACAGACATGCTTATAATACTTCCTGGACCCAATGCAACCTGACAGTTCTAATGACCCCAACTCCCTCTGCTGCTGGTGCTAGGATCCTTCTGAGGTCTGCCTTCACATTTCCTTCATATCAATCTGTTCCTGGTTCAAATACAATTTTCATCCTCAGCTTTTCAATCAACTGCTTAATGAAAAGATAAGCGTGGTCAAGGTGCAGATGGTCAGCAGAAATGGAAGGGAAAAAAAAAAGGTTCTACTCTCATTAGCAGCGGTTCAAAGGAGACCATTCCAGGAAATACTGCTGTTAGGGTTCTTCTTGAAATAACCAGGGAGAGGAGGGATAATTTCTTCCAGAGAAAAACAGACATTTTATGCCAAATTATAGGATAGGCAACATTTAGAATTCTTCGAAAATCGGATTTGTCACAGTATAATTTCCCAAATTTGGAGATACGACGCCAGCACAAGAAAATGAGGCATGATATGGCCTGTAAATTAAGATAATTAAATTTTCTTAAATGAGCTCCTATGCCACCAGCCTCTTTATAAATAAGAAAATAGCAGAGAGAATCTATGCTAGAACTTTCTTCTCAAGTTGGCTTTTTTCCAGATGTGCTGGGACTCAGTTCCTAGAAGCTACATGTGGAAGTCTTCATTTCATTCATTCATGAATGAAGATCTTTGGAATAGTTAAAGACTGCGAAGTGAAATAGGTAATAGTGATAGGTAAATCTCCCCATAATTACAAATACGAGGGATAAAGAGATGTGTGTGAAAGAGAGGTAGATATTAACAGAGGGGAAAAAATGGAGATCACAAGAAAATGGAGGCTCCTAGTAAATTTCATGAATTGGTGCACTAAACTTTTCTGGCAATATCACTGAAGTGGTTTAGCATGACCTTCCTCTGGGATTTTTTTTTTTTTAATTTCTCCCTTTATCTTACATATCTGGTAATCTCCCATCCAAATAGATACTAAGCTGAGTTTGTGAGCACAGCCAAAGTTGGCCTGCTGAGATGTTGAATGGTTCAACTTGCAGGTGCTTTTTCAGGAGACAACTGGGCTTTCCTTGCTTTTTCTTTGAAGATGTTTTGCTTATTATCAAAGAAGAAGCTGCTTCAGCTCTTCTGAGTGGATGGTGGGGAATGGAAGGATTTATAGTCCTTGCAGACAGCTGGTCCTTTGCATCCTTTTAGAGAGTCGTTGAGACACTTGGAGGTTTATCTGTGTCCTCAGGGTCAGCTGAGTAGTGCAAGTGTTCCTTTAGTCAACAATTTTTCTCTGGAAATCCGTTCATATTCCCACACCATTCGAAGGGTGCATGGCTAAAAGTCTGGAGATTCTCAAGTCATCCAGATGTTTCAACCTCCAAATGCCTCAACTACAGCTGGTCATTTGTGTTCTCTTTAGAGAGTCGTTGAGGCCACTTGGAGGTTTATCTGTGTCCTCAGGGTCACCTGAGTAATGCAAATAGGTGTGGAGCCTTCTTGCAAATGACCAGCTGTCTCCAAAGGGTATAAATCCTTCCATTCCCCACCATCCAGTCAGAGCTGAAGAAGCTTCCTGGATGAGAAGCGAAAAGTCTTCAAAACAACAACAACAAGAAAAGTCCAGTTGCCTCCTGAAAAAGCACCTTTGGGACAACCATGACCTGGATGACTGAGAATCTCCATAGATTTGCAGGTTATAGGTAAATGTACTGTCCGAGGTGCTGAACTGACTTAATTCCGTACCTACTGCATTTAACCAACTTATTTCACTCTTCCTTCTGGCTGCCATATCCAAAATGTACCACAACTCTCATCTGATGTTATTACAGTCAAAACATTGGCTTTGTTATTGATTGGATGTTGATGGCTTCCTCTATTTTTAACGTTATTACACATGTTGTATGCCTACTCTATAGATTTAAAATCCCACTAATAAATTGCCCATTTGTTCAAAGCCTTTCAGCTAGTTTTCTGCTTCCATATACATTAAGGCTCATAGACTAAGCTTAACTTGGCTTTTCCTCTCCCCAAATGGAGACCACCAGCAGGAAGAGACCACCCATTGAGATCAACCCGAATAATAGTTACTGAATTAGTCCATTTTCTGAGTCTGCATAGGATACTGAACCAAATGGTACTCAAAGGAACAGCTATTATATTTCATCTTGACTGGTAGTTGAACTAGAAGGCTCAGAGCCTGAAATTCAAGGGCGCAAATGCAAGAAAAGCTATAAACTTTATAACTCAAGCCATCCTATCTACCTACCTACATGCTCCAAATCCAGATTATGTCTCTTCCTCTTACTTTTTTTTTTTTCACCGTTGAATATTTAATTGGCAATGATGAGAAGCAAAGCTATTTCCTGGATGCTAAAGTAATTTCTTCAAATATAATAGGAATTGTGAGAGTAATAACAAACTTAGTCTGAGCTTTCATCTGTTCTCAGTAGTGAGGTAAATTTAAGTTTTGGAGTGCTGCCATATGAGACTATATATAATAACATGGAAAAGATGTTTGGATCTGATGAAATACTTGCATTCAAATCCAGAGTTCTTTTCCCATAGTAGCCAACCCAAATGTCTCTTTCAAATCTGCAAGCTTCTGATAAATAGAATGTATACATTAAAGTGTTTCTCTATTTGAAAAAAAAAGAAAAAGGAAGCTATGTACTGAAAATTAAATGTCTTACTTTTATGTAATACTGGATGAGGCATTGCTTGACACCGAGGTGCCTTTATTGAAATGGGCCAGGGGCTTTGTTTCTGACTTCACCCATTATAATTCTTCCAAATATATTGAAACCTTTTAAGTCAAACAGGCACACATACAGGGAACCACATCAGTAAAGCTAACCAGGGATAGCATGATTAACACAGCTCTAACACTGAATAAATCCCGCTTTTACCAGCATTTTACCCTTAGAATAACATTTAGACACGGTGGCGCAGTGGTTAGAATGCAGTACTGCAGGCTACTTCTGCTGCCTGCCGGCTGCCTGCAATTTGGCAGTTCAGATCTCACCAGGCCCAAGGTTGACTCAGCCTTCCATCCTTCCGAGGTGGGTAAAATGAGGACCCAGATTATTGGGGGCCATAGGCTGACTCTGAAAATCGCTTAGAGAGAGCTGTAAAAACACTATGAAGCGGTATATAAGTCTAAGTGCTATTGCTATAAGCCCTTACAACCCAAACTGGCTGTACTGAGAACATTATTTCTAGAGTCTTGAAAATGATGTCAGGGAGCACCGCGTATATCCCTTGCAGTTCTCTCTTACTACCCGATAGGATGCCTGCCCACCATACTTTAAAAAAGTATTTAAACCCCGCCCCCCCAATTAGGAAGCTGACATTCTGCAGAGCACAATGTCCTTGTACGTCACTGTTTCTTCTAGTAATGAAAATATAGGTAGTCCTTGACTTAATGACCACAATGGAGTCCAAAATTTCCACCGCTGAGCAAGTTAAATGTGTTTTGCCCCTCCTTGCTCTTCCTTTCCACCATTGTTAAGTGAGTCACTGCAGTTGTTAAAAGTTAGTAACATGGTTGTTAAGTGAATCGGGCTCCCCCCCTATTGACTTTGCTTGTCAGAAAGTTCGCAAAAGAGGATCCCATGACCCTGGGACACTACAACAGTCATAAATACATGCCAGTTGCCAAGCATCCAAATTTTGATCAAGGGACCATGGGAGTGGTGAAATTCAAGTTTTTTTTACTACCGGTTCTGTGGGCGTGGCTTGGTGGGCATGGTATGGCTTGGTGGGCGTGGCAGGGGAAGGATATTGCAACATCTCCATTCCCTCCTCACTCCAGGGGAAGGATACTGCAAAATCCCCATTCCCTCCCCACTCCAGGGGAAGGATATTGCAAAATCTTGCTGGTTCTCTGAACTATTCAAAATTTCTGCTACCGGTTCTCCAGAACCTGTCAAAACCTGCTGGATTTCACCCCTGGACCATGGGGATGTGACAACGGTTATGTGAAAACGAAGTCAGAAGTGACTTTGAACAGTCACTAAATGAATGGTTATAAGTCAACGAATACCTGTTAGCATCTTTAGAAAATTTAAATAACCGGTGATTTCAGCCAGCTTTGTTTGCAAGCAGGTCCATTATCCAAGGTTTATTTATTTTTTTTTTTACAACACGTAAATTGATCCAGTGTATTTAAAAGCATTCTGAAGGATAACACGGGATGACCTGAGCCTGTGCAATAACCATGCTGTGAATGTAGAAATCTCCTTTACCAGAGTGCCTATTGACCTGCTGTCAGACTTTCTGAAAAGACATGGACTCCTGCCTTATCAAGTCTGGCATTATCCAAGTATAAAATGTTCTGTCTTAAAAGGAATGGGTTCAGGATAAAAGGTTGAGAAGCCTCTTTTATAGCGCAGGCAATTGAAATTGGTTTAAGCCTTGAAAATGCCAATTGCACTACAGAAGATGAAGATAAGATTGGCAGCCTAAATCACGTTTGGGCTAAGGTTCAGCATCCGACACTAGTCAATCACACCAGATTTAGGATTTCATTAGATGAAGTCAAAGCATGGTAGTCTTTCCTGGTTGGTGGTCCTTATTAGCCAGAGGTCTTCAAACTTGGCAGCCTTAAGACTTGTGGACTTCAACTCCCAGAATTCTTGTGGACTTCAACTCCCAGAATTCTTGTGGAATTTTGGGAATTGAAGGACTCCCAGAATTCCACTTGTGGACTTCAACTCCCAGAATTCTCCAGCCAGCTATGCTGGTTGGAGAATTCTGGGAGTCGAAGTCCACAAGTCTTAAAGCTGCCAAGTTAGAAGACCTCTGTTATTAGCTGATCTTCTGAAACAAATCGCTTTTAGATAGTGGAGTTTCTGTTTAGGGTCACTGCCGTAACCCAACACTTTCTTTGCAAGACCATTTGAAACCGCATGAGACTTCCAAGTAGACCAAGGCTCTCAAGATCACCAACAGGGAAGATACATTGCTGAGAAGGAGTGTGCAAGGAGCAAAGATGATTGTGCACCCATATTGGAAATACATAGCAAACAAGCTTAGCAACTTCTGAAAAAACAGGCCTTTCCGCCCAAATAATCCATCCTTATCACACAATAGGTAAAGATAAAGGTTCCCTTCGCACATATGTGCTAGTCGTTCCCGACTTTAGGGGGCGATGCTCATCTCTATTTCAAAACTGAAGAGCCAGCGCTGTCCGAAGATGTCTCCGTGGTCATGTGGCCGGCATGACTAAATGCCAAAGGCACACGGAATGCTGTTACCTTCCCACCAAAGGTGGTCCCCATTTTTCTACTTGCATTTTTTACTTGCTTTCGAACTGCTAGGTTGGCAGAAGCTGGGACAAGGAACGGGAGCTCACCCCATTACGTGGCACTAGGGATTCAAACCTCTGAACTGCTGACCTTTTGATCGACAAGCTCAGCGTCTTAGCCACTGAGCCACCACGTCCCAATTTCCAAAAAAACAGGCCTTTCCACCCAAATAATCCATCCTTATCACACAATAGCCTTTAGTAAATATGGACTAGGAAAAGCACTCGCAGATCCTGAAATGTTTTCCTACAATTGTATTTCTCTTTGCTATTGTGCATTATAGTTTCTGAGAGTCTGCTTAGCATTGCAATGGTTGAATACTTTTGTCTTTTCCTTCCTCTCTCTTTATAAGTTAACATTTATAAATGCATGTTATCTGGCCTAGAGCTGCTTCTCATTATCGAATGTTTGGCTGGAAGTCACTTCTCATTATGCAGTGCTTCTAGCAGGGATGACAAAATCCCTTGGCAACCACACTATTTGGATAAAGCTCTGCTTGTAAACTCTGCGCTATCACATTATTTATACATACTTGTGTGCGTGCATGTGTAATGCTGAGTATTTTTCCAAATTCTCCACTTAAGAAAAAGAAATCAGAAGATCCGAGTAGAGGTTGAGAAATGCCTCGCTCGGTAATTACCAGACATGGAAAGGATCCTGGAATTGTAGAGTCAGCAATGAGAAATGACTGCCGAGATAGATAGATAGAAGATAGATAGATAGATAGATAGATAGATAGATAGATAGATAGATAGATAGATAGATAGATAGACCAGACAGACAGACAGACAGCAAATGCAATTTCAAGCTGCATCAACAGAAGGAGCGCTTCCAAATACTAAATTAATCAATTCACCTTGACTAATCTCGGGGACTAAATTTCAGCAACTTGAACTCAACCCAGTTCAAGAGAAAAGCAATGAAAACAATCAAAGGACAAGGAATTAAGTGCCGGGGAAACCTTTTAGGAGCAACTGGATATTGAAGAGAAAGCCTTGAACAGAAAAGGAAGAGGGGATTGTTGGACCTTACAAAAAAGCAAGACGGGAAGAAAATTGACGTGTTTTGAGTTGTGGTGCTCCTGCTTATTCTTTGGACAGCAAAGGCAACCAACAAGCAAGCACTGGAGTGGTTAACATCAAACATGAACCGTGGTAGCACAGTGGTTAGAATGCAGTATTGCAGGCTAACTCACTGCTCACTGCCAGGAGTTCGATCCTGATCAGCTCAAGGTGGATTCAGCCTTCCATCCTTCCAAGGTCGGTCAAATGGGGACTCAGATTATTGGGGGCAATATGCTGACTCTGTAAACCACTTAGAGTGGGCTATAAAGCACTAGGAAGCGGTATATAAGTCTAAGTGCTATTGCTATGTCACTAGAAGGCAAAATTATGAAACTGTATCTTGTTTACTTTGACTGTGTCATGCGGGAGAATTCACTGGAGAAAGCAATTATCTTTGGAAGAGTTAGCGCTAAAAGGAAACCAGGCCACCAAAGAATATGGTGGTTGGACGCCATCAAAGCTGAGACCAGCCAGAGCATAGAAAAACTCAAAGAAGTAGCGCAAGATCGGAAGATGTGGAGTGATTTGAGTCATAGAAATGCCAAGAGTCAGACACGGCTAAATGGATAACAACATCATCCAACACAGTTCTGGGCTGCATAAACAGAGGGATAGAATCAAGATCACGTGAAGTGTTAATACCACTTTATAATGCCATGGTAAGGCCACACTTGGAATATTGCATCCAGTTTTGGTCGCCACGATGTAAAAAAGATGTGGAGGCTTTAGAAAGAGTGCAGAGAAGAGCAACAAAGATGATTAGGGGACTGGAGGCTAACACATATAGAGAACGATTGCAAGAACTGGGTATGTCAAGTTTAATGGAAAGAAGGACTAGGGGAGACATGATAGCAGTGTTCCAATATCTCAGGGGCTTCCACAAAGAAGAAGGAGTCAAGCTATTCTCCAAAGCACTTGAGGGTAGGACAAGAAGCAATGGGTGGAAACTAATCAAGGAGAGAAGAATTTAGAACTAAGGAGAAATTTCCTGACAGTTAGAACAATTAATCAGTGGAACAACTTGCCTCCAGAAGTTGTGAATGCCCCAACACTGGAAGTTTTTAAGAAGATGTTGGATAACCATTTGTCTGAAGTGGTGTAGGGTTTCCTGCTTGGGCAGGGGTTGGACTAGAAGACCTCCAAGGTCCCTTCCAACTCTGTTATTCTATTCTATTCATTATCACTATTCAAATGCTAGATAGGTTGTCATATAGAAAAAAAGTGGAGACTGTGTCTCTGCGATCCCATAATGCAAGACGCAGAATAAATTCTCAGCAGGCAGAGTCTGGAAGAATTTTAATAGTAACAGCAGATTGACAGTATAGCCAATTATGTGCCTTTCTCTAGTTCAGGTTTCTCAATAGTAACTGCAGAGTGACATTGTAACCAATTATCTTCCTTTTACTACTGCAGCTGCCATGCTCGAGTAAAGGCTGAACAGAGACTAGTTGAAGATGCTTTAATTTGGACTTCCTGAAGTGTGCTATGGGCTACTTTTGACCTAAACGGTCTTTCTCATTTGCGGAATGCTACGATCCACCGTACTTCTCCTCTAGCTGAAAGTGGATGAAGTGATGAATTCCATTCATACTTTATTGTTCAGTTTGAGAAGAAAGGATATAAATGGATAAATGCATTTTTTTAAAAAATAACAACAAGGAAGAACTGAATCTATACCATGACCATGACACACAGACTGTCAAAAAAACAACAAAAAAACCAAAAAAACCCACAAAAAACCTGTACAGAAGAAGGATCCCATCTTTTACCTAAGATAATTTTCCTAAACTTTTTACTACCGGTTCTGTGGGCGTGGCTTATTTTGTGGGTGTGGCTTGGAGGTCATGTGACTAGGTGGGCGTGGCTAGCTGGTCAGAGTCATTTCTGGAAGGTCCTCGCACTTACAACCAGTCCTCGCACTTATGACCCGACTCATTTGTTTGCTTTTAACACTGATCAGCTGTAGGACGGCCCTTTGAAGCCCCGCAGCAAGAGTTTAAACAGTTTTTTTCCCTCTAGTCATCAGCTGGGACTCAGGAGGCAGCAATAGATTGGGGGTGGGACCAAATAAAAGGTAAGAATAACATGGGTAGGGTGGGGGGGAGAACCGGTTCAGTGACGTCATATCATCACCGCTACCGGCTCGGCCGAACTGGACCGAACCGGGAGGAACCCACCACTGGATTACTTTCTTTAGATCAACACTATCAACCAGCAACCTACAATGAAGGTTGTCGAAGTTGTGGTTTCTTTTCAAGGAAATCTATCCCAACACTCAACAAATCAAATCTTTTGTGACCGACATTCGAATGGACCGTGTTGCTACTCTGTCTCCCACATTGTTTCATGTCTATGCACTTTATAGAGGAAAAAATGCTCTTACCCAAGGTCACAATTCTGTTTTCTACATTACAAAGTACAGAAGACATGACACACTGCATTTGTAACTTCACCGTTGCTAACATATCATTTCCCTTGACCAAGAAGCCCTCGTTTAAAATTCTGCTACACTTAACTGCAAGTAAGGCGGAATAATTAAATACCATTAAAAGGTAATTAATTTGCATTAAGTAACCTTGAGTATACGCTTAATATGCCTCATTTGCAAAAGTACTCCCAACTGTTTAACCTCCTTGACTTGCCTTCTTGCAAAGACACTGTTCTTTATGCATTTTTAAAATACTCTTAATGGTTTGAAAACCCACCAGATGTAGCTTCATTCGGATGTTTTGCTACTGATGAGATCTGATGGGTGTTTTTAATCTGAACATCTCTGCTCCCAGACAGCTAGCATGTTTTGAGAAAGATAGGGTTAACCTAACCTCATCTAACCTTCCTAAGGTGCCCAGTTTTCTTTATGCAGAGGGCTTTTGATATGGAATAGAACAGGAGTCTTCAACCTTGGCAACTTTAAGACTTGTGGACTTCAACTTCCAGAATTCCTCAGCCAGCAAAGCTTTAAGACTTGTAGACTTCAACTTCTAGCTTTGCTGTCTGAGAAAATTCTGGGAGTTGAAGTCCACAAGTCTTAAAGTTGCCAAGGTTGGAGACCTCTGGAATAGAATATGAACCCTCTGCAATGTTCTGGAAGTTGACTCTGCTTCTTCTTAATGTTCTTCTCAACAAAATATTCAAGGAACAGCTCACTAAAGGTTGACATCGTTTTAAGCCTAGCCACCCGATAGCCCAACGCAACTCCATCCTGTGATAAGTAGCAGAAATCTCAGCTGAATGGCTCTGTGTGAACCACCATGCTTGATGCACCCAAGGGGATCAAATTCACCTGAACATGTCACTGGGATGGAGACTTGATCTTTGCCACAGTCCTTCCTGTAGTAGCAAAAGCAGCCAATTCATCAAGCAGAAGCTATCCCCACACTGAAGTCTTTCTTTTCTGCAAGGCAGGAAATTCTTCTCATCTAAAAAAAAGAAAAAAAAAAGAAGAGGAGGGAAAGAGAGATTAAAAAAAAAAAAGTCAACAGCAAGCAGAGTAACATGTGCATTAGGAAGACCCCAGTTTTCTTGCAAACTTAATGCTTGGGGTTTTTTTTATGGTATCCAAGAGCAATAAATAAATGGGGTTATTTTTCCTTTCTCAGTGGATGGGAGCTAATCTAGTCTGGAAGTCAACATTGAAATTATGTTCATTTAAATGATGTCTATTTCTTTCCCCCGATCTTTCCCCTATTCTCTTCCACTGCTGTATGGACATCTGTTAAGGCTGGCCAAGAAGGAATGCTATGAAGGGATTTTAAGATGGCCAAATCATCCTGTGACGTTCATTGTATTGTTTGTGGTAAGAGTAAACCATTCAAGCCTGAATGTCTAGGGAGATTCTCAATCATCCAGGTTATGGTTGTCCCAGAAACACTTTTCCAAAAGGGAACTGGACTTTCTTAATTTTTTTCCCCTTGAACTGAAGACGCTTCTTGGATGAGAAGTGAAACATTTTCAAGGGAAAAAAAAACCCCAAGAATGTCCACTTGTCTTTTGGAAAAGCATCTTTGAGACATTCAAAGTATTTCAAACTCCTGCTGCATCAGCCTTCCCCAACCTAGTGCCTTCCACATGTAGTGAGATGTTGGTGGCAAAATATATGCCGGAAACAAAGGTGTGCTAGTTTTGAGGCTGACCCCCTTTTTCCTGATGATCTCCTAAACCGATGATTCTCAATTTTGGTGACTTTAAGATGAGTGGACCATCTCCCAGAATTCCCCAGCCAGGCATCTCTATCTGTTGTGGCCTGTTGGCCGCTGGCCCCTCCAGCAGCCGAATCAGAGGAGGAGGAGGTGTGGGAGTCAGGGCCATCATCAAGGTAATCTGAGAGCTCCGAGGGGGAAGAGGGAATGGAGCTGGCAGAGAGAGAGAGAGAGACAGGGACAGAGCCTGGGCCATCCGTCAGCCCTCAGATGGAGAGTCAACAGCCTCCAGGTCTGGAGGTGGCTGATGAGGAAGAGGAGGAACAGCTGGGTCCAGTGCCTGACGTGCGGATACACAGAAAGCAGAGGAGAGGAGAGCAGGTGAAATCTATGGGCCGATCCTTGGGACGGAAGAGCCACTACTGCTAGCAAAGCCCCACCCTAGCTCTGGGGATAAAAGGCAGGGGGTGGAGATGAAGGAGCCTGATTGGCGTAGGAGGCTAATGCCTCCTACTAAGGCAGCATTTACCATCCAGCTGCCTGCAATTGCTGCAGGTTCGAATCTCACCAAGGCTCAAGGTTGACTCAGCCTTCCATCCTTTCTAAGGTAGGTAAATTGAGGACCCAGTTGTGGGGGCAATAAGCTGACTTTGTATAAATATACAAAAGGATGAAGGCTATTGCTTAACGCACTGTAAGCCGTCCTGAGTCTCCGGAGAAGGGCGGCATATAAAAATAAATAAAAATAAAAAATAAAATAAATAAAATGAATAGGTGTGGCAGACAACTATTCATCTCCCTGCCGGACAGACTGGTTAGCCTGCTGTGTGTGTGAGAGAGACTTTTTGCCAGGGCTGCTGGGGCTCCTAATAAAGGGAACATTTATTTAACTATAAAGGGTTTGTTGTGTTTGGCAGCCGGGTCAGAACACAATGCTTATGCTGGCTGGGGAATTCTGGGAGTTGAAGCCCACACACCTTAAAAGTTGCCAAGGTTGGGAAACATTACTCTAACTTGCAAGTAGAAAGATCTTCTCACATCTCTACAGATTCCTGGGCTTTGATATAAGATTAGGGCCAGAATATACACAAATCTTTGCTTTGTGTACTGCCTAGCTAATTCCCTTAAGGCCCAGGTTGAAAATATGCCAGCAATCTACTTTGCTCCCAGCTCTGGTGGTCTCCAAGAGACGCTTGCCCGGTTTTGCTAATGGTTCTTGTGGTTCGGAAGGCAGCACGCTTAAAGAGCCTTCAGCAGCTTCAGCTTGGGAGGTCTGACAGGAGCTTACAGTTTATTTTGCTATAAAGGCAGCAAAGAGAGGACACATGCGTTGCCTCTATTATCTGTTATCATGGCATCGCTTGAATCCAAGGAAATGTATACATATGCACTGCAAGATAATACAAACAGACTGATGCAGTGGCTTTGAGCATAATTCAGCATAATCCTGCTCTCTTTTATTTAGATGGAGTGCCTCCTCCTAAACTTTGAATGTTGACTCAATGTTGAATGTTGAGGCTAAGCCTTATCCTGTATAACAAACCATAGTTCTTTTATTTTTTTTAAAGGAAGTATACATTAAACTTTAAACACATTACAAATAACTCCTTTTGAAAAAAATGAAAAACAATGCTATTACTTTGTAGCATTAAATATAAGCTTTGGGACTACACAACTGTATCGGAGTTGTGTTAAACACAACGGGCTTTAAAGAAGAAACCTAGCCATCTGTCCATCCATCTGTCCATCCCTTCATTCATCAAATATTGTGAAAATAACCCTTTCAAACAGTGGTGGGTTTCAGCAGGTTCTGACCAGTAGCGGAAGTTTTGAGTAATTCAGAGAACCGGTAGTAAAAGTTCTGACTGGCCCCGCCCCCAACTATTCTCTGCCTCCCGAGTCCCAACTGATCGGGAGGAAATGGGGATTTTGCAGTAACCTTCCCCTGAAGTGGGGTGGAATGGAGATTTTTTTTTTTTTAATTTGATTTATATGCCGCCCTTCTCCGGAGACTCAGGGCGGCTTACAATGCGTTAAGCAATAGCCTTCATTCTTTTTACAGTATCATTCCCCTGCCATGCCCACCAAGCCATGCCACACACATCAAGCCACACCCACAGAACCGGTAGTAAAAATTTTTGAAACCCACCACTGCTTTCAACTTGAATTAATGGAAGGCTATTCTTCCCACTTTGGTGGGAAGGTAATAGCGTTCCGTGCACCTTCGGCATTGAATCATGCCGGCCACATAACCATGGAGACGTCTTCAGACAGCGCTGGCTCTTCGACTTTGAAAAGATGATGAGCACTGCCCCCTAGAGTCGGGAACGACTAGCACATATGTGCGAGGGAAACCTTTACCTTTATCTATTCTTCTACAAAGTCAGGCAGGAAGAAAAAGGAAAGCCCAACCTGTATCCTGATTTGCAAAAGAGGGGTTTCTTAGATTAACCATCTGGATAGCACTCAAAACATTTTTAATTTGATGTTTTGGTGTCATTCTTTTGATAGCCAAAGGCCCATGCTAATCAGCATAATTGTTCATGATTTATCATTTTTCTTATGCTGCTGCTCCAGCAGAAAATGCTTACTACCCCCTCCCTTACATTTCTCCGTATCACCCACTCTGACGGCACATGCTTCTCAGAAAGCCATAAGCATGTACATGCCTGGCAGCACAGTTTTGCGTAAGACCTGCAATGAAATAGTTTTTTGTGCTTTTAGCATGCAGGGGATAATGTTCTTGGAGAATCTAAATCATTAGCTGCCCAACTAAAAGTTTAATTTCAGTAACGGGGACATTTCCTTTACTAGCACGAAACCCTCTCCCTGCTAAGTAATTAGCTACTTCTTTCCTTTTATTATTTTTTTTGAGTCATTGCCGACTCCTTGTGATTGCCTAGAAAAATCCCTGCAGTTTTCTTGGTAGGATTTTCGAAACGCTTTGCCACTGACTGCTTCCTAGGGCTTAGAGAGAGAGAGAGAGAGGGGTGAAAGTCAGCAGGTTCTGATAGGTTCTAGAGAACCGGTAGCGGAAATTTTAAGTAGTTCGGAGAACCGGCAAAATACCACCTCTGGCTGGCCCCCGAGTGGGGTGAGAATGGAGATTTTACAATATCCTTCCCCCAGGAGTGGGGAGGGAATGAGAATTTTGCAGTATCCTTCCCCTGCAGTGGGGTGGGAATGGAGATTTTGCAGTATCCTTCCCTTGCCATGCCCACCAAGCCACACTCAGAGAACTGGTAGTAAAAACAATTTGGATTTCACCACTGGACTCATCCAAGGTCATCCTAGTGACTTTGTATCTAAGGCAGGAGCAGAACTCATGGTCTCCCAGTTTCTAGGTCAATATTTCTCAAACTTTGACAGAGAGGTGGACATCAACTCCTAGAATTCTCCTGCCAGCAAGGATGGACAGTTCACATGTGAAGTTCAACTCCAGGATGCTGGCTGGGTAATTCTGAGAGTTGAAGTTCACCTATCTGAAAGTCGCCTAAGATTGAAAAAAAGAATCTGGGAGACGGTGAAATCTAGTCCTGCGTTAGGCATGAAGCCAGATGGGTGACCTTGGATCTGTCCCACATATCTCCAAGTTGCTAAGCTTGAAAAAACACTCCTATCTTGATGTCTTAACTACTGCACCGAACTGACCCTCATAACACAGCTGCAAAAGGACATTTAAACATTTCTGAGAAGATTCAGGTGCCAGGGGTTTTCCATGCCTCTCCTTTCTATGTCCCTCAAACCCTTATCTCCCATCCTGTAAGGGTTTTTAATCAAGGGAGGGAGGGAGAGAGAGAGAGAGAGAGAGAGAGAGGGAGAGAGAGAAACAGTTTGGAAGTGGGCTGCAAAAGCATTGTTGGAGAGGTATGAAAGCTAATGCTTGGGGGGGGGGTGATGCTGTTTTAGGAACAGCAGTGCGCTTCGGTCTCAATTCACTTCCCACCTACTCAATCTGGAGGCTTGCATGGAATACAGGTTGACTAGGAGACAAATAACACCTAGCTAATCCTGAAAGAGCATTATACTACATCTTGCAGTCAGGAAACGACTCCTTAGTTCTAGGTTGGTTTTTCTCCTTGACTAATTTCCATCCATCACTTCTTTGCTCTGCCTTCAGATGCTTTCAAGAATAAGTTGACCCCCTTCCTTCTTCTCTGTGGCAGCCCCTTGGATATTGGAACACTGCTACCAATGTCCTTTTTATTAAATGTTGTTGTTAGTTGCGAAGTCGTGTCCGACCCATCGTGACCCATGGACAACGTTCCTCCAGGCCTTCCTGTCCTCTACCATCCACTGGAGTCCATTTAAGCTGATGCCGACTGCTTCAGTGACTCCATCCAGCCACCTCATTCTCTGCCGCCCCCTTCTTCTTTTGCCCTCAATCGTTCCCAACATTAGGCTCTTCTCCAGTGAGTCTTTGCTTCTCATTAGGTGGCCAAAGTATTTGAGTTTCATCTTCAGGATCTGGCCTTCTAAAGAGCAGTCAGGATTGATCTCCTCTAGGACTGACCGGTTTGATCGCCTTGCAGTCCAAGGGACTTGCAGGAGTCTTCTCCAGCACCAGAGTTCAAAGGCCTCAATTCTTTGGCGGTCAGCCTTTCTTATGGTCCAACTTTCACAGCCATACATTTTAACTGGGAAATTTATTAAACGAGACATACCCAATTCCTATAACTGTTCTTCCTGATCACCTTAGTTGATCTTTTTTCTGCACTCTTTCTGGAATCTCAACATCTTTTTATATCTGAATTACATTTCAGAAATCTTATTGCAGACCAAATAACTGCCACCATGCGAAACATGATGGCGTAGTGGTTAGAATGCAGTATTGCAGGCTAATTCTGCCGACTGTCAGCAGTTCGATTCTCACCAGCTCAAGGTTGACTCAGCCTTCCATCTTTCCGAGGTCAGTACAATGAGGAACCTGATTGTTTGGGGGCAATATGCTGACTCTGTAAACCACTTAGAGAGGGCTGTAAAGCACTTTGAAGTGGTATATAAGTCTAAGTGCTATTGCTGTATACAATACAAACATCCTCTTGCTTCCTCTTCTACAACTTATCTACCCCAGCTCTTTGATTCGTTAGCACTTTTCTCCAATCACCCTTTCTACATACAGGTATCAATCATAGTCTTTCTTACAAAGAAGACATGTGCAATTACAAAGGCAGAATGGGATTTGCATTACCTTAAATTTTCTATCCACAAACATAGTGCAGAGTTTTTCTTAATGCAACAAAGGCAGAATAGAAAATAATGCCTTCAGAAAAGATCTGGTCACAAATGGCTTCCCTAGATGTGATCCATAAAACTATCACGAAACTGGAGAAGTGTAATCCACTGCAACAGTACACAAGAAAGATTTGGAGGATCCAATCTTGCGTTCTATTTGCAAAGGTGACAGGGAACATTGATCCAAACACAATTCTTAATGTAAAAAGGCAGAAGAGAAAGAAAAGGAAGGAAGGAAGGAAAGAAGAAAGAGAAAGAAGGAAGAGAAAGAGAAAAAAGAAAACAAAGAGGAAAGAAAGAGAAAGAGAAAGAAAGGAAGGAAGGAAAGAAAGAAAGAAAGAAAGAAAGAAAGAAAGAAAGAAAGAAAGAAAGACCAGCACTAAATCTGGAGAACGTCTCACTGAATTAAAGTGAGAATCAAACACCTTGCAAGAGCTCAGCCTTCCCCAGTGAGATGCCACAAGATTGTTGCAAATCAATTTTGCAAAACTCCAGGCCATTTTTAATTTTGTTGGAGGGGGAAGGAAAGTGTGAGATGACATAGTGTCTGGTGCCTAAATTGTAAATGGTATCTTGTCGGCTCGCAGACATATTTTCAGGGGAAAAAAACCCTGTAAGATTACAATAACCAACATCTTTTTTGTTTTCGTTTTGCAAATAACAATCCACTATATTTTTAGCAGGCGAGTTTAGCTGCAGAGAAGGCAAAACCAGGTCACCTTCGGCTGATCATGTTTTGGGGGTAGGCCAAACGTGAATTACAACTTCAGAGAGAACTAAATTAAAACAAAATGTACAGGGAAAAAGATTTTGAGCACAAGCCCAGAACTTCACTTTCGCATGGAGAATGGAGCACCACATCCTGGATGATGTCATTGGTGCCATCCAATAACTGCTGTATTTTTTGCACTATAAGACACACTTTCCCACCCACCGAAAAAGTGGGTGGAAATATCTGTGCAACTTATGGAGCGAATATTGCCTATTGCTGCCACCACCACTCGCCATCGCCGCCACTCACCGCTCGCCACTCACCTATTGACAGTTGGATCAGCCTCCCGGAATATCACTGATCAGCTGTTCCAGGTGGTGGGATAGCCGCCAATCACTGCTGTTGCCACTGCCACCACTCACTGGTGAATGGTGGCGGCAGCAACAGGTGGTAGTGATGATAGGCAGTGGCGATTCCCACTGCCTGGAATAGCCGATCGGCGGCATTCCAGGAGGTTGATCCAATCGTCGATAGGCAGCAGTGGTGAACAATGGTGGCAAGTGGTAGTGATAGGCGGCGGTGGGAAGCGGCGATAGCCGGGGAACGCTGGCGAAGGTTCCAGTGTTCCCCGGTGGAGGCAGCAGACACAGAGGAAGCAGCAATAGTGCCATTTCTGGTTGGCCAGCCAGCTGATTGGCGGGGCTACGGGAGGCTGAGATCCAGCTATCGCTCAGCTGACCAGTGGTGGGCTCAATGGAGCGGAGCCCTGACGAGCCACGTGCTGGGGCTGGAAGGCAGAGGCAGATTGTTTATTTTCTTGTTTTCTTCCCCAATTTGATATGGAACCACAAAATATTCCTTGTTCCTTTAGGCTACAACTGCAAAAAAAAAAAAAAAAAAAAAAGTGTTAAAAGATTTCTGTTCTGAAGAACAGAAAACTTGGTCTGCTTTCTCAAAAGATCCTATTTCTCCTGAGAGAAATATCTGCCACTGAAGAGATGGCTCCAATTGGCTTCTTTCAGATCTGCCTAAGCATTACATAATGGGATACGGGTTTGCTTATTCCCTCAGGTGCCAATTTCTGCTGGAAGCTTTTAGAAGCAAACATCTCACATAGAGCCAAGCAAGGGTTAAGATGCTGTTTCTTCCTGCAGAATGATGAAAAGATGGAACAGCCTCTGGGAGGAATTACCCTGGAGATTTAGTGTCGAAGCATGAGTTGCCAGAGAAGCTGCTGAAGAGAGAGGCCTTTATTTATATATTTGTTAAATTGATGTTGCTGTCCAACTCCACAGTCACTCTGGCTGGCATACAGTCAAGGCATTATGAAAATACGGATGAAACACCCCAACTGTCTGGAGGGGAAAAAAACATCTATTCTAAAATGGTACAATATGTAGGACCTATTTTAACCCCAAGGCCTGTGGGAAAAGCCAAATTTTCAGGTTTCAAACATGGTTAAGGTGGGGACCAGGCAAATCTTAAACTGTTCCAAAGAGCAGATGCTATAACAGAGAAGGCCATGCTTCCTGGGTACTGTCAGATAAGGCTGCTGAATAGAAGAGACTAGGCCAATTCTGATCAACTGAGTTTTGGTTACCACAATATAAAAAAGATGTGGAGACTCTAGAAAGAATGCAGAGAAGAGCAACAAAGTTGATTAGGGGACTGGAGACTAAAACATACGAAGAACGGTTGCAGGAACTGGGTATGTCTCGTTTAATGAAAAGAAGGACTAGGGGAGACATGATAGAAGTGTTCCAATATCTCAGGGGTTGCCACAAAGAAGAGGGAGTCAAGCTATTCTCCAAAGCACCTGAGGGCAGGACAAGAAGCAATGGGTGGAAACTAATCAAGGAGGGAAGCAACCTAGAACTAAGGAGAAATTTCCTGACAGTTAAAACAATTAATCAGTGGAACGACTCTCCTCCAGAAGTTGTGGATTCTCCAAAACTGGAGGTTTTTAGGAAGAAATTGGACAACCATTTGTCTGGAAGTCAATAGTTTCCTGCTTGAGCATGGTGTTGGAGTAGAAGACCTCTGAAGTCCCTTCCAACTCTGTTATTCTGAACTATGGAAGTTTGCTCTAAAGGAAGACAGACAGTCCTTTAGACACCAAGCCATGAAGAGTTTCATAATAGATAACCAATACTTTGAACTGTGTCCAGAAGGCTTCTAGTCGAAAATTTATCGATTTTCGATAATCTATCGATATCAATATGACTGTGCAATTTTATATGTCTTTACTGATGCAGTGGCTCAGCGGCTAAGATGCTGAGTTTGTTGATCGAAAGGTCGGCAGTTCAGAGGTTTGAATCCCTAGTGCCGTGTAATGGGGTGAGCTCCCGTTACTTGTCCCAGCTTCTGCCAATTTAGCAGTTCGAAAGCATGTAAAAAATGTAAGTAGAAAAATAGGAACCACCTTTGGTGGGAAGATAACAGCATTCCGTGCACCTTTGGCGTTTAGTCATGGCGGCCACATGACCATGGAGACGTCTTCAGATAGCGCTGGCTCATTGGCTTTGAAACGGAGATGAGCACCGCCCCCTAGAGTCAGGAACAACTAGCACATATGTGCGAGGGGAACTTTTACCTTTACCTTTACCACCATCTACTAGATTCATGGTCTGGAGCCTGATTATTTGAGGGCCATTTCTCTCCCATGGTTTCTTGCCATCATTAAGAGAGTCAATGTCTATCAAACAATGCCATCTAACAGGACCTCGGAACCTTCTAACAAGACCTTCTCTGTTGTGATATTGGCATTCTGGAATAGCATTTCCCCAGAAATCCATGTAGCTTTCACCCTAATATGTTCTAGAAGTCTTTAAAAATATGGCTCTTTTCTCACTCTTTGGGGCATACTGTAAAGTGTCTTGAATGTGTGTCTTTCAACATTTATATTCTTCTGGTTTAGTATTTTTTTTTCCAGTTTCAGCTGCCCAGAATTATTTTGGAGTTGGGTGGCTTTTAAATCTAATAAACGAAGAAGTAAAATTCCCAGCACTTAATAATGGACAATGAAAGATAGGCGAAACTTCCTTTGCTGACTTTGTAAGTAAAGCATCTGTCCCATTTGTGAGAATTTCACCAAACAAGATATTTTTCTTTGGACACAAAACCTAGATGCAATTTCTTTTCCGACAAATAATCAAGAATTATTACTTATGTCTTCCTGAGTCATTCCATGAGACGTATCTTGAATGGGGAAATCATGTTTTAATTTCTTGATTCGCACAGGTAAAAGACTATCCATGCGTTAACGGTTCATTTCCAACTTGCATAATTGAAATGTCAGTGTAAGAGACACTCAAACCAGCAGTTTAGTATATTGGGTGACTAAAGTCTTATTTGTACATTTGGAAGAAAGGGCCAGTTTCTGCATTCCACCTTTTTATGTCTTAGGCTTTGAAAGTTGTCATAGGAATGTCCCTAGAGAACCTTGCTAGTTAGTTCCTGTAGCAGGAAACAACTGAAAAAGTAGGGCATCGGATGAAAGGGACTGGCTAGTACAGGAGGTCAAGAAAACGTGAAAGGCTGCTCAGGACTTGGAGAGCACCAAGATGGGAGATGCATTTGCAAATATTAGATAGTAAGTAGAAATGAAAAAAAAAAATGAAAAAGGTCTTCTGCAATCACGACATAAGACTAAGACTGTAAATCAGGCTTGTCAGATGTTACATCTTTTCTATCCTGCTCTACAGAGTATTTATTTATTTATTTATTTGTTTGTTTGTTTGTTTGTTCGATTTATATATGCCTCCCTTCTCCGGAGACTCAAGGCGGCTTACAATGCATTAAGCAATAGCCTTCATACTTTTGTATATACCTGCTTAGTAGGGCTTTTGGTCCCCCCTAAGCGGTGTTCTTTTTTATACAAAGTCAGCTTATTGCCCCCACAATCCAGGTCCTCATTTTACCTACCTCGAAAGGATGGAAGGCTGAGTCAACCTTGAGCCTGGTGAGAATTGAACTCGCAGTAATTGCAGGCAGCTGACAGCTAAGTACTACTCTAACAGCAGCAGTTTAGTCCACTGCGCCACCAAGGCTCTTTATATGGGGTAGAGTTGGTCTCTGACAAAAAAATCCACTTAAAGAAACTAAAAGCATTTGAAATGTGGATTTGCAGACGGCTATTACGTATAAGCTGGGTTAACAAAAATCACAAATGAGGAGGTGATAAGCCACCTGGGAAAGCCAAGGGAAATCATCAAAGCCATTCGAAAGCGAAAGTTAGAATATTTAGGACAGGTGATGCGACACCTGGAAAAATACAGCATCCTTCAACTTAATCCTCCAGAGAAAAGATTGAAGGCAAACGAGGTCCAGGCAGAAGAAGAAGATCATGGCTTCAAAACTTAAGGGATTGGTTTGGACAAAACTCAGCAGCACCTTTTCATGTGGCTGTTGACAAAAATAGGATTGCCAACATGATTGCCAACGTCCGATGACGGATATGATACAAGAAGAAAAAGAAGTAGAACTTTCAATCAACATGGTGCCCTTCCATCAAACTGCCCATTTTGAAACCTTTTGCTTTTTAATATTTTTAAAATATTAAAAGGCACCAGGCTAGAAAACAAGAGACTGTGAATTCGAATCCTGCCTTAGGTATGAAAGCCAGCTGGATGATCTCTCTCAGCCCAGCTCAAGTCATAGGGTTGTTGTGGGGGAAAATAGGAGAAAGGCGAGTTATTTGTAATCGTAATAAAGCAGGTTATAAATAAATAAATCAAATAACTATAGAAATGAGATCTGGCTAACTTCAAAGAGAACAGATCCATGGCTGTATCCACATGGGATCGGGTAAATCAGATTCAGAGGAAAGAATCGTATCTGCCTTATCTCATCTGCAGTGGGTTCTGCCATGTTGTGATCAAGCTTTGAATGGAGGTAACCTTAATATTTCTGCAACCTCTTTTGGCTTCAGCTGCTATCCGTGGCCACAGGATCATCTTGTAAACAAAGTGACCCTGGCACTCTAATTGTGTGACAGAAAGAGGCACTACGAAGGGGTTGAATTTTTGCCCTTCTAACAAAACCTGTACAAGGAAGATTTATTCTCAGCTCAAGAAAATTACTTTCGAATAGGGTGATTCTTCCAAGCAGATATCACATTGTTTCACTCCGATAGACAGAATCTTGCCAAACTAAAGCAGTCTACTATCTACATCATGGGTGTCCAACCTTTTGGCTTGTCTGGGCCTACATTGAGTGAAGAGGAATTGTCTTGGATGGCGTATGAAAATCTATAATATAGTTAAGATACATAAATTGTATAACAATGTTAAAAGTTTAGAATCTTGTGGGATGCCGCATTGCTAGCTGTCCAGGGCCACACGTGGCTTGCGGCCTGCACATTGGACAAGCCTGATCTACATCAAGCACATACTCAGAACTGTTAGGGAGGAGCTGTCTTCACCCTCGTTCACTCACACAAATTATCTGTACTGAGCTGTCCTCTCGAGTCCTCCTGAGAATCTGGCCCACTCTATTCCACCACATAAACTCTTCAACCTTGGCATGTTACTTAGAGACGGAAATAACTGCCACTGGTTCTAATTTGGACATTACTTCCCAGAAGCAGAGAAAAGTGGAAGAAAAGAACTAAGGAGAAAAAGAGAAAGAGAAGAGAGTTTAATACTTCGCCTTCGTTTGCGTAGCACCGGGATTGCGAACCGATGGCACATGTGCCAGAGATGGCACACAGTGCCCTCTCTGATGGCACGTGAGCCGTCGCCCCAGTTCAGTTCTGTTGCACATGTGTACATGCCTCCCGCCGGCCAGCTGGTCTTCAGGTCTCTGCCGTGCATGCACGGGGACTGTGCGCATATGCACGAGGGGGGGGAGGGTGCATGTGGGAGATTACATGTGCATGCGGGAGCTGTTCGTGTGCTGGGGGGGCTGGGTGTGCATGCGTAGGGACAGGGTGCATGCACGGGGGGGGCAGGGCAGTGGTGAAATCCAAATTGTTTTACTACCGGTTCTGTGGGCGTGGCTTGGTGGGCGTGGTGTGGCTTGGTGGGTGTGGCAGGGTAAGGATACTGCAAAATCCCCATTCCCTCCCCACTCCTGGGGGAAGAATATTGCAAAAACTCCATTCCCACCCCACCCTGGGGCCAGCCAGAGGTGGTATTTGCCAGTTCTCTGAACTACTCAAAATTTCCGCTAGCGGTTCTCCAGAACCTGTCCGAACCTGTCACCCCTGGGGCAGGGTGGATGTGGGGGAACCACATGTGCATGCGCAGGGGGCTGCACGTGTGCCGGGGGGGGCGCGCATGTGCATGGGCGGGGGGGCGGGGTGCATGCGCGGGGCTGCGTGTGCATTACACTTTGGGGATTTGGGCGCATGTGCTTGCATTTGTGGGCGCACGCGGGTGCTTTGGGCATTTGTTCCGGAAAAGATTAGCCATCACTGATGTAGCAGATATTAACTAGTGGTACATAACATTGTGAAAGTACCCCCGCTGAATTTACAACCAAATTTTGGAAATTTATTATAAACCTCTCCAGCCAAGTGACATCAAATCCAGCTATTTCAACAAAAGGATTCCTTCCCTCCTCTCCCCCCCGAAAGATTCCTCGGTCAGTAAGAAACATATACAAGGTTTCTGATCTCTAGAAACCTTGAAAGAGAAACACCCCATCTTGCTTTGCAGACAGAAAGGTTCAGGTAGGCCCAGATATGACTAATAAAAAAAAGACTCTGATTTGAAACTCTGGACAATGCCCAGCAATCAGATTAGGAACGCTTGAGTTGAGATGGATCGCTGGTTTGGCCTCAAGGTAAAAAAATCTTTTGCAGTTCAGAAAAAAAACAACAACATGTTTGCATGAATTTATCCAATTTGCACACACCAAAATCCACAGGCAAAAAAGAATTAAGACATGCACTCATATTCACCCCCCCCCTTTTTTTAAAGTAGAATAATATTAATGAAAAGTGCCACACCAGTGCATATTTTGAAACAAAGCATTCAGGGAAGAGTGCAATGCACAACCATTGGAAGAAGTGGGCAGAAAACCCATTCAACTCTCCCCTCTCCAAATTTCCAAACTGACCAGGAAACCAAATGGAGATTAGGAATATGAGAAACTGAGCCTGGGTTTGGCCGTCCTCCACTCTTTTCTTTGAAATCTTTTCGTTCAGTTTAACCATTTCTACCAAAAGGTAGAAATTGCAGACTAAGCACCAGCCAGCTTCAAAAAGTGATTACACTAGCACTAATTTGATCCCAAGGTTTGGCATTCTGAATCTTGATGGGCTTGCCTTGGATTTGGCCAGGAAGTCAGCATACCCAAACAAAAACCTTTCTCACCCACCCACCCTATTCATTTTAGGCCAAAGTTAGTTCATTCTGTTTTGCCTTCTGGTTTCTGTTCTGCTGGAATCCAAACACCAGAGAGGGATTCACATGCAAATATGAGGACCCAAATTATGGGGGCAATAAGCTGACTTTGTATAAAATATACAAAAGTATGAAGGCTATTGCTTAACACATTGTAAGCTGCCCTGAGTCTCCGGAGAAGGGCGGCATATAAATCAAATTTAAAATTTGACCTCGGTGCCTTCTGCCATGCCCTTAAAACTTTCTTTTTTCAGCAAGCCGGGCTGGTTTAACACTTTTAAATGTTTTAACTGGTTTGTCATTATTTTTTAATTACGGGGCCAAATTTATATATATCTTTTTAGTAGTATTTTAATGTTTGTAGTTTATGTTTTTATTTGGCTGTACACCTCCCTGAGTCCTCAGGGAGAAGGGCTGTATATATATAAATAAAATTTGATTTATATGCCGCCCTTCTCCGGAGACTCAGGGCGGCTTACAATGTGCTCAGCAATAGCCTTCATTCTTTTGTATATTTATACAAAGTCAGCTTATTGCCCCCACAACTGGGTCCTCAATTTATCTATCTTAGAAAGGATGTAAATAAATTTGATGAGCTTCCCTCTTCCAGAAACTCCATGCTTCCAGAAAGGGACAGCAACAGAAACTTCAAGCCTTCCACGTTCTTAAAAGAGGCTGATTTTTTTTCCCTGTAGACCAGAAGCCATACAGGTACCTAGATTTTCTTGATGCACAAGCTTCAGGAATTAAGCTTCCCACCCCACTTCCCATTGTTGGGACGGAGAGGCATGGGCGGAAAATGAGACTGGAAGGCACCTGGCTCCATTGTTCAGAGAATGGTCGCCCGATCGCACCACTCCCCGGTTCCTTGCCTCTTCAACTTCAGCCCTTTACTTTCTCCCCATCCTAGAAAGTGAAACCGAAGGGAGTGAAATCCGGCTTGGTCCCTGGCTGCATTGTCTTCCTTGCCAGGGATGGAGAGGAAAGGAGAGAGTGGAAAGGCAACCTCTCTACCCCCCCACCCCCACCCCAAACGCCGCCCCATCCCCATCCGCCTCCATCCACCTCTGCATACATACGTGCGATGGGCTCTTCTCCATGATCCCGAAGTTTTCCCCCCTGCTGCGGACTTTCTCGGGGCGACGAGACGGCTTTTCCCGCAGGACCGCCGGAGGCACGTTGAGTCCAGCAGACTTTTGCCCGGAGTGGGGTTTTTTTTTCCCTCCCTCCTTCCTCTTCCCTGCCCCCCCCAACCGCCCCCAGATGTTTCCACGGAGAGGACCGCAAGCCAATTAACCGGAACCGCTGCAGGCTACACAGCACACGCGGGGAGAGGAAGGGGGGGGGAGGAAGATGGAAGGGTGGGGGGAGAGAAGGCGCGCTCCCGCCCTACCGCGCGCCCACCCAGCCACCCACCTTCCCTCCGGATCCCCTCGTGCAGTTGAGCTCACTTCCCAGCCCAGACAATGGCTCACCCCGCCCTAAGGACTTCTCCGCTTTTGTGGCAGGGGGGGAGCAGAGCTTAAAGCTTTCCGAGCCCCCCTCCTTCCCCCCACTCCCAGCTCAGGTGGGACAAAATCTGCTTTTGCTTCTTTTTAAAAGACCGACTTGGGGAAGGAAGTCCCCCAAAGGGAAAAAGCCCCTTTGGAAAGCCAAGCCCTTGATTTAACTCCACCAGCAGGAGCGAAGCGATCGGGGAGGGTGGGAAGCCCCTGTCCCTCCCCAGGCGGGGCTACATCCTAACCCCCCCACCCCAACCCGTTGTCTCCTACCCAGGAGTCGCCCTCCAGCGCCCCAATCAGGATGCGGCAGCCGGGGAGGGGAGAAGGGGGGTGGGAAAGAAAGGAGGGGAGGGGGGAGCGAAGCAGCCACCCGGTGAGCCCTTCCCTCGCCCACCTTCCTCCTCCTCCTCCTCTCTCCTCCTCTCTCCTCCTCCCCTTCTCGGAGCGCATCCAGCAAGAGTCCTGCCTCTCCATGCGGGCTCGCCCAGCGCCTCCTCCTCTTCCTCCTCCTCCTCCTCCTGGGTCGCGAACCGGAGCAGCGGAGAACAGGGCGACGATGGCGCATAAGGCTCCTCGACGACTTCTCCAGGGCGGCGGCGGCAGCGGTGGCTCCCAAGCAGAGAGAGCGGACGCCCGGAAAAGATGCTCCTGGGACGGCCAGCCGTGTTGCAGCGGCGGGAGACGCGGGGGAGGGGGGTGGGTGGGCAGGCAACGGGAGGGGAGGGGGACTCGGTTGCGTCCCAAGCAAACCCAGCCCCGCGCTGCACACCTCCCACCCACCCCCCTCTCCCCAACCCTTTTTGCCGAGGCTGGAGGAACAAAAGGAAAAGCGCCCCCATCGCTTCCCCTTTTCCCCCGAGCGAGACTAGGGCGCATCCGAAGCTTTGGAAAGAGATGGGTTGGGTTGGGTTGGCATCTCAAGTTGGACCGCTTTTTTGGGGTGGTGGTGGTGGTTAAGGGGATGGAGATGGAATGGAGGATGGGAAGGGTTGTTTTTCTTTGCACTATTTTAGGTCCCGCTCAATTTGGGTACTGAGTGTTACTCCTGGAAGGTGGGGTGGGAAAGAAGATCCAATCTGGATCTGATGGGAAATGCCCAGCTGCCCTGTGGATTGGACACCGATGTCCATGTACTGTATTTATTTTATTTATTTTATTGAATTTGTATACCGCCCTACTCCCGAAAGACTCAGGGCGGTGAACAGCCATAGAATAAAACATGTAAATACAAAATTTAAAATAGAATAAAACTAATTAAATAATTTGGTGGAACAAATTTAAAACCCCAATAATTTAAAACCAAATTTAAAATTCAATTTAAAAAGGGGAAAGACTTAGGTCAGGCCGGCTTGATGAAATAGGAAAGTCTTGAGCGCACGACGGAAGGTACGCAGATCCGGGATCCTCCGTATCTCCGGGGGGAGCTCGTTCCCCTGTAGACCTTGCTCAGAATCATAGTCCTGGCAATAATAATAATAATAATAATAATAATAATAATAATAATAATAATAATAATAATGATTGATTGGTTCGATTTATATGCCGCCCTTTTCCGGAGACTCAGGGTGGCATACAGTGCGTTAAGGTTAAGCCTTCATATTTTTGAATATACCTGCTTAGTAGGGCTATCGCCGCCCCCCCCAGCGGTGTTCTTTTTTATACAAAGTCAGGTTATTGCCCCCACAATCCGGGTCCTCATTTTGCCTACCTCGAAAGGATGGAAAGCTGAGTCAACCTTGAGCCTGGTGAGATTTGAACTTGCAGTAATTGCAGGCAGCTGGTGTTACTTAATAGTGCTTTAGTCTGCTGCGCCACCAAGGCTCTTAATAATAATAATATTCATATAATATTCATATCTAATACACCAGTCGTTAACCCTGGTTACTCCTAACCAAACAGGGCCCATTTGGTGCTAATCCCATCAGGATGCGTTTTCAATTCACTGGGTTAAATGCATTGTATGAACCCAGCCATGGCTCTCCCTTATTGAAGAAGCCTCTTTGTTCTCTTTTCCAGTTCAGGAGGAGACATAGCAAGCAAAACCTCAATGGATTATTCATGAAATCCATCCATTAATTATTCATTAAATCCATTAAGCTTCATTTCAATATTTATTTATTTATTTATTTATTTGCCTGCAGGGTCCCTCAAACCAGGATCTGCAAAATGGTGGTCTCAACCATTGTTAGTCTGTAAACTACAGCTTTAGGGAATCCTATACGTACCCGCTTAGTGACAGATGAACCTGGTTAGGAGGGGGGGGGGAAAGAGTTTTAAAGAGTTAAAAAGTTACGATAGCGGAACGCGAAAATCAGGTGTTAATAAACTGTGTCAGTTGCTGCAAGGAGAATTATAGAGTCTTGTGATACCTTAAAATAGGAGTGGGGAAAGAACCTGATTCCACAGCGGATAATAGATCACGAGGCAGGACTTTGTCTATTGTAGAGAAGGATTGTAGACGAGGATTGTCTCCAAAGATTGGAGAAGGATTGTGGTGGGGACATGAAGTCTTTCAGTACTTGAGGAGATGTCACAGAGAAGAGAGAATTGTTTCTTCTCCAAAGCCCCTGAGGGCAGGACAAGAAGTAATGTGTGGAAGCTTGTTAAAAGAGAGCTCCAACCTAGAAGTAAGGAAACGTTTCTGACATGGAGAACAATCAATGGTATAGCTTGCCTTCTGGAGCTGTGGGTGCTCCCTCACTGGAGGTTTTCAAAAATAGACAACCATTTGAAACCTCCCAAGTCCTTATGATTCTAACTTCTATCTCCTTTCTTGCTATGTCTTTTCTTTCCGTCTCTCTCTCTCTCTCTCTCTCATCTCCTTTCCACTTCTTGCAAGGTTTCTGATGGGAAGACACAGATCATCCTTGGCAGATGTTTGAATTGATCTCATACGAAGCACTTTGGGGATTCACTCAAGAGCCATAAGCTGTCCATCTTTTCCACAAAGAGCAACTGATTGATTGCAGGATTGTGTAATACTTAATGGGATAAAGCCATCTAGCACACGGTTATCTTGCTGTTGGTAGACACATCTCCAAGTTTGCTTGTTTTCATCCAGTGCTTCGACAGTTCCAAGCCCATGTGTGATGAACGGACAAGGTGGACCACCTCTTCTTACATGTAAGCCATCAGCTGTGTCATCCGCTCCTTGAATTGAAATAAACTTGGATTTATCTTGCTGGAGATCATCCTAAACTCTTATTAACCTGACATTCTAAGCATAGGGAAAAAAAATCCCCAAGTTCATTTTTTTCCTTCTTTCACACAAGAAGTCTGGAAGGAGTTCCTGACAACAAGAAATGTAGATAATTGTCTGTTTGCAATTCAAAGAAATCAATTTAGCCATTCTCAGCAAGTTCCATCATCTTCACCAACTATTCCTCTATTGAGGGTGGTGATGAATCTTTCCATCTTGCATTCCCTTTTTTTTCTTCTAACTGTAACTCTTTCGGTTTTTATCCTTTCCTCCAGCAAGCTACACTTGTTTATAGAACATGCAATCGTTTCAGAAACAACAAGTGATGTAAAATGGGGGTTTATAACAAACGATTATGTTCCATAAAGCTCCCAAGGTTAAGTCTACGTCTACATATTCTATACAGTAGGTTTAGTGCTGTTTTCAAACAATTTCATTTAAAAAAAAAATTCCTGAAAGTAGAAAAACTATCACATGAGGAAGAATTATTCTAGTTCAATTTGTAATTTGCACTAATATCTCTCAGGGGGCAAATCTGCTGCCTTCCTCCAGCTTTTCCCCACCCAGATGCAGGAATGCAGAAAAAAAAATTCTCTTATTCTTTCTGTGGTCCATCTTAAGTCACTCACTTAATTCAGGGGTGTCAAACTCAATTTCATTGGGGGCCGTGGTTCATCAGGGTTGTGGTTGACCTCGGGGTGTGTGTGTGTGGGCACGGCTGACTGGGTGGGTGTGGCCAACTGGGTGGGCATGGCTAGCCACTTGTTGTCTGGGCTCTGTGTTGGAGGCAGAGATGGGGCCAGGGCCATCTGGAAGTTATGTGCGGACACCAGAGCCACCATAGTCGGACATAAACGAGGCAGAGGAACAGGGGGAGCCTGATCCCAGTGCGTGCATGTGCAGAACTGCCAGAAGGCAAGAACAGTTAAATCAAAACAAAAAGGTCAACTCAGGAGTAGGGCTTGGAGATGATTAACCCCTCCCATAAGACATAAATGCAAACATAAAACATAAGACATAAAAAGGCAAACAATGTCGACTGGCGGTCCCTAAGGGGAGAGCCTTCTCTGTGGGGGCACCTACGATCTGGAACAAGCTCCCCCCGGAGATACGGAGGATCCCGGATCTGTGCACCTTCCGTCGCGTGCTTAAGACATTTTTATTTCATCAAGCTGGCCTGGCCTAAATCTTCTCCCCTTTTAAATATAAATTTAAATTTGTTTTAAAGTATGGGGTATTTTAAATTCAGCCAAATTATTTAATTCGTTTTAATCTATTTTAAATTTTTGTATTTATGTGTTTTATCTTGGTGGCTGTTCACCGCCCTGAGTCCTTCGGGAGAAGGGCGGTATAGAAATTTAATAAATAAAATAAAATAAAATAAAATAAAGGAGGAGCAAAGGCACCTGGGCCTTTGCAGGAAGCAACTGTTGTTCGTGCTGGCCGGTTTCAAGGCTGCAGCTCCGTGTTGACTCTGTGCTCCGGGTGGCCTTGCAAAGTTAATTGCCAATTAGATCTTGGCAGTGTGTCAAGGGAGATAAAGGCGGGTGCTTATCAGCCTTATCCCGAAGGACTGTGGCAGACTTCTGTCGGACTCTTTACAACTATTTGGGACTCAACTGTGAATGAACAGATTGAGAATGAACAGGCTCTGAATGAGCAGAATTCACAGCCGTTGAAATAAAAAGAGGGTTTTTGGGACTCATTGTGTGCTTTTTACTGTATCAGGAAGCCGAAGCCCTCAGAGAATGCCGGTTTGCAGCTGCAGCTGTCTAAAATCTACAGAGGCTGCGAAAGTCTGAAATGTGGAACCCAACACATCTGGATTGGGTGAACAATAGAATCCTGTCTATTCCAACTACGGAAAAGGAAGAAGCAGGCAGGCGTTGAAGGCAGTTCCTTTCCTCACGTCGTTTCTGGAGCTGAGCACCATCTGGTGTTCAGTTTCATTATCCTTGCAAAAATGCTGACGGCTCACATAAAAAGGCCATTTTTGATGGATTACGCAGGGAATTGATGATGTTGAACTTTATGATTTATGTTCAAGTAATGGAGCAGGGGAGGATTAAGTAGAACAACTGATGCTCAAAAGGTGTTTTTTTTTTATAAGCTGCTTTTTAGCACGGGACTCTAGACAAGAGGATATCTGACCAAAAAAAGACAATGTCTTGCAAAACAAGGCGGTCATGTTTATAGGTAGGTAGGTAGCGATATCAAAATATTTTTAAATGGAAACATTAAGCATTCTAAGCGCTATTATGGTCAATGACCATAAATATCATCAATCCCGTCTTGAAGGTAAAGAAACAAAGATAATTAGGGGACTAAACATATGAAGAACGGTTGCAGGAATTGGGAATGTCTAGTCTAATGAAAAGAAGGACTAGGGGAGACATGATGGCAGTATTCCAATATTTGAAGGGCTGCCACAAAGAAGAGGGAGTCCAGCTATTCTCCAAAGCACCTGAGGGCAGGACAAGAAGCAATGAGTGGAAACTCATCAAGGAGAGAAGCAACTTGGAACTAAGGAGAAATTTCCTGACAGTTAGAACAATTAATCAGTGGAACAACTTGCCTCCAGAAGTTGTGAATGCTCCAACACTGGAGGTTTTTAAGAAGACGTTGGATAACCATTTGTCTGAAGTGGTGTAGGGTTCCCTGCCTAAGCAGGGACCTCCAAGGTCCCTTCCAACTCTGTTGTTCTGTTCTGTTCTGTTCCGTTCTGTTCCGTTCCATTCCATTCTAAATCATGGCTTGTTTGATTCAATAGTTTGATTTCTCATTGTCACTCGTGCCCTTGTGATCTCCTGCCTGGACTACTGCAATGCGCTCCACGTGGGGCTGCCCATGAAGAATTTCAGAAGCTTCAAGTCATGCAGAATGTGACAGCATGACTAGTAAATGGTGTTGGTTATTCAGCGCTTATGACACCATTACTCCATGAGCTGCATTGGCTGCCATTGTGTTCTTGAGCGTCATTGAAGATGCTGGTTGTTTTCTTGAAAGTCTTTTTTGGCTTGGGATTGGATTACATGAGGGACTATTTCTACCTTCCCCCCTCTCTCTCCAACGCCCTCTCTCTTCCTCCCTTCCCCCTCTCTTCCTCTCCCTTCCCTCTTCCTCTCCCCCTTCCTCCCCCTCTCTCCCCCTTCTCCTCTTCCTCCCTCCCTCCCTCTCTCTCTGTGTTTAAATTTTGTCTTGCATTTTTAGAGGGGAGATGACTTTCAGCATTCTCTGAAACTAGGTCAAGCCACCTAATGATTATTTTAGAGGGTGTTCCAAGTGAAGCTTAATCTGCTGCTGCTTATCTGATCTACCTTATCTAAGATGCCAGATGTCAACAATTATTGCGTAAGAAAACAAAAGATTCTCTCAAGTCAACCTTGATTTGGGACTGTTTAGTTGCTGCAATGTGGATGTGCCTTCTTCTAGGACATTTTTCTGTCCCCCACCATTGACTACTTACAAACCTGGTTGTCAGGTTTTGAGGTTGTCTCAAATAAATTGCATTTCAAACAAAGTCTTTGATGAAAAACTCCCATTTATTAAGCACGACATTCTAACTCCGACTCCATTGTAGCCAACACTGATTTCCTGACCCAAAACCCTCCCTTTCCTTTCCCCACTCCTCTGCACTCATTGGCCATCTTTCAAGTCACTCTACCCCTAATCTACTGCTCCAGCTCAAAGGAATTTCCCCCCTCCCATCCCATCTCCTAGGGGATATTATCTCCAGGGAAAATAAGTAGGTGAAAAGTCAAACGTCCCTTTTTCAGACACCTCCGCTTCTTCTTATGTCAGCACTAGAGTAAATGCAGCTTGAAGTGCTGACACTGGCGCTTTCTGATAGATATTCTGAGCAGAATGAGAAATTTCTTCCTGCTTTGACATGGACCTCAGTACATTCCTTGGGGCTTTTTACTCCTAGTAATTAGCTTAGGAGTTCCCAATACTCGTAGAATTGTAATTCTCAGATATCTGAAGTAGAAGGAACAACCCAGTGGTGAAATCCTCTCCGGATTGCCACCAGTTTGCCGCCTGCGCATGTGCGGTGTGTGCCAAATGCATGGCGTGCATGCATGTTGCATGCCAAAAGCATGCTGCGTGCACATGCACAATGCACACCAAAAGCGCGCCGCGAACGCTTGTGCAGTGCACGCCAAACATGCACTTCGCGTGGAAAAAGGAGGCTTGGGAAGGTAAGTAGAACAGCAAGGGTGGGGGGGGAGAAACAGCTGTGCTGCATGATTTAGCTTCGCTACAAAGCAGGATTTCCTGCTTTCTAGCAAATATAAACCGTGCGGCACAGCTGATTGTCGGAAATACTGGTTCGGACGAACCAATAGCCCGGTAGTTTTTATCACTACCGGTGTTTGCCCGAACCAGTAGCATTTCACCCCTGGAAGAACTCCTATGGTGTCCCATGATGAATTAGCAACATTTACAAGTGAAGCCATGGGGCTTATTCAGCAGATTCGAAAGTTAAAAAAAAAAAAAAGCCCATTATTAGGGAAAGGTCTATTCTCCCTTTGGAACCATCAGATCCGAAATGTACCTGCTATTTACATTTGCAAGTGCCAACACCGTCATGAGAAAATACCCCATTTTACAGTCCCTGTAAGGAAAAAGTAATTTGGAAGAAGAAAATAACTTAAGGTAGTTTCACCGTTAATGAGGCTGTTCACTTTGGGTAGTTTCCAGCCGCAGCTGAAATGCTTTAGACGCGTTTGAAAATGTAGCTTTTTTTTTTTTTTAATGAGTAAAAATGGGTGTCTGGATAAAAACCATGTAATGGGGTTAAAGTGAATATGTGAGATCGAAAACAACGGAAGAGACTATTTGTAGCTCAGGGTTAACTCTGGAGTTTTTGGTGTTCTCTCAAGTTGATGGTTTTCTTGCACATGTTTCATTACCCAGAACCTGCTCCCTTCTAGCACTGGCGAATGTTATCTAGTTTGGTAATGAAACATTTGCAAGAAAACCACCAAGCTCAGACAGCATCGATGACCCCACATCGGGGGTGAAAATCAGCAGGTTCTGAGAGGTTCTGGAGAACCGGTAGCGGAAATTTTGAGAAGTTTGGAGAACCGGCAAATACCACCTCTGGCTGGCCCCAGAGTGGGGTGGGAATGGAGATTTTGCAATATCCTTCCCCCAGGAGTGGGGTTGGAATGGAGATTTTGCAATATCCTTCCCCCAGGAGTGGGGTGGGAATGGAGATTTTGCAATATCCTTCCCCCAGAAGTGGGGTGGGAATGGGGATTTTGCAATATCCTTCCCCATGGGAATGGGGATTTTGCAATATCCTTCCCCATGGGAATGGAGATTTTGCAATATCCTTCCCCCAGGAGTGGGGTGGGAATGGGGATTTTGCAGTATCCTTCCCCATGGGGTGGGAATGGAGATTTTGCAGTATCCTTCCCCTTGCGTGGGTAGGAATGGAGATTTTACAGTATCCTTCCCCTTCCACTCCACGCCTACCAAGCCACGCTCACCAAGCCACACCATGCCCACCAAGCCACGCCCACAGAACCGGTAGTAAAAAAAAAAATAATTCCACCACTGCCCCACATCCGTGTTAGTGAGGGATTTTTGCTTTCCTTGTTTTTCTATCCATGCCTGCTCTGATTTCAAATGCTCGTGGTCCATTATAGACCATGGTTTTCTGATCTTCTGGTAGCTTTAGTAGAAGTTTTGATATGGGACCTGAATCTTTGACATGAGTTCAGATGCCAGTCCTTCACCAGTTGTTCATTACCACCAGTAACAAATATGTAAAAGTGTCACAGGGACGTTGAGATAATTCATTCAATAAAAGCTTGTAACTAAAAACACATTTAATGAGAATAGCTGCAACAATCAGGACAAACGAGACATCGTCTTTCAACTGATGATTGACATCGAATTTCACTGGTGCCAGTGAAGTGTGTAAGATGTATATACCATGATATAAAATCATACACCAGAGTAATATACATGTTGCCCAGAATATGAATTACATATGGAAACATATGACTAGTTTTTTTTCCAACTACTTGTATAAGGATTAAGGTAAAGGTAAAGTTTCCCCTTGCACATATGTGCTAGTCGTTCCCGACTCTAGGGGTCGGTACTCATCTCCGTTTCAAAGCCAAAGAGCCAGCGCTGTCCGAAGATGTCTCCATGGTCATGTGGCTGGCATGACTAAACACCAAAGGCACATGGAATGCTGTTACCTTCCCACCAAAGGTGGTCCCTATTTTTCTACTTGCATTTTTTATGTGCTTTCGAGCTGCTAGGTTGGCAGAAGCTGGGACAAGTAACAGGAGCTCACCCTATTATGTGGCATTAGGGATTTGGACTGCTGAACTGCCGACCTTTCAATCGACAAGCTCAGCCTCTTAGCCACTGAGCCACCACATCCCTCTGTATTCTTTATTCTTTATATTATTCATGTTGTCTTGTATTTTCGTATGGACTGCACCAGTAGAGGCTAAATCAATTTCGTTGTATACATGATGTACAATGACAATAAAGGTTTTGAATTGAATCTAAGCTTTCTTTTAACAGGCAAAAGAACCACAGTGCTTTAAAAGCATTTAAACATTGGGTTTCTATATAAGGAGAAACATTTCTAATCCCTCAGTACAATGGCATTCCCATTTAGGAAATATTTAGGAAATATATATATATGTATCTACAGACCTGATTTTGTTTAAAGCTTGTTTCCCTTAGGTTATCTCAGTCTGCTCTGAAAATGTGTAAAAAAGAAAATCTGATTTTCTTTTGTATGAGGAATGCACAAAGAATTCGAACAGTCTTTCAGTTTTACTTTTTCAGTTTTATGGACTGGGTTGGGATCAGGGGTGAAATCCAGCAGATTCTGACAGGTTCCGGAGAACCGGTAGCGGGAATTATGAACAGTTCGGAGAACTGGCAAATGCCACCTATGGCTGGTCCCAGAGTGGGGTGTGAATAGGGATTTTGCAATATTTAGGAGCCTTGGTAGTACAGTGGTCTAAAGCCCCCTGTTATTAAGACCAGCTGCCTGCAATTACTGCAGGTTCGAATCTCGCCAGGCTCAAGGTTGACTCAGCCTTCCATCCTTTCTAAGGTAGGTAAATTGAGGACCCAGTTTGTGGGGGCAATAAGCTGACTTTGTATAAATATACAAAAGGATGAAGGCTATTGCTTAGCGCATTGTAAGCCGCCCTGAGTCTCCGGAGAAGGGCGGCATATAAACCAAATTAAAATATATATATATCCTTCCCCCCAGGAGTGGGGAGGGAATGGGGATTTTGCAATATCCTTCCCCTGGAGTGGGGTGGGAATGGAGATTCTGCAGTATCCTTCCCCTGCCACGCCCACCAAGCCACACCATGCCCACTAAGCCATGGCCACAGAACCGGTTTGTAAAAAAGAATTTGGATTTCACCACTGGTTGGGATAATCTGCCTCTGACTACCCTCAGTAGATCAGATCTACACTAGGTTCCAGACCATAAAGGTCTGCCAGCATCTTGAATCTGGGACCCCAATCATTGAGGAAATCATAATCAATATCCAAGTCTGAGGACCCTGAACCCAGGGAGCTTAGAGATTCTGCAATAGACTCGCCCCCTTCATAGCCAAATATGTGGAGGGTGTCATAGGGCAAGATATCCCCATCATTATCAGCTTCATCTTTTTTCATCTCAATCATGATGCCCATTTCTCCAATGCCTGAAAGTCCATTCTCGGGGATCTTTTGTTCCCGGGAATATTTGCAAGGTGAATCCTCCAAAGGCATTCTGGGGCATAGTATCCCTCTCTGGCGGGCTGAATTCAGGACCGAGACATCATAACTGTTGGTGTCCATTTCACCGCCGCCTTCTTCATCATAGGCCACCAGCTGCTCATGGATCTCTTCGACGTTCTTCTTGAGAACACCGAGATCTTTCTTGTGCCACCTCCTCCAGGCTATTAGCAGCATCGTTAATGCTGTAAAAAAAAATATATGCGGGAAAGCGATGAGTAGCCAACAAAACGTATTCATATGATGTTGACTGTGTGACTTTGATTCCTTGATTCTTTACCAGACCTTTTCACTATGATGAGAATTAAATACCTTCGACCTAGCTGAGTTCAAGGGTGTTGTCTACCTTTTGAATGAAATAGTTGGGTTTGAATACAACTGTTTATCATTTTCATTTGATAGGGAGACATATCTATAGAATAGGAATAGGAATAGGAATAGGAATAGAGTAGAGTAGAATAGAATAGAATAGAATAGAATAGAATAGAATAGAATAGAATAGGAATAGGAATAGGAATAGGAATAGGAATAGGAATAGGAATAGGAATGGAGTAGACTAGATTAGACTGGACTGGACTGGACTGGACTGGACTGGACTGGACTGGACTGGACTAGACTAGACTAGACTAATTGAAAGGACTTTTGCTTGGAGGACTTCTGCTCAGGCAGGAAATCCTATACCATTTCAGACAAAGGTTGTCCAATCTCTTCTTCAAAACTTCCAGTGTTAGAGAGTTCACAACTTTTGGAGGCAAGTTGTTCCATCTTCTCTGTCACTACACCTGACCTGTCTCATGGCACCCCCTTTGAGATTTGAATGGCCCCCAACCCTGCTACCCTCAACAACATCTTGAAAACCACAGGCACTGGTCCAAAGTAGTGCATGAGCCATTTTAAAGTGACTTAAGTGTGTTGCCTCTGGTTCAACCTCTCTATGGCGTTTTAATGGTGTGTGAGAATGACCTTGAGGACTGAGGGAAAGAGATGCTGCCCAGGAAATGATCAGACAAAAGAGGGGTGGAGGAGCCCCCAATGGCTTAACAGACAGAGGAAGAAATTTAGGAAGGAGCCGCCCAGGGTTGGGAATCGGCCGGTTCAAACCAGTTTGGGTGAACCGGATGTTAATTTTAATCTGGTTTGCCAAACCGGTTGTTCCAAGGACTGGCTGACCCCACCCACCCCGCCTCTCCCAGGAGTCTCCATGTGGCCCGTTTTGGATGACAGGTAAGTACAGGGTGTGCACGGAGGCTCTGGGAGGGTGAAAAATGGGCCTACTGGAAGTACTAGAAGTCTGAAAATGGGCTCGTTTCCAGCCTCTGGAGGGCATCTGGAGCCCAGGTGAGACCGTTTTTGCCCTCTTGGAGGCTTGAGGAAAGCCTCTGGAGCCTGGGGAGGGTAAAGACTCCCCCTCCCACCGCTGTGGTGCAAGAGGCCGAGTAAGCCATGCCCCCATGGCCACGCCTACCCAGGGC
This sequence comes from Arizona elegans, assembly GCA_022577455.1. NCBI lineage: Eukaryota > Metazoa > Chordata > Lepidosauria > Squamata > Colubridae > Arizona > Arizona elegans. The sequence goes on from JAKOOJ010000014.1 coordinate 9,541,469, forward strand.
AGAGAACCGATTGCTGAAATTTTTCAATCCCACCCCTGGACCCACCTTAATGAATCAAGCAGTAAAAAGTGGTCGTGGGAAGTTTCTGCCTTCTGCAAGATTCTGTTCATGTAGCCTTACAAGAAAGTAGAATTAGCTCATGGTTCCCGTCTGGTTTATTTGGGAGGGCTGATGTCAAGCTTGCAAATCTGAAGTTACAAATCTCTGCCACTTTTAACCAGCTGATCCATTAGGATGGGTCCTTCCCAGTCCGTCCGTCCCCCACCTCTCTTGTCTGATCTGGGGACTCCCCCACCTCTCTTGTCTGATCGTTTCCTAGGCAGCATCTCTTCCCTTGTCCCTCAAGGTCATTCTCACATACCATTACAGGAGTTTTGTTCTATTAAAAAAAAAAAAGCTTTTAACACTCCTGCAGTTTTTCCACTGGTGCTCCTTTCACTCTGATGAAAGAGAATTTATTCTGACATTTCTTCCCAAAGAGGAGGGAATGGGGATGTTCGTGTGAATGGTAACGCAGCATTCTTGCCAAGGAGTTTCTGTGAACAGATGATCTATCATGGCACTGTCTCTTTCTTGTGATCTCCAGGGCCCTCCTCCAGGTTCACAGGCTTCAGTCAAACTCCAACCCCTTTCAGCTTGGGAAGTGAGGACTGTCAAGGAAATTTCAAAGAGCAGGAAGAAGTAGAGGCAGAAGCACCAGGTTCTTCTACCCCCTTCAAAAACTCAGAAAGCTGGAGAAATTCTAAAGGAATCCTTAGGTAACCTGACAATAAGGGGAAAAACAGAAGCCCCCCCCACTTTTTTTTTGAAGGGGAGGAAAAATCTAAGAAATCGCCAAGTCGTCTGAAGAACAGCCTTACCAAGTACCAGAGTCCTTCAGTGTCATCTTGGTTAACTTTCCGAATCCATGTTAAAGCATTTTATATTTGCTCAGTTTATATTAGCTGCATTGCCTCTGGTAACAGGAAAATTTAATTTTATTAGGTTTTTTTTTTTTAAAAAAAACCCTCTTGCTGGGTTTTTTTTTTTTTTGGTTCTGTGACGGTTATTTTATGAGTTGTGCAAGGCCCAATTGATTCTGAGAGGAGGAAAACAAAGATGATTAGGGGACTGGAGGCTAAAAGACATCAAGAATGGATGCTGGAATTGGGTATGTCTCCTTTAATGAAAAGACGGACCAGGGGAGACATGATAGCAGTGTTCTGATATCTCTGGGGCTGCCACAAAGAAGAGGGAGTCAAGCTATTCACACCTGAAGGCAGGACAAGAAGCAATGGGTGGAAACTCATCAAGGAGAGAAGCAACTTAAGGAGAAAATTCCTGACAGTTAGAACAATTAATCAGTAGAACAACTTGCCTCCAGAAGTTGTGAATGCTCCAATACTGGAGGTTTTGAAGAGATTGGACAACCATTTGTCTGAAGTGGTATAAGGTTTCCTGCCTAGATTAGAAGACCTCCAAAGTCCCTTCCAACTCTGTTATTCTGTCCTGTCCCATCCCGTCCCATCCCATCCCATCCCATCCCATCCCATCCCATTCCATCATCCCATCCCATCCCATCCCATCCCATCCCATCCTTTTAAAAACCACCATCACATGGGTTGCTACTTGTATTAAGTTCCCTTCCACCCCCCCGCCCTGTTCAAAGCAGAAAGGGAGAAGCCAAGAGAAGCCAAGATCGATTTACCAATGATGGTGAAAATACAGACTAAGATGGTCACCAACACTTGGATGCCGACTCCCACTTGCTTCGCTTGCTCTTCGCAAAGAGTGAATTCCCCTTCCTTGTCGCACTGGCAAATCCGGATGGTAAGAGTGTTCGTGCTGGTCTGTGGTGGTGCCCCATTGTCGGAGATGATGATAGGCAAGAGATGAGTTTTGAGTAGCTCTCGGTTGAACTGTCCAAACTTGACGGTGATGTTTGCTGTGTTATCTGCAAAATGCAATAGCGTGCAGTTGAATGATCAAAAAGTGATGGTTTCAAAAGGATTTCCAGCTACCACACGTAATAGCGGCCTCCAGTTTATGGAACCCAACTGATGGGTAGAAGGAGACAGCATTCCCATTCTAGGTAAGGTAAAGGTAAAGGTTCCCCTCGCACCTATGTGCTAGTCGTTCCAGACTCTAGGGGACGGTCCTCATCTCTGTTACAAAGCTGAAGAGCCAGCGCTGTCTGAAGATGTCTCCGTGGTCATGTGGCCGGCATGACTAAATGCCAAAGGCGCATGGAATGCTGTTACCTTCCCACCAAAGGTGGTCCCTATTTTTCTACTTGCATTTTTTATGTGCTTTCAAGCTGCTAGGTTGGCAGAAGCTGGGACAAGTAATGGGAGTTCTCCAGATACTTGGGGGGAAGCAAACTGCCTACCCCTGACTTAATGCATTAGAAATGCAAAATCTTCCTTCCACTTTGAGGGCGTTGAACTTCTGTAGAGGGGTTGGAATAAGATATGGAGATTACCAGGATGATAGGGCTAAAATTGGGGTGCTATTCAGCAGGTTCTGACAGGTTCTGGAGAACCGGTAGCAGAAATTTTGAGTAGTTCAGAGAACCGGTAGCAGAAATTTTGAGTAGTTTGGAGAACCAGCAAATACCACCTCTGGCTGGCCCCAGAGTGGGGTGGGAATGGAGATTTTGCAATATCCTTCCCCCTGGAGTGGGGTGGGAATGGGGATTTTGCCGTATCCTTCCCCCAGGAGTGGAATGGGAATGGAGATTTTGCAGTATCCTTCCCCTGCCATGCCCACCAAGCCACGCCCACCAAGCCATACCACACCCACCAAGCCATGCCCCCAGAACTGAATTTTGAATTCCACCACTGGCTAAAATGTTTGTTCTACCCTTTTTTTAAAAAAAGACAGTAAGCTATGTTAGTGGAACTTTGGAGTTCCCCAGATCTGTTTCATTGTTTATTTCTGTTAAGCAGCAAACAATCTTAAAAAGCCATAGTTCCTATTTTTATTGCTCATATTCCCCAGACACGCACCACGATTGTCAATGAGGGTAAAGTTGCTGTCTTCAGAAGTCAGGAAATACTTGAATTTCACATCTGGTGGTGTTTCATCCTTGTCCACAGCCGAAATTCTTGTGATCACCTTTATGAGTAGAAAAATGTGATATTGTCTGATTATTTTCAACAAATCCTTGGGGATTATAGAACAAATGCACTGCCTTCAATCAAAGGGCATGGTTTGGTCTTGTTAGCAAAAAACCCAAATAACCCCTTTGAACAATTCTGCTCTGAGTAACATGTCTTGCAAGCTACTTGTGCGCTGATCAGTGGTGGGTTCTAACCGGCTTTACTACCGGTTCTCTTCGTGCACGCGCTTCGCTGAATAGCACCCTGATTTTAGCCCTATCATCCTGGTAATCTCCATATTTTATTCCAACCCCTCTACAGAAGTTCAACCCCCTCAAAGTAGAAGGAAGATTTTGCATTTCTAATGCATTAAGGCAGGGGTAGGCAGTTTGCCTCCCCCCAAGTATCTGGAGAACCCCAAGATGTTGTCGCTTCGCTCGCATGCGTGCCAAACTTGCGCTCCGCGCAAGCGCATTAAGAATATGCCCAGATGAGATGTGGCAATCCACTCTACGGCACCTATCAGCTGGGCTTAAAATAAAGAAATAAAAGGTAGGAATAATACGGGGGCGGGCGGGAGGGCCCAGCTCCCGGACAAAGAGAACCGGTTTGATGACGTCATATCGTCACCGCTGCCGGCTCGGCCGAACCGGGCTGAACCAGGAGGAACCCAACCACTGATGGCAGAAAATGAGTCCTGTGATGTGTTCCATGAAGAGAAATATAGCAGTAGAACATCAAAGGGGAAATCTAGCCTGTAAATTAAATATGCATAATACATTTACCATGATTTGTTTAATAAACCGTAATTGGCTGAAGCCACCCAATACATCACACCACAAATCACACGGTTTGCATGATTTATGGTGCGATATATTGTATTTACAAATCACCACTGACTGAATTCAGGCAATACGTTTAAATGAAAGCGAAATAAAATAAACCCATTAGGGCTGATGAATTCAGCTGTAATGAAGTATTTTTACACCAGGAAACTCAATGATACCTAGCCAGCATTTCATGAAGCCTTTGCACAGACTGACTACAGGTAGTCCTCAACTTACAACAGTTCCTTTAGTGACCGTTCAAAGTTACAACGGCACTGAAAAAAGTGACTTATGACCGTTTTTAACACTTTACGTCCATTGAAGCATCCCTAGGGCCATTTGATCAAAATTCAGTTGCTTGGCAACTGACTCACATTTATGACGGTTGCCATGTCCTGGGGTCATGTGATCCCTTTTCGCGACCTTCTGACTAGCAAAGTCAACGGGGAAACCAGATTCACTTAATAACCCTGTTAGTAACTTAACAGCAACAATGATTCACTTAACAACGGAGTAAAGAAAGGTCGTGAAATGGGGCAAACTCATCTAACAAATGTTTCACTTAGCCACATAAATGTTGGGCTCAATTGTGGTCGTAACTCGAGGACTACCTGGGTTAAGGAGACACTACACCATACGCATGACACCGCCATCAGCATTGGCTGATGTTAGAAAAGTGAGTAGGGTTATGACTTAAATGGGAGACCAGCAGAAAATCCCAGAACTGTAGGTCACGCTAGGAACTGGAAGAAGTATCCTAGAAGAAGGCAGTGACAAATTTCTTCCATATCATTGCCAAGAACACCTACATGGATACACAGACATCAGAAGACAAGCTAGACTTGAGGGAATCTTCTCTATGGGCTTAACTCTTTTACACTTACATCTCACTGTGCCAGGAAATGAAGCTGGCAAGGCAAGAAACTTTACCTGTCCAGGTGCAGCATTTTCACACACACGTGGATCATATGGAAAAGCGAATTCTGGGGCATTGTCATTTATATCCTTAATTTTAATATAAACTGGTACGTGGGTTTCTAATCTGGGGATTCTCTTTTCTGAAAAAGGAAAAAAAGTATTTATTTATTTATTTATTTATTTATTTATTTATTTTTGAATTTCTATACCGCCCTTCTCTCTGAGGACTCAGGGCAGTGTACAGCCAAAATTAAAAAAAAAACATGCAGGACAAATATTAAAAAACAATTAAAAGTATTAACTGATTATCATCCTGAAACCAATTAGAGTAAACACATCCAGACCATATTATTATGAAAAGTACAGTGAAGGAGGGAAACTTGTGGGAAGATCCCCAGATTCCAAATTCTCTACCTAATATTTCCAGATGGGGCTAGGAATGACTCTTGGTTCAAACCCCTGGAGAGTTACTGCAGATCATTATTGATAATATCAAGCAAAACCATCTGATTCAATTTAAAATGTGTTCTTAAACCTCCTATTGGTGTTCCCCATTATTCAATTGTCATGAAGCAAATCTTTCTACTGAGCTTGCTTAAGACTATGTTATAGGTCAGGGGTGTCAAACTCAAGGCCTGGGGGCCGAATCAGGCCCACGGGGTACTTAGATCTGGCCCACAGGGTCGCCCTGGAAACAGTGAAGGACCGGCCTGTGGTGCATCTGCCAGTGAAAACGGAGCTCGGGAGGGCTGCGTACGGTCCTCACAAGCTCTGTTTTCGCTGGCGGAGGGTTGCAGGTGGACGTTGCAACCGAAAACAGAGCTCAGGAGGCCATTTTTGCTGGTGGAGGGTTGCAGGAGGCCGTTGAAGCTGAAAAAGGAGCTCAGGAGGCCATTTTTGCTGGCGGAGGGTTGCAGGAGGCCGTTGCAACTGAAAAAGGCGCTCAGGAGGCCATTTTTGCTGGCAGAGGGTTGCAGGAGGCCGTTGCAACTGAAAAAGGCGCTCAGGAGGCCATTTTTGCTGGCAGAGAGTTGCAGGAGGCCATTGCAACTGAAAAAGGAGCTCAGGAGGCCGTTTTCGCTGGAGAGGATTGCAGGAGGCCGTTGCAGCTAAAAAGGGGCTTGGCAGTCCATTTTCACTGGTAGAGTGCTCAGGCCACCACAGGCGCCCCTGACACGAGTGACGTCGAACTGGCCACACCCACCCTGGCCACACCCCTCCCCAGTCCCCAGAGGTCAAACACAACCCTGATGCGGCCCTCAATGAAATCGAGTTTGACACCCCTGTTATAGCTGATTTAAAAGCTTATTTATATTTATAGGCTTATAGTTGATTTAAAAGTTACTTCAGAAGTGGTTCAACGAGTGTTGGGCTTTCCTGTTTATTGCAAATTACAGGCAATTAGCTGCAAGGTTTAGAGTTGGTAGCTATTTATTAGGGCTCTGCAGCGCTTCAGATTCAAAGGCAGAAAATGTTTTTAAAGATCATGCGGTCATGTAACATCTGTTTGTAGTTCCTTCAATGGGATCTTGTCCCAGATGGTTGGATATCTGCTTTATACCAGATGTATCAGGAAAAGGTGTGTCTGCTTTAAGGAATAGCTGCTTAATGAGCACTACAATGCTTCCAAAAGCACATTTGCTTTTTCAAATCCAAAGCGCTGAACAATCCTATTGTTTATTGATATTTATTTACTCCATTTGTAACTGAAAGGACCTGAAAAGCAGTAGGAGTGGTGCACAAATCAACATGTAGATCATCATCATCTTTTAACCCCATAATCCCTTGTGGGGTGGAGTCTGGGCAACTGAAAGGAACTAGCAGAATGTTTAATGGTCAGATGCCCTTCCTGTCACCAATGCGGAGTTTTGTTTGACAGATATATTCTCATTGCGCCCAGAGAGAGAAATACCCACCTCTACCTAGGATCGAACTCACAGTCACCTGATTGTGAGGTGAGAGCTCCACCTCTAGGCCACTGCACCACTAATCAACATGTAGGTGATACAGGGAAATACTTACTATTTTGATCCAGCTCGTTGGCTGCGACAGTTATATTATGCCAGCTGTTTTCTTCCCTGTCCAGACGCTTTGTGGCGAAAATGCACCCACTGGTACTTATTTCAAAAGAAGTGGATCTTAAGATATGGTAACTATAGTGGGTAGAAGAAAAAGTCAACTTAGTATTACTGAGCCTCATAAAAATGGGGTTGTTTGGCAAACTGGTTGTTGAAAGAAATCCTTAGGGCAGAGAACCGGTTGTTAAATTACTTGAATCCCACCACTGGGTAGACAAATTCTTCGATAGAAAAACACTACACTACACACACACACACACACACACACACACACACACACACACACGTACACACACACACACACACACACACACACATATGTTAGAGCTTGCTAGGTGTTAGAAAGGAAAAAAGCCCAGAACCGAGTAGATGAGATTCTACTGAGCTGGAGCTACAAAAAAACCTTGGCTACGTAGGGAAAACCTGGCTAGAAGAAAAACACACATAGACCCTACGAAGAAGTAAGAAAATTGATATATATATATATATATATATATATATATATATATATATATACACACATATTTTATTTTTATTTTTATTTTATTTTGAATTTGTATACCGCCTTCTCCCTGAGAACTCAGGGCGGTGAACAGCCAAGTAAAAACATCAAATACAAATATTAAAATACAATTAAAAGATATATATAAATTTGGCCCCATTAATTAAAAATGATAAACAAAACAATTAAAAACACTTAAAAAATTAGGCCAGCCCGGCTTGCTGGAAAAAGAAGGTTTTAAGGGCACGGCGGAAGGCACTGAGGTCTTGGATTCTCCTTATCTCTGGGGGCAGCTGATTCCAGAGGGTAGGTGCCCCCACAGAGAAGGCCCTCCCCCTGGGGGTCACCAGCCTACACTGTTTGGCTGATGGCACCCCGAGGAGGCCCTCTCTGTGGGAGCGCACGGGTCGATGGGAGGTCATCGGTGGCAGCAGGCGGTCTCGAAGATAGCTAGGCCCTATGCCATGGAGCACTTTAAAGGTGATAACCAATACCTTGAAGCGCACCCGGAAGACCACCGGGAGCCAGTGCAGCTCACGCAGGAGCGGTGTTACATGGGAGCGCCATGCTGCTCCCGTCACTACCCGCGCTGCTGCGTATACATACATAATATGTATGTATGTATAAAATTAAGTTTAATACATGGCCACCCAACTCATTCCCAGGGACTCCGGGTGGCTTAGAAGAATAAAATCCCGATACAAGAAGCAACAATCAGACTAGCCACTTGAGGTGTTCTAATGTATGTCCCTCTCCATATCACCCAATTTAATTGGATGACAATCAGGAGTTGTTGGTTTTGGTTCCTGATGGTTAGATGTTTCAATGGCGGATCTACCAAAGTATAGGAGAAGAGCAGGGAGAGATGAAGGGTGGAGTTAAATGCACCATCAGCTTAGAGTTATTACAATCCCACAAATAGTCTGAATCCAACCCTTCTAAAATTCTGTCGACTCTTATCTGGCACTAATTTGGTATTGAACTTTAGTTGACATTAAGTCAGGCACAAAGGATCAGGACCCTACCTTAAGTTGCAATTTATAAGATTTATTGCTCAAGCCCATATATTAGAATTTAGTGAACTAAAGTTCAGTACTTATTTGTATCCTATGACTGTCATTAAGTGTTGTACTTTATGATTCTTGACAAATATATCTTTTCTTTTATGGACCCTGAGAGCATATGCACCAAGACAAATTCCTTGTGTGTCCAATCACACTTGGCCAATAAAGAATTCTATTCTATTTTAGTAAATTTGCACCAGGTAATGGTCAACGGAATTCAAGAAGGGTTGGACTTAGAAGGTTTGTGGGATCATAATGACTTTACGCTGATGATGCACTTAACTCTGCCTCCTGCCTCTCCCTGCTGTTCTCCCACACAAAGCCGCCTCTTTGTAACTTTGGTTTGGAGGCAATGGAGAGAATTCTTTTCTAAGTGCAAATTGAGTCATCAGAGTAGTGGGCCTCCTTAGGAATAAAGCAGGAAGGGAGAAAACAATACATTTTCTTCTCCAAACTTCCTTCTAACCTTGACAATTGGCAAGGTTACAGGAGCTGATTTTTGCATTAAATAAAAACAGAAGCATGTTAAATGCACTTTAATGCCACATTAGGGCAATGACTCTCTATGCTTATATTTTTAATATATATACTGTATTCAGAAGATACTTTTAGGATATGGTCAGTTAACTTTCCATTACCTTATTTTCCGCCTGGCTTTATCAGGGTCACTTGCAGAAACGCATCCAATGGATATCTTCATTGCACCTTCTTCTTGGACGGTGAATGTATAGGAAGGCCGGCTGAAAACTGGGGGTTCGTCAACATCGATAACTTTGATAATTACTCTTGCAAGGTTCTCCAGACCCTTCCGTGTAGCATAGGCATAGTTGATATTGGCATCCGTGGCTTCAACCACAAACCTGTATTCAGGTATCTTTTCAAAGTCCAAGAGCTAAATGAAGAAGGAGACATGTTCAGTTCACAAAGGCAATAGAAACTGATTTCCTAGTATTGCTTTTTTTATTGGGGTGGGGGACAACTTTTTTGAGATGAGACTTTTGAGTTACGCTCCTCAAAGCATGTGACATCGGATCAAAAGTTAAATTAAATTCATTTTTAACTGAAATTTGGATTGAAAATATACAAATATACAATAGTGGCCAAAATTGTGGAAACCTTTTGGGAAAAGTGTATTTTCTAAAACTAGCTATTCACACCACTTCTTTTTTGGAGTAGTACCATAAAAGTATATATTAATGGAAAGATAATTTAATCAAGAATGTAATGCAATAACTTTTACGAAGGATTTGCTATTAGAATAGCAGTTACAATATAAAGGAGAAAAGTGAAACACGTAGAAAAAAATGAGATATACAAAAATGATCACGTCAGTTAATACTTAGTTGGGTAACCTTTAGCATGAATTACGGCCTTACAACGTCTTCCTATGGAGTGAACCAAGTCTTTTAGTTCTGCAGCTGTTATAATGTGAAACCAAGATTGAATGGCTGCTTCTATTAACTGGATTTTATTGCTGGGTCACTTCTGACTAACAAGTGTCTTTAGTCGGCTCCATAGATTTTCAATTGGGTTAAGGTCTGGGCTATTCCCAGGCCATTCCAGCAGTGGAATAGGATTATCTTGAAACTCCAAAAAAAGTGATGTTATTAGCCATCAAACATCAAAAATATACTTTTCCCAAAAGCTTGGTGTAGTGGTCTATATTATTTGGAACTCCCTTGCAAGAGATTATCTTGCAATTATCTACTTTGTACTAAAGAGCTCTCTGCTTCGAGTGGGTTTTAATTGATACTAGACGACTTGTGCCCTAGTTAACTAATGATTTCATAGATATTTCATTTGGAGAAACAGAATCACCAAGGGCAGATAAAAAAAGCAGTGGGAGCGGGAATGACTTCTAATTTCCTGCGGCCTTCCCCATTGAGTTTTTTGTTAGAATCTGGCAGGGAGCATTGCAAATCCTTCCTTCCTTCCTTCCTTCCTTCCTTCCTTCCTTCCTTCCTTCCTTCCTTCCTTCCTCCCTCCCTCCCTCCCTCCCTCCCTCCCTCCCTCCCTCCCTCCCTCCCTATCCCTTACCCTTGCCTTGCTGTGCCCTGCAGGCAGGAAAGGGGCTGCTGGATGAATTGTGAGATTATCTGGGAAATTGTCATAGACATTGAAAATGTAAATCATGTGACTGCAGCAGCAGTGCAGCAGCTGGCAGTACCACTGATGCAACCACAACCTCTCCAAGTTTCATTCCCTCGGGAAGTTTGGATGCATTCTGTAAGTTAGCCCATTTAAGATACTTTGGTTCAAAAATTATTGTCCTGTAATGCACCATTTCACCCAGTTAAAGGTCATGACAACAAGAGTTTTAGTAATATATAGAGATGATCTTTTAGTCGCATTTATTTATTAAATTGATATAGCCACCCATCCCACTTGCATATTTACTAATGCAGTGGTGAAATCTAAAATTTGTTACTACCGGTTCTGTGGGCATGGCTTGGTGGTGGTGGTGGGGGTAATGTGACTGGGTGGGTGTGGCCAATTTTTTTTTAAACTTTTAAAACCATTTTTTCTACAACCACTTCGGCGAAGTGGTTATAAAAAAATGCTTTCAAAAGACTCTGATGATCCCAGTTGAATTGCCTGATCATCAGAGACTTTTTTTCTTTTAAATGCCTCTGCCGATCAGGCAACTCAGCTTGGATCATCAGAGGCATAAATGCCTTTTTTAAAAAGCCTCTGCTGATCAGGCAACTCAGCTTGGATCGTCAGAGGCATTTAAAAGAAAAAAAAAGCCTCTGATGATCCCGTGGCTCAGCTGGGCATGGGGAGGGCCAGGGCTTTTTGCTACCGGTTTTCTGAACCACTTGCCTCCATCGCTACCGGATCAGGCGATCCGGTCTGAACCGGGAGCATTTCATCCCTGTACTAATGCTGTAACAGCTAAACAGCATTAATAATAATAGTAATAATGCTTGAATGTTACTTTTCCCCTCCCCCATAACATGCATTCCACATATCATGTATTCCATAATATGCTTTCTTCACTTTACTATTTCAGGTAGACCTAGTTCTAACTGGCAATGTATAAATAGCCCAAGACACAAAATCAATTGAGGTTCAAAAACAATACCTTTGTTGGTTGAATTACTCCTTCATTTGTGTAGCGATTTGGTATAATTTTAAAGGTGTCTTGGTAATTCCCTTGGCGAAAGCTATACTTGGTATCCCTGTTTTGTGGTTCATCGATGTCCTCTACTTTTAATCTACCGACTTCACCGGTCAAACTGACATTTTCAGGGACTTCGAAAGTGAAATTTTCTGAAAAAAGATGTTCCCCCAAACCCCCCCCCCCCCGGTATTTCAGATAAAGTTTTCAATGATGAAGAAGAGATAAATGTAATGAGAGGGACTTGCATTTTTCCAATCCACACTTTTACAGTGTCTGAAGATATTATCGCAAAGAAAACATGCCAAAAGTTAAGTCCCTCAGCAATAACAAAGCATTGCATTTTTATATGCTATGTTAATTGCAGTCTGCAGAAATAAAGATAGAGCGTGTTTAGATTCAGCCCTTTGACTTTGCAAAACTCACTTTCCTTAAATGTTGGGAAATTGTCATTGATGTCAATTAATGTAATGATGACAGTAGCAATGCCAAATTCTTCAGCATGTAGACCCATGCCGTCCCTCGCTTTCACCCGAATGGTATAAGTAGCCTTTTGTTCTCTATCCAAGTCAGGCACAGCTGTGTAAATGGTTCCTTTAACATAAAAAGAAAACACAAAAGTTAGTTTATATTGTCACTTCCACTGGTTTTTTCCCCCAACAGGGTTTAATTTTGAGTGCTGGTGATTAAAATAACAAAGCACAAAGATTGAAATTCTTCAGGCAATGGTTGTTCCTGTGATATTCTATAAATGTGAAAGTTGGACTTGGATGAAACTGGATAGAAATATACAGTCTCTCTCTCTCTCTCTCTCTCTCTCTCTCTCTCTCTCTCTCTCTCTCTCTCTCTCTTATGTCTCTCTCTCTCATCTCTCATCCCTCTCTCATCTCTCTCTCTCTCATCTCTCATCTCTCTCTCATCTCTCATCTCTCTCTCTCATCTCTCATCTCTCTCTCTCTCATCTCTCTCTCTCATCTCTCTCTCTCTATCTCATCTCTCTCTCCTTCTCCCTCTCATCTCTCTCTCTCATCTCTCATCTCTCTTTCATCTCTCATATCTCTCACTCTCATCTCGCTCTCTCTATCTTATCTCTCTCTCCTTCTCCCTCATCTTTCATCTTTCATCTCTCATTTCTCATCTCTCTCTCTCATCTCTCTCTCATCTCTCTCTCTCTATCTCATCTCTCTCTCCTTCTCCCTCTCATCTCTCTCTCTCATCTCTCATCTCTCTTTCATCTCTCATATCTCTCACTCTCATCTCGCTCTCTCTATCTTATCTCTCTCTCCTTCTCCCTCATCTTTCATCTTTCATCTCTCATTTCTCATATCGCTTTCTCATCTATCTCTATCTCATCTCTCTCTCATCTCTCTCATCCCTCTCACTCATCTCTCATCTCTCATCTCTCATCCCTCTCTCATCTGTCATCTCTCTCTCATCTTTCATATCGCTCTCTCTCATCTCTCTCTCTCATCTCTCCTTCTCTCTCTCATCTCTCTCTCTCATCTTTCATCTCTCATCTCTCATATCGCTTTCTCATCTCTCTCTCTCTCATCTCTCTCTCATCTCTCTCTCATCTCTCTCATCCCTCTCACTCATCTCTCATCTCTCATCTCTCATCCCTCTCTCATCTGTCATCTCTCTCTCATCTTTCATATCGCTCTCTCTCATCTCTCTCTCCTCTCTCCTCTCTCTCATCTCTCTCTCTCTCATCTTTCATCTTTCATCTTTCATCTCTCATATCGCTCTCTTATCTATCTCTATCTCATCTCTCTCTCATCCCTCTCTCTCATCTCTCATCCCTCTCTCATCTGTCATCTCTCTCTCTCATCTCTCATATCGCTCTCTCTCATCTGTCTCTCATATCTCTCCTCTCTCTCATCTCTCTCTCTCTCTCATCTTTCATCTCTCATCTCTCATATCGCTTTCTCATCTCTCTCTCTCTCATCTCTCTCTCATCTCTCTCTCATCTTTCATATCGCTCTCTCTCATCTCTCTCTCATCTCTCCTTCTCTCTCTCATCTCTCTCTCATCTCTCATCTTTCATCTCTCATCTCTCATATCGCTTTCTCATCTCTCTCTCTCTCATCTCTCTCTCATCTCTCTCATCCCTCTCACTCATCTCTCATCTCTCATCTCTCATCTCTCATATCGCTCTCTCTCATCTGTCTCTCTCATCTCTCCTTCTCTCTCTCATCTCTCTCTCATCTTTCATCTTTCATCTCTCATATCGCTCTCTCATCTATCTCTATCTCATCTCTCTCTCATCCCTCTCTCTCATCTCTCATCCCTCTCTCATCTGTCATCTCTCTCATCTCTCATCTCGCTCTCTCTCATCTCTCTTTCTCTCTCATCTCTCCTTCTCTCTCTCATCTCTCTCTCTCATCTCTCATCTTTCATCTTTCATCTTTCATCTTTCATCTCTCATATCACTCTCTCATCTATCTCTATCTCATCTCTCTCTCATTCCTCTCTCTCTCATCTCTCATCTCTCTCTCTCTTTCTATTGCTATCTCTCTCATCTATCTCTCATCTGTCTATCTATCTATCTATCTATCTATCTATCTATCTATCTATCTAAAAGAAAGATAGAAAGATCGATTTGAACTTTGATGTTGGAGAAGATTTCTGGTCAGCCTGGAAAACAAACCAGTGGATCATAGAATAAATCAAGCTGGGATTCTCACATGGAGTACTAATAGCTGGGCAATTACTGTTATATTTTTGACATATCATGAGAAGTTCCACTTCCTTTAAGAAATCCAAAATACTTTGAAAAATTGAAAGAAAAGGAAGAAGGGGATGGACAGGAGCTAAGTGGATGGACCTAATAATGAAGGCATCACTGAAAGAACAAAAAGGCCAAGTTGAAGGCAGATATTTTGCAGGCAGTCTATTCACGAGGTCACTAAAAATTAACACCGAGCACTTACTCAAAAGCTTTAAAAAACATCTAGGTTCTATTGGTGCTTGTTGCTAGGACAACATCTGGTCAGTTCTCTGGTCAGAAAATTATTATAATTCTTTGACTTGGAATATATTTATTAAAAATATTTTGTCCATCCAGCTATGGAGATTCTCAACGATCCAAGTCATGGTTCTCCGAACTGAAGAGAAGCAAAACATTTTCAAAGAAAATACCAATAAAGTCCACTTGTCTTTTGGAAAAAGCACCTCTGGGACATTTTGCCCAGCGTTTTTTTAGTTAAAAATTTCCCAGAATCGATTTCAACTTTCAGTGAAAAAAAGTTTAGATGACTTTTTGGGTTTATAGAAGCCTATTATCCTATGCATTTAAAAGGGATAGACCACTCAAAAGTCTTTAAAAGCATAAATAGATTTCCAGGACTTAGAATCCAAATGTCAACTCACAAAGCTTCCCTGGCCAGCTCTCAAGTTGCCATAGGCCAGGGGGGATGGGAAATTGGCGAAACGGCATGGCCACCAAAGATAGATGCACATTCCATGCTTATCTCTCTCAAGGCTGTATCCCAGGGTTACCTACAGCAGCCGGAGGGGAGTGACCTGTACAACCCACGAAATTGCTCCGGTGGTGAATGTGATTGATGACACATCCTGGGGTATGTGTGTCATAATTGGGGCATAAATTATGTAGAGTCAGAGCTGGCTTCACTTGGGAAGTGCCGACATGAAGCTCCTAATAAATAACTGGATTTTTTTGGAGCTTGGCTCGAGGCTCATGATTTAATTAGGGCATCCGTCAGAACCCTGACAGCAAGTATGGCTAGTCACTTCAGATATGACAAGGAATATACCTCCTCAGTCAGATCTGTACCTCAGCCTGCTATTAATAATTGAGTGAATTAAGTGAGTTAATTAATAATTTAAAATAATCACAGGCTTACTAAGCAATCTCTTCTACATGGAAAAGAGAATAGATGTCATTTTGTTCTTTGATCGGGCAGAAAATAGACAGTAACGTTTGCTTGTTCTTGTACAAATTTTTATTTATACTGTAGATCCTGTACCTGAGTTGTCTATTCTGAAGTAGTTTTTGCCATCAGTAACTTCGTAGAAAACATCTGCATGACCATGAAGGGTTGGGTCATCAGCATCCACAGCTGTCACTTTGGTGACAGATGTTCCTAAAAGGAGAAAGAGAGCGAGAGAGAGAGAGAATGAAAAATAACAAGTATATTTGAATGGTTTGAAACATCTTGTGTCAACAGAGGGCTGAGGAAATTAGCCGTGAAAATAGAAATACAATGATGAGAGACATTTCCCTCAGCTCTTCTCCCCCTAGTCTAGATCATGGCATGAATATATTAGAGACTTTTAATATGGCAATCTCCATTTTGCTCTCTGAATTTCCTGTAAGACAACCTAACCTTAACTAACCTTGTTCCTAACCCTAACGCTCATTTAGTTTTCATTGGCAATGTGTCCATTGATTGAAGCCATTAATATGGCTTCCAAAGCTGACACAATGGGATTTTCCCATGTATTTTGCTGTGGTCCAGAAACAAATCCAGACAAAAAGCTTTCACTTGTATCTGTATTGAGCATTAAGAAGCAAAGCAAGGGTTTCAGATTGTTTTCTCACTGAAGGATTAATTCAGCGACGTGATATGACATTTTAGACCAGGGGTCAGCGACCTGCGGCTCCGGAGCCACATGCGGCTCTTTGGGGCCTCTGATGTGGCTCTCTGTCCCATCACTGGCTGGCCCCACCCCTCACCCTTCCCTCCCAGTCACTCCTAGCCTGGCCTGAGAAGGTAAGGGTGACGGTGGGGGATGGAGAAGTGGCCAGGGCAGAGACAGAGAGATACAGAGAGAGGGGAAGAGCGAGAGAGAGACATAGAGAGATACAGAGAGGGAGGGAGGAGAGAGAGAGATATGTCAAACAGGTTTTGTGGTTCCCGGTGTTTTTTAACAACTTGTTCTCCGCCCTAATGACCGGCTGGGTAGGCGTGGCTAGGGGAGGTGTCATGTGACTGGTGGAAGTGAGTGACATCGAGTTGGCCACACCCACCCAGCTTTTGTGGCTCCCGGTGTTTTCTTTTCTGTGGGAAATGGGTCCAAATGGCTCTTTGAGTGCTTAAGGTTGCAGACCCCTGTTTTAGACAATCTGGCTCCAAAATGAGGAGTAAAAAGCTTACCTAGTGGTGACATTTCTACCACTGAACCATTAAACACCTTTTGAACAAATACTGGGGCATTGTCATTAATGTCATGAACAATGATGCGGAATTTGGAGGGGTCCTCCAATTGTTGATTGGTAAGACGATTGTAAATCAGAGCTGTGAGTTCATATTCAGCTTTCTTCTCTCGGTCCAGCGTTTCCGTCACAGAGACATCTCCAGTAAATTCATTAACTCTGAACAAAGTCCCAGCACCTTCACCTTCAAGGACATATTTGGCATTGGGATTCTTGATCGTTGAGGTGATCTAGAACACATAAGTATGTGAGAAAATCACTTCTAAAAGATGTGAGAGGATTAAAAAAAATCTGGATCACCATTGTTATTCTTTAACATTTCATTATTTTTATTAAATTTATTTGACGCCCATCTTACGGTCTGAGAATTGTATAGTTCCACCCAGTGGTGGAATTCAATTTTTTTTTACTACCGGTTCTGTGGGCGTGGCTTGGTGGGCATGGTGTGGCTTCGTGGGTGTGGCAGGGGAAGGATGCTGCAAAATCTCCATTCCCACCCCACTCCTGGGGGAAGGATATTGCAAAATCTCCGTTTCCACCCCACTCTGGGACCAGCCAGAGGTGGTATTTGCCGGTTCTCCGAACTACTCAAAATCTCCACTACCGGTTCTTCAGAACCTGTCAGAACCTGATGAATTTCACCCTGGTTCCACCTCAGGTTACAGCATTTCAGTTTTATGTATACTTTTTTGATTTTGAGTTTCTAGAGATATTCCTCTGCCATTTCTGGCATCTATGTTCTACCTAACCTTTCTCTGTTTTCCAGAAAATTCTTAGCTGTAGGCCCAAATGCGGATAATTTTTCCTCAATAAATCAATGCATAAATTTAATGTTTTGGAATCATTGGTGTCATTGGATTCCCTTTATCTTGCTTTTGGACTTGTGTGAAGAACACATCATATTTTAAGTCATATTTCTGCAGAAACATTGGTGATTCACAAAGGTTCGTAAAGTTCAAAAACACAGTTTGAATTCAAAAAGAAATTTTTAAAAAAGCTTTAAAAAGCACCAAAATGCTTCTTTTTCATGCAAAAAGGTAAATTCATTTAAATGTTTGGAGATTTTTATTATAAATTATGGATCTTTTAGATTAAAGGTATGATGAATGGAAATAAAATATACTAATTTCTTCTACATCTGTATTGTGCTTAGTTGTAACTATATAATCAGCAAATAATGCATAACCAGGGGTGGGCTGTTGGGGATTCACTGGTGTTCAGGAGAACCTCTAGCTAAGATTCTATGCAGTTTGGAGAAGCCCCAAATCCCACTCCTGGCTGGCCCTGCCCATCCCACCCCGCCCCTCCAGGGAGTCCCCAAGTGACCTGTTTTGGGTGCAGGTAAATGCAGGGCACGCATGGAGGCTCGGGGAGGGCAAAAACCAGGCCTATCGGAAGTTTGGTAAGGCCTCCAGAGGGCCTCTGGAGCATGGGGAGGTTGTTTTCATCCTCCTGGAGGCTCGAAAAAGCCTCCAGAGCCTGGGGAGGGCAAAAACCAGGCCTATCGGAAGTTTGGTAAGGCCTCCAGAGGGCCTCAGGAGCACAGGGAGGTCGTTTTCACCCTCCCGGAGGCTTGAAAAAGCCTCCAGAGCCTGGGGAGGGCAATAACGCCCCCTGCGCCATGGTGCAGGAGACCGACTAGGCCATGCCCATCATGGCCACGCCCACCCCGCAACCGGGCAGAGAATCCCTTGCTAAAATTTTTGAAGCCCACCCCTGTACATAACATTACTGTTACTACTCCTATATAGTTCTATAAAGCTTATAAAGTTTTGTACAAAAAGGTTAATATATAATTGGTTGAATACAATATAAATAGTATATTCAAATCTTGATCCAAAATTAATAACATCATCTTATTAGATTTATCTTGAAAATGCATTTCCCCTCGGGGTCCCTATGACACCTGAGTTATGCAGAAATATCTACTTTAGAATGGAGCTTTTGAGACTTACTCCGTGCCCTGCGAATCATCCTAGCTAGCAAAAGGTTTTGTTTAGCTGGTTTTTAATGGCCGTGTGCATGTTTTTCTTTCTTTCTGCTTTTTGTGGGATAAGTCAGATTGCCGTGACAAAGAGGCGAGATCTTTTGAGGTCAGAAGTATTGCCTAGATGGGCACTTGGAATAAGTGCTATCAGCTAAATTAAGTCAGCTGTGTAGGCTGCAGTGAATTCCTTTCCTCTTCTTCCAAGTGCCTTTTTTGGGGAGTACTTTTGTTATTGGATCTTCCAAGAAAGGCTCTTATATCTAATGTCTCGGCATTTTTTTTTTGATGGGTTCTCAGAACTGAGTGCATTCAGAATTTACTAAGAGGCCATTCAAGAGGCGAAAATGTCACATGTTACAAAACTAGAAAAAGTATATAAAAAAAAGAGGAATGTTCATGGCTTGAACAAAAATGCTTGCTTAGAGAAGTTTCTAGAAGAAAGAAAGCATACTTAAAATTATTAAGACTGCTTGCCCACCAGATAATTCAAGCATGTATCTATTTGGATTGGCAGGAGTTTCATAGGGTCTTTTGAAAGAGGAGTTTTTCTCCTACCCCATTATCCACCACCTAGTTCTTTTCAATAAAGGCAGGGATGGGATTCAGCCGGTTCGGATGCTAATTTTCCAACTGGTTCACCAAACCGGTAGTTGCAAGGACTGGCTGGCCCCGCCCCGCCCTGCCCTGCCCTGCCCCGTCCAGGAGTCTCCACATGGCCCGTTTTGGATGCCAGGGCCTGCATGGAAGGTTTGGGAGGGCAAAAAACAGGCAAGTTCTAGAAGTCTGAAAACGGGCTCATTTCCGGCCTCCAGAGGGCCTCCAGAGCCCGGGGGGAGGCCGTTTTCGCCCTCCTGGAGGCTTGAGGAAAGCCTCCGGAGCCTGGGGAGGGCGAAAACACCTCCTCTGCCATGGTGCAGGAGGCCGAGTAGGCCACACCCACCATGGTCATGCCTACCCAACCACCAGGCAGAGAACTGGTTGCTAAAATTTTTGAATCCCACCACTGAATAAAGGGTTCATGGCTTTCCAATTGTAAAGAAGAACATGGACACCCCACACTAAAAATCTGCTTCTCCCCGACAATGGTGATGATTGAAATGGGCCTTCCAGAAGTCTCATGGGACATCAGATTTCATGATAACCACGCTCCCAAAGATTTGCTGTCTGCATCTCAGAACATCGGGAAATGGAAGGCAGCATTCAATTATGCAAAAGGTAGATAGGTACTATTGCATCTCTGCCTAATGGGCTTTGCTGGGCAAGCGAAAGTCCTTCTCCATGCAAGGAATTTGCTTGTGGTACCTCTTGGGTGGATGACTACTAATTGACCATGACCAAATCTATGCATACCTTTCCAACATGATGAGGCAAAGTCCCATTCTGCTCTTCAGGAATATGCATTTTATTCCAGATCCATTCTCTTTTCATTCGCTTATGCAAGTCATCGTTTGTGTTTGACTTTGAGGAATGGTCTCCATGCACACCAGAAGACGTCGGGATCACGAAAACGAGGAGGAGGAGGAAGTAAGAGCAACTCGCCATCTTCGTCGTTCAACGATCTTGGAAACTCCTGCGTTTGAAGAAGTCAAAAACCATCTGGTGAACTACATGGGCACAACATTAACACAAAAGATTTGTTACAGGCTGGGGTTTGTTTGTTTTTTTGAACTTCCCAGTATAGCCTGTAGTCTTGGAATTCTTTGATGGTCTGTCATCCCAATGTTAACCAGGTCCAATCTTACTTAGCAGAGAAGGTTAGACACTCTACCTGCTGAAAAGAAAACCCTATAGCCATGATGGCGAACCTATGGCATGCATGCCACAGGTGGCACGTGGAGCCATATCGGTGGGCATGCAAACTCAGCTGATTTTCGGGCCTTCTGGGCCCACCGGAAGTAGGGAAACAGGCTGTTTCCTGCCTCCAGAAGGCCTGGGGGGTGGAGAAGGCCCGTTTTTTGTTCTCCCCAGGCTCCAGAGCCTCTCTAAGAGCCTGGGGAGGGTGAAAATGGCCTTCCCCACCCCCTGGAGGCCCTCTGGAGGCCTAGAGAGACTCTGGAGCCTGGGGAGAGCAAAAAAAAGAGGCCTACTGGGCCCACCATGCATTCGCATGCCAAAAGTGGGGGGAGCATGGGGGGGTGCGTGCGCATGCAAGGGGGCCGGGCCCATAGAATTATGGGCATGGGCACACGTGTGTGCGACCACCCCCCGCTCTCCCCCCGCTTTTGGCACACAATGGCAAAAAGGTTAGCCATCACTGCCCTATAGTATAAGGCAGATGATTCATTAGACATTTAGTTGGTGTTTTCATATAAGAATATTTTCAGGCACCTAGGGCTGTTACTCACCAGCTGTTTTCTAATAGCAGGTTAAAAAAAATAAAATTCAAGGTTTAATTAGTGAATTAAAAGTTAATAGTGAATTTTTGCTACCGTTTTAGACACGCAGATCCCTGAAACCGAATGCTCTTTTTGAAAACCAAACTAAACCAAATCCTTTATTCCACATGTCTATGGAGATTCTCAGTCATCCAGGTCATGGTTGTCTCAAAAGTGTTTTTTTTCTCAAAAGGCAACTGGCACTTTATTTTCCTTGAGGACGTTTCTCTTCTCATCCAAGAAGCTTCTTCAGTTCTGAGGAGAAGCTTGCTTGATAAGCCAGAGAACCGTGATCTATGCTGACTCCGTAAGATTCTTAATTTATTGGTTCAAATTCCCAGTTTTGTTTCTGGCAAGCCTTCATCATCAATATATATGGCATAAAAATGTAATCCAGATCAGAGTGTGCTTCTGTTTTCTTTGTAAATGATTTGAACTTTCTCTCTATTTTCATGTTCCCCAACACCCAATTCTCACTTCCTCTGGCTAGTTTTTGAGTAGACTTTGTGTCACCAGATAAAGTTGTCTCTCAGTTCAAAACTGGAGGGTTAGCCTTTTCTCTAAATAATGTCTCTCTTTTTGAGATCCCCCAATTCTAATGCTTATTTATTTATTTATTTATTTATTTATTTATTTATTTGTCATCCATGTATAAGATAACAGATATAATTATAAACATGATTATGAATACAGGAAATGGATACAAATAAATGGGGACAGTAGGACAGGGACGGTAGGCACGTTGCTGCACGCCCCCTTTACGGACCTCTTAGGAATGGGGTGAGGTCGACAGTAGACAGTCTAAGGTTAAAGTTTTGGGGGTTTGGGGATGAAACCACAGAGTCAGGTAGCTCATTCCAGGCATTGACCACTCTGTTGCTGAAGTCGTATTTTCTGCAATCGAGTTTGGAGCAGTTTACCTTAAGTTTGTATCTATTGTGTGCTCTTGTATTATTGTGGTTGAAGCTGAAGTAGTCGTTGACAGGTAGGACATTGTAGCAGATAATTTTGTGTAGTACGCTTAGGTCAGACCGAAGGCGGCGTAGTTCTAAATTGTCTAAGCCCAAAATTTCAAACCTGGTGGCATAAGGTATTCTGTTGCGAGCAGAGGAGTGGAGGACTCTTCTCGTGAAATATCTCTGGACTCGCTCAATTGTATTAATGTCCGATATGCAGTGCGGGTTCCAGACAGATGAACTGAATTCAAGAATTGGTCTAGCAAATGTTTTGTATGCTCTAGTTAGTAGTACAACATTGCCAGAGAATTCACCCTAATTCTACCCCAAATTATGGGATTGCAGGGTCGTAAAAATGGAGTGGTTGAGGTAGAAATATACAGAAGTGAAGGGAAATATATTCACTGATTCTCAAAGATAAGTAAAATTGGGCAGTCCTTCAATATTACCAGAGAAGATATTTCATAATAATTAATATTTTTATATAATTAATAGTTATATATAATTAATACTATTTATATAATTAATATTTATATATAATTCATATTTCATAATAATTAATATTAATATTTTTGAGATTTCCATGTGTTCATTCAGGAGCTATGTTTTTTCTTTTAACCAGATACTGCTAGAAAAGAAGCTGGTTTAGAAACAATGAGGTATCAGTTTCACCTAGCAGTGGTGTGTGATTAAAAAAAAAATAACAATGAAGCAGACTACCTTTTAGAGCAGGGGTATCAAACTCGTGACGACATGTTGTCGTCACGTGACATATCGCAACTTCCCCCCCTTCGCTAAACTGGGGGTGGGCGTGGCCAGTGTGTGACGCATCTGGCCTGCTGGCTGTGAGTTTGACACTCCTGTTTTAGAACTGCATATGCAACTCCACGCAGAAGGCTATTAATGTTCCTCTGCTTAAGGTGAACAACTGAAAGGATTTCATCCCTGGCATTTTCTGAGTCGCAAATCAGCAGGTTCAAAATTAACGACTGCATTATTTTTCCTGCAAGCTAAACTGACATTTAGGATATGGGCTACCTCAATCCTTTGGGAAAGCAGGCAAATGATATAAACAGCAACAGTAACAATGGAATGGTCCCCACCCAAACCACGGGATAGAAACTGTTTATACCAGTGATGAAATCTAAAAATTTTCTGTGGTGGATGTGGCTTGGTGGTCATGTGACTGGGTGGGCATGGCCAATTCAATGTCATCACTTCAAGGGGTGCCTCTCCTGGCCCCTCCCCTCCCAGCCATTCCTTGTCACACCCAGCATCAACATATCTATAGTTCTGTAAAAATGTTGTTCACCTTTTTTCAACTTTATTATCTACATACTATAGATGTACTTTCATGGACCACTGAAAGGAGGAAATGGCTCACATGCTTTGCCCAAGAGTGTGATAGGAAACATGTTTTTAAGGGGCTGCCAGAAAGAAGGGGGGGCAATGTATTTTCCAAAGCACCAGAAGGCAAAACAAGAAGCAATGGATGGAAACTGAAGAAACAGAGAAGCAACCTAAAACTAAGAAGAAACTTCCTGACAGTGAGAACAATTAACCAGTGGAACTGCTCTTCACCCCTGGTTTATGCCCAACTTATACCTGAACAGCAATTCCACCCAAGATTTCTGCTAATTTGCAGAATCACAATTCCCAAGGAAAAGTTAATACATTTTTAAAAGACACTTAACATCTCTATTACTCTTCTCTCTCAGGGGAATTGTGTTAGTAAATATGAATGTCAATATCTTGCCAAATCATACATACTGGCTGATAATTTTAAGTATTTAAAAGAAAACATCTTTTAAAACATTTAGCTAAATAATAGATGGCTTTCTGAATCGGAGCTCTTGGCCTAGATAATTGCTCTGGAGGAGTGAATATGCACAAAATATGCAGTTTTTATGGTTTGTAATAATTGCGGGCAACTTGTTAGCGTGTTCCTGAGATCAAATGATTTTGCATCTCGACCGACTCTGAGGTTACTTTGGCCAAAAGAGCCTCTGTATACCACAAATTGCATTTCAGCTGGAAAATAAAGTTTGCAATTGTTATAGAAAAAATAATTAAAACAAAAAGCAGCACTAGGAATGATGGATAGAAGTTGCTGGGAAATAAATGTTGATTGATCTTTGAGAATATCTTCTAACACAGCTTTCCCCAGCTTGATGCCTTCAACAACTTCCACTGACCCCACTGACCACCACCAGGTGATCAAAGTCCCGCCTATTTTTAACATGTGTTGTATACATTGCACACAAATAAAAAAAAAGCAGAGCTCTATTCTCCATGTCACACCCAAAATTTCAAAGCCTGTGACTGTCACTGCTGATGCTATTGTCCTCCAAATAACATTGGCCTTCAAATTCTATACTTTTCAGCCAATATGGCTGGCTATGGAGATTGGAAATTCTTGTCCTTGAAGTCCTACATATCTGGAGAACATCATGGGGAAAGATGGGAAAGAATGTTCTAATATTGCAAATATCAGATTTACTATCTCAGGAAATAGTGATTTCTCTTTCCTTTGACCTATATTAACAAGGGATGGATCCAGTCCATTGCCCTGGCCCCATCACATACATCCAATATTTGAGGGGCTGCCACAGAGAGGAGGGGATCAAGCTATTCTCCAAGGCACCCAAAGGCCAGACAAGGAATAATGGATGGAAACTGAACAAGGAGAGGTTCAACCTAGAAATAAGGAGGAATTTCCTGACCATGAGAACAATCAACCAGTGGAACAGAAATTGCCTTCAGAAGTTGTGGGAGCTTCATCCCTGGAGGCTTTCAAGAAGAGACTGGACTGCCATTTGTCAGAAATGGTGTAGGGTCTCCTGCTTGGGCAGGGGGTTGGACCAGATGACCTACAAGGTCCCTTCCAACTCTGTAAATCTGTAAAGTTTATCTTGGAATTGACACCTTCAAAAATAACTTTCCACTCATGTGTGTAGTCCTTCGATTGTTGTTTCTCAACCTTATCCCGTTTAAGATGTTTGTACTTCAACTCCAAGAATTCCTGAACCAACAGGTTTGCTGGGGAATTCTTTGGAGTTGAAGTCCACACATCTTAAACGGGATAAGGTTAACATTGCCGTAGATCAAGGGTATCAAACTTGCTTTCATTGAAGGCTGCATCAGGGTTGTGTCTGACCTCAGGGCGCCAGGGCCAGCTCAACATCACTCATGTTGGAGGCACCTTTGGTGGCCCAGTCCTCTGCCAGTGAAAACGGGCTCCCAAGCTTCATTTTCGGCTGCAATGGCCTTCTGTAACCTCTGCCAGCACAAATGGAGCTGCCACGAATGGTAGAGGTACCTTTGTTATCTCCAGGGCGGCCCTGTGGGCCACATCTAAGCACCCCACGGCTAGATCCGGCCCCCAGGCCTTGAGTTTGACACCCCTGCCAAAAACCTGCTGTCAACAGTTTGCCAGACCTGCTCCTTGGCTGACATCCTGAGCTATTAGTTTTATATAATTGTACGTAATGCAATTATATAAAACTAAATAATTACACTGAAGAACTGGTCCTATTGGTTGGAACTGCTGTTCTTGAATTGCGAAGAGGAATAGTTTAGTTCTTCCCACTGTTCTATCTCCAAATGGTCATAATGGATGAAAAGTTAAGTGGAACAGAAGAATCCCCAGTGCAACATTTATTTTGTTTCTCCTCATTCTTGAACTCTACCTTGTTTTCCTGAATAGACTGATGATTGCTTAATGATACCCTCGCTATGAGTCTGGACTTGGAGAACAAGTGGGTCCACACTTGAAATAAAATAAGCCATGCTTCTGGACTTTAATGAAGAGTCTCTGGTTTTGTTACCCTTTCAGTGGTGTCCTTGTTTAGATGACAACATGGCTTAAGAAGTTCGTTGAATGTGGTCAGCAGTTCTACGATGTTCTGAAGAAAATAGAAGCATCAGTCAGGCATTTGCGCTCCAACTGCTTCCCAGACGTGCCAAGATTCCTTCAGAGGAAATGGGGTGGGACCTGGATTCTGAATTCCAGCGCTGCTGATGTGAGTTACAGTTTAAAGAAAGCTTCGTAGCATTCAAGATTTCCGTGACATGTGTTGCTTAGAGATTAAAGGAAGGAGAAGAGAATGACCACATGGCTGATTTCCTCCAGATGGCAAAAGCTTGACTAGAGCAAGTGACTCCTAAGGATATCAAGGGAAATCTTTAGACACCCCATTCTTCCTACTGCAGGAGAGAAATGATGCAGTCATGAGATCTGGGCAAAGACCTGAATTTCTACTAGAGCTTCAGGTTTCCTACAATTCCAAGAAACTGAACTGGGCAGAGATAGAAATAGTTCCCAGAAGTTGTCCCCCCCCCACCCCAAGTACATTTAAAAACACAAAGGAAAGTCTTTAGAATTATATTTTGGAAAAAATGATTATTAAACAATAATGGAATAGATTGCATTGTTTATGATGTTCCTTATGGAAAAAACTGAAAATCGTGTAATCAAATCTATAAGAAATTAAATCAATGCCTATTTTTTTCTCCCTGAGCTGACAATCAGACTTGAGTAAAGGATCGTATATTCCAAAACGCCTTAAGAACCCAAATGTAATTAGAATCCATTTTGTTTACATTTCAATTGAATGAACATTTAAAATATACAATAACTCTCCAGTCAGATACTGAATGCTTTTAAGTGCATTAAAAATGCTTTTAAGTGCATTTAAAGTGCATTTTTAAGGGCATTAAGTGCACTTTGCTAAGTAAATAAAGAGAAAGACTCAGAGGCCACAGGAATCCCTGGCTCTCAATTTGCTCATCTCTGATATAAATTTTAGGCTTATTGGTTACGATATCTTCTGCTGGGGAATAATTTGGCTTCTTTCCTGCTCTCCGATTTAATGGAGTTGGAATCTCCATTAAAAGCAGGAATCTGTAATGATTAGATATAATAGGCACAATAAGAATATTTGAATTTTTTGTTATTGCATTATTTAATGCTAATATGCTAAATCTTTTGTTGTTAGCACATGGTTCTCTTAAATACTTTTTACCTTAAAGCTTTTAAAAGTTTAACATTTTCTTCCTTCCTTCCTTCCTTCCTTCCTTCCTTCCTCTTTCTCTCTTTCTCTTGTTTTTCCCTTCCTTGTTCTTCCCTGCCTTCTGAAAGTTTGATAGAAAAGGAATCTGAGAAATGGTGACCATTAATTGGATGCCCAGCTTTTCAAAGTAATAAAACTTCATTCCTTCACCCCCTTTTGCAAGATGGGAATTCCCTTGTAAGGTTCAAAGCGGCAAGGTTTTAAAAATACGTAGAAAATCCATCATAGCAACACATCCTACCTACTCCCTTACATAGAAGAATAAATGATAACGGTTGAGGCCAGAGCTCTAAAAACATGCACAGCTATGGAGAAACTGTTAATTAGCTGGAGTCCTGTGGAAATTCTAGTTTCTACCTTTGTTGAGTTTGCTAACTCAGTTAGTTTTAGCCTTGGTTACATTTTTGTGGCTTGGTGTGCTATGAGAATCCAACCGGCTTAATTCATTTATCTTTCCCTGTATTATGAAACCATCACCATTATTACTCAATCACCCTCCCGTGATGGATTAATGCCAGTTCGGGGTGGTATGAGAATGCAAAACTTCTGAGCCATGGTACAATTTCAGTCCGTTCACTCTTGTCTAATTTGTAAGCATACATTTAGCGGTCAGGAGGCCTATTTAATAGGTGTGAGAAATCAAAACCCAAGTTGGTGGTTGTATCGATACTACAGTAGTGGCCAAAATTGTGGAAACCTTTTGAGAAACGTGTATTTTCTAAAACTAGCTAATAACACCCCTTTTTGGGGGGAGTAGTACCATAAAATTATATATTAATGGAAAGATAATTTAATCAAGAATGTAATGCAATAAGTTTTATGAAGGATTTGCTATTAGAAGAACAGTTACAGCATAAAGAAGAAAAGTGAAACACGTAGAAAAAAACGAGATATACAAAAATGATCACCGTGTCTGTTAATACTTAGTTGGGTAACCTTTAGCATGAATTACGGCCTTACAACATCTTCCCATGGAGTGAACCAAGTCTTTTAGTTCTTCAGCTGTAATAATGTGAAACCAAGATGGAATGATGGCTTCTATTAACTGGGTTTTATTGCTGGGTCACTTCTGACTAACAAGTGTCTTTAGTCGGCTCCATAGATTTTCAATTGGGTTAAGATCTGGGCTATTCCCAGGCCATTCCAGCAGTGGAATAGGATTATCTTGAAACTCCAAAAAAAGAAAAAAAATTGGTGTTATTAGCCATCAAACCTCAAAAATACACTTTTCCCAAAAGGTTTTCATAATTTTGGCCACTACTGTAAGCCTGTGGAGGCATATTTCAAAGGTGCTTTTCCAAAAGGCAATTGGACTTCCTTGGTTTTTTTTCCCCTTGGCAACGTTTAGCTTCTCATCCAAGAAGCTTCTTTTCAAGGAAAAAAGGAAATCCAGTTGGGTTTTTGAAAAAGCACTTTTGAGACAACCATGACCTGGATGATTGAGAATCTCCATCAGCATTGTGCAGCCACAGTTTGAAAGTTGGTTTGGTTTCCTTTGGCTTCGTAGACACTGCAGTTCTTTCTTTTTTTAAAAAAAATTGAATTTAACCTGTTTCCTATTTAGCTTGATCTACACTCTTGTGATCCTGTTTCTCATGACAATTGAGACTGGCCTCCGTAATGCCTTTGGGAGGAGCTCGGAGGGTGCCCAAACAGGATGCTTTCCCCAGCATAGGCAAACAGGAAAGCACATGCTGCCCAAAACCTGCACTTTTCAGAATTTTGTGCTGAAGTCTGCAATTCACAAAACCCTTGCAAAAAATGTACTATTGGAGGGAGAAAAAAAAAAAAGCCTGCCCAAAGGGCTCACACTAAATCGTGAAAAGCTGAGGCACAGAGGGCTGGGAGTCATTGCTGGGAAACTGGAAAATGCATTTCCCTCCTTTTAGGCATATGTGGCATCTCTCCAGCTACCCTAAACCAGAACTGAAATAAAATCCTGATGAACTCTGGCCGTAGGGACCGTCTTTTGCCTTTCCATAAAAAGGGGAAAGGAAACAAAAATTGCTTGAAGGGTGTGGCTTTGGAGCATTTCTGCCACAGGCTCCATTTATAATGTGGAGCACAACATTTTGTCTTCATGGAATGCAGAATATTCAATCACTTTCTGACTAGTGTATCATTCTCTCCCTCCCCGCCTCTCTCTCTGTACTAGAATCTGCCCATTTTATACACACTTCATTTTTCATTCTCCTGCCTGTGTAGGTCCTTTACAGCTCATTTATACAATCCTGTGAACTTAGCCAAAAAAAGAAGAGGCGTAGAAGAGTGTGTGGAAAATTATATGCATTTTCTTGACAACCATTCTAGTAATGGATCTATTTTTCTGTGCACCTTTGCAAGCAAACCCCATTGGTGGCAAGCTATTTTCCTTTAAAATAAGGGGTGTGCATTCTACTCTTACTTGTATGGGGAGTCCTTGCTTAACGACTATTCACAGTTAGAATGGACTCCAAAAAATGTAGTTATATCCCATCCTCAAAGTTACAACTGCTGCACTTAATGATTGTAACCAGTTATGATCAAAACTCCAAGCCAGTGGTGGGATTCAACCGGTTCAGGCCGGTTCGGGTAAACTGGTTCTTAAATTACTGGCTGGCCACGCCCCTTCCTGGAGTCCCCCTGAGGCCCATTTTGGCTCTCAGGAGGCTGCAGAGAGCCCTACTAGGCCCAAAACGGGGGCAGGAGATACATCCCTCCCACGACCCATTTTTGCTCCCAGGGAGGTGTAGGAGGCCGAGTGCTGCCTGTCACATCCCCTGGCCACGTCCACCATGGCCACACCCACCCATCCAGTCATTAGGGCAGAGAACCGGTTGTTAAATTATTTGAATCCCACCACTGCTCTAAGCCCAATTGTTGATTTGTGACCCATGTTGCTAAACCAAACAGCTGGGCTTGCAAGTTCATTCTAGCTCTTCTATAATCTTCTGGAGCGGATAATGTAGTCAATCTGTATAATGGTTGTGATGGGATGATTTTTTTCTCGGTCCCTCACAGATTCATTTCAGGTCTGCTTAGATCCTGCTTAAGCTTAGCCAGGGTGCTTTCTCCTGTGCCTTCTGATAGTGTTGGGGCTCAAAAAGGAAGGGGTGTTGCCTCCTACAGATTGGTTTTTCATTCAGTTATGATATTTGTGTGTGTGTGGGAAAAGAATAAACAAACAACTTGGCAACTTTAATTTTCCTAAAACCTTTCTCACCTCAGTGTCCAGGGATCTGCTCCAGAGAGAACTGCTTTGAGAAGAATCTACAGCTACAAGCCAACATCCTTCCCTTTGTTCTCAGAGAAGAAAGCTAGCAAGGGCATTGAAGTTGTTAACTTAAGAAATGTATGCCTTTTTTTTTTCTTCATTTGGGGGAGTGAAGCTAGAGAAGAGTCCCCTCCCCTCTTTTCAAACCAATATCTGATGTTCTTACAATTCGGCAAATGCAATCAATCATAGAGGGTTTCTAAAGGTGAAAGGACTATACAAATCCATATATATATATATATGTATATCCTGTTTTCGATTACAATAACTTGCTTCAACAAAAGCAGGATATGAGAACAGGTTATCCAGTTTGGCAAATCCCTCCAAAGCTGTTAATTGTTTAGGTGAATTTCCCCTGAGTCCGACTTTTATTTTATCTGCTGCAGCTTAACCAGATGTGGAGAAAAATAAAGCTCCTGGACCTTTAATCGTTTCATTGAAGAGGGCCTTTCAATATTGATGCCCGTTTTCTGCATTAGATTTATATTTTCTTCTTCCCTAAACAACAATAATCTCAAGTTAGCCTGTGAGAGAGAAAGTAACCAGGCTAAAGTTAGCTAAAGTAAGCTTCAATGGATGATGGTACACATCAGTCTCACACTTCCTGGGTTTAGCCCTATATCTGAGCAGGTGGACTGAAGCTATTTTCTTCACAAACCTGTGTATTTTGTCCACATTTCATTAAAAAGGACGCATGATAACAATCAAGGTCAAGGCAGTTATTTTAGAGTCCTCAAAAAGTATTTATCATTTAATTGTCTGGATTTCCATGAACCGTAAACTGATAATTCAAGATGGATTTGCATAACAGACTAGACTAAAATGTCATTAAGTAATTTGAGTTTTGTCTACTGAACAAAGGCAACCGAACTGAGGCAAACCAAATGAAACATACAGCAAATAAATAAAACAAAATAAGAAGGATTGGCAATATGGTGCTACAGTATGAAGTCTACCGTGTTTCCCCCAAAATAAGACTGGGTTTATATTAATTTTTGCGCCAAAAGATGCATTATGCATTATTTTCCCATTAGGTCTTATTTGGGGGGGAAATATAGTACTAAATGCCTCCATCTGCTGACGATCTTAACTGGGGCTTATTTTTGGGGTAGGGCTTATATTACGAGCATCCTGAAAAAACATGCTAGGCCTTATTTTCTGGTTGGGTCTTATTTTCAGGGAAACAGGGTACAACATGAAGTCATTTTTCCTTTTCTTTTCATCTTCCTTCTCTTCTCATAATAGACTATCATGGTCAGGCAACATTTGGAATGGCTTCACCCATTTCATCAAACTTTCCTTCCTGAATAAGCGATACTTCACAAATACATATATTCATTCATCATGATTTACTCCCAAATGTTAATACCGTATCTAGACATGTCATGTAACCAAAGACAAACAAAGCACATTATGGTTTAGTGTTGTCTAAATCAGATTGTAGTGTTTCTTTTTTTTTACCTCATGAAAAGATTGGAGTGGAAGGAGAAAAGAAAGAGGGAAAAAGTCTGAAAATGAGGAACAGTTGATTTGGAAGGTACAACTTTTTGACGATTATTTTTCACTTACCAGAAAGCTTTCTGAGATGAGTGGCAATTCACAAAAGTCCCAAAGGTGCTTTTTCAAAAGGCAACTGGACTTTCTTTGAAGTTCAGTTGGTTTTTGGAAAAAAAAAACACCTCTGGGAAAACCATTACCTGGATGACTGAGAATCTCCATAGACGTTTAACTCAGAAAAGGTTATGTCTTTTAATAAAATGTGTTAGTCAGAAAATACGTTCTCAAACTCCTGATTTTTTTTTTGTTAAGCAAGATCAGTTGCAGTAAAGAAATGTGTACGACACATAAACTGAAGAATAGTTCTTGCAAGTCTCATATGTAGAGTTCAAACATGGAAAATAGATTATTCTTCTCATAAGAACAAGGAATAGCTTTTATGAATTGCTGAGTACAAATTATTCTCCCATTCAGAAATGCTTAGACATTGGCAGATGGCAAAGACATCATGACAATTCTTTGGTGGTTTTTAAGAATATAATCCAAATCCATAATCTTATAGAACCAATAAATGCACTTTTTGCTCATTGACTAAAATACCCAGCTCAGCTCACAGAATCACATGAATTAAAAATAACAGAATTCTAGAGCTGGCTTAGAACTGAATTGAATTTCCAGCTTAGTGAAGGAATCCCGATCAAAGCATTCTAAGAGAATGGCTAACTACTTTAAAAATATAAGGCTTTGTAAGGTTTTTGTAACACAAAGAGCCAGCATGGCCTTCCACAGGTGGATTGCCATCCTGAGATGGCTGTTGAGAGATTTTTTTCCCAATTTTCTACAATTTCCCCTCCATAAATGGGAATATTGAGCGGAGAAAAGTAAGGGAAGAAATATACATGGTACTGTGTAAGGCATGTGTTATTACTACCCTCCCTATGCCACATATTTTGGAGATAACAACAACAACAACAAAAAAAAAAAAATCAAAATCCACTCCTAATATTCACCCTGTGTGAAGTTGGTTTATTTCTAGAAAACAAAGCATCCATTTTCATGAAAACATGAAAACCTGAGAAAACCTAAGAGGTTTTCCTAAATTTTTATTTGAATTTTTTGAATGCAACAGTTTGGGTTTTCAAGTAACAACTAGCCCTCAAATTTCTTATCTTAAACCACAAAATCTTCTATTATCTCCCTACTGTTTTTCAATTGGAAAATCTCCAGTGACAGTTAAGGTGGCACTGATAAGGTAACTTGATCCCAAGTAAAATATCCAGAAAGTTGGTGGACAACAGGCCTACAAAATATCCTTAAGGAGAGACTCTGGGTCACCTAACACTGGCAAACAAGCAACACAGCT
Source organism: Arizona elegans (assembly GCA_022577455.1). Classification (NCBI taxonomy): domain Eukaryota; kingdom Metazoa; phylum Chordata; class Lepidosauria; order Squamata; family Colubridae; genus Arizona; species Arizona elegans. The sequence continues at coordinate 9,574,738 of JAKOOJ010000014.1, forward strand.
GTCAATTACGGGATTTTAAAAAAAATCTAAAAATAATCTCAAATCTTGTGTTTCTTACCTGGCTTCCTCTTTAATCGCAATTCGAAAAGATTCTGGTGATTGCGATCTTCTCTAAGCACCCTCTAGATGAAGTCATGGGGGGAGTGTATTGGATAAAGTAAAATCAGTTATTTGACTGCATGAAGCAAGTCAGGGAGTGATCAGCTTCCTTGTGTTGCCAATGGGTCTACAGCTGGGAGATCAGCCCTTCCCCTCTGTTGAGTCTGTACATCCTGTTATTGTTCTGATATTATTAATGTTACAAAGAGAAGAGTGGAGGAAGGAGATAACGCTTGGGGTCATTCCCTTAATCACCTTCCCAACAAGTAAGAGGTAGAGAACAGGATGGCAGGACTCGTTGCCTTTTGTTAACAAAAACACAACTCAAGCCAGAGGCTGAGAATGGGGATTGTGAAAACTTAGAAAGAGTGGAATGCAACTTTTTTGTGTGTGTGTGTGTGTGTGTGTATTTTTGTGTTTTCTTGGCTGAGAAATCTTATGGACTTCTTTAAGACTTTGCACCAAGTCCCTTATCTTTTCCCATAATTCCTTAGTTTCTGTTTCTCACAAATTAAACATACTAAACTGGTTCTTTGCATTAGTCTTATGCAGAGGTCTTCAAACTTGGCAGCTTTAAGACTTGTGGACTTCAACTCCCAGCATAGCTGGCTGGAGAATTCTGGGAGTTGAAGTCCACAAGTCTTAAAGCTGCCAAGTTTGAAGACTTCTGGTCTTATGTTTTTAATCTGGAGCCTTAATCCAAGGGGCAGGTGCTACTATTGAGAAGATGCATTCCCAGGGTCCTGATGGATGATGATGTGACCTTACCAGGAGCAAAAATCCACCGTGATTAATTTCAAGGTTATAGAAGCCACTATGGTTTTAAAAGCATATATTGTATCTTGTAAATTCTTGATTCTCACAATTATATTTTAAAAATGTATTTAAATTGGTTTTCTTAATTTTCTTTGAGTGCATTTTATAGAAGCATGGGATTAAATATTTAAAATAAATACTAAAAATACCCCTGTAACATTTTTTTTAAACTTTTATTACTGATATACTATGTTTGTGGTTACCCTTTTTAAAATGTAGGTTTTATGTTTTCTGGCAATTGTGGCGAAGGGAAAACTCCAGACTCTTTGAGAGTAAGCCACATCAGCAAGAAATACTGAATTTGCAGACTCAGTGCTTGCTGAGGATAAAGGCTAGTTGGCTGAAGGAGAAGATGCTTGAGGTCAACAAAGAGGAATCTATAAAGAAGGCATCTGCTGAGTTATCTTTTGTTTGTACAAACAAATCTTTTCCCTTTTATGCTGCTTGGCTTTGATGAAATTTATTGTCCAAGCAGAGAAGAAAGCTGAATGATCAAGCTGTAAAGTCAGAGGCTATCTAACGAAACAGCTGCCTAACAACCCTCAGCTGAAGCTAAAAGATTATCAAGACTGTTGGTGGGAGAGCAGGAGAGCAAGTTTCAAACTGCTGCTACCTACTTATCCCAAAGGTGCTTCTGGGAACTGGGTATGTCTAATTTAATGAAAAGAAGGACTAGGGGAGACATGACAGCAGTGTTCCAATATCTCAGGGGCTGCCACAAAGAAGAGAGAGTCAAACTATTCTCCAAAGCACCTGAGGGCAGGACAAGAAGCAATGGGTGGAAACTAATCAAAGAGAGAAGCAACCTAGAACTAAGGAGAAATTTCCTGACAGTTAGAACAATTAATCAGTGGAACAACTTGCCCCCAGAAATTGTGAATGCTCCAACACTGGAGGTTTTTACGAAGAGATTGGATAACCATTTGTCTGAAGTGGTGTAGGGTTTCCTGCCTAAGCAGGAGGTTGGACTAGAAGACCTCCAAGGTCCCTTCCAACTCTGTTATTCTATTCTATTCTATTCTATTCTATTCTATTCTATTCTATTCTATTCTATTCTATTCTATTCTATTCTATTCTATTCTATTCTATTCTATTCTATTCTATTCTACTCTACTCTACTCTACCCTACCCTACCCTACCCTACCCTACCCTACCCTACCCTATCCTATCTAAAAAGGTTTCTTGGATGAGAAGCAAAATGTCTTCAAGGGAAAACAAAGCTGCCTTTTGACCTGGATGACTGTGAATCTCCATAGAGATTTGCTACTTAAATAGTTTACTTCTTTTATTGGGCATTTTATTTTGGGCATTATTTTGAGTTTTTAGCTTGGAGTCCCTTAGTCTCCAAAGAGTGTATTTTTGTCTTCAAAAACTCTATCCCAGAATGCTCAACAAATTGGAGGCAATAACCTGCTGCTTCCAGGGTTTGCTTTCTCCAACTTCTTAGTCAGCTCTTCGCCTCTCCGTCTTCAGGGATCTCTGCCACAGCAGTGTCCTGGTATTGAAACGCAAGCTGGGTTTGTTCGTTTGATTTTTGTGACAGAGACAGAAAGGAAAAAAAGCAAGAAAAAAGAACAATGCTTTGCAAAAGGTAAGGCAGAGGAGAAAGAGAGAGAGAGAAAAAATGCAAATATAGTCGTGCTTGTCAGGAACTTGAATGTCCACTGTGCACTTCCATGAGTCACTTCCAGTTTCCCTTTTTCATGGTGAATTTTATCCTCGAGTAAGCCTGACTTCAGTTTCCTGTAATGAGAATTGCTACACAAAAGAAAATGACAGTGAATGAATTTATTGTATCGTGAAGTGTGTTCTGTGGGTAAGCAAGCAACCTTGCCACTGTAGCTCTTCTAACGAACCCTTGCGGTCAAATGCTTAGATCATTTTCCTGCAGTTGACAATTTTCCAAGAACTAATACTAGGAATTCAACTCGATTTAAGTCCCTGTAGTGGGTGTTAGAGAAGTAAAGCAATCTGACTCACACTCTTGCTCGAATCTACATTGCATCTTTTTGCCCTGACGTTAACTTTCCATTGATTGCATTCCAATTCCATTGATGGCAATACAAAAGAGATGCAGGAAACACATTGCCATCATCCCTGTAATTCCTCTACATCAGGGGTGTCAAACTCAAGGTCCAGGGGCCAGATCCAGTCTGCATGGTGCTTAGATCTGCCCTGCAGGGCCAGCCTGGAAACAGCAAAGGACCGGCCCACAGTGCTTCTGCTAATGAAAACTGAGCTCGGGGGGGGGGGGGACATGTGACCCCCTGCATCCCATTTTCAGCCACAATGACCTCCTGCAGCTCTTTGCCAGTGAAAATGGAGCTTGGGGGTGTGTGTGCAGGCGGCCCCGTGGGCTCTGTTTTCGCTGGCAGAGGGCTATCAAAAGAAACTAAAAATAAAACAAAAGGAGAAGTGTTTCTCCTTTTGCATTTGCTAGCATGCAAGAAGGGATAGGAAAGGAGAAAGGGAAAGAGGAAAGAAAAAGAAGAAAAGAGAGGAAGGAAAAAGAAAGGAGAATGAAGAGGGAATGAAAAAGAGGGGACGGAAAAAAGGAAGGAAGGAAGTAAATTAGGAGATTATAATGAGAGTGACGCTGAGCTTGTCGATTGAAAGTTGGCAGTTCAGCGGTTCGAATCCCTAGTGCCGTGTAATGGGGTGAGCTCCCGTTACTTGTCCCAGCTTCTGCCAACCTAGCAGCTCAAAAGCACGTAAAAAATGCAAGTAGAAAAATAGGGATCACCTTTGGTGGGAAGGGAACAGCGTTCCGTGCGCCTTTGGCATTTAGTCATGCCATCCACATGACCACAGAGACGTCTTCGGACAGCGCTGGCTCTTCGGCTTTGAAACGGAGATGAGCACCGCCCCCTAGAGTTGGGAACGACTAGCACATATGTGCGAGGGGAACCTTTACCTTTACCTTTTAATGAAAGTGAGGGAGGGCCTCAGGGAAGTCCTGCCTTAGCACTTGGCCACTACAGGTACTCCCAACACGAGTCCTATGTCAACCCCACCATGGCCACATCCCTGGCCCACACACCCCACTCCCAGCTCTCCAAAGTGAAACACAATCCTGATGCAGCCGTCAATGAAATCGAGTTTGACACCCTTGCTCTACATTGATGGAGGTTTTGAGATTTGAAGGAACATTCGTGGCATCCTTGGCGACCTGCAAATCAGAAGTCTCTGGAGAACATCATGAGGACTTCATTAGCTTAGAACGATACCTGTGGTTGATTTCCATTCTTGTGCTGGAATTCAATTTATTGTTTGCATCTTGATAAACTTTCCTTTCTGCATGATTTCTGAAGCTCGAATGAAACTTATATTGACTCAGATGGATTTTTACTGGCAGTAAAATTGACTCACCAATCATCCTATATAAACGCTCCTTCTGCTTTGCAAACTGCTTACTGCCAGGTTTTGGTACATTTTGGAGGTTTATGCTCTAAATTCCATCAAGAAGTTGCTGAAGTCTAATTTTTATGAGCCCTAACAGCGAGGCAAGTTAGGAGAAACAGCACAGCAGCACACGGGGCCACTGTGCCTCTGTGCACTGTGCATGGGCCATCTTTTGCAAAGATGCAGAACAGTTATATGGTCAGTTAATAGAAATCATGTCATAAAATTAACATGAAAAATTAAATTGGTTTTTGTTTGGAAGGATCGAATGTGGGGGTGGGGGAGGACTAGTGACCTTCCAGATACTGGACTCCAATTTCCTGGTTATTGGAGATATTATCTTGAACTGATGGAAACTGGAATTGATAGAGCCTTGGTAGTACAGTGGTCTAAGGCACCCTGTTATTAAGCTGGTTATTAAGACCAGCTGCCTGCAATTACTGCAGGTTCGAATCTCGCCAAGGCTCAAGGTTGACTCAGCCTTCCATCCTTTCTAAGGTAGGTAAATTGAGGACCCAGTTTGTGGGGGCAATAAGCTGACTTTGTATAAATATACAAAAAAGGATGAAGGCTGTTGCTTAACGCATTGTAAGCCACCCTGAGTCTCCGGAGAAGGGCGGCATATAAATCAAATTAAAAAAAATAATAATAATTCAAGACAAGTGGGTCATTGGTGGCCCATTTCTGATTTAGGATGATCCATTCATTCATCTATGCATGAAGGTAAATGTTCCCCTCGCACATACGTGCTAGTCGCTCCTGACTCTAGGGGGCAGTGCTCATCTCCATTTCAAAGCTGAAGAGCGCTGTCCGAAGACGTCTCTGTGGTCATGTGACCAGCATGACTAAATGCTAAAGGCACACAGAATGCTGTTACCTTCCCACCAAGGTGGTCCCTATTTTTCTACTTGCATTTTTACATGTTTTGATCGGCTAGGTTGGTAGAAGCTGGGGCAAGTAATGGGAGCTCACTCCGTTAAGAGGTGCTAGGGATTCGAACCGCCGAACTGCCAACCTTTCTGATCAACAAGCTCAGGGTCTTAGCCACTGAGTCATCGCATCCCCATATATGCATACAAATGGCTAAAAATGGAACAGTGTTTAAGCATATCTAGATGTACTCTACACTACCATCCTTTACTCTTCCTTGTTCCTCAAAAGCAGTTTGATGATGATCCACGAATATCTTCACTCCTGCTGACATGGAAATGCTGATAAGAAGGATATGAGAACATCATTTATTCCTCATGCCACTTCACCAGATTATGGAGTAGCAAAAATCCTCTCGTTCCCTGTTCCAGGCGAACAGAAAATCAGAACTTTTATTTTCATTCTTGCATCATGTAGTGTGTGTTAGTTTCATTACAGTCAAGAGAATCCAGGAAGTTTTGTGATGGGAATCTACAAAGACATTGCATCACGTTTCTTGTTGAAGGACAACCGAACTCCAGGAGCAGAGATGTGACAGTGCTCCAAGATGTACAGAGGAGTCTAGGACTATAAATTTCAAAGAAATGGCCAATTCTATTGTGGTTGCAGGGACACAGTGTCTCAGTGGCTAAGATGCTGAGCTTGTCGATCAGAAGGTTGGCAGTTCAGCGGTTTGAATCCCTAGTGCCACGTAACGGGGTGAGCTCCTGTTACTTGTCCCAGCTTCTGCCAACCTAGCAGTTTGAAAGCACGTAAAAAATGCAAGTAGAAAAATACCCACCCTTTGGTGGGAAGGTAACAATGTTTCATGCGCCTTTGGCGTTAAGTCATGCCGGCCACATGACCACGGAGATGTCTTCAGACAGCGCTGGCTCTTCGGCTTTGAAAAGGAAATGAGCACCGCGCCCTAGAGCCTAAAATGACTAGCATGTATGTGCGGGGGAACCTTTACCTTTACCTTATTGTGGTTTCAAAGAGAATTCAGCTAAGTCAGAAATAAATCTTGAACATAGAAGGCTTCATGTGGTCACAGAAATTCATAGCTATTTTTGAACCAACCACAAGTCCTCAGGGGGGAAGTCTTTAGTCACAGAGAATGACAGAAAAATCATAATGCGTTCTTTCTTTCTTTCTTTCTTTAATCAATCTATACAGAGAATGACTCTGGATTGCAAACAATAAAAATTAAAATACACAGCAATCCAGAAAACCAATGTTGCTCATACAGGTAGGAAACAGGGCCCTTCACGGACAAGCACAAAGTCAAGTTTTTAGGGCTTTACAAAAGAGCAGTGGAACTGGGGCCATCTTAATCTCTGGAGGGAGAATGTTCCATAGGGTATTCAGCAGGTTTTGACAAGTTCTGGAGAATTGGTAGCGGAAATTTTGAGTAGTTCAGAGAACCGGTAAATACCACCTCTGACTAGCCATCTATCCATCTATTCTCTGCCATCTGAGTCCCAGCTGATTGAGAGGAAATGGCGATTTTGCAGTAACCTTCCCCTGGAGTGGGGAGGGAATGGAACTTTTATAATATCCTTCCCCTGGAGTGGGGTGGGAATGGAGATTTTACAGTATCCTTTCCCTGCCATGCCTACCAAGACAAACCCACCAAGCCAAGCCCACAGAACCGGTAGTAAAAAAATTTTAATCCCACCCACTGGGATTTAACAGCTACGGCTAGGAAATTCTAGGAGTTGATATCCCCTCATTTTAAAGCTGTCAAGATTGATCTAAGCAAATGCTTAATCCCTTAGTTTTGAAAACAAATCACTATAATGGCCTTGCCTACATCTACATCAAGATCTACTGTCAGCAGACTGCAGTAAAAAAAAAGTTAAGTCATGACTGTGCCATTCTATTTCTGCCAATTTTTTATAGGTGGTGAACATAAGGCACACCCACACAAAAACAGACAAAGCTTTAATCACACCATAATGGCCACCATTTTTTTTTTTAAAAAAATCTCACTCTTCAGATACCCCAGCTTCAGAAACAAAAGGAATTTCTTGTTTCCTCTGTAAAGCATTTCAGTTAGAAACTCAGAGGAATTCTTCAATCTCTGGGAAGGAAGTCTGTTGTGTACAAAGCTTCAGGCTGGCTACAAATGAACGGAAACACATGGCAGGCACAATCCTTCCAAGATGGACTCCGCCTCAGACTCTGTTCCAGAAAAAGTGTGCCTTTTTTAAAAAAAAAAAAAAATGCTTTTTGAGCCTTGCATTTAAGAAAGAAAAAAAAAAAGAATTGGCATGAAGTGCATTTGCTGCAATATAGTGTAAAAGCCTTCAAGACTGAGCTATGTTAGAGTGATAACTCAGGAGTTAAGGATTTCTTTTGAGTGGAATATTTTACTTAATGGCTAAATAGAGCCAGCTGAGTTTGAGTGGAAGCTCACTGATTCAAGCCAGTGAGTTTCACCTGTTAATTTAGGTTCTTCTTGTGCTGTCTGAATGTTGGCCTTTGTTTGTATGTATGTATTTACTTACTTACTTACTTTCTTCTGGATTTTTGAACTGCCTCAACTGTTTTGACCCCAGACTGGACTTTGAACCTGCTGTAAGTGGCTATTTTATTCCTGAAATTGGTTTATTGGACTTTATGTCTCCTCAGAAAAGCTGACATTTGGACTGTTAGAAAAAAATGTGAGATGAATGTACTGCTATGTATTCATCCATATTGTCTTCTATGAATTGTAAGACCAACACCAAATACTCAATTAAAAAAAAAAAAAGAATTGTGGTGGGAAAAATTAAATAATGGTAGAAATTGGCGTTGAAGTATATTTGTTAATATGAGGAAACAAAAATTATAGAAGTGAAAGTGGGTACACAGGTATTGTTATGTATATATGTAAATAAACAAAGTTTAGAAGTACATGTATAAATGATATAGTAGAAATAAGGGAGGGAAAAAATGTATAACTATGAAATTTTTGTCCGAAGCGACTGTTGAAACAGAAAAAGTGTTAAAGCTTTCTGTTTGTTTGTTTTTAAAAAAATGTTTAATAATTAAAAAAAAATAAAGAATCGTGGTAGACTGTAATAATAACATTGCTTTCATCAAGTAAGACTGAAACATTGTTAAGAGCAACCATAGCAAGCGGGGCAGAGCTTATCTTTAAATGACAAACGGAAACTGGCTCTTTGCAATCCATATTTGGTGCACGATAATGAAAAAATTAAATCATTTCCTTTCTTTGGAGCCATAAAAAGCAAGCTGAAGGATTTTGACTGAAATAATGTGCAGTTTCTAGGACCTTAAAATCTCAACTAGAGCATCGGGGAGAGAGGCCTGGCTTCAGTTTTGTTAAACTTTACCTCAAGGTGACTCTGCCCAGAGTCCTCCTTAATCCTCCAGGGAAAGATTGAAGGCAGACAAGGTCCAGGCAGAAGAAGAATATTATGGCTTCAAAATCTAAGGGACTAGTTTGGACAAAACTCAGCAGCACTTTTTTCGTGCGGCTGTTGATAAAAATAGGATCACCAACATGATCGCCAATGTCAGATGACGGATATGACAGAAGAAGAGGAAGAAATAAGGGGGAGGAGGAGGAGGAGGAGAAGGAGAATAATAATAATAATAATAATAATAATAATAATAATAATAATGATGATGATGATGATGATGATGATGATGGAACATTGACAACTACTGGAAGCAACTTGTTCCAGAGATTAATTGTTCGAACTACCGGGAAATTTCTCCTTAGTGTTCTAGGTTGGTTTTCTCCTTGTTTAGTTTCCATCCATTGTTTCTTGTTCTGCCTTCAGATGCTTTGGAGAATAGACTGAACCCCTCTTCTTTATGGCATCCCCTAAGATATTGGAACACTGCTGACATAATAAATTTAGTAATGGAAATATGGGGAAATAAAATCACACGGTGAGGGCCAAATTGGCAGCAATTTCAAAACGATTGGTACCAATGGGAAAGTTCTAGAAAGAAGAGCAGAGAAGTCATTTTAGCATGTAGGAGGGGTTTGATTTATTCTATGTCAATATTTCTCAACCGTGGCAGCTTTAAGATGAGTAGATTTCAACTCCCAGAATTCCACGCTGGCTGGAGAATTCTGGGAGTTGAAGTCTACACATCTTTAAAGTTGCTAAGGTTGGGGAGCGCAGTTCTAGATCTTGCAATTCTTAGCTCAATCTACTTGTTTTTAGTTCAGTTAACAGCTGCAGAGCCTTCAGCTGCTTTTCAATCACTGCCGTTTTAATGATCTATTAAGACTTTAGGAATTGCTGTCACAGCTTTAAATCGCTTTGGATGAATCTACACAGCATCGTGTATTGTTCAAAACTCTGTTCTGTCAAAGACTTGAATCATTTAGTATGATTGTAATTTATAGATGGTTATGAATTTTTGATTGTTTATGTAACTGGATATATTCAACACAGATTTGGCTTTGGAAGGCTATGATGAAGATTTAAAGGAAACACATGGAAAGTCCCAAGATGCTAATGAAAAACTAATGAAGTTTTTATGTTGTAGACTTTAAAGGTGTCATCTTTTTTTAAAAAATTGTGTCTTCAAAGCACAGATGGAAAGCAATTTTCTGGAAATCCTTTCCTGTTGTTTGCTTTTTCTCTCTAACTGCAGATGTACCATTGTTCCTTCATTTGAAAGAAATACATTTTTGATTGCTGACATCCAAAGTGTCAGCAGGCTTTGACTGTATATATTTATTTTTAAATATCCAAATTGTGGCTCTTGGAAGAAAATGGCTGAACAGGTCTGTTTGCTTGAGTGGATTAATTTTATTTCCACGGAATCAGAATCTGCTTAATTAGTTTAGAAAGTGGTTTGGTTAGGAGTAAATTGGCTGAAATCTGCAGAAATTATAAATATCTTGAAACTGAGGATGTATTTCAACAACAGGTTTTGTAAAGTTGCAAGGCCTGAGGAAATGAAATTACACCAATTCTATATCTTAAAGCTTTCCGTATGACTGAGCGGTTGAATTGTAAATTAGGACATAATCTTCTTGCCCCTAATTCTTGTGAGGTTGCTTGAGGCAAACTGTTTTAATTTTATTTTAGCCTCTTTCTCCTCCATCTGTGAGGTAAAGATGAAAGTCTAAGCAAGGCTTGGGATTAGGGGAGACATAATAACAGTGTTCCAATATTTGAGGGGCTACCACAAACAAGACCGAGTCAACCTGTTTTCCAAAACACCAGAAGGCAGGGCAAGAAGGATGGATGGATGGAAACTAATCAAGAAGAGAAGCAACCTAGAACTAAGGTGAAATTTTCTGACTGTGAGAGTAATTAACCAGTAGAACGACTTGCCTTTAGAAGTTGTGGGTGCTTTTAAAAAGAGACTGGACAACCATTTGCCTGAAATCATATAGGGCATGGGTGTCAAACTTGTGGCATCACGTTGTCATCGTGTTTCATGACATTTTCCCCCTTCACAGAGCTGGGGTGGGCATGGCTGCACGTGAAGCATCTGACCTGTAGGCCACCAGTTTGACACTCCTGATATAAGGTCTTCTGTTTCAGCAGGAGGTTGGACTAGAAGATGTTCCAAGGTCTCCTCCAACTCTGTTATTTTATGTTCTATGTTCAGTACCAAAGGTATTTTAAGGGTGGACTGAAATCGCTAGTTTTTACCAACATAAAGCAATTGCTGTGGCAGAAGGTGCCATCTTAAGCCTATTTCGAAGTTCGTCCTACATATGAGAAGTGTTTCCCATCTCAAAATGGTAGGAAATTAGGTCTCCAATTTTTGGCAATGCATCACATGTGACTCTCGAGTGTCAGACCTTGGAGCTGCAGTCTGATTAATGAAAATGAGTCACCAACCCATAGATTAAAAGCAGTGGTGAAATCCAATTTTTTTTTACTACTGGTTCTGTGGTGGGCGTGGTGTGGCTTGGTGGGCATGGCTTGGTGAGCATGGCAGGGGAAGGATGCAAAATCTCCATTCCCACCCCACTCTAGGGGAAGGATATTGCAAAAATCTCCATTCCCACCCCACTCTGGGGCCAGCCAGAGGTGGCATTTGCCGGTTCTCTGAACTGCTCAAAATTTCCGCTACTGGTTCTCCAGAACCTGTTAGAACCTGCTGGATTTCACCCCTGATTAAAAGATTAAAGTTGAATAGGGAGCAAGGATCTCTAATAAAAGGCATATTTGTATCTCAGAGTTGAGTCCTTGGTGATCTCTGAGCTTGGTTGTTTTCTTGCAGATGTTTCATTACCCAACTAGTTAAACATCATTAATGCGGTTACAACTGATGATGTTACGCTGTTGGGTAAGGTATTGTTTGCAAGGAAACAACGAAGCTCAGAGAGCACTAAGGATCCCACAGTAAATTCTGGTGGGTTCCAAGATACCTGTGGCACCTTTGGACTTTCAGTATCATTTTAGTCTCTCCAGATCTCATTAAATATACAGAGCCCTCAGCCAGAGTCATAAGAGGCATATTTGTAGTGATTTGCTTGTCTTCTTTCCTTCAGGAAACATAGGGTTTACTATATTTGAAGGGGTGGATCACGGGTCTGCAACCTGTGGCTCTGGAGCCATATGTGGCTCTTTCATCCCTCTGCTGCGGCTCCCTGTCGCTCAAAATATGCACCACAACCGCTAATGTGTGACATCCACCAGCACATGATTTATTGAGCTTTTCGACCCATCTTTTTTTTCCCGGAGTTCAAAATGTTTTCGTTGCATGCAGAAATAAAAATGTGTTTTCTCTGTCATTGATTTCATAAATGCAACACACTATAGTTTTTTTTATACATAGCATAAAAGGTAAAAAATGATATGTGCAGTGTTATCTTCATTTTAGATGTCAAAAGGGTTTTGTGGTTCCCGGTGTTTTCTTTTCTGTGGTCTTTGAGCGTTTAAGGTTGCTGACCCCTGGTGTGGATGGAGGACTATAGTAAGCAATTTAGGTTTTTTTGTTATTGTTTTGGGCTAAAGTAAGTGCAATTTAATGGGAAAAGTTTGTGGAAAAAAGAGATCCTTTGTGCTAACTCATGTCTAAAAATAAATAATCATGCAACACTTGAATATTATGAGCTGAACATACAAACTGAAATAAATGTATGCATATGAATGTTTCTTGTTCATAAAAGATTCATGCAAAATTAAAAGATAGCTCGTCTTGCAATGCATCCTTTGAAAGCTTGCAATCACTTGCTTTGGAAACTGCATTTTCTTCCCATTACTGTACAGTATCCAACTTGCAACACTCTTAATGCTGTAGAAAATTCACCATTACCTATTTTAGCCCCATCTGCTGACTGAAAATATACTACAAGCTTCCAAAAGCATTGTTTGTATTGATGTGGAGCCCCTGAGGCTATTGGGAGGGTAGGTGACAGATGCCATTCAAACATTTTTGCATTTGAGCTGCTATCAGCACTATCTGCAATGGTTAAATGACAAAAGATTGCAAATTAAAACTCTAAACATCTGGACAATATCAGGCTGTGGATTGTTCCGCTATTGAATCAGGACCACATAACAAGTTCCAATTAAACTGATTTATTGCTCATGCCCCGTACACAAGAATGTAGTCAACTAATGGTCAGCAATAAATTGGTGCTAGATAAGAGTTAAGAGAATTGAAGAGGACTTAAACACAAGCTTAATTTAAATTAAGCCTTAAATTATGATGTATGTAATATATGGCAAAGAAAAGGCCCCTGATCTTTGGATAATGCTGTTAGGTATCATGATGAACCTTAGTCATCCACAACTAGTACATTTGTTGTTGTTAGTTGCGAAGTCGTGTCCGACCCATCACGACCCCATGGACAACGTTCCTCCAGGCCTTCCTGTCCTCTACCATCTCCCAGATCCCATTTAAGCTCATCCCTACTACTTTAGTGACTCCACCCAGCTCATTCTCCACCTCATTCTCTGTCGTTCCTTTCTTCTTTTGCCTGCAATCTTTCCTAGCATTAGGCTCTTCTTCAGTGAGTCCTTCCTTCTCATTAGGTGGCCAAAGTATTTGAGTTTCCTCTTCAGGATCTGGCCTTCTAAAGAGCAGTCAGGGTTGATCTCCTCTAAGACTGACCGGTTTGATCGCCTTGCAGTCCAAGGGACTCGCAGGAGTCTTCTCCAGCACCGTAGTTCAAAGGCCTCAATTCTTTGGTGTTCAGCCTTTCTTATGGTCCAACTTTCACAGCCATACATTGCAACTTGGAAAACCATAGCCTTAACTATACATACTTTTGTTGGCAGGGTGATGACTCTGGTACATATTGCTGTTAAAAATTGGAATACACTGATCAAAGTGAAAATCCATTTGCACAGCAGAAACAGGATGGGGGAACAAGTAAAAATCTTAAAAGTATTTGTTTTCAGGCCTGCTACTTAATAAAAACAGCATAATATTAGCTTTTCTGTAACCAATGTTGGGTGGATTTGTTTTGTTAGCCCTTATAGAGTATGCTCGGATCTGGCTCAATACCTTTATCCAGGTAGCTGTTTAAACACATACCATCTTTTAAATCCCGTCAAGCAGTTTCTACAATGCCCTGTGTAATTATTATGAAGAATGAAGGTGATCTTTTCTCTGCCTTAACTGTTTTCCCCATGATAATTGAAAAAGGTAGAATGCTAAGAGATTTAGCATAACTTGGCATCTTATTAAGGAAGCGAGCAAAGTAGAACCAATCAGTCATGAAACGTGGTGTAATTTTGCTACTTTATGAACTGCAGAGGATGGTAACACTTGGCTGATCTCTCTCTTTTTTTTAATCTTTATTTTGGTCATAGAAGAGCATAAAATGACATCAGTAAGAATTATCACTATTTCAGGGAAACCTATAAACATATCTAAAAGCTAGTGTTACTCCACAATATAATTTTATAATATAATTTTAAAATACTAAGATCTAAATATACATGTTCTTAATATTAAGACTATAAATTAAATTGAGGGGAAACATAATATACAATATAAGATAGATTAGTGGTAAAATAATTACATTATCAAGTAGACAAATGCATGGAAACTTTTCTAATCTAATCATTAATCTAAACTATTAAACTAAAACGATGAATGCAAATATTAAGGGCAGCAGCATCCAGAACTGTTTGTTGTAGAATTTGTCTTATTGCTTCCTCCATTGCTATAGTAACCGTCAGGATCAATGTTTCTTGCTCCGAATATTGGAGAAAGTTGTCCCCCACTTGTCCCAAAGGTGCTTTTTCAAGAGGCAACTGGATTTTCTTTGTTTTCCATGAAGACATTTTGCTTCTCATCCAAGAAGCTTCTTCAGTTCTGATTGAATGGTAAAGAATGGAAGGATTTATATTCCTTGCAGTCATCTGGTTGTTAGCACTCCCTCTGAGAGTCGTTGAGGCCACTTGGAGGTTTACCTGTGGCCTTGGGGTCATCTGAACGGTGCAAATAGGGGTGGAACCTTCTTGGAACTGTTGAAAGGGCTGTTGGTAAACAGGAGATGGGCGGTGTTGACCAGATGACTGCAAGGAATATAAATCTTTCCATTCTCCACCATTCAGTCAGAACTGAAGAAGCTTCTTGGATGAGCAAGCAAAAAACAAAGGAAGTTCAGTTTCCTCTTGAAAAGTCTTTGGGACAATCATGACCTGGATGACTGAGAATCTCCATAGACGTTGTCCACCACTTCTTTCGCCATAGAGAAACATTCCTGGAGAAACATGCTCATAGCATCTGAAGGTAGGACAAGAAGCAATGGGTGGAAGCTTATCAGAAGAAGATCCAACCTAATCTTCCTGACATTGAGAGTTATTAAGCAGTGAACAGCTCGAGTTCTGAGTCTCCATCATTGGAGGATTTCAAGAAAAGATTGGATAATCATTTGTCTGAGATACTCTCCAGGTAGTCAAGCAGCAGGGCTCCATATCTTTCCTCTCTGTGAACCATCTAAGAAACTCTTTCAAGAGGATGAATCTCAGAACTTCAATTATGTCTTCAGCAGTTTCATCTTGTTTTCAATGGAGAAGGTTGAAGTAATGCTTCATATTTGCGTTCCTTCAGCTCATCGGTGATGAACCTCTACACTGAAAACCAGGAGATTCTTGGTTAGTGCAGAACATCCACAACATCTTTCATTGCCTGAAAATTCTGTTTTTGGGAAACAGAATGAGAACTTGTTGTGACCGAGGCCCACAAAGTGATTACCAAACACAATTCAGTCCTGAACAAACTTATTTTATTAAAACAGCTGAGAATTCATTCATTCTCAGCTTTAGTCCAAAACAAATTCTTCGGCCTTATCATCAACCTTTGATGTCTTTGGCAACTTGCCAAAGGCTTTTCTTGGCAAAAACCCCACAAAGTTCAAGAGATGCTGATAAGAAGCATTGGAATCAACGTTGCTTTTCTACAAAGAACCCAACGGCTCGTTGCTGTTCTTTTAAGCCTTATGGGAAGGGCCAATCATCTCCAGGCCTTACTCCTGAGTCGTCCCTTTTGTTTTAACTGTTTGTGCCTTCTGGCAGCTCTGCGCATGCGCGCACTAGGAACAGGCTCCTCCTGTTCCTCTGCCTTTCTGCTGTCCGCCTTTGGAGGCTCTGGAGTCTGCGCATCACTCCCAGATGGCCTTGGCCCCATCTCTGCCTCCGATGCAGAGCCCTTGTCCGGGCCTTCCCCTGACTCCAGGACTGGCCATTGTCCTCCCCAGCTTCCTCACTGTCTGACTCTGCTGCCAGCTCTGCAGGCTGCAAGAAGTTATTAGGAAACCATGCCGGAAAAAAAAAATCTGTCTTTATCTTAGTCCTTACATCACCCAACCGGTACAATCTGCCACCTTTTGGGAGATTCTCTGTCCTGAAAGAAGATCAAGATTGGTCATCTGAGATCTTAACTTGGGACATTGGAGGCTGTGACATCACACTGCTGTTCTCACCGATCTTGGCCTACTGCTAAAAATCATTTTAAAACATTTTTTAAAATAAAAAATAAAATATATCATCACTTACCCTGTGTTGAGAGGCAAGTCATTACATCAGATCATATTTGAATGATGGGTTTTAAACAGAATTTTTAAATGCACGATATTCCAATCAATAAAGATTGATCCGTTCATTCCTCAAAGGAAGAACTGGACCATAAAGTTTAGGAATAAATTAACGCTGCTGCTTTCTAAGGCAGGCAGGAAAAGGAGTGTCCACGGGGGCTTTTGTGAGTGTGCATTTCTTTGCACCAAGGTGTTTTTTCCTCCCCTCTCATTACAGATTAGGACACAGATCTGAAGGAGAACTGAATTTTGTATACTTTATTTTTCTGTAATTGTCAGCGGAGCCTTGGCTGAAGGAATCTATTATTGCTGACTGTTGTATTGAGCTCATGATTTTTTCCCAAAGGTTTTTAGTTTTTTAAAGAAAATATGAATATAGATTCCAGATTTTCCCTTATATCCTTACAGAATTCCTCAGAAACTATTGAATTTGTGTTCCCTCAGATTCCTTAGGGCAGAGGTCCTCAAACTTGGCAGCTTTAAGACGTGTGGACTTCAACTCCCAGAATTCTCCAGCCAGCTATGAAGTCCACACGTCTTAAAGCTGCCAAGTTTGAAGACCTCTACCTTAGAGGGAAGTTTAACGATACTTTTATTATTAAAATTTGGCTTTATGATTGAACGTGAGCGTACATTGTTGTTGTCATTAGGGCTTATGGGAAGAATTGTGTAGCATTCTTGGTAAGATTGAGGCTCTTCCTTAAGGTAAAAGCTGTATGATATGTTGTTTGACTTTTAAGGAAACTAGAGGTTTCCAAGAAAATATTGGACAGCCATTTGTCCAAAATGGTATAGAGCAGGGGTCAGCAACCTGCAGCTTTGGAGCCGCATGGGGCTCTTTCATCCCTCTGCTGCGGCTCCCTGGACGAAATAATGCGTTTAAAAGTAAAAAAAAAAAAAAAAAAGCCTCTGACGATCAGGCAACTCAGCTGGGATCATCAGAGGCTTTTAAAAGCATTTTTTTAAACAACCTCTTTGGCTGAAGAGGTTGTAGAAAAAATGCTTTTTAAAGTTAAAAAAAAAAAAGTTGGCCGCGCCCACCCAGTCACATTACCCCTCCCCATCCAAGCCACACCCACAGAACAGGTAGTAACAAATTTTACATTTCACCACTGAGCTAGAACCATTTTTAGCCGTGTTTCTTTTTGTTACACTTTAGTTTCTTTTTCCCTGCTCCTTGTCCGTCATTTACCACGCTTTGCATAATGTGACTTAACTCAGAAGGGAATAGCACGAAGAGTGTGTATATTGCTATACTCATAATTTGCTGAACCACCTATGTTAATCTCATTCACACATTTACATTGCACCAGTGGTGGAATTCAGTTGTTTTAATTACTGGTTCTGTGGGCGTGGCTTGGTGGGCGTGGCAGGGGAAGGGATACTGCAAAATCCCCATTCTCTCCCCACTCCAGGGGAAGGATACTGCAAAATCCCCATTCCCTCCCCACTCCAGGGGAAGGATACTGCAAAATCCCCATTCCCTCCCCACTCCTGGGGGAAGGATATTGCAAAATCCCCATTCCCATCCCACTCCTGGGGGAAGGATGTTGCAAAATCTCCATTCCCACCCCACTCCTGGGGGAAGGATATTGCAAAATCTCCATTCTGACCCCACTCCAGGGGAAGGATACTGCAAAATCCCCGTTCCCTCCCCACTCCTGGGGGAAGGATACTGCAAAATCCCCATTCCCTCCCCACTCCTGGGGGAAGGATATTGCAAAATCTCCATTCCCACCCCACTCCAGGGGAAGGATACTGCAAGATCCCCATTCCCACCCCACTCTGGGGCCAGCCAGAGGTGGTATTTGCCGGTTCTCTGAACTACTCAAAATTTCCGCTGCCGGTTCTCCAAAACCTGTCAGAATCTGCATGAATAGCATCCCTGCATTGCACCTTTTACTAACTTCAGTTCACAGGACACAGTAAAGCCAAATTAAACAGGCCATTTTTATTTACGTAATTCATCCGCGGCCTCAATTCTTGCAGACTCTAGGTAACTTACAGGTTCTGAAATATATATATGCCAATAACGAAACTATTGCAAGTTGCATCAAGTAATAACGTTAAATGAATATATAAATAGATACATTGTTGTTTAGCGCCCGTCATCTCATGTCTCTTCCTAACTTGTGAGCATCCTTTCTTTCACAACCCTTTTTCGTTCTACATTTATGAGACGAGTCCCTGAATAACAGAGAAATGTGCAGAGATAGCGATTAAAACAAAACAATCTGTAGGACTTATAAAACTGTCAGGAAATGCTGGATTTCTAAAAGGAGGAGACAATAACTGTTCGAAGCACCATGTTTTGTACTTTGCCTAGTGGCTGTATGGTGGCAATTAATTAACAAACCCAGTTCTTAGATATGTGTTGACATTAATCATTGTTGCCTATGCACACAGAGAGATGTTATTCGCGTAAAAAGTGCTTTGAAAGTTTATGTTATGTTGCAGTGAGCTGCTTGAATTAATTTTCCGGCTTTCCCAAATGCAGTTGAAAGAGGAAAAAAATTGGTTGTATGGAAAAGTCACATGCATATAAAAACCTTATGATAGATCTGAATTAAACATGGACATTTTGGAGTGCCGTTGTGAAGTAACTACTCTAGATAGTACAGGTGGTCCTTGACTTACAACAGTTCACTTAAGTGTCCGTTCAAAGTTACAACGGCACTGGAAAAAGTGACTTATGACTATTTTTTTAAAAAGTTTGATTTATATGCCGCCCTTCTCCGGAGACTCAGGGCGGCTTACAATGCGTTAAGCAATAGCCTTCATCCTTTTGTATATTTATACAAAGTCAGCTTATTGCCCCCACAACTGGGTCCTCATTTCACCTACCTTAGAAAGGATGGAAGGCTGAGTCAACCGTGAGCCTGGAGAGATTCGAACCTGCAGTAATTGCAGACAGCTGGTCTTAATAACAGGGTTATTAAGACCACTGTACTACCAAGGCTCTTTTCATACCATAGCAGCATCCCCAACATGCAGACACTTGGCAACTGACTCATAGTTATGACAGTTGCAGTGTCCTGGGATCAGGTGATCTTATAAGCAAGGGGGAAATCAAGGTTCATTTAACAGCTATTATTAACTTAACAACTGCAGTGGTTCACTTAACAATTGTATCAAGAAAGGCCATAAAATGGGACAAATTCACTTAACAAAGGTTTCACTTAGCGACAGAAATGTTGAGCTTGATCACGGTCGTAAGTCGAGGACTACCTATAGAGCGGCACAAAAATACGCTGAGGAAGAAGCCATTACTTTTTAGGACGGAAAGCAATGATAAAACTAGACAAGATTGTGAAGGATAAGTATATTTATACGCCAGGAAAGTTCAGAGCAGTTAAAACAATGTTGTTGTTTTTCCCCCCCAGTGGTAATCTTCAAGTATAAAAACCTGGACAGTGAGGAAAAAGAAGATAGATGCCTTTTGAATCATGGATTTGGAGACAGTTACTTAGAGTGCCGTGAACTGGAAAAGAGCCACTCAATCCATTCTGGATCAAATAAAGATTAATTGCTCCCTTGAGATGATCCACAGCCTGCAACCCATACGCTGTGGGCATATGATGTAAACAGCTGATGGACTAGCAAAAAAAAAATGGCTACGCGCGACAAGATTGAAGGAAGCAGAAGAAGAGGAAGACAATGGGTAAGATAGATGGATGGGCTCGGGGAAACTTACTTGGAAGAGCTATTGATTATCACTATTGCATCAGGCTGAGTTAGTGCCTGCATTGTCCATACAGTCAGCAGAGGTCAGGTTTAATCTGGTGGCATCTTGCTAAGAGGGTAAGCGGAGGCTGTGCTTTGAATGATTAATAAATAGTTAATAATAATAAAAAAAAAACCAACCCACAAATAAGCCCAACACTTTTATTTTAAGAGTGTTGTGGCACCTCCTTCAATTGCAGCCACTTTTTGGATGATGGCTAGGTTGCTAATTTTTTCTCAAAGTGCTCTGCACATTTGCAGGCATTAATTTGAAGTGTCACCTTTTAAAAACGGTTCCTGCAGTTTGACAATAGTGCTGTACCCTATTGTGCTAATATGTGTGGGAGAAAAAGCCTGCCACATTTACTTTCAAACTGGGAAGTTTGGGGGAGGGGGGAAAAAAAAGAAAAGAAAATAGAATGTAGAAATCGGGATGAATGAATTAATGTTGCTCGCCGAGGTTTTATTCGCACGGCACAATGGGAGATGGACCAACCAATTCTACTTTAGCCTAGCAGGTTCTGAGAATTTATCCTGAATGTTTCTGTTGAGTTATATATATTTCTGCTGGACAATCACTCTCAGCCCAACCTACTTCACCTGGGTTGTGATGGGGAAAATTAAAGGAGAGAGTTCAATGGAGGTGACCCTGAGATCCTAGAACCGTGTTGGCAAACCTATGGCATGCGTGCCGGAAGTGGCACGCAGAGCCATTTTTCCAGGCACACAAGCCGTCGCTAAGCTCACCTGAAACTGTGCATGCGTGCGCGCCCCAGCTGGTGTTCAGGCCTCTGGCGCGCATGCACGCCATTCAGGGGACCCAGCTGGTCTTTGGAGCTCTCCTGCGCATGAGAAAGCTGAGTGTGTACGCAGATGGGGCAGTTGCGCACCCAGCGCATGAGGAGGAGCACACATTACCACGGGTGGCATGCGAGTGCACGCAGCGCATGAAGCACGTTCCTGTTCGGCACTCGGTAAGTAAAAGGTTCGCCACCGCTGTACTAGAAGAAGATGGGGAATAAATATATCAATCGTGAGTGAACACAACCTATGCAGTGGTGAAATGCTACTGGTTCGCACCGGTTCGGGCAAACCGGTAGTGATAAAAACTACCGGTTCAGGCGAATCGGTAGTAAAAAAAAGCTACTGGTTCCTCCGTACCGGTATTTCCAACGATCAGCTGTGCCGCACGATATAAAATAACTAGAAAGCAGGAAATCCTGCTTTCTAGTGAATCTGAATCATGCGGCACAGCTGATCCTCCCCTCACTGTTCTACTTACCTTCCTAAGTCTCCTTTTTCTACTGTTTGGCGTGTATTGGGCATGTACATGCATGTAGTGTGCATTTGGCATGCACTGTGTATGCACTGTGCATGTGCGTGTAGCACACATTTGGTGTGCACCACACATGTGCGTGCCTGCAGCGCGTGCTTGGCCCACACCACCCAAGCACGGCTAGTGAACCGGTGGCAAACCGGTTCAGATTTCACCACTGAACCTATGCGTAACTTGCGACCACAACTGGCACCACGATTTCCACTGCTACGCAAGATGGTGGTGAACTGTGAGTCACACCCGATTTTACGACTTGTTTCTTGTTAAGTGAATCACTTAATGGTTGTTAAGTGAATCACTGGAGTTATTAATCCCTGCCTCTGGCACCACATCTTCTCCAGCCTCCTCATTGTCTGACTCGAGTGCCAGCTGCCCAGTGCAGCTCGAGTGCAGCACCACACCAGCCTCCTCACTGTCTGAATCAGCTACTAGTTACACAGGCCTCTAATTGGCCACAACACTAAGGAACCACCAAGGCCACTCCCACCAATACTGACAGGGCAAGCCAACGAGAGCAAATCCCATTCTCCCTTTTAGCATTGATGATGTTACCTAGCTGGGTAACGAAACCTCTGCAAAGAAACAACCAGAGACCAAAAAATGACTCTGTATTTCTTTCTATCTTTGACAGCATGATGAACTTCTTAAGGGATCTGGGTCTTTGCACAAGATTTAAACAGAAACTCTTATACTGTGTTTCCCCGAAAATAAGACCGGGTCTTATATTAATTTTTGCTCCCAAAGATGCATTAGGACTTATTTTCTGGTTATTTTCGGGGAAACAGGGTATTAAGATAGAAGGTATGCTGTAAAATTTAATTGATAAATTACAAATAATATTAGGATTGAAATCAAATGGAAGTCGATTCCATTTCCAAGCCAACTTGCGCCATGAAATAAGGCATATGGTTTTGAATTTTTCACCATTGCAAGGTTCCCATTCTGCAAAGTGGCATTCAGATCTACCTCTGAATATTTCTCACTACTTAAAGGCCAGCGGCTAAGAGCATGTTGGTATATTTTTGTAAATAAGCTTTCATTTTGATTTTCATTTGGATGCATCTTTACCCCCCTTCCCCCCCGAATCCCAGGTGCTGGGATAAGAAAAGCCAGTCATGGGAATTAATTAAGAAAAATAATTTGCAGACGTGCTAAAGCAGGAAAATAACCAGCAGAGGGCAGTAGAGTTCTAGACTTCACATTTTATTGTTGCCACACTAGCTGAGAAAATATTGAAAAGCCAAAAAAGTCTTGGGAATCTTTTCTTCAATTTATCAGCCTTCAAATTTCCAAACATATGACAGTGTCAAACTGTAGCATTTTATAAATGGGAACAAAATGCAGTTTAACAATCTGATTTTCACCCCACCCCTACCCTGTCACCAAAATGCTTGCCGACAGATATATCCCCCCCTCAACAAAATGTTTCTGAATCCACTTTGGTGTGTTTTGATTTAGGTAGTGTATACATACAGAGATTTTCAGTCAGGAAAAAAAAAAAAAAAGTATGCCTGTAGTGTGTGATCTAAAATGACAGATAAATTGTTTTATGCCCTTTGAGTAGGATTTATCGTAATGGAATGCTTGATTCTCGGTGTTCCTTGGGCATCTTGGCTACCATGCAAATGGCGAGGAACACGTTGATTGGTGAAGGAAAACAATCTTGTCTTTTCTGAAGGTTTAGAAAGAAAACCGGTGTGTAGAACATAAAAAAAGACGACAGAGGCTCACATCATCAAAGGCAGGGGTCGGCAACCTAAAACACTCAAAGAGCCATTTGGACCCGTTTACCACAGAAAAGAAAACACCGGGAGTCACAAAACCCTTTTGACATCTAAAATGAAAATAACACTGCATTTATCATTTTTTTTAACCTTTATGCTAGTGTGTTGCATTTATAAAATCAATGAACTGCTACAGAGAAAACAAATTTTTATTTTTGCATGCATGCAACAAAAACAATTTGAACTCCAAAAAAAAAAAGATGGGTCAAAAAGCTCAATAATTCACGTGCCGGCGAATGTCGCACATTGGTGGTTGTGACACATATTTTGAGCAACAGGGAGCCGCAACAGAGGGATGAAAGAGCCACATGCGGCTCCAGAGCTGCGAGTTGTAGACCCCTGATCTAAGGAGAAGAAGGTTCCCCCCGCCCCAGCCACCTAAAACAGGGTTCTCCAACCTTGGCAACTTTAAGCCTGGAGGACTTCAGCTCCCAGAATTCCCCAGCCAGCAAAGCTTGGAGGAGTTGAAGTCCTCCAAGCTTAAAGTTGCCAAGGTTGGAGAACCCTGCTCTAGAGTGATTGAAGTGATCCCAAAACCAACTGTTACGCGATTACTAAGTTGCACAACCTGTCCATTCTGTTTGGTGGGCTGCCTGCATTTTCCGCGTTCATTCAGCGCCTGCATTCAAATGGGAATTGCTTATTTTTCAACCACCCTTTGGGTTACGATTTCAGATTACAGGGAGGTTGAGGACACAAAAGGCCTTTTCGCCGGTCTGCAGCTGGGAAAAAAATTCTTTTCTGATTTCTTCACTCCTGTGTACTCCTACCCCCCTCCCCGCTTTGATAGCTGTAAGGCTTTCTGAGTTGGATCATGTTCCTCGTTTTAATTACAGCTTTCTGGAGTGCGCTTATTTGATCATCCTCTGATACCTGGAGAGTTTTTATATGCTGAGGCTGCTTTTAAGTGAGATCAAATATGACTGCTGGTCATTTGGTTCCTGGATGATTGAATGTATGATTTATATTAGCGTTGGGGAAAAAAAAAAAAGAAAAGCAGTGAACCTGGTGGAACGGGGTAGAGGTTTTGCAATGCACTTTCTGATAAATTAGGTAGAAGGGTGTAGGGTAGAATATATATATATAAGATATATATATATATATATATAAGATATGGGTGTGGCCTACTGATGACAGCTAACGAGCTAGAAATGGATCTATTTAGGTCTCCCACCTAGCAGTTAGAACTTGCTAGGTGTTAGAAAGGAAAAAAGCCCAGAACCGAGTAGATGTGATTCTACTGAGCTGGAGCTACAAAAAAAAAACAAAAAACAAAAAACAAAAAAAAACAACACCTTGGCTACGTAGGGAAAACCTGGCTAGAAGAAAAACACACACACACACACACACACACATATATATATTCTACATTCTATATTTTGCATATATATATATATATATATATATATATATATATATATATATATATATATATATATATATATATATATATATATATATATGCAAAAAATTAAAATCTCGGGTGTTTTCCCGCGTCATTATAAATAAGTTGGTTAAAATATTTAAAATCCTGGTTAAAATCCCAGCTTAAAATCTTCTGAAAATCCTTACGGAGCACTCTGCAAGGTCCTTTAAAACCTCAGCTAAAATCCTACCAGTGACTTTAAAAGTTTTTAAAGTCATAGCTTCTACATGAACCCATAGCTTCTACATGAAACAGAGCCTGAAGATGACAGGGTTGTGAGCCTGTCGAAACGTTGCTCTAAGAAAAACTTTCAAGATTTTAAGCTGGGATTTTAACCAGGATTTTAAATATTTTAACCAATTTATTTATAATGACGCGGGAAAACACCCGAGATTTTAATTTTTTGCATATGCACACCCGCAAAAACTTAAGAAGACACACACACACACACACACACACACATATATGCTGACTTGTTCTAGTAATTAAGTTGGATATTGTTGTGTTTGAATTTTTTTTAATTTTATAAACAAACATATAATACATAATCAATCAATCGTTCAGTGCTTCATCTGAGTACATCTTTTGTGATTTCTTTTTGTTCTCCAGCGTTAATCATTTCATAATATCATCATTTCATTTATTATAACATTTCTCCCACATTTCTTACTTTGCTATTAATACAGTTATCTTCTCTTTCTTCTTCCCATGTTTCATTACAACATTACCCTATATATATTTCTTCTCTAACCAATGGTAAAATTGTCTCCATATCTTAAAATATTCAGATTCCTCTCTTTCTTTGATTGTCAAAGTCAATCTATTCATTTCTGCACAATCCAATATTTTCTTAATTACTTCACCCTCTGTAGGGATTTTCTCTGCTTTCCATCTTTGCGCAAATAACTATTCTCGCTGCAGTTATTATGTGAATAATCAAATATGTATTTTCTTTACTAAGTTTCTCTGGTAGGATTCCCAATAGGAACAGTTCAGGTTTTAAATCTATAAGTTGGTGTATCATTTCTTCCA
Organism: Arizona elegans; assembly: GCA_022577455.1. Lineage (NCBI taxonomy): Eukaryota > Metazoa > Chordata > Lepidosauria > Squamata > Colubridae > Arizona > Arizona elegans. Next base: position 9,600,252 of record JAKOOJ010000014.1, read on the forward strand.
ACCATGTTTTAACTTTAATCCAATAGTTTTTTTGCTTCTGGACATGTCCACCACATATGATAATACGATCCTGGTATCTGATGACATTTCCAGCATTTAACTGATTTATCTTTAAACATTTTTGCCAGTTTTTCAGGTGGCATATGCCATCTGTAAAACATTTTATATTGATTTTCTTTATATGCAGTGGACGTTGTTAATTTGTAATTCCGTCCCCATAATTGTTGCCATTTAATTGAATACTCAATTGAATACTAAGTTGGATATTGTTGTGCAGGACTGAAGCAACATTTGGGCAATGGAGAAAACACAAAATATTCAGTTGACATCACTTGACATCTGTAGATATACCCAATCTTTTTTCTCTGAAAATCATCATAGGATTATAATACCTAATTTACCTGGTTAGCTATCAACGATTAAAGATTTGAGACCTCTCTTCTTATCTGAAGGAGCCATTTGGATGCCGAGTACCAACTATTGGACGTTTGTGTGCTAAGCAAGCTTATTTCTACCAAGCTAAATTTAGAACTGTGGGTTTGCTGGAGAAGTTTCCATTGACTGGGAACACACAATAAACTAAGCCATTGGGGAGTTTTCTTAGCTTTGGTTGGCCATATTATGACAATCTGTCAGGATCTGTTTGAATTAGTATTGGACACTACTTGTCCTGAAGGCCAGACAAGGAATAATGGATAGAAACTGATCAAGGGGAGATTCAACCTAGAAATAAGGAGAATTTTTTCTGACAGTGGGAGCAATCAACCAATGCCTTCAGAAGTTGTGGGAGCTCCATTACTGGAAGCTTTCAAGAAAAGACTGGACTGCCCTCTGTCAGAAATGATGTAGGGCCATGATGGCGAACCTATGGCATGCGTGCCACCTGTAGTCGGCACGCGAGCTCAGCTGATTTTCGTGCCTTCTGGGCCCATGAGAAGTAGGGAAACAGGCTGTTTCCTGCCTCCAGAGAGTAAATTTCCCAGTAAAACAAACAAACAAACAATATCATTCAGCCGTGCTGCAAAATACACATATATAGATGTTCCTATCGCTCTGTCCCTTATTGTCTTTACATTCAGAGCTCTGTTTTCTGGTGGAGTTCATTCATCCAACTATTCACTGTTGCTTTGTTCCCTGCTGGAATTCAGTAGAAAAGTACCCAGCAATGGTGGGCAATATATTACTCCAAGAATACCAATGACCTGATTATTTGACAGATTTGATCCTCCGCTCACGCTGACATGCACGCTTGGGGTTCTCCATCCTAACATCTAACAGAGAGAATAGTTCTTGTTGTGTAAAAAAAAAAAAAAAATCGGCTGTTTTGTTTTTGCAATGTGCCAGTTTGGAAGAAACTTGCTTATCACCTGGAGAGTGTAGCAAATCTATGCAATCATTTCTTGCTCTGTGGAACAGCATACATTGCTGTGTTTTTTTAGCAAGGTAGGTTTATGCATCAGGCTTTGCTGATTTTCGCTGCAGTGTGCTTTACCCACAGAGAAATTTCGTATCTGGAAGGTCGGATCTGGGGAAAAAAGGAGGGACAATTCAATGCAGCTATGGGACACAGATATAGCTTCCGGGAACACGGGTGACCTTCGTGAGGCCTGCTACAAATTTAACTGGCTCTGATATCCCAATGGGAGCAAGGCATGGTGCAGAATATATATACACTGCTCAAAAAAAATAAAGGGAACACAATCAGAAGACATCCGAGATCTGAATGAATGAAATAGCCTTATTAAAATACTTTGTTCATGACATACAGTAGTTTTGTGTTCCCTTTAGTTGTTTGAGCAGTGTATAAACTACTGTATGTAATGAACAAAGTATTTAATAAGGCTATTTCATTCATTCAGATCTCGGATGTCTTCTGCTTGTGTTCCCTTTATTTTTTTGAGCAGTATATTTTTTCAGCATGTATAACCTGAATATTTAATGTATGCTGAAGACAGCATATATTCAAAGGATCATCTTCATTTTACTATATTTTTTTAAGGAACTATAACATTTCCTCTAAGGGACGTGGTGGCTCAGTGGCTAAGACGCTGAGCTTGTTGATCGAAAGGTCAGCAGTTCAGCGGTTCGAATCCCTAGTGCCGCGTAATGGGGGTGAGCTCCTGTTATTTGTCCCAGCTTCTGCCAACCTAGCAGTTCGAAAGCAGGTAAAAAATGCAAGTAGAAAAATAGGGACCACCTTTGGTGGGAAGGGAACAGCGTTCTGTGCACCTTTGGCGTTGAGTCATGCTGGCCACATGACCCCGGAGACGTCTACGGACAGCGCTGGCTCGTTGGCTTTGAAATGGAGATGAGCACTGCCCCCTAGAGTCGGGAACGATTAGCACATATGTGCGAGGGGAATTTTTACCTTTACTTTTTAAACATTTCCTCTAAAACTTCATCATAGCTCTTAACTGCACTGGAGTTAAACAATCTCATACTAGTAAAGAATGCAGCATGCATTTAGATTCACAGCCTTGCATCAAAACTGAAATGCATTAGTGAGGTTGAGCCAATCGGGAGAATCATCCCTAAGACAGAGAAAGGATTTCATAACGTCAATATCAATCCTTATTTTCACTGGGGGTGGAGATGGGAAAGGTCCTAGTTTAGGCTGCCACCTCTGCAGTATATCAAAGCATTGACACCTTGTGTTAAATTTAAATTTACCGACAAAGAAATACTGCCTGCAAAGGCTCCTGGATTGGGGCTAAAAAGTGAAAGTGGAAGCAGTATACTTCGTCCCATATTTGGGTAGATCAGGTTGCCCTGATAGACCAGTCTCCCCGGAAAAACACTTCATTGACACTTTGGGTTCTCTATATTTTAAGTCCAGAAATTTCCAGAGTTGAGAAACTGAGATCCCCTAATCACAGTGTGGGATACCTGGCAAATATCTGTAAAGAGATTTTTCTCCTGGAGCATTACTGAAGATTTTTGCTTAGTTTTAAGAAACAAAACAAAACAAAAAATAAGCAGGCAAAGGAGGAATAGAATAGAATAGAATAGAATAACAGAGTTGGAAGGGACCTTGGAGGTCTTCTAGTCCAACCTCCTGCCTAGGTAGGAAATCCTACACCACTTCAGACAAATGGTTGTCCAACCTCTTCTTAAAAATTTCCAGTGTTGAAGCATTCATAACTTCTGGTGTCAAGTTGTTCCACTGATTAATTGTTCTCAATGTCAGGAAATTTCTCCTTAGTTCTAAGTTGCTTCTCTCCTTGAGTAGTTTCCACGCATTGCTTCTTGTCCTACCCTCAGGTGCTTTGGAGAATAGTTTGACTCCCTCTTCTTTGTGGCAGCCCCTCAGATATTGGAACCAGTGTTAGCAATCTAACATGTCTCCCCTAGTCCTTCTCTTCATCAAACTAGATATACCCAGTTCCTGCAACTGTTCTTCATATGTTTTAGCCTCCCATCCCCTAATCATCTTTGTTGCTCTTCTCTGCACTCTTTCTAGAGTCTCCACATCTTTTTTACATCATGGCGACGAAAACGGAATACAGTATTTTAAGTGTGGCCTTACCAAGGCATTATAAAGTGCAAAATAGATAGAAACTGATAAGACAGTAGCATGTAAAGAATGAGATCTTACGGGACTGCACAGGTTCATCATCATGATATATTTGCAAAAAAAAAAAAAAAAGAGAGAGAGAGAGAGAGAAAGAGCATCAAGGACCCCACAGTTTAAGCCTGAGCTACAAATATTGTCCGCTATTAGCAGTGATGGGATTCAGCCAGTTTGCACCATTTCGGGAGAACCAGTTGTTAACTTTCTAAGCAGTTTGGCGAACTGGTTGTTGGAAGAAATCATTAGGGCAGAGAACCGGTTGTTAAATTATTTGAATCCCACCACTGGCTATTAGGACTACCCAACATTTTGGAATGGGATGTCTTTCATGGAGGACAAGTACCAGAAGCTTGGGGGAGGATACATATGGAATAAAGGAAGCAGAGATGAGGATTGACTATAAGAATAGTTTTATTCTCTTGAAATCTGCATCTACCCTTTCTCCATCTACTGACTGTAGATTTCAAAGCACTCTATCTAATTTGTAAGCAGAGAAATTTGGTAATGGATTTTTCCCAGCGAGAGAAAAATAAATATTTTAGCTCCCAGGATGTTTGTGGCTGTCAAAGGATTCCCCTCCGGCTTTCATTTCTTCTTCAATTCAATTGCCACCTTTTTTTTTCTTTTCTATAATGGTATGGAGGGAAAGGATTCCTCTCCCCCAACATAGAAAACAGCAGGAGTTGAGCTGCTGATTTGAGTTGATGCGGTCCATTTTTGTCTTTTATTGCTCCTTTGACTGGCCTGATCCCTGGACCTGTGATTTATGTCGAAGAAAAGTAGATGTTGCTAGACTGAAGAAATATTTAAATTATCCTAATATTGATTGCAGTGGATCATGGCAAACACAGTAATTGACATGGAGCAGAAGGAGGACTAAAATTAGGGTAGTCCTCCTCAACACAGTCACTTCCAGATGTGTTGGATGACTTCCTGTAATTCGGAACCAACCAGCTATTGGACATGGGAGTGGAAGTCTAACTGATTTTGAACCATTTGGTTGGAGAAGCTGAAGAGGACTAAAGTTCTCAACCTTGGGAACTTTAAGATGTGTGGAGTTCAATTCCCAGAATTCCCTGGTCAACCGAGGCTGAGAACAACATCTTCTCTTCTCTTCTCTTCTCTTCTCTTCTCTTCTCTTCTCTTCTCTTCTCTTCTCTTCTCTTCTCTTCTCTTCTCTTCTCTTCTCTTCTCTTTATTCTATTCCATTCTATTCCATTCTTTCCATTCTCTTCTCTTCTCTTCTCTTCTCTTCTCTTCTCTTCTCTTCTCTTCTCTTCTCTTCTCTTCTCTCCTCTCCTCTCCTCTCCTCTCCTCTCCTCTCCTCTCCTCTCCTCTCCTCTCCTCTCCTCTCCTCATTTAATATCTTACGTCTATTTTTTATCTGCAGGGAATGGATTGGTTCCTCATGTTATGTAAAGAAGGTTAGATAAGGACTGAGGTACTGAAGAATTGGTCGTGGAGAAAATAGCTGTTGCCTGGAGCTCATTCAGGCTGTGACAATTGCTGCTAAAGATGCACAGTCTTTGTTAACAGTGGCATACAGGATAATGATAGGTCATTGCCCTTTATGACTTTACATTAGTTGTTTTATAGGAATACATATGCAGTAGGGTTTTTTTTTATAGCAATGAAGGCCAACCAAGAAGTACAGAGAAATAAACTTAGCTGGCATCTGAACTGTTGCTATTAACATGTAAACCATTTGGAGGAACACATTTCAAAGGGATGATAATTGCTTAAAAGAAATAACCAGTAACATAAAACCTGCTAGGAAGATTGATGCGTGTACTTATATACACTACATTCTAGAGTAAGTCCATAACTACTCCGAAGAGTATATAAGGCGAGAGAAACTATAATAATGTATTAAATTTAGACAAATCTAAATTTAAATTTAAATTTAGGCAAAACTAGATAGCTTACTAAAAAGCAGAGACATCACCCTGTCAACAAAAGTGCGTATAGTCAAGACTATGGATTTGCAATGTATGGTTGTGAAAGTTGGACCATAAGGAAGGCTGAGCGCCAAAGAATTGAGGCCTTTGAACTCTGGTGCTGGAGAAGACTCCTGCGAGTCCCTTGGACTGCAAGGCGATCAAACTGGTCGGTCCTAGAGAGATCAACCCTGACTGCTCTTTAGAAGGCCAGATCCTGAAGAGGAAACTGAAATACTTCAGCCACCTAATGAGAAGGAAGGACTCACTGGAGAAGAGCCCAATGCTGGGAACGATTGAGGGCAAAAGAAGAAGGGGGACGACAGAGAATGAGGTGGCTGGATGGAATCACTGAAGCAGTAGGCGTGAGCTTAAATGGACTCCAGAGGATGGTAGAGGACAGGAAGGCCTGGAGGAACGTTGTCCATGGGGTTGCGATTGGTCGGACACGACTTCGCAACTAACAAATACAATCTAATATACAGATGTAATTCTTAACACTAATAGAAGTGCATGGTTTGTTAGACTACAGCCGCCTTTTCCTTAAAAGGAGCAACTTTGCTTGCTATATTCCTCACCTCACTTCAGTTGTAATTAACATTTCTTGAAAGCAATGAAAAACATCGCGTTTTGTCATAAGTCTGCTTTCTTTAAATTGGCCCCTCAAAGCTTACCTTTGTGGGATTTTGATTAAGCTTTAATTAAGGAATTAATTAATTTTAGGAATTTTTTTTCCCCCTCTAAGACTTTTAAAGGTTCAATTCCCTAGTGCCATTTCAAAACTATTCAGGTTGTTTTAATACACCTCAAGCTTGTTGCATAAATCTATGTAGCAAACATCTGATTATTATTATGATTATTTGCACACGACCAGATATCTTAAGACTGGATTTGGCTTTTTTATCCACCTATGACATTCCGGTTGATTCGATTTGTACGGCTGCCCATCTCTTTTAAGCAACTCTGGGTGGCTCGTAACAATATTTGTAGCACTGCCTGCTGATGAGAACATAAACCTATCAAAGATGGAAAAAAAGAAGGATATAATTTTGAGCAGACAGGCCTTAATTGAATGTCAGGCCTACTTTGCAACTATGTCTATCTAGATGCCATAAAAATGAAGTGAATGCAATGAATGCCTTTCTACACTGGGGTAGGGACATAGTTGTTTTAATGTCAGAGTTGATTTCTTTCATCAAGGCAGGTGGTTTTATTTCCCTTAGAAGTATGTTGGAAAATTAAAATGGAAGACAGCATCAGCAAGGATCTTAGCAGTATGGATATCTTGGGACAATAAATAGCATCTTCTGCTGGACCAAGGATGGTGATAGTGGAGAGCTTGAGATAATCTTTATCGTCATCTATGTTTTTTAGATGCAAGCTCAGAAATCATGACTGAAAACCAGGGGTGAAATCCAGCAGGTTCTTACGGGTTCTGGAGAACTGGTAGCAGAAATTTTGAGTAGTTTGGAGAACCGGCAAATGCCACCTCTGGCTGACCCCGGAGTGGGGTGGGAATGGAGATTTTGCAGTATCCTTCCCCTGCCACGCCCACCAAGCCATGCCTACCAAGCCATGCCACGCTCACCAAGCCATGCCCACAGCCCCGGTAGTAAAAATTTTTGAAATCCACCACTGGCTGGCAGAAACCTCAGAACTCTTCTAGTCCAACTCTCTGATCAAGGCAGAGGACCATGTAACTCCCAGCTTCAGATATACCAATGCATTTTAAGCTCATTAGAATGTCAATTAGTCATTAGAAAGTACTTATGCCTATATTAAGGGACGTGGTGGCTCAGTGGCTAAGATGCTGAGCTTGTCGATCGAAAGGTCGGCAGTTCAGCGGTTCGAATCCCTAGTGCTGCGTAACGGGGTGAGCTCCCGTTACTTGTTCCAGCTTCTGTCAACCTAGCAGTTCGAAAGCAAGTAAAAAAATGCAAGTAGAAAAATAGGGACCACCTTTGTTGGGAAGGGAACAGCATTTTGTGGGCCTTTGGCATTGAGTTATTCCGGCCACATGACCATGGAGACGTATTTGGACAGTGCTGGCTCTTCGGCTTTGAAACGGAGATGAGCACTGCCCCCTAGAGTCGGGAACGACTAGCACATTGGTGCGAGGGGAACCTTTACCTTTTTAGCTATGCCTATATTAAATAGCAATAGCACTTAGACTTATATACTGATTCACAGTGCTTTACAGCTCTCAGCAGTTTACAGAGTCAACATATTGCCCCTAACAATTTGGTCCTCCTTTTACCGACCTTGGTGGGATGGAAGGCTGAGTCAACCTTGAGCCGGTCAGGATTGAAGGAATCAAACTCCTGGCAATGTGAGCAAGGTTAGCCTGCAATACTGCATTCTAACCACAGAGCCACCATGGCTCTTTTCTTTTTATATAGCATATGAAGTTACTTTTTCCAGAATCGGAAAAACTGGCTTTTCAATTGCAATGTTTTTTTTTTCCCAATAAATGTTTGGTTTTCAAGAACATGTGCTAGCAATAATATAGTTATTATGTGCTAGACACGAGGATAAAAAGAAGATCTTCTTTTGCAGGATGCCTGGCAGCACAATATTCACACAGAAGTAAAGCATTTCGAATCAGGAAAAACATGGAATTGATAGAGTAAGAGTTACAGTAGGCTTGATGTCGCTTTAAAATAAAGAAAGGTGGGATTCTACCAGTTTGGACCGGTTCGGGCAAACTGTTTGCTCCGATGATCAGGTGGGCCTGCCCGCCAGCCCACACCTGCGCTTTACTGACCTATATTTTCTTAGCTGATTCGCGCAGCAGAACGGATTGCCACGCCTCAGCTGTGTTACTCCGTGTTGTGGTCCGCCAGCAGCCTGCGGAGCTGGCAGCGGAGTCGGACAGCGATGAGGCTGAGGAAGAACATGGGCCAGTCCTGGAGGCAAGGCCCAGATGAGGGCTCTGCGTAGGAGGCAGAGATGGGGCCAGGACCATCAGGGGATGATGTGCGGACTTCAGAGCCTCCAGAGGCTGACAGTAGAAAGGCAGAGGAACAGGAGGAGCCTGTTCCTAGTGCACATATGAGAAGAGCTGCCAGAAGGCAAGAGCAGCTAAAGCAGAGAGGACGACTCGGGAGTAGGGCCAAGAGATGATTGGCCCCTCCCATAAGGCTTAAAAGACCAGCAACGGCTCTTGGCCTCTTTGCCGGAAAACAATGTTGAGAGAATTGCTTCTTGTTTCACTGTATTCATTTCTTATCAGCGTCTTCTACTTCTAAACTTTTGCCAAGAAAAGCCTTTGGCAGTTTGCCTAATTATCCCAAGGTCGGTGATAAACTGAAGAATGGTGTTTTGAAGAATTTGCTTTCATTTAGTTTGGACTACGCTGAGAATGAGTTAATTCTCAGCTGTTCTAATAAAGACTGTTTGTTTCGAACTGTTTGCATTTAATACTAACTACTTGGGCCTGGGTCACAACACTCCCCAGGAGTAACGCGGAAGGTTTGTAAAACTGAACACACGTGTATAGCACACATCAGGCACGTGTGCACCTGGAGCACATGCGTGCACGTGAAGCACACGATCACCAAACCGGCAGGATTCCACCACTGAATAAAGGGAAAAAAATAGAGCCCTTCATTCTCTCAAATTTTGCTGCTTCTATATTGTCTGGCCTGGCCACTAAAACCCTCAATATTCTCTCCAGAGATTGGATCCTGGCCAGCAGAAGGTTATGCAAGTCTGCAACAGAGGACATTCACAACTGGCCAATCTACCTGCCAGACAGGTACAGAGACATGGAATCAATATCTCTACAAGGACTGTTTGCCACATAGAGGAGAGAGAGAGAGAGAGAGAGAGAGAGAGAGAGAGAGAGAGGGAGGGAGGGAGGGAGGGAGGGAGGGAGAGAGAGAGACAGAGAGAGAGTTCAGTTCCACCTTGGAGATAGGAAGTTTGAGTCCTTCTTAAAATTAAGAAGGAAAATTCAATGGACAAAACTGGAGAAGAATCAAGAAATTAGATGCCGGCATCGGGAAAAGGACTCAGAATTAATGGATTAGAATCTCAGGAATCAAGAGGCCCAGGAATAACAAGAGATTCCAGAGACGTTCTGTTTGGGGAAACTGCTCTCTCTGGATAAATAAAAAAAAAGCTAAGTAAAAAATCTTTAGCTAGGAATCTTGCTTCAGGTTTAATGTCTGTTTTATTGCATCGAGCCGAGATCTCTCATCTTTTTAGTCTACAGAACAAGGTAAAAGCATTATAGCTTCCTGTAGCTATAATGTTTCTGTAATGTCTCTGTAATTCTAAATACGGAGATGACTTTGAAGAAGGAATACAACCACCATTATGAAAACATGATCTTCTTAACCCAGCAAAGACAAGAAGGGGTGAGGAAGAAACTCAATATTGCCTTGTCTTGATTCTCTTTGATCAAAGAAGGAAGGCAAAAAAAAATCAAAATCAAAATCAAAATCTGACAGGCTTATGAAACTTATTATACAGTATAACCATACAGCAGAATTGTTGTAGTTCCTGTGGCATCAGTTTTCGTTAATTACTCTTTAATGCTGAAAAGAGCCAGAGTTGTGAGCCCCCTATTCATCTCACAGACTGCAGTTGGAGGTGGGCGGGGGGGGGGAAGAGGATATGCAAAGCCCTGAAAGAAAGATGGAAGCAACAAGAGCCACCACACTGCTATCCAAAAGTAGGAGCAGCAGCAAAGTGGAAGACTGTAAGAAGAACCTGAGACCTCCAGCTTTCCACCTTGTGAGGTTACCTATTCAACCAGAAGAGTAAATCATGTTCAAATATAAAATGATGATCCTTGGATAGCTTTTTTTATTATCCTCTGTAAAGTAGGTTGCAGAATCCACCTTAAGGTAAAGGTTCCCCTCGCACATATGTGCTAGTTGTTCCCAACTCTACGGGGCAGTGCTCATCTCTGTTTCAAAGCCAAAGAGCCAACGCTGTCCGAAAACATCTCCGTGGTCATGTGGCTGGCATGACTCAATGCCACAGGTGCATGGAACACTGTTACCTTCCCACCAAAGGTGGTCCCTATTTTTCTACTTGCATTTTTTACCTGCTTTCGAACTGCTAGGTTGGCAGAAGCTGGGATAAGTAATGGGAGCTCATCCCGTTACGTGGCACTAGGGATTCGAACCGCTGAACTGCCGACCTTTCAATCGATAAGTTCAGCATCTTAGCCACTGAGCCATCGCATCCCCTAGAATCCATCTTATTTGGAAGCAAATCCCAAAGTTGGATATAATAATCAGGCTGGTGGAGTACAGAATAGGATTCTTTGATTGATTTCAAATCCCTTTATGACCTCATGACTCCAGGATACTTTTATTACAACTCCCAGAATTCCCAGCTTGACCTATTGCAGTAGAGGAGTCCTCGGGTACGTAGGCATAGGTGAATATGAATGAAGATAGGAAGTATGTGTCCTGGTCTTTTAATGCCCTCTAGGATTTCAGCCCCCCTCCCAAATCCTACATCCTTGGTTACAATTATCTGTTGTAAAATAATTCTTATTTTTAGGATTGCAATCTTAAAACGTCTAACACAGAAGGAGAGGTAATGGGGATGGGGGAGGGAGAAGGAGGATAAGTGGACAACCATTTAAATATGAGCCAGCCATGTGCAGCAGCTGCTAAAGAAGCCAACACAGTTCTAGGCTGCATAAACAGAGGGATAGCATCAAGATGATGTGAAGTATTAATACCACTTTATAATGCGTTGGTAAGGCCACACTTGGAATACTGCATCCAGTTTTGGTCGCCACGATGTGAAAAAAGATATTGAGACTCAAAAAAGAAGAGCAACAAAGATGATTAGGGGACTGGAGGCTAAAACATATGAAGAACGGTTGCAGTACCTGGATACATCTAGCTTAATGGAATGAAGGACTAGGGGAGACATGATAGCAGTGTTCCGATATCTCAGGGGCTGCCACAAAGAAGAGGGAGTCAAACTATTCTCCAAAGCACCTGAGGGCAGGACAAGAAGCAATGGGTGGAAACTAATCAAGGAAGGAAGCAACCTAGAACTAAAGAGAGATTTCCTGACAGTTAGAACAATTAATCAGTGGAACAACTTGCCTGCAGAAGTTGTGAATGCTCCAACACTGGAAGTTATTAAGAAGATGTTGGATAACCATTTGTCTGAAGTGGTGTAGGATTTCCTACCTAGGCAGGGGGTTGGACTAGAAGATCTCCAAGGTCCCTTCCAACTCTGTTATTCTATTCTATTCTATTCTATTCTATTCTATTCTATTCTATTCTATTCTATTCTATTCTATTCTATTCTATTCTATTAAGTCAAACATGAGTTCTTAAAGTTACAAAACTGGTCACAACTTTCTGGGATTCAGTTGAAGTAACGTAATGGAATGGGTGGCAGTTGGAGAGGCCTAAAATTTGGCTGGTGTTTTTCAAAAACAGGATTTCTCTCTTTTTTCCTTTCCCCTCCAAATCTGATTCTACCTATTTTGGCTGGGGGATGTTTCTTCTCCCTTCCAAGTCACAGCAAGATACTTGTTGCTAACAGTTCTAATCCCTGACATTTCTCCTTTGAGATTCATGCTTATTAATTCCCCTTCACAATATTAAAAATGTTAATTCGGTGTTTGCTGAGTTTCCAGTTTCCTGCTGAGAATAAGACGAGTTGTTTAATTGTTCCCTTACAACCCATGCAATTTTTGAGAATTGCTATTGTATTGATTCCTCAGAAATGAACTTTCCAGAACAATTCTGAACAACGGAAGTGGAAGCTCTGGCGGTTATTTTTCAGAAATGTCACATTCTGAAGGACGGGTTTCTTTAAAACCAGCTCTTTTTCACTGCTATTTCCAACCTTGCTTTGCTCTTTGTCTCTGGTGATTTAGAAGCTCCTGGAATCCTTTATGAAATTCAGTTTCTCTGGCAATCAACCATAATGAGTTTTTAGTGTGTCAAGCTCTTCTATAGGTTGTCATCTTCTGGAGCAGGGGTCTCCAACCTTGGCAACATTAAGACTTGTGGACTTCAACTCCCAGAATTCTTCAGCCAGCTGGCTGAGGAATTCTGGGAGTTGAAGTCCACAAATCTTAAAGTTGCCAAGGTTGGAGACTCCGGCGTTAGAGGACTGCTGGGAGAAACACAACTTGATAGAAGAAGGAGCAGTGGTGGAATTCAATTTTTTTTACTACTGGTTCTGTGGGCGTGGCTTGGTGGCATCGTGTCACTTGGTGGGTGTGGCTTGGTGGGCATGGCAGGGGAAGGATACTGTAAAATCTCCATTCCCGCCCCACTCCAGGGGAAGGATATTGCAAAATCTCCATTCCCACCCCACTCTGGGGCCAGCCAGAAGTGGTATTTGCCGGTTCTCTGAACTACTCAAAATTTCCACTACGGTTCTGCAGAACCTGTCAGAACCAGTGGTGGGTTGCTACCAGTTCGTTCTGGATCAGGCGAACCAGTAGCAGCAGCAGGAGGCTCCGCCCACCCACTCGGACGCTTCTGCGCATGTACGTGTGAGCACGCATGCCCCCATGAGCAAACCAGTAGCGACGGGTTTTGAAACCCAGCCCTAGTCAGAACCTGCTGAATTTCACCCCTGAGCAGAAGTGAATTATTTTTCCAGCTCTCATTATTCTTCAACCCCTTTTGGTATAAACTTTGTCCCCTACATTTGAATATCTTTCTTCTATTTTTAGTTAAGTTAAAGAAAGTCTCTTCATCTATACGGGAAAAGAAGTCTAAAATGTGATAATAACTTTGGGACTGACTGAGCTGAATAGAATTGCCTAAGTAATACAGTGGGAGAAAAACCACTCAAGCTTTCTTGTTCCTGCTGACTGATTTGTTGGTTCAAGAGACTTCCTCTCCTTCACTCAAGCGCAGACCTCTGCAATATATTTGCAGACCGTCTTTATTTAGATTCCAAGTGTCTGAGATCTCAATTGGAAAGGACAACGGGGTTGAAATGCTTATTGGTCTGTCCTTTGGGGAGAGGGAAGGGAATGAAAGATGCACCAGCGAAGGTCATATCCTGCCAACAAAAAGAAAATTAATAGTGTAACGTTTAGCTTTTCCCCCTTAATAAGTTGTGCTCTATAGCATTCCTTGGGAGACAGGTCATGCGGTGATGGTTCAGGAGTTGATTAATAGAACTTGTGGAAAAGATCCTGATTTGATTAATGCCTGTCGGCTAGAGGCCTGATCCTGTGGTACATCTTCTTTTGGAAATCAATAGAAATCTTGATTGTACAGGGAATATGGGATCCAGTTCATAATGAACATAGATTATGTGCTATACCTCATTTTACCTCGGTGTGTACATACACTATATATAAATGAGGAGGAGAAGGAGATGTGAAATCTCATTAAACTAGGGTGGAAATGGTGGCAGCCTGCTTTGGTAACGGGATTATTTCACAAAGTTAGTGAGTCTTGACTGATTAGCTCTTCTGTTTGGAACCGGGATTCATTCATTCAAAATGTTAGACATGAGTGATGCCTACCAACTCCGTGCCTTGCCATTTTTCTTAAAGGTTTCCTTTCCTTGAAAAAGAAGAGATTCAGAATTCTCTCTTATTCTCAGATTCTTGATAATTTTAAAAGAAAAACATGTCAGTGTCTTTGAGCTTATTGCATCGTTGAAGACTCAACATCTCAGATATTTTTCTATCATCCTTTGGAAGCCCTTCTCACTGCTCACGTTTTCTGTTCTGAAAAAGTCTTACGGGAAAATGAATTCCACGGGGTCCTTCACTGCGTCCAGAACGCAGCAGTGCGGGTAGTGATGGGAGCAGCATGGCGCTCCCATGTAACACCGCTCCTGCGTGAGCTGCACTGGCTCCTGGTGGTCTTCTGGTATGCTTCAAGGTGTTGGTTATCACCTTTAAAGCGCTCCATGGCATAGGGCCTAGCTATCTTCGAGACCGCCTGCTGCCACCGACGACCTCCCATCGACCCATGCGCTCCCACAGAGAGGGCCTCCTCGGGGTGTCATCAGCCAAACAGTGCAGGCTGGTGACCCCCAGGGGGAGGGCCTTCTCTGTGGGGGCACTTACCCTCTGGAATCAGCTGCCCCCAGAGATAAGGAGAATCCAAGACCTCAGTGCCTTTAGCCGTACCCTTAAAACCTTCCTTTTCCAGCAAGCTGGGCTGGCCTAATTTTTTAAGTGTTTTTAATTGTTTTGTTTATCGTTTTTAATTAATGGGGCCAAATTTATATATATTTTTTAAATTGTATTTTAATATTTGTATTTGATGTTTTTACTTGGCTGTTCACCGCCCTGAGTCCTCAGGGAGAAGGGCGGTATACAAATTCAAAATAAAATAAATAAATAAATAAAATAAATAAATTGAGTTCCAACACTGAAAGACCTCCAAGGTCCCTTCCAACTCTGTTATTCTATTCTATTCTTCAGCATTTGAATCAGGTGGAATCCAAGAAACCAAGGGCTTGTCTTCAGATTTTTTTAGTAAAATGAGCTAGCAGGCTTCTGTTTTTCTTTTTTGTTTTTCTGGCACAAAAAGTGTGACAGTTTTATAACTGAGTTTTCTGGAAGATCAATATCGCAAAGTGTATTATTAACCTGAAGAAATAGTATATTATGCTCCTTTGCTTATGCAGCCACCTCCTTTTTGTCTCCTTCTTCTCTAATTGATCATCATCTACCTTTTTGGACAGAATATACTGGACAGAATTCAAAAAGAAGGAGTATCTGAAAGAAAATAGCAGTGGTAAAAATATCAAGATGGTAGCTGTGGCCATAAGCCTGAAACTCCACTCCTTTTTTTTGATGCATCATTCGTAGCATACAAATAGTCCTCAACTTACAACAGCTCATTTAGTGACTGTTCAAAGTTACAACGGCACTGAAAAAAAGTGAGTTTCAACAATTTCTCACTCCTACAACCATTGCGTAATCTCCATGGTCACATAATCAAAATTCAGATGCTTGGCAACTGACTCATAGTTATGATGGTTCAGTGTCCCAGGGTCACGTGATTATCTTTTGTGACCTTCTGACAAGCAAAGTCAATGGGGAAACCAGATTCACTTAACAATTGGGTTACTAACTTAATAGCTGCAGTGATTCTGGTTTGGCTCTGCAACCCAACAAGACAGACACAGACTTCAGAGGATAATTAGAACTGCAGAAAAAACAATGGCTACCAACCTGCCTTTCATTGAGGACCTGTATACTGCACGAGTCAAAAAGAGGGCTGTGGAAATATTTACAGACCCCTCACATCCTGGACATAAGCTGTTTCAACTCCTACCCTCAAAACGACGCTCTAGAGCACTGCACACCAGAACAACTACACACAAGAACAGTTTTTTTCCCGAATGCCATCACTCTGCTAAACAAATAATTCCCTCAACACTGTCAAACTATTCACTAAGTCTGCACTTCTATTAATCTTCTCATCATTCCCACCACCCATCTCCTCTCACTTATGACTGTATGACTGTAACCTTGTTGCTGGTATCCTTAAGATTTATACTGACTGTTTCCTAATATGATTTGATTGCTTATTTGTTCCCTATGACTATCATTAAGTGTTGTACCTTATGATTCTTGACGAATGTATCTTTTCTTTTTATGTACACTGAGAGCATATACTCCAAAGACAAATTCCTTGTGTGTCCAATCACACTTGGCCAATAAAGAATTCTATTCTATTCTATTCTATTCTATTCTATTCTATTCTATTCTACTCTACTCTACTCTACTCTACTCTACTCTACTCTACTCTATTCTATTCTATTCTATTCTATTCTATTCTATTCTATTCTATTAACAACAATGGCAAAAAAGGTTGTAAAATAGGACAACACTCACTTAGCCACTGTCTTGCTTAGCAACAGAAATTTTGGGCTCAGTTGTGATTGTAAGTCAAGGATTACCTGAAATATTTTCTGTATAAATATGGCATCAGAGAGCACTTTAAATCCTCATAAACTCTCCTGGTTTGCAACATCAAAATGGAGAACTCTTGTGTCAGAACTTATTTTGGATTCTTGAGTATTCCTGTGGCTTCCCAGGAAGAGAATAACATTTGTCAACCATCTTTGAGCCTTAATTCTTTTGTCTGGAGAAATAGTTAATGAAATATTTTAATGGTCCCCATAGCTAGCTTTAGAAAAGACCCACAGGACGTATTTTTGTATGGGTCTTTTGTATGTTTGGTACACTGTTAAGCAACCCCGCAGATTTAAGACATTTAAAAGAATTTATTACAGTTTTAAGTATGCTTTGATCATTATTAAGCGGTTCCTTTGAATTTTGACCAGGTGTAATTTTTTTTTTCTTTTTAAAATCTATAACTAGAAATCCATCAACATCCTACAGTGCAATGTGGAGGTATCTGACATCTAGATAAAAGCTTATTTTTTTGAATTACTTCGTAGCGTTACACGCAGTTGAATTTGGCTTTAAATTTGTGCTCCTGGCTGTGTGGTTGGGAATGTATTCTGTAACTAAGTTGTAATCATTATTACTAATTGTTTTAAACTGGAATTTTTACAATGGCCCTAGATTTTCTCCTTTCTTTACAAGGATCTTGCTACCCTCTATTGGTTGGTTAATGTATTATTAGATTTTGAGTTTTGACAGCTTTTCAAATTGGTTGACTCTGAAGCAAAACTTGAACAATGAAATTAATTCATAAGTAGAAGAAATAATAATAGTAATAACACAAGTGCTGGTGTTTTTTTTTTTAATTTGATTTATAAAGAGCCTTGGTAGTACAGGGGTTTAAGGCACCCTGTTATTAAGCTGGTTATTAAGACCAGCTGCCTGCAATTACTGCAGGGTTCGAATCTCGCCAAGGTTCAAGGTTGACTCAGCCTTCCATCCTTTCTAAGGTAGGTGAAATGAGGACCCAGTTGTGGGGGCAATAAGCTGACTTTGTATAAATATACAAAAGGATGAAGGCTATTGCTGAGCACATTGTAAGCCGCCCTGAGTCTCCGGAGAAGGGCGGCATATAAATCAAATTAAATTTAAATTTAAAAAAAAAAATATGCCACCCTTCTCCGGAGACTCAGGGCGGCTTACAATGCGTTAAGCAATAGCCTTCATACTTTTGTATATTTATACAAAGTCATCTTATTGCCCCCACAAACTGGGTCCTCAATTTACCTACCTTAGAAAGGATGGAAGGCTGAGTCAACCTTGAGCCTGGTGAGATTCGAACTTACAGTAATTGCAGACAGCTGGTGTTAATCACAATGCTATCAGTCTGCTGAGCCACCAGGCATATTTGCTCTCATCATTTAAGCCACTCCCCTCCTCCTTCCATGTCAGTTGGACTCTAAATTGGCTTAAGAAAATCCTTTCTGAATAGATTAGAATTCTTTATTGGCCAAGTGTGATTGGACACACAAGGAATTTGTCTTTGGTGTATATGCTCTCAGTGTACATAAGGACAATAAAATTTATTTATTTATTTATTATTTATTTATTAATTCAATTTGTATGCCGCCCCTCTCCGAAGACTCAGGGCGGCTCACAATGCATTTAAAATCATTATAAAAAACATTTAAGAATTAAAAACATTAAAACTCATTCACACCATTCATGGCCGGATCTCGCCGGACCGCAAGAGCGAGATCAATGGCCCCCAGGCCTTGATATATTCATCAAGAATAAAAAGATACAACACTTAGTGATAGTCAGGGTTACTAATAAGCTACCAAATCATACTAGGAAACAAATAAAACAATATAAATTGAAAGGTACAAGCAACAGAACCTGGGACAAATAATGGGAGCTCACCCTGTTATGTGGCACTAGGGATTTGAACCGCTGAACTGCCGACCTTTCAATCGACAAGCTTAGCATCTTAGTCACTGAGCCACTGTGTCCCTTTAGAGGGGAAAGGGCTACCTGTGAATCCTTAGTATAGCTCATGGAAACTCTTACAAAGCAGAGAAAATTTTTAAAGGAAGAGAGGGTGCCATATTCACAGTATTTAATTTATTTCAAGTTATCATAAATGAAATATAGGTTGTCTTTTGGGCATGTGGCCTCTTTCCCTGGCAGGAGGATCAACAGATTAGCCCAAAAGAAATAATGTAATATTTTGTTTTATATGAATTGGCTGCTGACTCTTTGCTGTGCGAGTGATTTAGTAGAGGCTTATGCAATAATTGGGGTTGGCTTGGACTAAATGGTTTTAATATGGTCCAATTATGATTAACAACTGAGTTTAGATTCACTGGAATGTATTACTTCTTTACATGTTGAGTCTCCGAGGAAGTGAGGAAGCCCAACACTACATGATCTAACTATTTCCTTCCTTTAATTTTCCAGTGTACACTCTTTTCTTCCTATAAAATGATAACACCTATTTCTTTGTGCAAAGGAGAATACCCAATGGATTGCATGTTACAAAATAAGCCCTATTTAATGGTCATTTTACCCACCCAAATGCAGGTTATTAGAATCTCATTCTTTCAGAAGCTTTTCAAAGACCAAATCCTCATAACCAGCCTCCTCCGCTTTATCTCACGGTACATTTTTCCATTGCTGTACAGGTCTTTATTGAAGATGCTGATTGGCATTGGTGATGACCACAATCTGTTTATTATTGAAGTGCATTGTAATTTTCACTTTACTGGTCGCCGTCACAATCCAAAACCCGCTGAGTCTTAAAAGGTGTCATACGATCGTCTTTCGTTACTGTTTTGAAAAAATAAATAAATAATTAAAAGCAAGACTGTATAAAAAAAAATTACTTTGCAATAGAATTGGACGATATGGAATGGTAAGAAACTGCACAATGAGGCTACATTATGGGTTGTTATTATTGTTGTTGATGATAGTGATATATTAAATTTACCTGCCACCTGATTCCCAGGTTATTATAACTGCTTACTTCTTGTCCAGTTCCAAAATTGATAATGAGGATGAATAGGGAACTTTGAAAGTTCCCAGCCTCATAATTAATACTGGAAGGCAAATTGAACAAGACATGAATAAACCTTCTGCTTTAATTCGCAGAATTAATTCTGAGTTTGCTTGATGCTCTAAATAACATTGTCAACTTGCAAAGCTTTCAAGTTGCCATGAGCAGGAGGGAGGGAGAACTGAAGTGAATTCCATACATTCTTCCTGACCGCAATCAGAAAGAGGGTGTTGGATTTCACAGCCAGCCAAAGTGGTTAATTGGAGAATGTGATTTATGACATGGCCAGAGAGGAGGGGAGAGACAGGGTCATAGGGGAACGTAAATCTACGTAGGATCAGTCCTAACTGCATCCGAGTATTGCCGGAATGTTGCTCCTAATAAATGACTATATTTCCTTTGAAGTTTGGAGCATGGCTCATGAATTAATTAGGGCATCTTTCAGAAACTTGACAAACATATTATAACATACCTTATGTAGACTTGTGCCCTCCAGCAAATATATAAGGATGAGAATATGTTGATCATGTTGGCTAGGAAATGAAGAAGAACTGGATTTCAAAGTGGACCAGATTTGGAAAGACTGCAATAAAAAATTTTTAAACATGAAGTTGGGAAGGAAACATTTCCCGTGTTGTTTCTAGAGGTCTCATTCAATTTAATGGAAGATAATTTGTTTCCAAGTTTTCTTCTGAAGGATCAATGGGACCAGCGGTGTGCTTCACATATTCTTACCACCAGTTCGCTGTGCAAATATGCTTTTGTCACGGCCTCCTTCCGCGCATGCACCTGGCCTTCCGCGCATGCACCCAACTTTGCTTGCACGCACACCTTCCCCGCATGCATCCGGCCTGAAAAATGTGGCTAAATAGGACGGCATTACGCTGGGGCAGGTGGGCAGGCCCACCCGCAGTCACCGCTACCAGTTTGCCTGAACTGGTACGAACCAGCTTAATACCACCTCTGAATGTGACGTTCTTGTTCTGAAATAATATAATGAGGTTACATATGATTTAGATTGAACACTGCAATTTGTAGCCTCCTTGGCCTCCATTCAATCACCAAAGGTGTTAAAATGTGAATTCTCCTCTGGGCCTTTCCAGTTAGGGACAGTCAGGAAAATGTAAAGGAAATGGAAGGATGTGCCACAGGAAACCAACAGCTCAAGGAGTTACATCTTCCTCCTCTTCTAACAAACAAGACAAGAATAAGAAAATAGCAGAATAGCAGAGTTGGAAAGGACATTAGAGGCCTTCTAGTTCAACCCCCTTCTCAACTTTATATCATTTCAGACAAATGGTTGTCCACTCTCTTCTTGAAAACTTCCAGTGATGGAGCACCCATAACTTCCGGTGGCAAGTTGATTAATGGTTCTGTCAGGAAATTTCTCCTTATTTCTAGAACAGATTCTGATTTCTGAGAAATCAAGTAGAACACAGATGTCAAACTCACGGCGTCACATTGCCGTCACGTGACGTATCGTGATGTTTTCCCCCTTCGTGGAACTGAAGTGAGCGTGGCCTGTGTGTGACGCATCCAGCCGGCGGGCTGCTAGTTGGACACCCCTGAAATAGAGAAACAGAAACTTATTGTTGTTGTTGTAGAATAAAGCTTCTAAGAAATCACAAGAACCTATTGAAAGGTTCTGAATACGGTACAGAACACAGACACAAAACTGCCGTTGATTTTCCCACACAAAACTGTTTCACTGGACAAAATTAAACTCCTAAATTATTCTATCTCCCTATTACTATAAATTTGCAACTATTCTATTCCCATTCTTATTTAATCTATAAATTTCTTTCTCTGTTTTGAAGCTCCAAGGATTGAAGATTACCGCTGAGGGGAATCCGTGGCGTTCACTTAATGACTTCAGTATTTGCTTATTAAACAAATGACCATGGCATTCGTTTATTGCAGTAATTGATGGCCGTAAATCGGGGTGCAATTCTGGTCGTAAAGTGAGGACTTTACTTTCCAATTAAGGGAGGGGGGATGTTTTATCCCTCCTTCTCAGCTAGTACCAAAAATTGAAATGCCTGCTCATTCCATGTGGTTTGTTCCTTCTTACACACACACACACACACACACACACACACACACACACACATCAAAAGCAGAAATGGCTGTTCTAAGAAGCTGAGAAGCAGCAGAGGCTATGGAGACTCAACATTTTCTTGGTTAAGTGAGAAGTGATTGAAGAGGTTGCTGCCTCTTGTACCAAAAGCAGAATTTGAAGGTCATCTCTCTCTCTCTCTCTCTCTCTCTCTCTCTCTCTCTCTCTCTCTCTCTCTCTCTCTGTGTCCCCTTCCTGCCCCCCCTTCCCTTCTCATCAGTCAGCCCAAAGAAATAAATATCTGTTAGGAAGAAACCCAGGCCTCTGCTTTGTCTGCAGCTCTGAGCCGCGCATTTTTTATTGAAATTGATTCTGAAAGGCTTCCGAATTGGGAAGCTCGGTGGCCTGGCTGAGGAAGATTGCAATTTAAATTGAGATGTCAGAAAGCCACTGAGTGCTACTGGGGCAGTTTCTTTATGCGATAACGGTTACTGCTTAATTCCTGGAAAGCAAAACTTCTTAGACCTTTTACAAACCAAAATAGCAAACCTCATGTAAACAAGGCACCGGTATGATCAGTCTTGACATTTTAATTTGCTACTTGTTAAAAGTCTATTTTCTTGACCCTGTCTAGGCTGAATTGGAAGTGAATTGGAACATCCCCGCATGAAGTTGCTGAAAATAGTTTATGACATGGTCAAAATGCGCATCTTGAGAAAGATGAATGAATATGCAATTTTGTCTGGTTGCTGCAACTGTGCACCTTTGTCTGCTTCATTTTCTCTCCCCCTACCCCATTTACTCCACTGAGACCTTTTTAGTTAATCTGCACTCTAGATTACAATATTTCATTGTCCTTTGCAGATTATCGCCAGTGGTTTCCCAACTGGGAATGTGACTGAAAATGCAAATTCTTGTGACTGAAAAAGAATAAATCTTTCTGTCTGGCCATTTAGGCATTTAAGAATGTCAGAATCACAGAGTTGAAGGTTCCTTTAGGACTTTCTAACTTCATCCCCAGTCTCGCGTAGAAAGTCCAGATTTAACACATCTCCAAACAGGTATCTCTAATGACTGATCTCTAATATAGGTAGTCCTTGACTTATGACCATAATTGAGCCCGAAATTTCTGTTGCTAAGCGAGGCATTTGTTAAGCGAATTTTATTTATTTATTTATTGGTTCAATTTATATGCCGCCCTTTCTCCGGAGACTCAGGGTGGCTTACAATGCGTTAAGCAATATTATTATTATTATTATTATTATTATTATTATTATTATTATTATTATTATTATTATTGAATTTCTATACCGCCCTACTCCCGAAGGACTCAGGGCGGTGAACAGCCATAAAATAAAACACATACATATACAAAATTTAAAATAGAATAAGATGAATTAAATAAATTTGGCTGAATTAATACCCGTAATTTAAAATACCCATATTTTAAAATACATTAAAAATTAAAAATTTACACTTAAAAGGGAGAAGATTTAGGCGAGGCCAGCTTGATGAAATAAAAGAGTCTTCAGCTCGCGGCGGAAGGTGCGCAGATCCGGAATCCTCCGTATCTCTGGGGGGAGCTCATTCCAGATCGTCGGTGCCCCCACAGAGAAGGCTCTCTCCCTAGGGGCCGACAGCCGACATTGTTTGGCCGACAGCACCTGGAGGAGCCCCTCTCTGTGGGAGCGTACTGGTCGGTGGGAGGCTATTGGTGGTAGCAGGCGGTCCCGTAAGTAACCAGGTCCTAAGCCATGGAGCGCTTTAAAGGTGGTAACCAGAACCTTGAAGCGCACCCGGAAGACCACCGGGAGCCAGTGCAGCTCGTGCAGGAGAGGTGTTACATGGGAGCTCCACGCTGCTCCCATAACCACCTGCGCGGCCGCACTCTGCGCCAGGTGCACCTCAAGGGGAGCCCCATGTAGAGAGCGTTACAATAGTGCAGACGAGAGGTGACGAGGGCATGAGTGACTGTGCGTAACAAGTCCCGATCTAGAAAGGGACGCAACTGGCAAATCAGGCGAACCTGATGAAAAATCCTCCCGGTCACGGCCATCAAGTGCTCTTCTAAAGACAGCCGTGAATTCAGGAGGATGCCCAAGTTACGAGCCCTTTCCGTGGGGGCCAATGATTCGCCCCCAATAGCCAGTGATGGCGCCAGCTGACTTTATCGGGACGTCGGAAACCACAGCCACTCGGTCTTGGATGGGTTGAGCCTGAGCCCGTTTCTCCCCATCCAGATCCGTACGGCCTCCAGGCACTGGGACATCACTTCAAGGGCATTGTTGGGGTGGTCCGGGGTGGAGATGTACAGCTGGGTGTCGTCAGTGTACAGATGGTACTTCACCCCGAAACCACGGATGATCTCGCCCAGCGGCTTTACATAAATGTTGAACAAAAGGGGCGAGAGAACCGATCCCTGCGGCACCCCACATATAAGGGGCCTCAGAGTCGATCTCTGCCCCCCTGTCAACACAGACTGCGACAGGTCAGAGAGAAAGGAGGAGAACCACTGTAAAACGGTGCCTCCCACCCCCAACCCTTCCAGCCAGTGCAGCATGATACCATGGTCGATGGTATCAAAAGCCGCTGAGAGGTCTAACAGGACCAGAACAGAGGAACAACCCCTGTCCCGAGCCCTCCAGAGATCATCAACCAACGCGACCAATGCCGTTTCCGTGCTGTACCCAGGCCTGAAGCCTGACTGGAACGGATCTAGATACGACGCTTCATCCAGGTACTGGGGAAACTGTCGCGCAACCACACTCTCAACAACCTTCGCAACGAAGCAAAGGTTGGAGACTGGACGATAATTAGCCAATACTGCCGGGGCCAGGGAAGGCTTCTTGAGGAGGGGCCTTACCACCGCCTCTTTCAGGGCGGCGGGGAAGACACCCTCACCCAACGAAGCATTTATAATCCCCTGGAGCCAGCCTCGCGTCACCTCCCGGGAAGCCAGCACTAACCAGGAGGGGCACGGGTCCAACAAACATGTGGTCGTGTTCAATCTACCCAGAATCCTGTCTACGTCATCTGGGGTCACAGGATCAAACTCATCCCAGATAACAGTCTCAAGATCTGCCTCCGTCACCCTCGCTGGATCTATCCAGTCAGAGTCCAGACCTGCCCGAATCTGAGTGATTTTGTCATGCAGATACTGAACAAAATCCTCGGCTCTTCCCTCCAAGGGGTCCTCCCGCGCTTCCTGGTGGAGCACCCTAAACAGGGCGGCCGGGCGATTATCTGATGACGCAATAAGAGCAGCAAAATGAGTACATTTTGCTGCTTTTATCGCCATTAGGTAACTCCTAATATGAGATCTTACCAGTGCTCGGTCGGACAATAGCCTTCATACTTTTGTATATACCTGCTTAGTAGGGCTTTTGGCCTCCCCTAAGCGGTGTTCTTTTTTATACAAAGTCAGCTTATTGCCCCCACAATCTGGGTCCTCATTTTACCTACCTCGAAAGGATGGAAGGCTGAATCAACCTTTGTTGATCAGGAACTGGGCCCTCCCACCCTCCGCCCCCGCCCCCTGCCCCCCGCCCCCCGCCCCCACCCCCGTGTTATTCTTATCTTTTATTTGGCCCCGCCCCCAATCTATTGCTGCCTCCCGAGTCCCAGCTGATCGGCTAGAAGGAAAAAAACTGTGTAAACTCTTGCCGCGGGGCTTCAAAGGACTGCCCTACAGCTGATCAGTGGTAAAAGGCAGTTTGGTGGTAGACCGGTGCCTCCAAAAACAAATGAGTAGACCAGTGCCTCCAAAAACAAATGGGTAGACTGATACAGCTCTGCAAGCAGTTAAAAGCCTGATAGACCAGTACCTCTGCTAAATCCTAAAGAATTGTCACATGACCATCAAGCCACACCCACAAAATAAGCCACGCCCACAGAACCAGTAGTAAAAAAATTTAGAACCCACCCCTGACCTTTGGTATTATAGTTGTTCAATAGAAATTGAGTGGATTTCTAGAAATTTTACTCCCGTATTCCCTGGAGAATCACAGTCTAATAATCAAACTAGAATGCTGTCTACAACCTTAGTGGACGATCAAGCAAAATTATCATTTCAGAAGGACAGTCTAAGAAAAGCAAATTTCAGGCTAGGGGAGATACCTTTTGAGAAATTACAGCTATACTTCTAAGCTGCAAATAAATGAATATACCTGCCACATACTGAGAGATACTCCTGCTAACTCGGCAATTGATAGATCTGAATCTGTCTCTTCTGGAAAATACAGAACGATCAAAGTTGCAGCCACTTTGTACCAGACTTTAAGTTCCCGTGTTTCATCTCTAGATTACATCTTGTTTCACTTTTACAATTACTTCAGGAAGTCGTATCCTCCTGTTCTCAGTTTTATATGAGTGATGTGAGAGACATCCTAATCTTTTCTATATTTGAAACCCAGAATAACAGAAGGGGATCCATTATGCTCCCCGCTTTTTCTTTAAGTAATAATACTTTATATCTGATTGCCTTGGGTTCCTTTTTTTTTTTTTTTACTTTTTTTATTCTCTCCTCTCCCGTTTTCCTTCCCACAGCACTCTTGCAGGGCAGGTATGATAAAATCCCAATAGTTGAGCTAATGGAAATGGAGACGTTGAAGACATCTTACACAAATGAAGGCAAATATACGTGTCCCAAGATAATGTTGCAGGATCCAATCCAGGTCGGTCACCGCGACCACAGGTTTAGTCTTCTGAGTTTTCAGACTGGTGCTGGAGCCCCTCCTCAGCACGAGACCGAAAGCTCGGAAGACTAAACCTCTAGTCCTGGTGACAGACCTAGATTGGATCCTGCAACATCTCATATGTCTTATTACGCTGCAAGTTCTACAGAGACACCAGATCAATGGTGGGTTTCAAAATTTTTTACTACCGGTTCTGTGGGTGTGGCTTGGTGGCATGGCATGGTGGGTGTGGCTTGGTCGGCGTGGCAGGGGAAAAATACTGCAAAATCCATTCCCTCCCCACTCCAGGGGAAGGATACTGCAAAATCCCCATTCCCACCCCACTCCAGGGGAAGGATACTGCAAAATCTCCATTCCTTCCCCACTCCAGGGGAAGGTTACTGCAAAATTCCCATTTCCTCCCAATCAGCTGGGACATGGGAGGCAGAGAATGGATGGGGGCGGAGCCAGTCAGAATTTTTAATACCGGTTCTCCGAACTACTCAAAATTTCCACTACCGGTTCTCCAGAACTGGTCAGAACCTGCTGAAACCCACCTCTGTACCAGATCAATCTAGATCCTCCCTCTATTACATAGATTTCTAGGGAAACCAGATAATTTCTATGTAAACCATCTTCTCCAGGACTCAAATCCAGCCACCACTCATGCAATGGCCAAATTTTATGTTACTCCAATGATAATAAGACAAAACAGGTTAAAGGACTAAAGACCTCTCATTTTTTTTAATCAGCACCTTGCTTAGTTATTTTCAATAATTTTCAGAGGATATATATAGACTGCTCAAAAAAATAAAGGGAACACAAGCAGAAGACATCCAAGATCTGAATGAATGAAATAGCCTTATTAAATACTTCGTTCGTGACATACAGTAGTTTTGTGTTCCCTTTAGTTGTTTGAGCAGTATATAAACTACTGTATGTAAAAAACAAAGTATTTAATAAGGCTATTTCATTCATTCAGATCTCGGATGTCTTCTGCTTGTGTTCCCTTTATTTTTTTGAGCGGTATATTTTAGTGTGGGAGCAGCATGGTGGGTCAGCAGTTAAGACACTGGGCTTGTTGGCTGAAAAGTCAGCAGCCCAGGTTTGAGACCCAAGTGCCATGCGAAGGGCTTCCATCCTTGCCCTAGCTCTTGCCAAGCTAGCAGTTTGAAAGCATGTAAGTAAGTAAGTAAGCTTTATTGCGGTCAAAGACCAAATTAAAATAGACAAAGAAAGGGAGCATATTTTACAAATATGGATAGATCGTGGGACAGTACACCATCTACTGCCTCAAATACAATCTGTACTGTCAATGCTGGTGATCCTCTGCCATTGGGGTTACCCATCTCTTTTCCTGTTTTTTTCCAGCCACGACTGTAGCAAATTTTTTTTGCCACCTTTAGAGTTATATTGGGGTCTGCGTCCTGGAGTAGGAAATAAAGGCTGAACATATCAGGTGAACCAGGGAATCTCTGGGAAATAGGAGAAATGAGTCTTGATCTTATATCCCGGTTGAAAGCATGTAATTGCAAGTAGATAAATAGGTACCACTTCAGTGGGAAGTTAACAGTGCTCTGTGACATCATGCTGGCCATATGATCACAGAAATGGCTTTGGACAGCGCTGGTTTAATGACCTTGAAATGGAGATGAGCAGTGTCCTCTATAGTCAGCAATGACCAACGCAATAAAAAATCCGCAATCCAATTCTTTTTAATATATATTTTGATGCATAACTTTATTAGATTTATTAGTGTTAGGTAAATTATTGTAATAGAGGTTCAGAATATATCACATTTGATTTATTTTATAAGTGTCAGTATATAAATTACACCCATTTTTCCATATAGATCCTGATTGTAATTGTTGTCTTTTATTCTCTTTTTGTTATTTTACCTTGCTGGTCATCCACTGAATAAGTAAATACATTCCTCTCCCATTTTCCTTTGAAAACCAACTTTTGTAGTTTTATATCATGTGTGAATTCAAGTTGCCTTTTACAGTTTGATTTATAAGGGAAAAGGAGACAACAGGGGAAAAAAAAAGATAAATGACTTTTCTCCTAGCTGCTGTTGACATGTGAAAAGCATTTAGTCAGAGGCCATTTTGCTCCTTCATCTATTGCTCATTTGGAGCCAGTGAAGTCAACTTTGTTGAAATATGCATTGCGTAGCATCTAAAAGGAGGAGTTTCTTTGATTGATGGGCGAGACTGGAGTGCATCATTATCACTCAGATATCTTTGCTCTCCATTAGAATCAATAGTTCTTTAAACATGTACCACAATGGGTGAATTAGCATCTGTTGCTCTTAAGATGTTTTACCAGCATTTAAAAAGAAGATTTTTTTTAAAAAATAGAGATGCTGATGGCAAAATGATGTAGTTACCTGTAACCTGGTCAGTATTGTGTTGTTGTTGGGTTTTTTTTTTTTTTTTGTTTAAATGTCCCTTTCAGAGCATTTTTGGATGGTTTGTCCAATCTGCCGTTTCAGGCTATTTAGCAGATCTTTTTGCAATATAGCATAAATTCAGCCATAAAAACTAATCGACTGAAAGACATCAAGAGTTTTAAAGGCTTATGGCCAACACCATCCATTTTGTGCCGTGAAAAAGGCGATCAGCCCAGGATTTTTTTGTTTAAAAAAAAAAATACACACAAGCTGAAAATTATGGAAAAAAGAAAGCATTGCTGAATTTTTTTCCTCCTCTCTTCCTGGCAGTTGCAATCTGTCTTGAAGCAAGAAGGCATTGTCTGTTTTTATTGAAATGCGATACTTGCATGCGAGGTCCTGTGAAGCAAAAACATGTGTGTTTTCTGTCAGGATGGGTGGTGCACAAAGCTTGCTCCCGAGAGGCCCAGAAGCTGAAAGAGAGACTCAAGTACAGTTTGCTTGGATGGAGAGGAAATCTCCAGCAAAAGAGGAACATCAACCAAAAAATGAATACTGAATAGGTTTGGTGGGTGGGTGGGGGGCAGATCTTTTGCAAATTCCTGTAGATACGATCTATAAATATTGTGGGATCTCAGATCCACTCCTTTCTGACATGGTGCCTTTGACTGCAGATGCTA
Organism: Arizona elegans; assembly: GCA_022577455.1. Classification (NCBI taxonomy): domain Eukaryota; kingdom Metazoa; phylum Chordata; class Lepidosauria; order Squamata; family Colubridae; genus Arizona; species Arizona elegans. The sequence continues at coordinate 9,629,447 of JAKOOJ010000014.1, forward strand.
AACATGAAGGCCTTATCTCTGCTTTGAAATTCCATCTTCTGGCCTTGCCTTTATTCCAAGCGCCAAGAGAAATGCCACATGCAGATGAGTGAAATATTAGTCCTGCAGCCTCTCCCTCCCCTCTCCACAGCCCCTTTTAATCTCAAACAGCTTTGAGGCTGGAAAGTGGCTATCCAATATGTTTGTGTGCTTAATTCTTCCTCCCGATGCTCGTTTTTTCCACCCCAAAGTCAGCTGCCACAAATCAGATGGGCCTTTGGGGGTGGGGGAGGCTTGAACTGTGTGTTCTTCTAAGAAGAAACCCCACCTATTTCTAGAGAGAGTTAGAGTTAGAGAGTTCCTGTTGTTAGCCTTGCTAATCCCTATATCCGTGATGGCGAACCTATGGCACGCGTGCCACAGGTGGCATGTGGAGCCATATTGGTGGGCACGCGAGCGTTGCTCTAAGTCAGCTCCAGTGCGCATGCATGTGCCTGCCAGCTGATTTTCGGGCCTTCCGGTCCCACTGGAAGTTGGCAAATGGGCCGTTTCTGGCCTCGGGAGGGCCTCTGGGGGGTTGGGGAAGGCTGTTTTCGCTCTCCCCAGGCTCTAGAAAGCCTCTGGAGCCTGGGGAGGGCGAAAAACAGGCCTACCGGGCCCACCGGGCCATCACATGCCAAAAGTGTGGGGAGCGTGGGGGGGGGTGTCGTGCACACATGTGTGGGAGGTGGAGCACATTGAATTATCTTCTATCTATCATCTCTCTCTCTCTCTCTCTCTCTCTCTCTCTCTCTCTCCTATCTATCTATCTCCTATCTATCTATCTATCTATCTATCTATCTATCTTCTATCATCTATCTATCTATCTATCTATCTATCTATCTATCTATCTTCTATCTATCTATCATCATCATCTATCAATACAGCTATTCCTCGACTTACGATAGTTCATTTAGTGACCATTCAAAGTTACAAATGGCACTGAAAAAAATGACTTTTGACCATTTTTCACACTTATGACCGCAGCATCATCCCCATGGTCATGTGGTTTTACATTTGGATGAACCTGGACAACAGGTTCATATACGATGGTTGCAGTTTTCCAGGGTCATGTGATCCATTTCTGTGACTTTCTGACAAGCAAAGTCAATGGGGAAGCCAGATCCCCTGAGTCTCCAGAGAGGGGTGGCATATAAATTTAATAAATAAATAAATAAATTCACTTAACAACCGTGTCACTAAGTTAACGACTGCAGCGATTCGCTTAACAAATGCGGCAAGAAAAGTCGTAAAATGGGGACAAAACTCACCTAACAAATTTCTCACTTAGCAACGTAAATTCTGGGCTCAACTGTGGTCGCAGGTCGAGGGCTACCTATAAATGAATGTGGGCTATTGAAGTCTCTCACAATACAATACTAGATGGGGGAAAACTGCCTTAGAGAATAGTGTGCTAAAGTGATGCATTCGCAACTAAAGGCAGCACCTGGCTGAAACTAAGTAAGGCTGAATATGGGTGGTATTTAATTGGTAAACCACCAAGATTAGGAAGATGAAAGAAGATCCTGGAAAGCAGTGGTATAAAACATGTTGTTTTCTTGGCCTCCAATATGGAAGTATTTTGATGTTGGGTTTTTTTTTTTTGTCCTTTTCAGCTGCAGCAGAACGATGCTAGCATTTGAAAGGATCTATCACCCTGTTAATGCATAAATGAAGCAATAATGGTAAGGAGGGAGGATTCAGAGTGATTCAGAGGATTCAGATTCAAGATTAAGGCTGTGTGGGTAAATGATGCTTTTGATTGCAACTCCATTCCCTTTATGGATGGACAGCACTAAATTATATAGTCCGGCAATGTGGCCATTTTCTGACAGCAGAAAAAAAATAAATAGAGGGTAGATAAAGAAATGCAGGAAGGAGACTGCTAATAATACGTAAGATAACCAGAGCATCCACTGTGAGCTTCCAATTAATAACTATCATAAAGAAAAATCACTTTACGGATGTATTTCTCTCACCTGATTTCTTACCTCGCTGCATGTGTTCTGCAGGATATTAAAAAAATACCTCAAACTATGGTGCCTGAGTGAGTTGTAACTGGCAAAACAATTACATTTCTATCTTGTTTTTTTTAATTAAGAACACGTTGAGTTTAAGGTTGCTCAGACAAGGATATGGCATACAGATTGGCGGCCGCCTTTTTGTTTTTTAATGTCTTGGAAAAAAACTATTTAAAATACTAACAATTTAGTGGCTGGGTGAAAGTACTGTTGTGACCGAGGCCCAAGTAGTGATCACCAAACACAATTCAGTTACCAAACTTATTTTATTAAAACAGCTGAGAATTAATTCATTCTCAGCTTAGTCCAAAACAAATTCTTCATAACCAATCCCTCGGCCTTATCACCAACCTTTGATGTCTTTGGCAACCTGCCAAAGGCTTTTCTTGGCAAAACCCCCACAAAGTTCAAGAGACGCTGACAAGAAGCAGTGGAATTAACATTACTTTTCTACAAAGAACCCAACGGCTTGGTGCTGCTCTTTTAAGCTTTATGGGAGGGGCCAATCATCTTCTGGCCTTACTCCTGAGTTGTCCTTTTTGCTTTAGCTGCTCTTGCCTTCTGGCAGCTCTTCTCATGCGTGCACTAGGAACAGGCTCCTCCTGTTCCTCTGCCCCTCTGCTGTCTGCCTCTGGAGGCTCCGGAGTCCGCGCATCGCTCCCAGATGGCCCTGGCCCCATCTCTGCCTCTGATGCAGAGCCCTCATCTGGGCCTTCTTCCCCTGACTCCAGGACCAGCCCATTGTCCTCCCCAGCCTCCTCACTGTCCGACTCTGCTGCCAGCTCCACAGGCTGCTGGCGGACCACACAAGTACAGGCAGATGGAAGGCCTGCAGGCTAACTCTCTTCATGCTTATTTTTGGGTGGGGTAGGGTGGGGAGGAAAGCCCCATTGAGTTCCTTAGCATTACTTCCAAGTAGAACTGCAGATTTTTGTATCCTGAGAGCAAGAACTATGGCAGCTTGCAATGCCTCTGATCTCTCTTAGGAGTCCTGGGGAAATTGCCTCTACCAGCAGACTAGGAATTATCTCCTAAGCTTCCATGATTTCCTTGGGGTTTCCTCCATTGGAGAGAAAAAAGGAAAACCAAATGAGTTGAAATTGCAGGAAAGCAGATTTTGGGCTAAATTAACTGGAGAAACGTCTAACAGTCAAAGCTATTTGACCATTAGATAGATTGCCTGGAGAAGGTGTTATTGGAAGACATTTGAGTGATGGATGGCCCACTGTAAGGTTCCCTTATTGAACAAAGGATTTAATAGATGATTTTCCCACACATGAGAAGGTGGCAGCATGGAAGCTTCCAGCCTAATATGGCTTCCAAAGCTGACACCTTGAACTAGTCAGGATCGAACTCTAGGCTGTGGGCAGAGATAGCCTGCAATACTGCATTCTAACCATTGCACCTCTAGAGCTCTTACAATTTGAAACGTTGTAAGTGGAAGGTTACCTGTGAGTAAATTATGGGATTGTGAATTATAGTCCTTGGATACAGTATTTCTTTCCTTTCTGTTGGCTCCACCTGGGATCTCTACTTCCTTCTTATTTAATCCAGTTAAATAATTTAATCCAGTTGGCAAACAGCATTCTTCAGAAGGTTGTCAGGAGAAAGTGGGATTGCTATCAGTGCTACATACTGTAAGTAGCTGTTTCCTTATTGATAATGACATGGAGGATGTGGATGCTTGTACACATGGACCACTGATCTCTTTTCCAAGCAATCTTGATGCTGAAAGAGCCGTGGACAGAAGGTCTACTTAACATCAAAAAAAGTATGAAAGCAGCTAACAACTTCCACCTCTTCTCCTTGATTCCCCCCGCAAAGTAAAATAAAGTAGAGTTTTGGGTGGGCTAGGAGAAGGTTGCTGTGGCTGATCGAATATGAGGAAAAATTTTCTAGGGCAGATTATTTATTTATTATTTTTGTCAAGCATTCTTGTATATAAGATTACAGATAAAAGTATAAACATGATTATGAATACATGAAATGAATATGAACAGACCTCTTAGGAATGGGGTGAGGTCAACAGTAGACAGTCTAAGGTTAAAGTTTGGGAGTTTGGGGAAGAAACCACAGAGTCAGGTAGTGCATTCCAAGCATTGACCACTCTGTTGCTGAAGTCATATTTTCTGCAATTGAGTTTGGAACAGTTTACCTTAAGTTTGTATCTATTGTGTGCTCGTGTATTATTGCGGTTGAAGTTGAAGTATTTATTGGCTGGTAGAACGTTGTAGCAGATAATTTTATGTACTATGCTTACGTCAGACCGAAGGCGGGGTAGTTCTAAGTTGTCTAAGCCCAACATTTCATGACTGATGACATAAGGTATTCTGATGCAAGCAGAGGAGTGGAGGACTCTTCTCGTTGAGAATGTTCAGTTGAGCATGGAGAAACTAAGACACAAAGACTTCAACTTTAACACAAATGGTCTTTCAAAATTTGGTTGGATAACTTCTTTGAATCTCTCCCAGGGCAATGAGAATTGCTCTAGTTTCCTGGGAGTTTGGTAATTTCTCAAGGGCATAATTCTCTTCTAGTCGTGGCAGTATTGCTAAAAGGCCCCATGAGAGAAATTCCTTCCTTGTGGGTTTTCTCTTGGGATTAACTGGGAGGTGAGAAGCCCAAAAGGCTCCAGAATTCTGAAGAAATGGTTCTGTCAGGAAAGAAATGACATTCTTTCTCACTCTTTGACTTCCTCATCATTGAATAAATGCTAAAAAACACTACACTCAGTTCATGGGGATTATACCGATGTTCTATTCTCTTTTGAAAGAAATCTTGAAACAAATTCTCTTTCACTGAATTGAATGAGAATTCTTTTTTAGCAAAGAAATGGAAGATAATAAAACTGCCCAGCATTAATTTCAACTCTTATTGTTCCGTGTTACTTTCTGTAGGAAATTTGGTGTCTTCTACTTTGTACAAATGAGTCAGATAAGTATAAAAATTATCTTGGTACTTATTTTGCTGCCTTAGATCTCTGCCACAATGCTTTGCAGAATTTAGCATGCAGATAACCGAGTCTGTTAGAGAGGTGGTGATGTCTCCTGCTATCCTGCTATCCTCCTTCCTTCTTTCCAGAATACAGTATAATAGAGTTAGAAGGGACCTTGGAGAAGTGGTGGAATTCCATTTTCTTTTACTACTGGTTCTGTGGGTATGACTTGTTGGGCAATGGTGTGGCTTGTTGGACGTGGCTTGGTGGGCGTGGCAGGGAAAGGATACTGCAAAATCTCCATTCCCACCCCACTCCAGGGGAAGGATACTGCAAAATCCCCATTCCCTCCCCACTCCTGGGGGAAAGATATTACAAAATCCCCATTCCCACCCCACTCTGGGGCCAGCCAGAGGTGGTATTTGCCGGTTCTCCGAACTATTAAAAATTTCCACTACTGGTTCTCCAGAACCTGTCAGAACCTGCTGAATTTCACCTCTGCCTTGGAGGTTTTCTACCCCAACCCTCTGCTCAGACAGGAAATCCTATATCATTTGAGACAAATGGTTGTCCAATCGCTTAAAAACTTCTAATGTTGGAGCACTTTCAACTTCTAGAGGCAAGTTCTACTGATTAATTGTTCTAACTTTCAAGAAATTTCTCCTTGGTTCTAGGTTGCTTCTCTCCTTGATTAGTTTCCATCCGTTGCTTCTTGTCCTGCCCTCAGGACTCCTTCTTCTTTGTGGCAACTCCTTCCTTCCTTCCTTCCTTCCTTCCTTCCTTCCTTCCTTCCTTCCTTCCTTCCTTCCTCCCTCCCTCCCTCCCTCCCTCCCTCCCTCCCTCCCTCCCTCCCTCCCTTCCCATTAACTGCACACTATGTTACTTGGAATAGAGCCGCAATAAAATATTGTCAGAGATCTATACATAATAAAATATTCATGAATGGCAGATGATGACTTTAGGTTCTGAAGCCTCCCTAGTTGGTTTGGGAGAAGAGCTTTGCAACACAATTTGTTGCATTGGTCTTGTGTGCTCTCTCTCTCTCTCTCTCTCTCTGGTGCAGGCTTGAGATTCTATTTGTAGTCTGTGATGCTTGTGCTGCAGAATAGCATCTTTGCAAATAGCGATGTGATCTTCTGTGTAGGAACATGAAGTTTGACATTCCATCAACTGAAAATTAAAAAAAAAAAATTCAGCAGGGAAAGCCTGAGTTAGGAGAGAGGTTTTTTTGTTTTTTTAAAAATGTCTTTATTACCCTTTTTCTTCATCCAAACTGCTAACATAAAAAAAGGGAAATAAAGATTTTTGCTTTTAAAAACCATCTCTCTCTACCCAGGCTATCCCTACTGATTTTTGTTTTTGTCTCGGTAGACTCTTAGCTGCACACTCTTGTGGAATATATTGACTTTGAGGCTGGTGGGAATCTTCTATCAATATCCATCCCTCTTCTTTAGAGTTGACTCAAATAGGCATCATTATCTGTAGGGCAGGAAGGGATTTTTTTTGCAGGGGGGGATTATAATATTTAATTCTACATACAGTTTATATATTTCCCTTCTCCTTGTTAACAGGAGCTCTTCAAAGATGGACGGGCCAATGAGTTCAGTACAGTGGTGCTATTCAGTCGGTTCTATCCGGTTCGGGTAAACCGAGATCAGCGGCTGTAAGAGGCTCCAACCACCCACCTGGATGTCATCACGTCCCGTTTTTGATGCTCTGTGCATGTGCAGAAGGTCCTGAGCATGCGCAGAGGTGTCATGTGCGAGTGCGCTCACATTTGCGAACTGGTAGCGAAGGTAAGTCAATACCACCTCTGGTTCAGTCGGCTCTGTATATCCCAATCCAGGTGTTATTGAAAACGGGATTTACGGGATTTACACTGTAAATGATTACAAGCTGGATAGCTTCCATAAAAAGAAATATTTTAATATTTGGGAGCTTTTTAGCTTAAATGTAGGCAAAGAATTGTGCCGTGGACATAATGGACATAGTCTTGGAGATTATGGCCCTGCCTACCTGATACCTAGAGGAAGAATAGTAAAAATTATTTTAATCACGAAAATAATGCACAGGAAACTGGCATGTAGCAAAGCATTGGCCTGAGGCATAGCCTATATTTCCCACAATGCTATTGGCCCCTCAGAGAGGAGATTCTTAGGGGGGAAAAAATACCTGAAGAGAAAATATATCACTTGTGCTCAAACAAAAAAAAGACAGTTGGCAACTGGCCCTTAAGGAGGAGTTTCTGACTATTGATTTTGTATGGATGAACAACATCCCCAACTGGATGCCCTTCAAATATTCTTCCATAATTTTCAGCCAGCAACACTGGGAAGTGCGGTCCAACATATCTGAAAGAATTAGATAACAGGAGGAAGGTGAATTTCTATGCAGTGTCAACATGCATCCCTTCCTCCCTCACACACATATTGTGCCTGTCCAAACTACTCTTTTTATATTCTAATTTTCACATTGGTGGCTTGGAAATGTATCCTAGGGTAATATTATAGACACCGTGGGTGGCCATTCATTAAAGATTAAGGAGCATCGAGCTGTAGCAACCTGGTGCGTCTTGTTGAAGAAATCTGTTTGAAGCCAGGATGGGTGCCCAGGATGTATGTTCATTTGAAATTTGCATAATAGTTACTCAGTTTGTGTATAGTTAAAGGTAAAGGTTCCCCTCGTATGTGCTAGTCGTTCCCGACTCTAGAGGGTGGTGCTCATCTCCGTTTCAAAGCCAAAGAGCCAGTGCTGTCCCAAGACGTCTCCATGGCCATATAGCCGGCATGACTAAACGCCAAAGGCGCACGGAATGCTGTTACCTTCCCACCAAAGATAGTCCCTATGTTTCTACTTGCATTTTTTATATGCTTTCAAACTAGGTTTCTGCTAGGTTGGCAGAAGCTGGGACAAGTAATGGGAGCTCACCCTGTTACGCGGCACTCGGGATTCGAACCGCAGAACTGCCGACCTTTCGATCGACAAGCTCAGCATCTTAGCCACTGAGCCACCATGTCCCTCTAACACTCTATAAACTAGTTTGTGTATACAATCTATTTATTAGCCAGATCTACCTGTTGGGGGGGGGGAAACGCCACACAGAAAAACGGAGGGAAGTTCCGAGTTGGCTCTCATCAGTCGTTATGTAACTGGATAAAGGCTTTCCTTTAAATACAGTTTGTACAGTTTGACATTTGCTTGGATTGTGTAGCCCAGAATTTTCTTTGGGAAGCATAATTACAGCTGTTTGGGTCAGGAAGTGGTTGGGTAAGGGGAGGGCCTCACACAATTGATGTGTAGGTGTAATGTATACACCTTAATGATACTTCATTGGTTTGTGGTGTGAGGTCTTCTTGTTTACCTTCAACATGACTCGTTTATCCTGTAAATCATTCATTTTTGTTTTTCCACTTTAAGCGGCCTGGGTATTTTAATTTTCTTTGTAATTTGAAGACACTCTGATGTTTTCATGGGTGGGCATTTCGGCTCTGCAGAATGAGGAGGCAGGTGGCCCAGTGTTGTGGCTTTGATTCAAGTGTCCTTGTGTGTTCAATCACACTTGGCCAATAAAAATTCTATTCTATTCTATTCTATTCTATTCTATTCTATTCTATTCTATTCTATTCTATTCTATTCTACTCTACTCTACCCTACCTTACCCTACCCTACCCTACCCTACCCTACCCTACCCTACCCTACCCTACCCTACCCTACCCTACCCTACCCTATTCTATTCTATTCTATTCTATTCTATTCTATTCTATTCTATTCTATTCTATTCTATTCTTCTATTTGACTTCCATCCCAGAGACTGAGAGGATGTAAGATGAACTCTGGAAGCATTACGTTGAGTAAGGTGTTTCCTTTCAAATACAGTTTAGAAAATAACAGCGGTACTGAAATTTTAAACTAAAGAATAACTTACGATCGCCGGTCTTTGGGGGTGGGGTGGGGGAGGAAGCCTTTATGATGCAATCATCTTGAATGCATTTGTCCCGAGGATCATCTTATAGGATGCACAATGACAGTGAAGTAGGATAGAGTCCCAAAGTCTCGTTAAAACGAGAGGCACTTGGCTGTCCTTTCACATTTCATTACATTGTTACTTTAAACAACACAGGCAACAACTCTGAACAATAAATATTCATCACTGTATAGCGTATTTTTTCCCACCCCCCTCTTTAGCAAACAACATCTTGGTGAAAAAGACGAGAGATACAGTTTGATGGCAAATTAGTCTGCTAGACCTAAAGGGGAGAGGTTGCATTCTTGCTTTGTGCTTGTGGTGTTCTTTTCTGATGTTCATTGCCACAGCATTTCATTGATTGGTTCAATAGAAGCAATTAATTAAATGTTCTAGCCATAATAAATTCGCTCATTCATTAACAATATCAAGGTGATCCTCTCATCAGCTGAGCAGACAGACTGCTGGATGAAGTTAAGAGATAACAAGTCCAAATTCAAGGCCCACCTTCAGGTAGGAAGTTCAGCAGGTGACTGACTCAAGCTATCTCGCGTGAGAGAATTAACTTGGAACATGGAATATTGTATATGATGTGCCGAACTCATGAAGAAAAGTTCAGGAGGTGAATCTCATGAATAAAAACGCAGCTATTAAAGCAGCGGGCCTTCTAAAATGATGAGTGTGACTCAACTGAATCTCTAAAAATAACAGTGCCCTTGCCGTCCAGAGTTTAAATTAAATTAAATTGCTAAATTAAATTAAATTAGAAATTAATCCAAAAGGTGGGTGCAAAAGAACAGTTATCTCCTATAGAATCATGTGAAGTATTAGTACCGCTTTATAAAACCTTAGTATGGCCCAGGGGTGGGTTCTACTTACCTTTACTACCGGTTCACAATGGGATTGCGCGCTTGCGCTTGATTGGCGCCTTGCTTCTGCGCATACACATTCACAAAAGCTTCTGCACATGTGCAGATCGACGATCATGATATCTGGGGCGGAGGGTGGGGCCTCCCGCCAGTTTTACTACCAGTTCTTGCGAACCGGTCTGAACTGGGGGCAACCTACTACTAGTATGGCCACACTTGGACTATTGCATCCAGTTTTGGTCACCACAGTATAAAAAAAGATGTTGAGACTCTGGAAAGAGTACAGAGAAGATCGACAAAGATGATTAAGGAGTTAGAGGCTAAAATGTACAAAGAATGGTTGCAGGAATTGGGGATGTCTAGTCTAGTGAAAAGAAAGACTAGGTGAAATATGATAGCAGTGTTCCAGTATTGGAGGGGCTGCCACAAAAAGAAGAAGGGGCAGAAATATTTTCTAAAGCAACAGAAGCAGAGGTGGGTTTCAGCAGGTTCTGACCAGTTTTGGAGAACCGGTAGCGGAAAATTTGAGTAGTTCGGAGAATTGGTAGTAAAGATTCTGACTGGCCCTGCCCCCATCTATTCTCTGCCTCCCAAGTCCCAACTGATCCGGAGAAAATGGGGATTTCGCAGTAACCTTCCCCTGGATTGGGGAGGGAGAGGAGATTTTACAGTATCCTTCCCCTGGAGTGGGTTGGGAATGGAGATTTTACATTATCCTTCCCCTGCTATGTCCACCAAGCCACGCCCACCAAGCCATGCCATGCCCACCAAGCCACACCCACAGAACCGGTAGTAAAAATTTTTGAAACCCACAACTGAACAGAAGGCAAGACAAGAAACAATGGATGGAAACTAATCAACTTAGAACTAAAGAGAAACTTCCTAACAGTGAGAACAATTAACCAGTGAAACAACTTGCCTTCAGAAGTTGTGAGTGTCCCATCACTGGAGGTTTTTAAGAAGAGATTGGACAGCCATTTGTCTGAAATAGTATAGGATCTCCTGCTTGAGCAGAGGGCTGGACTAGAAGACTTCCAAGATCCCTTCCAAGTCTGTATTTTATAAATCCTACATTTGTAGGCTAAACTGGGAAATAACCACTTCCCACCAAAAAAAAAAAACACAGATAAAAGTCAAAGCCAAAGCATTTATCTATTGTTACCCAGAAAAAAAGCTACATAGACGTGTGTCACCAGGAAAGAAGCTCGACCGGAGTCTTTTCCTTTTAATTCTGACACATATTGCAAAGTACAATTTCAATTTACGCAGGCCTCCCCTTTTTTAAAAGAAAATAAAATAGCATTGAAAATTCTCATAGGTCTAGACAGTAGGCAATCTATATCTGCAGGAGCTGTGTATATGGTTGGCTTGGGATGATCTGTTCTTAAACTTTGGGATGAGAGACGCTGAGAAGACATGAAGATTAGACGGCAATTTTCTTCCTTGCCCAGATGAACAGATGGTGGAAAATTTACAGAAAGTTGGGTTTTATTGCAAAATATGGTCTTGCTTTGAAGCCCCGACACCTGGTCTGCATCACACTGTGAGAAAAACATCCCTGGCTTTACACTAATGGACTGAACAATAGTCCAAAAGAAAACATCTTTTATTGCACAGAGAAGTCAGGAGAATTCTTATTTCTCAGACTTCCTGCTGTCATTCTATTTACTGTAGTCTGTTGGTGCTTAAATGGAGATCACTTGAGGCAATACATTAAGACTTGAAAGGAACAATATATTTTACAATTAGGTTAGCAGTAGTTTTGCATCCCTGATGATAATTACAAATCAATTATGCTTTTTTTTTTTTTAATGAGAACTCTTGCAGGGCTTTGCTAAGTCAATTGTCCCTCTGTGTGATGGAAACTCTCCAAGGCCAGGAATTAAGAGTATGGCTAGTAACAAGAATGTTTAATCCCCTCAGCAATTCTTTTTGCAAAAAGATTAAATTAAGACCAGTTGGAGGAAATATGGTTGCCAAATATGGCTAGTTTAAGACAGTTTGGGGGAATGGATGGAAATGAATACTGTTAGTTACACTGTAAGAGGTAGAATATTATATCGTAATGAAGCACTAGTACCTTTGAGGTACAGAGAAATTATGGATACAGTAATTGACTGTGTTTTCAGTCTATCCTTAAACTGGTTATTGGCAGAAATTTGCAAAAGCAGATTGAATCCAAGAAACAAAAACCTAATAAAAACAGCCAACCAACTGCTGTACTCAACTACTGGATCTCCTTTATTTGGTTGCATGTATTAATACAAAGAACTAGGGTTAAACTTGATTGGATCAGAAGTCAATGAGAAAAGAAGTGAAGTGTTTATCTTTGCAGGTATCCCTAAAGGCAGGAGAGACTTTCATAAGATTTTAAAAAGCCCTTCAAGTTCAAGAATCAATATGAATGTGATTCAGATATATCTATTATTCTTATTCAAGTATTTCGTCAATTCAATGACTCGTCTTACTTCAATAATGATTGTGTCTTATTTGTATGTCTGAGAGCAATTTTTTGCCATAACTACAGCAGGATTAAGGATTAAGCTTTCCCTACCCACTGTGATTCGAGCAGTCTTCAGTCAAGGTGGGGATCTTAACATATGACTCCGATTTTGAGGTGGACTATAGTAATTTGCATTCAGGATGGTGCAAAGGATTGTATTGTCCAATGATTGGTATACTGCCTGCTATTCCCACCACTAAATTCGAGTCTTCACTCAACTCCTGAGATCAGTGGATGACTTTGGGCCAGTCATGGTCTCTCAGACTTTACAGGATTTTTGCAAAGAAAAAAATAGCAATAGCATTTAGGCTTATATATGACCCAGTAGTGATTTATAGCATTCTCTGGGTGATTTACAAGGTAGAAGCCTTATTTGCATATTGCCCCCAACGAACTGGGTCCTCATTTTACCAACCTCTGAAGGATGGAAGGCTGAATCAATTTTGAGCCCTGTCCAGGCTGTGGGCAGAGTTTGCCTGCAATAATGTACTTTAACCACTGCGTCACCAGGGCTCTTTAGGTTAAGCATTATGGACACTCAGAGGAGAGGTAAATATCAGTAAATAAATCATAAGAAAGTCATAGGAGTTTCTATGGCGTCTAGGAGTTTCATAGGGGAGTTATGAATTATTTGACCTTAAATTGAAGTAAGGACTTTGAGCTTTGCTTTGAATGTCTAAACCCAGTAGCATTGTCTACAACGGAGACTCCCAGAAGAGGGGGGCCTAGTCATTTTTCTGTCTTCAATTCGAGGAGACAGATGCTTGTTCTCTGTTGTCCATCGATATCTTCTCATTATGCCAGAAGACAAAACGAAAATGAATAGGAGCAGGCAGATGCTTCCCGTTTTCTTCAGAAGTCTTAAACACACATAGATACGCATAACTGGAAAATACTTGACAATAAATCAGCCAAAACAGGGAAAATATCAACTCATATTTTGACAGTTAAGGTGTTCCGCAGTAGATTTGCTGGCGCTCCAATTGATGATATGACTTGCTGATACTGCAGCTTTGTGGCACTCCTTATCAACTCTGACAGGTTTTATAGTGCCTCTAAATTGAAGTGTGGAAGCCTGCACAAGTTGTTAGAAAAAGAGATCAGGCTAGGCAATTGCTGTACAGCATGTTGTCAGTTTTTGTTTCAGGCAAGCTTAAATACTATATTATTGTCTGTCTTATTGACACCAAATGAAGCAGGGAGGGATCCAGCTTGGCAGTGAAAAAAGCAGATTTATTGGGCTGTGGATGCCCCGAAATGAGTGTAATTCCACAAATCTTTCTTCCAGAAGGATAAACAAGACCAACTTCCAGCTACATAAATGAATTACTAGAAGGAAAGAATGGCCACAAGGATTAGTGAGTTTGTTTGGTTGCATAGCCCAGGGGTCATTCTGGCACTTTGACAGAAATGGATTCTTAGCGCTTTTAATTTAAAACCTCAGGCTCAAAAGTGGGCCTTGTTCCCTTTTGCTTCAGGATACCTTTGTAGAAAATGCAGGATGAAGCTATTTATGCCAACTGGGCTGCAGAGGATTAATCTTGGGGCAGATTTGCCAGGAAACCAAGAGAAAAGGATGCATAGTTTTAAGTCAGTGGTTGTGCAGAAGTATTTTGCTTATCGTAGGCCAGGCTGTTTTAAAAAAGTAGACTAAGTGGCAAGCAATTAAATTATTCTGGGATGGATTAAATTTCTTTAATTAAAGTACAAGGCTGCCTTTTTAAAGAAATGTGTGAGCTTGTGTTTTGCTTAGGTTAGTTGTGTAAAATCATGGTCAAAGTGATGGTTCAGGACCGGAAAGATGGCAATTTAGGATTTCTTGAGCCTGGACATTTATTGAGTGACTCGAGCCCAGTCACTAGCTCTCACTCGAGTTTGGCTGTTGATGCTGGGAACAATTTTAGACAGCGCACTGAAGACTAGTTTCACTGGAGTAAGGGAAACAATTTATTGTACCCGGTAGAATAAATTTGGGTTTTCACCATAAGGTGTTGTTGAGGCCATCTTAAGGTTTTGGATGGAAGATGAGAAATATTGTTCTACTCTATGCAGGTTTTCCATACTAAAGACAGTAACTCTTTAACAAATGTTTGCTTACTACTATATTGCATAGTCAAACATTATATAGGACTATACAGTTCCATACATCTGAAGAAAAAAGGTTCCCCATCATTATCTCCTTGTCAAGCTTCTGTGGTGCCAGTTCACATTTTGAGCTCCTAGAACAGGGGTGTCAAACTCAAGGCCCAGGGGACGGATCTGGCCTGCAGGGTGCTTAGAACTGGCCTGCAGGGCCACCCTGGAAACAGTGAAGGACTGGCCCGCAGTGCCGATGCCAGAGAAAATGGAGCAGCCCTCCCGAGCTCCGTTTTTACTGGCAGTGCTCGGGCCACCACAGGTGCCCCCGACACGAGTGACATCGAGCTGGCCATGCCCATCCTGACCACGCCCACCCCCAGCCCCCAAGGTCAAACACAAGGACCAGAGCGGCAATGGTGGTGGTTCATTCAAAAAGGAGAGTGAGCGACTCCGGTAACTTTCGGGTGCTTGCCTTCCCTGACAGCCAGCCACAGGAGAAAGGTAAGCAGTAGGATACACCGCGTGGTGAAGGGCGAGCAGGCAGCGGCTCCATGGCAAGGACTGAGTCGGGGAATGGTGCATTCCCTGACTCCGGGGAATGGGGCGGGTGGGTGGGTGGGCGGGTGGGCGGGTGGGCGGAGCCTTCAGCTGCCATTGCTACCAGTTCTCTGAACTACCGGCCATCATCCGGTCCGATCCGGTAGCATTTCACCCCTGTTTCAGTGGTCTCCTTACTTCTGTAGGAGCAATATATAGTCTGTGTGCTATCTTATACAGTGTATAGAAAAAAGCAAAATAATTTTGCGATGTAGCATTTTGTTTCTACAAAACAGAACTGAATAATCTGTCACCTGAGGGAGATGGTATTGTTAGTTGCTTCTTTAGGTTTGTGGTGCCTAAACTGTAAAAAAAAAAAAAAAGAAGAAGAGACCAATAACAAATTAATGTCCTCAGTAACTTGAAAGGAAACAATGCACGGACCTTCCAAATAAGGAACAATCCTTGCAAAGCAGAACCATTGGACAGCTTTGCCAAGGCTCATTTGGTGACGCAGTTCTGAAAGAGATCTTGATCTACCCTGTTTCCCTGAAAATAAGACATCCCCTGATAATAAGCCCAATCGGGCTTTTGAGTGCATGCGCTAAAAATAAGCCCCCCGAAAATAAGCCCTCCCTGAAAATATTTAAATGCAGAGCTGGAAATCAGGTAAGACGGCAAGAGGAGCCCCGTCTTGCTCCATGCACCCGAAATAATAAGCCCTCCCTGAAAATATTTAAACTCAGAGCTGGAAATCAGGTAAGACGGCAAGAGGAGCCTCGTCTTGCTCCATGCGCCCCAAAATAATAAGCCCTCCCTGAAAATATTTAAACGCAGAGCTGGAAATCAGGTAGGACGGCAAGAGGAGCCCCGTCTTGCTCCACATGCCCCAAAATAATAAGCCCTCCCTGAAAATATTTAAACTCAGAGCTGGAAATCAGGTAAGACGGCAAGAGGAGCCTCGTCTTGCTCCATGCGCCCCAAAATAATAAGACCATCCCGAAAATAAGTCCAAGTGCTTATTTCAGGGTTCAAAAAAAATAAAAAAATAAGACAGGGTCTAAAAAAATAAAAACCATGACCTTTGAAATGTGATTTTCAGCTAGTGGCTAGTGGAAGTTGGCTAGGAAATCTACTGGGCAAAAAAAAAAAAAAAAAAAAAGGTGAATGCTCAAAGAAATATAAAAGAGACATGATGGATGCTTGGCCTACGAGTTTGGTTTAGCTGCCACAGCCCATTGCGTTTGTTACATTTAAAGCATTGAAGCTGAATACCAATAGCCTCAGTTAAATGCAGGAGAAATCTCATGGGGTTTTATAGTTCTCTTGCTGCTTGGCATTTCAATTTGGGGCAGGGTCAATGTCAATGAGCTCTAGAAAACAAAAGAAAAAAAATTCATGGAATGCTGACGAGACTTAAATAAACCCAATTTCTGGAACAGAGAAACGCAAGCTGCTAAGTGAAGTGGGCATTGTCTGTGATTTGTATATTTCTTGGATTTATATATTGCCTTTCTACTCTGACAGGCACACAATGTGGTTAACATTAAGCCGAATTAAGAACAAAAAGCCTGGTGCAATAGGATTAAGTATACTTTTTAGTAGGAGTGAAATTCAGCAGGTTCTGACAGGTTCTGGAGAACCGGTAGCAGAAATTTTGAGTAGTTCGGAGAACCGGCAAATGCCACCTCTGGCTGGCCCCAGAGTGGAGTGGGAATGGAGATTTTGCATTATCCTTCCCCCAGGAGTGGGGATGGAATGGGGATTTTCCAGTATCCTTCCCCTGCCACGCCCACCAAGCCACGCCCACCAAGCCCATCCCACAGAACTGATAGTAAATCCAAATAATTTGGATTTCACCACTGCTTTTTAGTATTTATTTGTTAGATTTTTTTGTGGGGGGGCTGCATGGTGGCCTAGAGCAGTGGTGGGATTCAAATTTTTTTACTACGGGTTCTATGGGTGTGGCTTGGTGGGTGTGGAAGGGGAAGGATACTGTAAAATCTCCATTCCCACCCCATTCCAGGGGAAGGATACTGTAAAATTTCCATTCCCACCCCACTTCAGGGGAAGGTTACTGCAACATCCCCATTTCCTCCCGATCAGCTGGGACTCAGGAGCAGAGAATAGATGGGGGCGGGGCCAGTCAGAGGTGGTATTTGCCGGTTCTCCAAACTACTCAAAATGTCCGCTACCGTTTTTCTAGAACTGGTCAGAACCTGCTGAATACCACCTCTGGCCTAGAGGTGGAGGTTTTGCCTCATAGTTAGGAGGCTTTGAGTTCAATCCTAGGTAGTGGCAGATATTTCTCTCTCTGGGCACAATGAGTAATTGTCTGCTGTGAACTCCACGTAGACATCAGGAAGGGCATCCGGCCAGAAAACTCTCGAGCTCTTTTGAGTCGCCTTGACTTCACCCTGATGAAAGGGATTAAAGGGTTGTTAAAAGAAAAAAAAAAAGTTAGTTTTTGGGGGAGTTTTGCTCTGTCTTCAACCAGCTGATGGGCTTTGATTAAGCAGAATTATTTCTGTATTAAATGGGAAACAAATTGGCTCAATGTGAGCTTATCCAGAGAGCTTTTCTGGTGGTTAAGATGTGCACAGAGCAGCTTTTTGAAAATTTGTTGTCAGGATTGTTGTCAGAGAGTCTTTTTGACTTAGAAGAGAAAGTTTTCTTCCTGGTTTCTTTGGGTTGAATTGGCTTTCATTCTTTTGAGGTTCAGAAAATCCATAAAAGCAAATTTCTTTCATCAGGCTTTTTATTGTTAACTGAGTTCTAGTATTAGTTTTGTGTTAATGATAATGTGTATTTTTTAAACTTTATTCTGTTTTTCTCTTTTAAATGCTGTTAGCTGCTTCAAGTACATTCCAGAGTAGGAAGAAAATGGCATAAAGTGAATAAATAAATGCAATCCTGGGGGAAGACTAGCTACTCTTAATTACATATAATAACAGTAGCCTAATATGGAGATAAAATGGTAAAATATTAAAACAAAATAAAGATAGCTTTGTTATTCTACTTATCACTTTTGTATATTCTTACGCACAGAAATCTGGCCTGCTTTGCTGTGATTGCAGCAAATTGCCCTATTTAAAAAGTTGTGTGTTTATCAGCATCACTGAACAACTGTAAAAAGGCTCATGACACGTTAGAAGCTAAAAAAAATATATCTAATATTGTATACGCTCTTGAAGGATGATGGGGTAATAAATGATGACTAGCTTTTCATTTTTGTCCAGAGAAAGCTCTTAAAAATTCTTCTTCAAAATTCTATAAGAGAAATGAATGGAATAGTTTTATTAACTGATTAGTCTTACGACCTTACCAATAAAATAAAATGAAATAAAAATAAAATACGCAATCTGATTCCAGGGTAAAATAGGTAAAAGGAAATACAGTGATAAAATAAATACGTGGTGGTAATCAGTGGTGGGATTCAAGTAATTTAACAACCAGTTCTCTGCCCTAATGATTTCTTCCAACAACCAGTTCACCAAACTGCTCAGAAAGTTAACAACTGGTTCTCCCAAAGTGGTGTGAACTGGCTGAATCCCATCACTGGTGGTAATGCAAGGAGTCGCCCATCAGATCAATGTGTTCCCTTAACCTCAGGGTAACAGTAACTGATTAACTGATTAAGGAGGAACGCCGACTGAAGCAATTTGCAGGGAACAACTTTGTTCGCCTACCTTCATGTCTTGTCTTGCTTATCTTATCAGCTTCCTGCAAATTGCTTCTGGGCATTCTGTCAACCACAGTAAGCTTTCAGTATTATTCTTTGAATTCTTGGCAGCTGTTAATGCAGTTAATTAACAGCCGTTGTTGTAAAAAACTGGTTTATTTAGTAAACTAAGGTTTGAACGGACTTTGTGTGTGCTGCATTCTTTGGGGTCTGTAGCTGGGGCAGAACACCAGCACAGGCGCCCCCAACATAAGAAACGTTGAGATGGCCACACCCACCCTGGCCACACCCACTCCGGCCCCCTGAGGACCCTGACGCAGCTCTCAATTAAATTGAATTTGACACCCTTGCAATAGAGAATGATGAATGACATACAGACATACTTGGCAGTCCAACAAAAAATGAGCAATGATTTTGATGGCTGGGGTATTGCATATACTTGTCCTCCATTGATACGTCAAGTGGTAGAAGTGCCCATGTTTGGTCATGGAATCCAACAGCTCAAACCTTGCTCTAGACATCATTAACGAATCTTTCTAATAGATATTTAAAATAATGAAACACCCCCCACCCCAACTTCTAGTATTCTTTTGTGAAATATTTTCATTTTTGATTCAGAGGACGTCACTGAGTCATCCTGGTGTCCAGCACCAATGTAGAAGAGGAGAATTCCTTTAATGACTCTTAAGTTCTCTACCTGGCAATAGATGAATGGAATTTGGTATATTTGATGATTAGATATTTGCGTGTTCTGGAACTCACTGATCTGATCCTCATTTCATGGTCAAACATCTAAGTCACAACTTAGCTGTCTACCAGCTCTTATACTTGCCAAATGTAGGTTTCTGCTCCCAAATAAGCCACAATATAGTATCAACACAATTGGGGAAGGTGGCTTTTGAAATCCATGGTTCAGATCAAAGGAGCCCTGTGGCTGAATGGGAAGGCAATCTGATTCACCTGTTTAAAACACAGCCTTCTTTCCCATCCCTCTCCTTTAGATAATGGACAGCATGAATGGAATCCCAAGGAGCCTCCTATTCATGCCCGTTTGTTGCAAGATGAATGAAAATGGAACCAAATGGGTACCACGCAGTTCCATTTCCATTTGTCTTAAAATGAACGCACACTTTAGAAGCAAGCCAGCTCCGCTTTGAAAGAAAAGCAGGAAGGGAGAACATGATATAAAACAAGCAAGCTCCGTGCAACTCTTTATGTCACTGAGAAATAGCTTGCTGCTCACTATCAATGGGAGTCAGTCATTAGATAACAAGCAGGGTGAAGAATGGACTTGGCCAACTGTATCATTCCATAAATTTGTTATTCAATATACTTTATTGTACGTTTCAGCCTGGATTTTTTTCCTGCAGCCAGGGTTTTTGATTCATAACGGAGAGCAAATCACAGGAAATTTCATGATGAATCAAAAGTCGGTGTGGTAAAGATTCACCATCACTGGTACTACAGCCTGCCCCTCTGTTGTAATTGAAGATTGGGGTTATTTATTTATTTAAATTTAATTTAATTTAATTTAATTTAATTTAATTTAATTTAATTTAATTTAATTTAATTTAATTTAATTTAATTTAATATAATATAATATAATATAATATAATATAATATAATATAATATAATATAATATAATATAATATAATTAATTTAATTTAATTTAATTTAATTTAATTTAATTTAATTTAATTTAATTTAATTTTATTTTATTTTATTTTATTTTATTTTATTTTATTTTATTTTATTATATTTTATTATTTTATTTTATTTTATTTTATTATTTTATTTTATTTTATTTTATTTTATTTTATTTTATTTTATTTTATTTTATTTTATTTTATTATTTTATTTTATTTTATTTTTATACCGCCCTTCTCCTGCGGGACTCAGGGCGGTGTACAGCCGAGATAAAACATAGCATATAAAATTTAAAAACAGTTTAAAAAACAATTAAATAATTTCGGCCCAAAATTTAAAACAACCCAATTAAAACCGAATTCAATTAAAACTGAGAGGATGGGATCAAGCCAGCCCGGCTAGATGGAATAAGTGTGTTTTCAGGGCCCGACGAAAAGTCCGGAGGTCTGATATCGTGCATATCTCAGGGGGTAGGTCATTCCAGAGGGCAGGTGCTGCCACAGAGAAGGCTCTCCCCCTGGGGGTCGCCAGCTGGCACTGTCTGGCCGACAGCACCCTGAGGAGGCCCTCTCTGTGCGAGCGAACCAGTCGGTGGGAGGCTATTGGTGGTAGAAGGCGGTCTCACAGATACCCCAGCCCTAAGCCATGGAGCGCATTAAAGGTGGTCACCAACATCTTGAAGTGCACCCGGAAGACCACAGGAAGCCAGTGCAGCTCGCGCAGGAGAGGTGTCATATGTGAGTGCCCCATCGCTCCCATAATCCCCCGCGTGGCCGCATTCTGGACTAACTGCAACCTCCGGGTGCACCCCAAGGGGAGCCCCATGTAGAGAGCATTGCAGTAATCCAGGCGGGAAGTGACGAGTGCTTGAGTGACGGTAGGGACGGTCCCTTTATTATGCCTCTGTTAGAGATAGACACAAAACCCTATGGCTATACAATAGTGAGGTATGTAAAAGAGGTACAGCATTACAATGTTCAAAATCTCTGAAACATGAACATTGGTAATGAGGAACCAATTTCCTTGTACTTGAATCGCTGTAGTCATAAACCTTCTCACGTCACGATAGATGTCAAATTGGTGGGCAGGCTGTTTCTATTCTCTTGGAATTCACACTGAATGGAAATCAGCCTCTATTGGAGGATGTGTGGGCACTAAACTGTTGTAATTTCTCCTTAAAAAGAGAGAGAGAATGTGAACAGAAAGCTCCTTACCATTAATTTTCAATTCCCCATGGATAGTTCATATATATTTTTTTTTACTTGTTTTGGCTTATATCTGTCACCGCCTAAGATTCAGGGTTATTTCTTTTCTGCTTTCAACAAATAACACTGTTTTCCTCATCCTGTGCAGTCAATCAAGGCTGTAATTGTGTTAAGGCAGTATTGCTGAAATGTGTTTACAGTTTACTGTCTACCCATCCAGAAACAAAAAAAAACCTGCATGGCAAAATGGCTGTTGAAGTCTAAATGGCTCCATGCCAACCCTAATGATATAATGGGTAGAACGGTTACATGCTGGTCACTATTAAAACTGTCAATATTTAAACACAATTACAACACAATGTTCTCAGAAGTAACTGCTCATGCCATACTGGGAAGAAGGAACATTAGATTGGCAAATGTCAATTTTTACTTGCAGATCTTTGCCAGTGCCAAATAGGGTGGGGTTTTTTTTGTTGTTCCTTTCCTAATAAGGAGGCTTTCATGTCCTTATTTTTAATACAACAGAAGAACATAAATTTATATTGAATGGTCATCCTCTAACGCAGCCACTCCTTTGCTACACCTATGAAAGCAGAGAGAGAAAGATTTCATCTGATGACTTTCTATAAAAAGGAACACATTTTAAGAACTGGATGGCGGTCTTGGTGGTTGAATGCTTGACTTCTTCAGCTCCAATGAGAGCAACAAAATATACATATTCCAGAAATGTTATGGGTCTGCTCACTGTGGGGTATAATGTAAACAATGTCATCAAAGGGAATATGTTTAAGACAGAACCAAAACACTCTAGTCATAGTCTGTCCTGACTAAGTCTCCAAGGTTCAAAGCTTTCATTAGAATAGAATAGAATAGAATAGAATAGAATAGAATAGAATAGAATAGAATAGAATAGAATAGAATATAGAATTCTTTATTGGCCAAGTATGATTGGACACACAAGGAAT
Organism: Arizona elegans; assembly: GCA_022577455.1. NCBI lineage: Eukaryota > Metazoa > Chordata > Lepidosauria > Squamata > Colubridae > Arizona > Arizona elegans. Next base: position 9,651,873 of record JAKOOJ010000014.1, read on the forward strand.
TTGTCTTTGGTGCAGATGCTTTTAGTGTACATAAAAAGACAAGATACAGTCATCAAGAATCATAAGGTACAACACTTAATGATAGTCATAGGGTACAAATAAGCAATCAAATTATACTAGGAAACAATATCAATATAAATCGTAAGGATCCAAGCAACAAGTCATACAGTCATAAGTGGGAGAAGATGGGTGATAGGAATGGTGAGAAGACTAATAGTAATAGTAATGCAGACTTAGTGAATAGTTTGAAGTGTTGAGGGAGTTATTTGTTTAGCAGAGTGATGGTGTTCAGGCTAAACTCTTCTTGTGTCTAGATGTTTTGGTGTGTAGTGCTCTATAGTGTAGTTTTGAGGGTTCCCCTCTCACATATGGGCTAATCGTTCCCAACTCTAGGAGGAAGTGCTCATCTCTGTTTCAAAGCTGAAGAGCCAGCGCTGTCCGAAGACGTCTCTGTGGTCACATGGCCGGCATGACTCAATGCCAAAGGCGCACGGAACGCTGTTACCTTCCCACCAAAGGTGGTCCCTATTTTTCTACTTGCATTTTTTACCTGCTTTCGAACTGCTAAGTTGGCAGAAGCTGGGACAAGTAACGGGAGCTCACCCCATTATGCGGCACTAAGGATTTGAACCATTGAACTGCCGACCTTTCAATCGACAAGCTCAGCATCTTAGCCACTGAACTACCGTGTCCCTTTTTTTTACTTTACTTTTTTTTTTTACTTTTTTTTGGTTACTTTAGAACTAATTAAATGGATCCCCAGTCTCTGAATCAGCCAACCTCTCCCCTGATCACAGTTTCTGAATTAAAATGTGTTTTTTACTTAAATGTGGTTGGGTGAAATTGGCCAAGTTACATTAAAGTAGGTAATATCTCTCCTTCCTAAGTGATAAAAAAACAGTTGGAAAACAGGTAGGCTGCCTGAGATTAAATAACCTTGAATAGCAGTTTAATACTCCCAAGCTCTAAAAGCGATATTTTCTTCTTTGCAGTGAATGAACTTCAGCACTTGGGGTCTTGACAAAGCCCTACCCTTCAAAGAATATAAAACACTTGTAGATTTAGACAGATATATATTTAAATATCTTGCATGTAAATGATCTATTTGTTCAGCTGCGTTTCCTTTGTTTCTAAACCTGACATTATTTAAAAAAAGGGGGTGAGCACTCACTGCATTTTAAAAACGAATACTTAGCAGAAAACAAAAGAACGTAATGGTAGCTTTTAAAAACCATTAAATTTAACTTAGAATATTAAAAATGGAAAAAGAGAAGAAAGCCGATAAGAGCAATCATCACTAACATTCACAGTGACCTGCAAAGCAGGTGTCAAACTTCAGAACATATTATTTTGTATTATAAACTGAAATGAAGGATTTTGCTCTGAAAAGAGCCACTTTAGAGACTTCAGAGGATAATTAGAACTACAGAAAAAACAATTGCTACCAGCCAGGTTCCATTGAGGACCTGTATACTGCACGAGTCAAAAAGAGGGCTGTGAAAATATTTACAGACCCCTCGCATCCTGGACATAAACTGTTTCAACTCCTACCCTCAAAACAATGCTATAGAGCACTGCACACCAGAACAACTAGACACAAGAACAGTTTTTCCCCGAACGTAATCACTCTGCTAAACAAATAATTCCCTCAACACTGTCAAACTAGTTACTAAGAATGTATTACTATTAATCTTCTCATCGTTCCTATCACCCATCTCCTCCCACTTATGACTGTATGACTGTAATGTTGTTGCTGGTATCCTTAAGATTTATATTGACTGTTTCCCTAAAACTATCATTAAGTGTTGTAGCTTATGATTCTTGACGAATGTATCATTTCTTTTATGTACTCCGAGAGCATATGCACCAAGACAAATTCCTTGTGTGTCCAATCACACTTGGCCAGCAAAGAATTGTATTGTATTGTATTGTATTGTATTGTATTGTATTGTATTGTATTGTATTGTATTGTATTGTATTGTACTGTACAGTACAATACAATACAATGCAATGCAATACAATACAATACAATACAATACAACTATACTGTACTGTATTGTACTGTACTGTACTGTACTGTACTCTACTCTACTCTACTCTACTCTACTCTACTCTACCCTTGACCACAGCATTTATTTAATGACTACTACAGAAGTTGAAAAATTTGGTTTGTCATGTGGGTGATTCTATTTACGACTGTCAGAATTTAAGACTGGGATGGGCAGACTCTGTTATGGTTATAAATCAAGGACAAGTTATGTTGAAAAAGGAAGCTTTCTGCTTTGCAAAACAATCACCAGTTTCTAGAGTTGTATTTATTTGCAGTCATGTTCTTGGTAACACAAAAATCCCACTAAACTGGAAGACAATTATGATTTGTGACTGGACTGGCTGAGCATAGCAGATACATTGTAAATAAGTATTCATGGTTGCCTTGTTGTGATGCATTCAGCACCTGCTCTTCAAATTTCCCATATGTCTCCATCTCAAAATGTTTACCTCCATAAGATGCTACAGCATTATCACCTTAAGTTTTCATAGATGAGTAATCATTTTATTTATACTACAATGGATTAATTTATGGCAGGGCACATTCGAGCACGATAACTATATTCCTGTTTGACACCGAATGAAAAGGCGTACATATATGCATTTTTAACAACTGCTTATGAGTCATTGTGTAGGTTCAGTCTAAAAAGAGTGTTGCATGGGTGTTGACATTGGAGGAGGACATTGTGTTAGTCTATGACAGCCCAAAATCAGGAGGAATCTGGGTGCACTAACAAATGTTATTAAAAGATATAACATTTCATGAACTACAGCTTGCTTCGTCAGGTGCAGAGAAGGACTAAACTGATATAGATTTAAATTGGGATGAGAAGGGGGACAGCAGGATCCTCCCTGCTATTGATTTGTCTACTTATCTCATGGCATGAGTATGTGTGTAAATGATTTTCAATTCTATCACTTGAGTGTCTCTGTCAAATGGATCAGAACAAATGCACTTGACTATAAAACAGGAACCCCCAACTGGGCAATGGTGATGTCACCATTCAATCCTTCTAATCCAGAAGCAGTTTAGCACTCCTGTTGTGGCCCGCCAGCAGCCTGCACAGATCGTGGCTGATCCCGATGAAGAGGAGGCTGGTGTGGTGTCGCGTCAGCAGCCTGCACAGCCAGCACTCGTGTCGGACAGCGAGGAGGCTGAAGAGGATGTGATGCCAGAGGCAGAGACTCAGCCAGGGCCTTCAGAACCTCCAGAGGCTCCTTCCAGTGGAGAGAACGAAGTGGAGGAGCTTCTCCTCAATGCTCGAGCACTCAGGGCTGCCAAAAGGCAGGAGTGGCTACTCAGGAGGAGGAGGTCTACTCAAGAGTAGGGCTTGAGGATAATTGGCCACTCCCTTAGCCTATTTAAGTCGCACGCAGCTAGTGCTTTCTTGCTAGAAACAATGTCTCATTACTACAGAACATCTTGGAGAGCGAGCAACTTCTCATATCTGGTTTTCTGGGCTGGTTGCCAACCTTTGTCGGACTTTGTTCTTAATAACTTTGATAAGGACCCTTTGCACGGGAAGCCTGCATTCTTGAAAGGGGTTTGTTTGGAATTAAACAGTGTTTGCGAAGCTTGGTGTGTGTCACATTCTCTGGGAATCCGAAGCTGGGGCAGAACAACTCCTGACTCTGAATATAGTAGTAGTAGTCCAGGGATTCAGGATAGGGACCAAGGGTCTTGGAAACATAATATTGATTGTGTAAATACACTGATGATGTTACCTAGTTTGAGTAATGAAACATCTGCAAGAAAACAACCAAGTTCAGAGAGCACCAAGGACCCTTCACTTCAACCCTGAGCTATATATATTCTCCTTTATTGTGAAGATTCAATTGATGCAGCTGTCATGTCCCCATTAAGTTGCCCACTGAACCCATTTATCTACTCGTCTTCATCTGCTTTTGAACTGCTGGGTAGGCAGAAGCTGGAGCCAATGGCAGGAGCTCACTCCATCTGCAGCAGTAACCGGATCTCAAATGCAAGCCTGCTGGTTGTCAGCCCAATGACCTAATCCCATGAGCCACAATGCCCTGGAGAGCATAGGATGCTGTGTTGAGGATCAGATTCATAAATGAATGAATATTTTTTTAGGGACAATGAAAGTGTCTGAATGATGTATTCTGCATGTAAGAATGCGGGTGCATCTGTGCCTTTTAGGACCCTGCCATTGTAGAATAAACAATCAGTTTGTTTATGTAGTGTTGATCTAGGGTGAACACTTAAGTACCCTGTTTCCCCAAAAATAAGACATCTCCTGATAATAAGCCCAATCAGGCTCTTGAGCGCATGTGCTAAAATAAGCCCCTTTCCCCGAAAATAAACGCATGGGCAGCCGATCCCCGCCATCTCCTCTGGTTTCCTCCATGTGCCCCAAAATAATAAGACCTCCCCGAAAATAAGGCCAAGCATTTATTTCACGGTTCAAAAAAATATAAGACAGGGTCTTACTTTTGGGGAAACACAGTACCATTGTTCTTAGATGATGGGTTATCTTGGCAAAATTAGGAATATAAAGAAGTCTCTCAGTAATCAACAGATGACCCCAAAGGGTTTCTATTATTCCAGTAGAAGTGAAAATAGATGATAAGAAATGCTAGTAGTCTGAAACACAATGGTGTAACTAGAAAGGAGAGAGAGAGAGAGAAAAAAAGAATCCATATTAGAAAAATATCCATTGTATCTTAAGGAGATTTTGAAAACTACTTTTATGATGCTGCTTTAGGTTTCACAATATCATCCTGAATGAAAGGTTATTGTGTGTTCCTGTATTAAAGGATCAGAGGAGCCTGAAAGCTTAAGTAGAATTATGATAAGATGCAGCCTTATGACAACAAGGATTGTTCTACGTATCTCACTTCTCTGTGAGTTTACGGTTCTCTGCCCTAATGATTTCTTCCAACAACCAGTTCAACAAACAGCTCAGAAAGTTAACAACCGGTTCTCCCGAAGTGGTGCGAACTGGCTGAATCCCACCACTGAAACTAATCAAGGAGAGAAGCAACCTAGAGATAAGAAGAAATTTCCTGACAGTGAAAACAATCAGTGGAACAACTTGCCTCCAGAAGTCTCAACACTGGAGGTATTTAAGAAGAAGTTGGAGAACTATTTCTCTGAAATGGTATAGGATTTCCTGCTTGAGCAAGGGGTTAGACTCGAAGACCTCCAATATCCCTTCCAACTCTCTTATTCTGACTCTCATATATAACGCCATTAGCTGCTTTGCACGCAGAGCTACTTCACCGCCTATGATGCACCCTATATAGCGCACAAGTGTGAACTGAACAAACTAGCAATCTTAGGCAGCCAGACTACTACTCTGAAATAATATTGCAGACTCCTGGCTTAAATAAATAGAAAATCTTGACCTGCCTATATGTATGACCCTATCACAGTCATTGCAAATCTTATTTTCTTCCAAAGTATGGTCTGCTCACATCAAACATCTGCTCACCTTTATTTTCTACTAGGATTTTTTTTTTTTTTTTTTGGAATATGCCTAGAAGCCCAACTTACTTCTGTGCATGAAGGAAAGTCTAAAAAAAGTCATGGAGACCTTTTTTTGGTAAGCAAGCCTCATCAATGTCAGTCTAAAAACAGATCTCCTTTCCTCCCTCTGAGTGGGTTAATACGAACAGTGCAGAAGTCCTGGGACAAAGAAGGTGATTATTTCACATTTTTCCCACCCTCTTTTTTTTAAAGGAGCGAGTCATTTCTTTCTACCCGGTAATTCATGTGGGATGCGGAAAAGAAGGTGACATGTTTTTTTTCTTTGAGGAGTGAGAAGCCGTAGATACTCCACTCCTCTGCTCACAACAGGATACCTTATGCCACCAGGCTTGAAAGTTTGGGCTTAGAAAACTTAGAACTATGTTGCCTTCGGTCTGACCTAAGCGTAGCTCATAAAATTATCTGCTACAATGTCCTACCTGTCAATGATGACTTCAGCTTCAACCTCAATAATACAGAGGCAAACAATTGATACAAACTCAAGGTAAGCTGCTTCCAACTCGATTGCAGAAAATACCACTTCAGCAACAGAGTGGTCAATGCCTGGAATGCACTACCTGACTCTGTACTTACATCATCAACCCCCCATAACTTTAACCTTAGACTGTCTACTGTTGACCTCACCCCATTCCAGTGGTGGGTTGTCCCTGGTTTGGACAGGTTCGCAAGAACCGGTAGTAAAACTGGCGGGAGGTCCTGCCCACTGCCCCAGATGTCATCATCAGCGATCTGCGCATGTGCAGAAGCAAGGCGTGCGCGAGGAAAGCGAGCGAGTGTGCGCGATCCAGTTGCGAACTGGTAGTAAAGGTAAGAAGAACCTACCCATTCCTAAGAGGTCTGTAAAGGGCGTGCATAAACGCACTAATGTGCCTACCATCCCTGTCCTACAGGTTACTGCAAAAGCCCCATTTCCTCCCGATCAGCTGGGACGTAGGAGGCAGAGACTAGATGGGGGCGGGGCCAGTCAGAATTTTTACTACCGGTTCTCCGAACTACTCAAAATTTCTGCTACCGGTTCTCCAGAACTGGTCAGAACCTGCTGAAACCCACCTCTGTCCTTGCATCCCTGCAGAGCAAGTTGGAGTGTTTCAAAACCTTTTTCTTTTCTAAAGATTACTTGTGGAGGGTTTTTTTTTTTTTGGCAGAACATGTTGGTGTTTTCATTTGCAATGTCTCTAAGCAAATCCTTCTGGGCCTTTTTATTTTTTAGCTTTTGACGGCCATTATTATTTCAATCCCACCCTGTGTTCAAGGGTGTGTGGGTTTTTTTTTTTTTTTCCACTTGGAAAATCTGCTAATGACATGGAGGAAAGAACTGGCCAATGTGGTCATTTTTTTTGGCAGCCCTCACGCCTTGAAACTTTAAACACCAGAAAAGTGGCATTGGTTACATGCTGTGTAGCAGAGAAAGAATGCTTTTGTTGATAAATGGTGTGGAGCGAAGGGGTTTTGGTTAAATGCAGTCAACTTTAAGTTTAGGGTTTTTTCCCCCTTTTCTTTTTGAATTGTTCTCTTCTTGAAAAACTCTAGTATTGCAGAGGAAGCCATATTAGATGACCCCCTAGGGAAAGAAAAATCAGTATTTTATATATTGGATGCCTTGGATCATTGCTTTTATTCTCAGACATTACGGTCATGAAATTATCCTCTTGACTCCATGTGTTTAAAGCCAATCATTTCAGATGTAGGTAGCTTTAATAAGCCAGTCTTTCCTACTCTGATTTGCTCTATAAACATATGAAGCAATCATATGTTTAAGATAATATTTGTTGTTCAGGGTGGAAACGAGGAGATGCTTGGTGCTCTCTGAACTTGATTGCTTTCTTGCATTACGCAAACCAGGTAACTTTGTGAGTGCTGGATGGAGTAATTTTGGGCAGCATGGCCTCCAGTCTCTTCTAATTAATGTCAGTATTATTTTCAATTTATTGTATGTCTATTGCTGGTCGATGACTGTAATAAAGTTTTATTCTATTCTAATTTGGAATTCTGGAAAGTGCATCCCAACGCAAGTCCCATTCGGCTATTACAGGGCTGTTAAACTCCTAGCCTATGGGCTGGATGCGTCACATGCTGGCCACGCCCACGCCCGGTTTAGCAAAGGGGGAAAAAAGTCCTAATACATCACGTGACACCCCCCGTGGCACTGTGAGTTTGACACCCCTGAACTACTACGAAATAAGAAGTGCAGATTGGAGATAGAAACAAAAACTTCCGCCTTCTTCTTTATCTACAGATTTCTTATATAGAATAGCAGATTCCACTAACTCACAGAGGGTACCTCAAGGCTTTTAAGTGATACCCATTCTCCTATTTTGTGGCCACCTCTCTCCCCAGCTAGAATTGTTGAAAATTGGAAGCACAGTTTTCAATCACTCTATGTTGGGAGACAGATGGAAACTGTAGCATTAGCCTATGATGCTGAGCTTGTTGATTGGAAGGTCGGCAGTTCAGCGGTTCAAATCCCTAGTGCCGCATAACGGGGTGAGCTCCCATTACTTGTCCCAGCTTCTGCCAACCTAGCAGTTCGAAAGCACGTAAAAAAATGCAAGCAGAAAAATAGGGACCACCTTTGGTGGGAAGGTAACAGCGTTCCATGCACCTTTGGTATTTAGTCATGCCGGCTACATGACCACGGAGACGTCTTCGGACAGCGCTGGTTCTTTGGCTTAGAAACGGAGATGAGCACCGCCCCCTAGAGTCGGGAACGATTAACACATACGTGTGAGGGGAACCTTTACCTTTACCTAAAAGAATTAAGACATTTCTCAGCCACTTCCTCCAACGAAAAAGCCTGTCACGCCATCTAAGACTGTACTGCCTGCTTTCCATTACCATCGCACCATCCCTATTTGGGTTATCACTTCACTCAAGCACAGTTCAGAGCAATCAAAGCCAACGTCTTAAGCCAACTCATAATTTTAAGCGGGCTCTGAAATGCCATGCTTATTACTTATTGCTCTTTTCAGACTTCGGCAGGAAACAGAGTCAGTTTGGGAACATGTCCAGTAATTGGCACATATTTATCTATTTTGGAAAGTTGCGTGCAAGATCTTACATCATAAACCAGGAAATGTCTTTGTCCATTTAAAATGAGAGAAGCAGAGCCAGCAGGGTTCCTATTTAACTTGCTCTTTCATAGATAATTTCACCTTGCATAAATCTTAGCTGTCTTCATGAAAATGCCAGGCAGATTAGACAAACATGATGCATTATTTTGTTTTGTTTTTTTTTAGCACTTTGGGATTTGTTTCCAGACTGTTTTATACAATTGCTATTTTGGTATATTAACAATGGTTTAAATCAGAGGAATTTTACTGGCATTATTTTGGGCCTTTGTTTTAAGTTAAGGCCCACTGGTTTCATGGCTATAATGGAATGCTGTTCTCTATGCTCAGAAAAAATGAGCATTGGTGTGAAAAACACTGGTAAATGGGCTCTTGGTTTTGTAAAAGGCGTCTGTGGTTTGGGGAGAAATGTGTCCCAATTTTGGACAATGGATATTGCTCTTATAGGCAGACTTTGTCTAAATATGACCATGACACTGAACTAAATCACAGGATGATCAAATCAGATGAACGTTGTTTTTTTAAAAAAATTGATTGATATGCCGTCCTTCTCCGGAGACTCAGGGCGGCTTACAATGCGTTAAGCAATAGCCTTCCTACTTTTTTATATTTATACAAAGTCAGCTTATTGCCCCCACAAACTGGGTCCTCATTTCACCTACCTTAGAAAGGATGGAAGGCTGAGTCAACCTTGAGCCTGGTGAGATTCGAACTTACAGTAATTGCAGACAGTTGGTGTTAATCACAATGCTTTTAGTCTGCTGAGCTACCAGGCCCGTTGATCAACGTTTGAACGTTGATCAACCTATCTCCCCCCCACAAAAGAGGCTGAAAATTTGGATGCGTCTTATACTCCGAATGTAGCTTTTTCGAAGCTTTTTTTCAGCCCTAACGAGGCGCTAATGAGGCGCTAGCGAATTAAGCAATCTTCCCAGCTTTGCCTGCTCCTTCGACTCCCTGCTGTGCTTTAAGGAGGCGCTAGCGAGTGAAGCGATCTCCATGCTTTGCTCCTACTCTCAGCTGTTCTTTAGAAGCTTTTTTCAGCCCTAACTAGGCGCTAGCAGAGTGAAGCGATCTCCCCATCCCATGCTTTGCCTGCTTTTCTCATTGGTGCTTCCTCTCAGTTGTGCCTTAGAAGCTGTTTTTTATCCCCAAACAGGGGATAAAAAACCAGCAAACTAATATGCTGAAGCTGACCAGACTAAGGATGCTAGCCAGATGAATACCTGGTAGGAAGATCCCCCCCCACTATTTTCCTCCCCAAAAACTAAGCTGCGTCTTATACTCCGGTGCATTCTTATACTCTGAAAAATATGGTAGTCATCTGAATATCCCAAAAGTGCTTTTCAAAAGGCAACTGGACTTTTGTTTTTTCTTTCCTACGAAAATGTTTCACTTCTCATCCAAGAAGCTTCTTCAGTTCTGACTGAGGGGTGTGTGTGTTAGGATATGGTTTGAGCCTAACAAGTTGTCCAGGCAATATATGTGTTCTGTGACTTTAATATGTATTGTGTGACTTTAAAGTTTTACTGCTGATTCATTGTAATGCTGAGTCATGCTGCAATTAGATAATCACTGGTTGTAAATGTATTTAAGAAAGGTACTGTAAAGTATTCAGTTGATGATAAGCTACCATTGTGTGTGGAGTTGCTATCATTGTGCTATGATCGATTGGATGGATCTGCTACCATCGTGGTTTGTGAACCAGAGTGAGTTTGTTATTCTAACCAACTACTGTTTGTGTGGTAAGAAGATATCTGTAACTTCGGACTGATTTAACTGGCAAAGACTTGGATTGATTTAAAGACTATGGGATTGTTTTTTAGAGTTTGCATATCTCTTATTCATTGCTCTCAGCAACATTTCTCTGTGCTCTACACTCTGCTGGTTGGTAACACAACAACAATATCCTTAACAGGGGGAATGGAAGAATTTATATTCTTTGCAATTATCAGGGCCGACAGCTGGTGTGCCCTCAGAGAGGGCTTTTCATGCCACCTGTGGCACATGTGCCATAGGTTCGCCCTCACGGCTCTAGATGCTGATCAGTTCGAAAAGACTCAGTATCTTGCCGCAACGGACTCTTCCGCATACTAGCATACCGTATTTCCTACTTCTTTCCCCCACCCATGCAATTGTAGTAATTTGTGAGGTTATAAAAATTTTGTTCCCTTTCTAAAAAAAAAAAAAAAAATCTATGAGAGTATGGAAGAGAGAAATGATATTCTGTGCGATATGGGAGCACATTTTACAGGCAGTAAGATAAAATGACAGCGTGTTCTGGAGAAGAAAGGATTGCACATTCAAAGAAAAGAGCCGTTCTTGAGTTATGCCTTGGTTACCTAAAGAGCTTTTATCTTGTAATTCACCTTTATTAAATCAGATCATTTTCTCTAAATCACAGCCACCCTTGGCGACACAAATGTATAATTGTCAAATGCACAAAGAGCATTGTGGGAATTAGTGGATGTGGGACAAGACACAAGACCTTCCAAAGTGTACATTTGTTCAGAGTCCTTCCAATCCAAAGAAGGCTTCTAAAACATATACCTGAATGGAGAACAACTTTAGAAAGATTAATTTTGTGTGCATGTGGAGGGGGCAAACAGAAGGAGTTTCTTTTGGAGAGAACAGTAGGCTGCATTTGGTGCACAAAAAGCTTTTTAGAAGTCATTGAAAACTAAAGTCTGGGCAAAGAAGACAAAAAGATGTAGGTTCAAGATGTATTCAGTTGCTTTCCTTTGGAATAATTTCCAGTGCTTTGATAAAATAATGTATTTTTGAATGTGGTGACCTACAATAGGTGCTCCGTGGACAGGTGAACTTTGAAAATTCCTAACCAGTATATGTTAATCATGTTGGCTAGGATGTCTGGATCCTGTAGTCCAGTGATGGGATTCAAGTAATTTAGCAACCGGTTCTCTGCCCTAATGATTTCTTCCAACAACCAGTTTGCCAAACTGCTCACAAAGTTAACAACCAGTTCTCCCGAAGTGGTGCAAACTGGCTGAATCCCACCACTGCTGTAGTCCCAATGCATGTGGAATACACTAATGGGAAAGATGCTTGATTAAGCAAAAGAACTAGATGTACATATATAGAGATTTAAAAATATGAGAGAGATTCATATCTTGATAGAGGCTTAGACTGAGCTCCATCATGCTATTTTCAAAATGGAAAGCACTGATCTCAACCGATGAAGATAACTTTGGACAGGGAGTGTGTTTGCGTACATGTAATCTCAACATTTAATGAAGTTTAAGACAAAGTGGCAGTCTTAACACAGATAAAAGGTAAAGATGCTTGGGGGGGGGGGTTTCAGACTTGTCCACGTAGAGGTGGGACATGGCATGATAAAAATATGGAGTTTGCTTTCAGGCTGCAGTTCGATGTCTAATCTAGTCTACAGCCTTGAAATTCCTTAGTAATCAGACCCAAATTTGCTTTATAGTTCTTCTATAATTAAAATAAATTCTTCCAACATTCAAATACAGAATAACAGAGTTGGAAGGGACATTGAAAGTCTTCTAGTCCAATCCCCTGCTCAAGCAGGAAATTCTATAACATTTTTGACAAATGGTTGTCCAATCTCTTCTTAAAAACCTTCAGTGTTGGAGTACCCCTGGAGGCAAGCTGTTCCATTGGTCAATTGTTCTCATTGTTAGGAAATTTATCCTTAGTTCTAGATTGCTTCTCTCCTTAGTTAGTTTCCATCTATTACTTCTTGTCTTGCTCTCAGGTGCTTTGAAGAATAAGTTGACCTCCTCTTCTTGTGACAGTCCCTCAAGACTGCTGTCATGTCACCCTCTAGTCCTTCTCTTCATTAGACTACCCTGTTTCCCCCAAAATAAGACATCCCCTGATAATAAGCCCAATCGGGCTTTTGAGCGCATGGCAATAAGGACAAGCGCTTATTTCAGGGTTCAAAAAAATATAAGACAGGGTCTTATTTTCGGGGAAACACGGTAGACATACTCAGTTCCAACAACCATTCATTGTATGGTTTAGCCTCCAGTCCCTAATCTTCTTTGTTTCTCTTCTCTGTACTTTTTCTAGAGTTTCAACATCCTTTTTGTAACATGGTGACCAAAACTGGATGCAATATTCCACGTGTGGTATTACCAGTGCAGTATAAAGTGGTACTAGCACTTCACATACTCTTAACTTTGAAATAATTTTTTAAAAAATTAAACAGAGAGAACAATGTATTATTGTTGACATTTACAGAATTGCAGCAAATCTTTGGATTTGCTGGGGTGGAGTTTAGAACTGTATCCCAAACAGTCCAAGGAACTGTAAATGTTCTAGGTGGCCCACAATGCAACATGTCTTTGGTGGCAGAAAAACATGCAGTAGCTCAGATAATACAAGACAACTAGCCTGAAACTGTGTATGCCTTTGGTTCAGAGATGTTACTTTTTAATCATTATGGTTGGTATTGGTTGTTTTGCTATTGATGGATTTTATGTTGTTCTTGGTTTTCATGTTTGATGAACCACTTTGGATTTTAGAGTGTCTGTTAACTACCTGTAGGAGGTTAACACCCACCCCTCTGTTAGAAAAATGAAATATTTTAGTAAATATTAAAAAGGAAGAATATTTCCCCAAAAAGGGAGGCAGGAACTCACACCCCCCCCCACATTAAGGCCTGAGACAGTCCATTCTACATAACAAAGATAGGATTAGCTCAGTGGTGAAATCCAAATTCTTTTACTACCAGTTCTGTAGGCTTGGCATGGTGGGCATGATGTGGTGTGCTGGGCGTGGCTTGGTGGGCGTGGCAGGGGAAGGATACTGCAAAATCTCCATTTCCATCCCACTCCAGAGGAAGGATACTGCAAAATCCCCATTCCCTCCACACTTCTGGGGAAAGGATATTGCAAAAACTCCATTCCCACCCCATTCTGGGGCCAGCCAGAGGTCATATTTGCCAGTTCTCTGAACTACTCAAAATTTCCGCTACCGGTTCTCCGAACTGCTCAAAATTTGCCCTACAGGTTCTCCAGAACCTGTCAGAACCTGCTGGATTTCACCCCTGGATTAGCCCTCTACCCATCTAGCAACAGAACTCACCACATGGCATCTGGGAAGATTACATCAGCCAGCAAGGCTCCAACCAAGCCTGGGAGACAGCCTACAAAGTTAGCTAAGAATCTGACAACCAATCAGGATGCATTTCTTACACAGGAACGGGAAACTCTAGGCTGGGGCCCAGAGAGGGCATAAAACCATCTCTGCCCTTTTCTGCTCAGGACCTCAGGACTCAGGAAGCCATGTGATCCTGCTCAGGATCTCAAGTCAGGTGATCCTGTTCATCAACAAACCTCTTTTCCAAGCAACTTCCATGAATCTAGTGTCTTTTTCCCCACTTGGAACTGAATCCAGAAGGATATTTCTTCTACCACACCAAAGCAAACTATTGATAAATGAAACGGTAATCAATAGTTTATTGGGGAGGGGGGGAGGGAAGAGAGAGAGAGATGAACTGATCATACATACGACTTTGGAAGAGAAAGAAATCCTCTTGCCAAATGTCTTCTTAAAAAACAGTTTTATGATGGAGGTGTCACCCAGCACACTTACTTAAACTGTCATGTCTTAAGTGCTTGGGAGGCTTTCTTCCCACGCTTTTCTGTCAGGTATAAAGTTATTGATAAATGATGACTTGGCCTTCCTTACTCCCTCTCTTCTCGTTGTAAGAGAACAGGATTACAAGAGGTCATTGCGATTTTAACTCCTCATCCCTTTTGCACCTTGTAAGCAAAGACATTTGTCTTTTTTAAAAAAAATTATTTCTGTGTTCCTCCAAGTCCTTTTTTTTCAGAATTTGCCATAAATATATATATCTATATATATATATATATATATCTATAGGACGGCTAAACAGCCTCAAACTCTTCATTTTGACATGCCCGCAGGCCCTGATGAGAGGACTTTTGCATTTTGGAAAAACAAATGCAACTTTCTAAAAAAAGGGGAAAGATTCCCTTGAGTCAAGCTTGGTTCCTGGAGGCTCTGTGGACAGGTTCTGGATCAGCTACAGCTTCCAAATGCTCTTCAAAGGCAACTCTACTTTCCAGTCATCGAAATGGGACTTGACTAAAGCATGAGTCATTGTGAGGCTTTCCTGCCTTTTATCAATGGGTTGATAAAAGCCGTAGCAGCCACTGCACTTTGAGCAGGAACCATGAATCCAGAAGGACTCTCAAGCTGATGAATCATTGCCAGCTCAGTTCCCATCAAGTTATGTATGAAGTCTGGATTTTTTAATGCGTTCCTGTGCACTTCTTTGTAGTGAACCTTACGTTAATGTCATTCATCCAGTTTAGAGAGATTGTCACTGCTCTTTTACTTTCAGTTCCCTGAAAGTTTGCTGTCTACAAACATGCTCACCTATGAATTCAGATTGCTTATATAAAGATAAAAATAAAGGTTCCCCTTGCACATACGTGCTAATCGTTCCTGACTCTAGGGGGCGGTGCTCATCTCTGTTTCAAAGCTGAAGAGCCAGCGCTGTCCGAAGACGTCTCTGTGGTCACGTGGCCGGCATGACTAAACGCCAAAGGCGCATGGAATGCTGTTACCTTCCCACCAAAGGTGGTCCCTATTTTTCTACTTGCATTTTTTAAGTGCTTTCGAACTGCTAGGTTGGCAGAAGCTGGGACAAGTCACGGGAGCTCACCCTGTTACGCGGCACTAGGGATTTGAACCGCTGAACTGCCAAGCTTTCGATCGACAAGCTCAGTGTCTTAGCCACTGAGCCACCACATCCCTTGGATTGCTTATAAAGTAATACAAAAAATATCCAGTCTTTGGGAGGACCCAGTTGTGTACCTCCGCACAATTCCAAAAATCACTCATTCGTACTTTTCAGGTAGTTACCAATTCATGTGAGCCCTTGTCCTTTTACTCCATGGTTGCTGAATTTGTCAACGGCATTTTGAAAACCCAAGTATAAAAGAACTGTTGGATCACACTCTCCTTTAAGTCACAATGGAGAGTAGTCTGTCCTATATTAAAGCAGAGATACAATCTGGAAACATTTGTGTAGAACACATGAGTCTGACCACCGAGCTTCTTGTGGACCATTTACAAAAGGGAACAAATACTTTTGCCTCAGCTGAACCAACTCCTGAGGAATTTGACCTTTGCTAGTTTCAATGAAACTGTGCCTCTACTATGTCATTTCGGCTAAGGTGGGGGGTATGGGCTTTTAGCACTTTTTGAATGTTGCAACCCAGGACTCAGTTCTATTGTCATCTTGACCCATCATAAAGAGAGTTTAATTTTAGATGGTTTGCTCAAAACAGCAGATGAACCCAACCTGGACAGGTAGCTTTTTGAACAAATTTAAGAACAAACATATGGCTAGGAAGACATATGGTTTCTATAACAACGTCAAGATAGCCTGCTGGTGCATATGTGTACCTTTTCTAAGGACAGAAAAAAAACATGGAACATGTGGGGGAGAACAAAGCACAGTTTGTGAAAAGCATTGAAAGACATTTCTTTATGTCTTTCTATGAAGAGTGAGTAGGAACATCTCTTGGATTGCCCAAGAGCTTATTTTTGTCCCTGGTTCATTGACATTTCTGTTCTCACTATATGGTTTTCTTTAGACAGTGGATTGCAGTTCGAAGCAGTAGAGTAGGAAGTACTGCAATAGTGTGTTGGTAGTGGAAGATCAGGATTCATGCTTTATCTGTTGCACTTGTTTTGCTTTTTCCTACCTATCAATTCAAAATGACAATAACGTTAGAAGAAATCCTGCATATTTTGGAATCCAGCTTTTCCAACCTTGATAACCTTCAGATGTATCAGAAGTATGAAATGATTGGGAATAAGATTTCAGCATCACAGAGTTTGTTAGCTTAAATAGAAGTTATTTTCTGATATTAGAATAGAATAGAATAACAGAGTTGGAAGGGACCTTGGAGGTCTTCTAGTCCAACTCTCTGCTTAGGCAGGAAACTGTACATCACTTCAGACAAATGGTTATCCAACATCTTCTTAAAAACTTCCAGTCTTGGAGCATCCACAACTTCTGGAGGCAAGTTGTTCCACTGATTAATTGTTCTCGCTGTCAGGATTAGAACAATTAATTACTTGTTCACAAGATGACTACATTGGGTAGATAGAATCCATCTCAAATCTATGAGAAGGGCCACTTGCAGACAATTGTATGTATGTATGTATGTATGTATTTATGTGTGTGTGTGTGTGTGTGTATATATATATATATATATATATATATATATATATATATATATATATATATATATATATATATATATATATATATATATATATAGTTTCTAACAAGGCTTTGTGTCTCCAAACTTTGTGCAGACAGAGAATTTGTTTTAAAAAATAAACTCTTCTATTGGTTGAATATCTCTGTCCATCTAGACCAGATCTCTATGGATATTGAAACCAGAATTTGATTTCTTGCATTTTGAGAGATCAGTCCCATACTGAGAAACCCATTCACAAAATCTACCTTTTGTAGACATACTGTGGAGTCTTCAGGGAAACAGACTGGAATTTTTTTTGTCTGAAATGGTGATGGCGAACCTTTTCAGCACCAAGTGCCCAAACTGGAAGGTGCGTGTGCCGCAGCCCCAGAAACTTGAAGACCAGCTGGCTGACATGCATGCATGCGTCGGCCATCTGGTCTTTGGGTTTCTGGTGCACGCATGCACGCTGGCTAGCTAGCCTTCGCACATGCCGGAGTGCTGGAAACCAGAGGATCAGGTGGCTTGCACATGCATGTGCACCAGCCAGCTGGTCTTTGGGTGTCAACTTGCAAAGCTTTCAAGTTGCCATGAGCAGGAGGGAGGGAGAACTGAAGTGAATTCCATACATTCTTTCTGACCACAGTCAGAAGGTGGGTGTTAGGTTTCACAGCCAGCCAAAGTGGTTAATTGGAGAATGTGATTTATGACATGGCCAGAGAGGAGGGGAGAGACAGGGTCATAGGGGAACGTAAATCTACGTGGGATCAGTCCTAACTGCATCCGAGTATTGCCGGAATGTTGCTCCTAATAAATGACTATATTTCCTTTGAAGTTTGGATCATGGCTCATGAATTAATTAGGGCATTTTTCGGAAACTTGACATTGGGTTTCTGGGGCTCCAGCATATGTGAAGATCAGAAGGCCGGTGCATATGTGCACTCCAGAAACCAGAAGACCAGCTGGTGGCTGCGTGCGTGCCCACAGAGAGGGCTCTGCATGCCACCTTGGCACGCGTGCCGTAGGTTCGCCATCATGGGTATAGGGTCTCCTGCTTGAGCAGGGGATTGGACTAGAAGACTTCCAAGGTTCCTTCCAACTCTAATACTCTATGTTCTAAAATTTTGTGGGTTCTCAGGATTCCAAATCCAACCCAATTGCTCAATGACACGATGGATGGTATGAGAGAAAGCAAAATTTAACTGGGTGTATGGAATGCCAGGGACTATAAAAGTTAGTGAACGTGGCCAAACTATGAACAGAAGTGTCGACTGCCAAGCTGATAAATAACTTTTTTCTGCGTAATTAATAATCACAACAGCCTGTCCAGAAAATGGAAAATGAAAAGGTCAAGGAGGATGATTAATCCCAAATATCCCTTAACGTACTAGACTCCTGAAGCTATTTAAAATACAAGTTCAAAATTGTAATGCTTTCATTTGGAGCAACAGTTGTGTTGAGAAAAAAAGAAAAAAGACTGAAGACCTTTGTAGCCTTTGACAAGGATAAGGATAAAGAAGTAATTAACTTAGTTTGCACCTGATGTTCATTTCCCCAATAACGGCTTAAGTGAAAATGCAGTTCTACTTCAATATTGAAGTAGAACTGCATGTGTGCAGATCCCGGATCTGCGCACTTTCCGCCGTGCTCTTAAGACCCTCCTATTCCAGCAAGCCGGCCTGGCCTAATTTTCTCCCCTATTTTAAAATTCTTTTAAATCGAAATTTTAATCTGTTTTAAATTATTGGGATTTTTAATTGCCTCGGGCTAAATTATTTAATCTGGTTTTAATTATGTTTCTAACTTTTGTATCTATGTATTTTATTTTGTGCCTGTTCACCGCCCTGAGTCCTTCGGGAGTAGGGCGGTATATAAATTTAATAAAAACAAAAACAAACAAAAACAATATTGATAGTGTAATTTTTTCAATGGAAAATATTTTAAAACGTAAAGGTAAATTGGCCTCTTAATGCTTATTCTTAAAAGATGACATTTTGAAGTTGTATCCATCCATTTAGGGATTGTTAATGAAGAAATATAGTTTATTTATATTTTATATTTATTTATTTATAGTTTATTTATAGATTGATATTGTTCCTGATTGCTTATTTATACCTATGACTATCATTAAGTGTTGTACCTTATGATTCTTGATGAACGTATCTTTTCTTTTATGTACACTGAGAGCATATGCACCAAAGACAAATTCCTTGTGTGTCCAATCACAAATTGTCCAATAAAAATTTCTATTCTATTCTATTCTATTATCCTATCCTGTCTCTATAGTCCTACTACCTTCTTTGCTGCAGTTCTGATATGAAAACCACAATTTATGTCTATTTCTTGATTGCTTTTATCAAACTACCTCTACAGAAGATAGCATTTATTGATTTCTTTGTACATCCTTCTGGACGCCTTCAGAATGGAAAGATGGTGTAAAATATTATCACAATCACCACCTTCATCATGGATAGGAGATAGAACAGGTCTTTCCAAGCAGCCTGGGATCCCATCCCTGAAATTCAATCAAAATGATTACCGTAAATATTGGTATTGTGATTTCAAGCAATACCTGTAGTTCTGATCTTTGGATGAACTTAAGATGGAAATGGGACTCCCACCCCTGATTTTTAGCTGTAACCCTTTCAGTGATATTGTTAAGTCCTCACTATTACGACCTCCGCTAAAACCTCCCTTGTTGCTGCCCTGCTCTGATTGGGTTAGACGCGAGCAGGCAGTCAGCGGGAAAATGCTCCAATCGTATTGGTTACCGCCGATCTGACAGCTAGTATTTTAAGCAGCTGTCAGACGGCAACTTCTGTCTTTGTCCTCACGTTCTTGGTTGTGGTTACTCGTTACTGTTGTGTTCAAATAAAGTGTTGAGTTCACCAGCCGAGCCTCCTCACAATTACTGAGTTCTCATTCAGAACATTGGCGACGAGGATGGGATGTTCTGAGGCTGCGGCTAGACCGTAGATAATAACTGTAACGAATTCCCTGGGTTCCTCTGGCACGAGAGGCAGAGCTACTCACACCGCGGTGAGTTCGGGCGAAAAGTGACATGTCTACCTTCCTGCCGGCGTTTGCCCCGTTCGTCCCGGCATCAGAGACATGGGACGCTTATCTCGAGCGTTTCGAATGCTTCCTGCAGGCCAACGAGCTGACTGATCTGTCCAGTGATCGGAAGAGGGGCTACTTCCTTAGTTCATGTGGTAGTGAGATTTTCGGAACTGCCAGGGCTCTGGCAGCTCCTCAACAAGTGTTTGAAGTGCCTTGGGACATTCTGTTAGAGAGACTGAGGAACCATTATGCCCCAACTCCTTCGCGTATCGCACGGCGGCATGCATTTTGGCAAAGGTCTCAGAAAGCTGAGGAATCAATTAATGATTACATGGCCTCCTTGCGTTCCGCTGCCCTCCATTGTGAATTCCGCGACATGGATGAGATGTTGTTAGATCAATTGGTCTGCGGAGTGAAGGACTTGAAACTTCAACGACGCCTGCTGGCCCGTTCGGAGCTGGACCTGAAGTTGGCCTTGGATGAGGCTAGGGCAGCGGAGATGTCAGACCGATCCGCTGCCGAAATACAACATTTCCAGCAAGGGGCCACGTCCGGAGGGAAGCCGTTGTCTGTCCATCGTGAAGAGGCGGATCAGGACAGCACTTCCGAGGACGAGGCGGCTGTCGGCCGCCTCAAGTCTTCGCAGCGGAAGCGAGTTTCCCAGGCCACGAAGAACGCGCCGGATGGCTGTTTAGGTTGCGGCGGTAACCACCTAAGGGCTGATTGCCGTTTTAAATCCGCCGTATGCCGTCGATGCGGAAAGAGAGGCCACTTATCCCGAGTTTGCCGGGCGACCCTCCCTGCAAGGTCGGCCCCAGCAGAGACAGTGAGGAATCGCCGCTTAGGCAAACGTCCGGCTGCCCGGCGCGACGATTGTTTTGAGGTCTCCAGATATGATGAGCCCCTTGACCTGTCGGTGAACCACGCTGCAGCCGTGGCAACGGTCAACAAAATTTACCTCACCGTCTCATTAGAGGGTGCTTCCTGCAAGATGGAAGTGGATACTGGATCTTCCAAGTCCCTCATCGCTTGGTCTACGCTTTCCCAATTGCTGCCCAAGATGTCGAAACGCCGGCTCAAGCCGTGCCCGGTTGTCCTAAGAGACTACCAGGGAAAAACAATTCCGACCGTGGGCTATGACACCTTCCAGGTGTCTTATCAATCGTTCTCGGGCAAACTACCGCTAATTGTTGTTCAAAATGACCTGCCTTGCCTTTTAGGTCTCGACTGGTTCGCTGCGCTGCACCTCAATGTGTCCAGTGTCCACACAACGATGCCTGATGTGTCTACCATGTTGGCCCGTGAATTCGCGGATGTTTTTGATGACCGCCTGGGTAAATATACTGGGCGCCCCA
This sequence comes from Arizona elegans, assembly GCA_022577455.1. NCBI lineage: Eukaryota > Metazoa > Chordata > Lepidosauria > Squamata > Colubridae > Arizona > Arizona elegans. Next base: position 9,673,150 of record JAKOOJ010000014.1, read on the forward strand.
TATCTCTAAATTTGGATCCCCAGGTTACACCAATTCGCCTTAAACCTCGAAGGGTGCCGTTGGCGCTGAGACCACGAGTCGATAAAGAATTAGATAAGCTTATAGAGCAGGGTATCTTAGTACCAGTAGACCATTCTAGCTGGGAGACACCCATAGTGATTCCTCTTAAGCATGACGGGTCAGTGAGAATTTGCGCTGATTTTAAGGGCACCCTGAATAAGGCGTTACAGGCAAACCCGTACCCGGTCCCTGTGGTTCAGCATGTATTACATTCATTGGGTCAAGGGAAAATATTCGCCAAATTAGATCTGGCGCAAGCCTACCAGCAGCTCCCTGTTGATGAGGAGACTGCCATGGCCCAGACCATAGTTACCCATAGGGGCGCGTTTAAATGTACGCGCCTCCAATTCGGGGTTTGTGTGGCTCCAGGGATATTCCAGTGCATTATGGAGCGATTACTGCAGGGACTCCCCGGAGTGGTTCCTTATTTCGATGACATCATTGTGTCTGCCGCCAATCACTCCGATCTTCTGTCTAAGTTAAGAGCTGTCCTGACGCGCCTGCGCGACGCGGGGCTTAAATTAAAGAGAAATAAGTGCACCCTGGGAGTGCCTCAGGTCGAATTCCTGGGGTTCCTTATCGATGCTCAGGGGATCCATCCCACTCCCTCGAAAATAGAGGCGATTAAGCATGCGCCCGCCCCGACTAACAAGTCGGAATTGCAGGCTTTCTTAGGGCTCCTTAATTTTTATGCGGTTTTTATACCGCATAAAGCATCTATTGCTGAGCCCCTTCATCGGCTCCTAGATGCCAAATCCCCGTGGCGTTGGGATACGGAGGCAGCTGCCTCATTCCAAGCTGTCAAAGACGCCCTAGTTTCTGACGCTGTCCTCGTACAGTACGACGAGCGTCTGCCTTTGTCCCTGACTTGTGACGCGTCACCATATGGCGTGGGGGCAGTTCTGAGCCACGTTTTTCCAAATGGCACTGAGGCCCCCATCGCGTACTACTCGCGCACACTATCTGCCCCTGAACGTAACTACAGCCAATTGGATCGGGAAGCGCTGGCTGTGGTCGCTGGAATCAAGCGATTCCACGACTATCTCTATGGTCGTTCATTTTCTGTCATCACGGACCACAAACCGCTCCTGGGGTTGTTGGCCGGAGACCGCCAGACGCCGCAAATTTTGTCCCCACGAATGTCCCGATGGGCGGAATTTCTTTCCGCTTATTCTTATCACCTATTTTATAAACCGGGCTCGGCTATTGGCCATGCTGATGGCCTCAGCCGTTGCCCTCTCCCCACTCTGGTTCTGGACCCTGCTCCTGCAGCCGCTATATTGCTGGTTGAGGAATTGCAGTCACCGTTGTCCGCTTCGGACATCCGGACCTCGTCCGCTGCTGACCCTGTGCTCTCACTGGTCCTCGATCACGTGCGCAGGGGGTGGCCGAAGGGGCCGGTTCCGGCCGATCTTCTGCCCTACCATCGCAGGCAACAGGAACTGTCAGTTCAGAAGGGGTGTCTCCTTTGGGGTAATAGAGTCGTAGTTCCCCCAACTCTGCGACACCAGGTCCTAACATGCCTCCATGAGGCTCATCCCGGCATAGCCCGTATGAAGGCGCTTGCCCGCAGTATTGTATGGTGGCCCCTTCTGGACAGCGAGATCGAAAATTGGGTGGCCAGTTGTCCCACATGCCAACTGTCAAGGCCGGCCCCTCCGGCGGCCCCTGTGCGGGAATGGGAAGCCCCTAGGTTCCCCTGGGCGCGAATACATATGGACCTTGCTGGCCCTTTCCGGGGTCACATGTTTCTGGTAGTCGTAGATGCTTACTCGAAGTGGGTAGAGTTAGCCGTCATGCACTCTACCACTTCTGAGGCCTTAGTGAAAGTCCTTGAGAGGCTTTTCGCGACCCATGGGTTGCCGGACCTAGTAGTGACTGATAATGGGCCCCAGTTCACCTCGGCACCCTTCCAGGTGTTTTTGGCCACGAGGGGCATCCGCCACGCCACGACGGCCCCTTACCACCCGGCTGCGAATGGATTGGCGGAACGGGCTGTGAGATCGGCCAAAGAGGCTTTGGGCCGTTTACCCCACTCCGATTGGCACCATACTCTTAACCAGTATATGCTGGCACAACACACAACGCCTTGCCCAGTCACCAAGTTCAGTCCGGCGGAACTGCTTATGGGACGGAGACTCCGGACATCTCTAGACCGGCTGCACCCATCCTACGCCCCAGACGCTCTCCACGTCACGCCCGCCAGGTTCCGGACATTTGCGCCGGGGGACCTTGTGTATGCCCAAGGCTATGGGTCCGATGTTCATTGGTTACCAGGGTGTGTACTCTATCTAACGGGACCGTACTCTTATAGGGTCCGACTGGAGGATGGCCGGGAATGCCGGAGGCACATAAACCAACTTCGGCGTCGGGTCGTCCGGGAGGCCTACGCCCAGCCGAGCCCAGAGCCTTCTCCAAGTTACCCTCCAACGACTCGGGCCTCGGAACACCTGGATGCACCCGAACCATCCGCGGCAGCAAACTCACCTGACCAATCCGGCTCTTCCAAGTCCTCGTTGGTCCCGGCCGCCGCCTCGGCGCAAACTCCAGAGATCCTGGTGCAGGACACCCCAGCTCCGCCTCCAACAGCGCCTGCTGCCGTACTAAGGAGATCTGGGCGGAGTCGTCGTAGGCCACCGTACTTGGAGGACTACGCATGCGCCATTCGGGTGGGAAGGGGTGTTAAGTCCTCACTATTACGACCTCCGCTAAAACCTCCCTTGTTGCTGCCCTGCTCTGATTGGGTTAGACGCGAGCAGGCAGTCAGCGGGAAAATGCTCCAATCGTATTGGTTACCGCCGATCTGACAGCTAGTATTTTAAGCAGCTGTCAGACGGCAACTTCTGTCTTTGTCCTCACGTTCTTGGTTGTGGTTACTCGTTACTGTTGTGTTCAAATAAAGTGTTGAGTTCACCAGCCGAGCCTCCTCACAATTACTGAGTTCTCATTCAGAACAGATATATTTTGCGGTTCTTCAGAATGTCAGAAAACTGAGTCGTAGCTCTCGACTTTTCAAAATGCATCGGAGACAAATTCCTTGTGTGTCCGATCACACTTGGCCAATAAAAAAATCCATTCCATTCTTTATTATTGCTCATGTTGATACAGGGATATGACTTTGAGAAATGATTTGAACCTTTTTTCATGAGTTCCTATTCTGGGTCTCTCTGAGGTCCATTACTTTCAAGGAGGCTAAAATGGTGCCCATTAGAACCATTTCTTCCTTGAATAGCAAAGAAGGTTCTGAAAATAACCTAAGACTGTGATGGCGAACCTATGGCACACCTATGGCAGAGCCATATCTTTGGGCACGCGAGCCATTGCCCTAGTTCAACTCCAGCATGCATGCATGTGCTGGTCAGCTGATTTTTGGCTGGCCCTGCCCATGCCACCCCTCCCCTCCCAGGAGTCTCCACGTGGTCTGTCTCAGGAATTCTGGGAGTTGAAGTCCACAGGTTGTAAAAGGGCCACATTTGCCCACCCCTGTCCTAATGAAACTTGTCTTTGGTCAGCTCCCCTTTCTCATGAGCCTTGGCTACTGCTGGCGTGCAGTTCCTGAATGGATTCAGAGCAGGTGAGCCAGCCAGTTCTCCATCAATGATGCCCCTTGTTGCCTTGGTAACTGAACTGGTCTGGTCCCAGCCTTGGATCCTTTGCTCTTGCCAGTATTTGAGAGCACGCTACACAATGGTGTGCCTTTCTTACACGTTTTGGCTTGGCACACTCTATGTATCTTGCTTTCCTCTCTCACGAAAGCTGTTAATCTAACGGCAAGGTGACCAATTGTGTTGGGAATTCAAAACTCTGCTTAAAGAGCAGAAAAGAGATATGTTGTAGCAATTTTCTTTTGATTTCTAAAAAAGATCACCGGAGAACTCATTCCCTGAAGGAAAGAAAAAAAAAAAATCCAGTTTCAGCCTCACTGTCCCTTTGTAGGGAAAATAAAAAAGAAAATAGCTTTGGTAATAAAAAGAGCATTCAACTTGGTAGGTGGCCATGCTCAAAATTATAGACCTGCCTGCTGTTCTTTCGAATACTTTCTAATAATTAGCTGCATTATCCCTCCCTCATCAATTAAACAAACAGGACACATATCTAAAACAAGGACTAAACGGGGCAGATATTTGCATAAAAATACATGGGTTAATTGATAATTAGTGATGCAGCCTGGAAATTAGACCATTCATTTAAGCTCACAGATGAGTTGGCAGTTTACTATCTATTTTCCAGAAAAACAACCTACCTACCTTCCTTCCTCCCTCCCTCCCTCCGAGTATCTCAATCCTAATGGATTCCAAGTGTTTTCCCGATTTTTCTAGTTTTTTATCTTTGAACCTCTCACACTTCAGATAATGGCCTCTAATGTTTCTGACAGAGTGGCTATAGAAAGGAAAATGTCACAATAACTGAAGCAGAAACTTATTCATTTATTGAATTTTTACAACAGCATGTTCAAAATACCCTCAGCCATATGCAACATCTATGGTAAACATTAAGTAACTAAAAGCTGTATCCATTCCGAAATAATCAGAATGACATATCACAATCTAACAATGTAGTATCATCCCATTAAATTAAAAAAAAAGCTCTTCAAAATATCTCTAATTCGCCAACTTCCAGAAGGCAATCAACGTTGTTGTTAGTTGCGAAGTCGTGTCCGACCCATTGGGACCCCATGGACAACATTCCTCCAGGCCTTCCTGTCTTCTACCGTCCCCTGGAGTCCTTTTAAGCTCATGCCTACTGCTTCAGTGACTCCATCCAGCCACCTCGTTCTCTGCCATCCCTTTCTTCTTTTGCCTTCAATCCTTCCCAGAATTAGGCTCTTCTCCAGTGAGTCCTTCCTTCTCATTAGGTAGCCAAAGTATTTGAGTTTCATCTTCAGGATCTGGCCTGCTAAAGAGCAGTCAGTCTCCTCTAGGACTGACCGGTTGGATCACCTTGAAATCCAAGGGACTCGCAGGAGTCTTCTCCAGCACCATAGTTCAAAGGCCTCAATTCTTTGACGCTCAGCTTCCTTATGATCCAACTTTCACAGCCATACATTGTAACTGGGAACACCATAGCCTTGACTATAATCAACATTGGGACAAGTCTAATTTCTATTGGAAGCCTATCCCCAAATTCAGGGGCCATGGTATCAGGCACCCAACCTCATGGAAATCAAGGACCACCTGCAAGATTTCTTGGGACATATGTATGAGATGATGAATTCTGGTTGGGGAAAGAGATTCTGGAAATATCTCAGTGCCAAGCCATATAGGAGCTTATGTGTTAAAACCAGTATTTTAAATGAAACCTGGAAACCCACTGGCAGCCAACACAGGGCCTACAGCACAAATGTAATATATCCTTGGCACCTAGAGACAATGAATATGCATATGCCAATTTTGGCAGCTCGTGTACTGCTGTAATAAAATTGTAATTAAAAATGATAGATGGAGACTTAATTCAGCCGTATTCGTTTGGAATATATTTATAGTTTTGGAAAGTATCTGCACTGGGATCCTTGGTAAAGACAAAGTCAATTGTGGTCAAGTGTGTGAAACTTTCATGGAGCAAAGATATGATCTTTGAAAGCAAAATCAAGAAAGGAGCTGAGCTAAAGGGAAAGCAAATTTCTGCCCTGTAACAGAAATGAAACAGAATGTTTAACCTTTCCCTGGTTTTTTTGACAGCAGACTTTTAAAAAGAGCAGCCCATTTCTTTGTTCATGGTGAAGAGTCAGGCTATAATCAAATGTTTGACACCCTCTGGTGTGAATTTATTGATCCCTTAGGTCACCTGATTCTTCCCGATTATAGGGTATCTAATCTTTGACCATAAACCAGCACTGGCTCACACATGCAATTTTGAATGTTTTGAAAGGGAAGTCAGTCTGTCTGTCTAATATGACTGCCTATATCACAAAGTTACTCTGGGCAGCATATAACAATTCAAACTACAAATATATAAAAACAGTCATTATTAAAAAAAAAAACATAAAAAACCCCCATGAGGCACAGGAGAGGATGGATGTTAACCACAATAATGGAAATAATCTTGTATAAAGGTAAAGGTTCCCCTCGCACATATGTGCTAGTCGTTCCTGACACTAGGGGGCGGTGCTCATCTCTGTTTCAAAGCCGAAGAGCCAGCGCTATCCAAAGACGTCTCCATGGTCATGTGGCTGGCATGACTCAACCCCAAAGGCGCACGGAATGCTGTTCCCTTCCCACCAAAGGTGGTCCCTATTTTTCTACTTGCATTTTTTATGTGCTTTTGAACTGCTAGATTGGCAGAAGGTGGGACAAGTCACGCGGCACTATTTGAGTTTCATCTTCAGGATCTGGTCTTCTAAAGAGCAGACAGAGTCGATATCCTCTAGGACTGACCACTTTGATCGCCTTGCAGTCCAAGGGACTCACAGGAGTCTTCTCCAGTACCATAGTCCAAAGTTCTCAATTCTTTAGCCTTATGGCCCAACTTTCACAGCCATACATTGCAACTGGGAAAACCATAGCCTTGACTGCACACTTTTGTTGGCAGGGTGATGTCTCTGCTTTTTAGTATGCTTGTCAGACTGCGATGCTATCTCAAAATTAAATGAATTTCCAAACTGCCAATCTTTAAGGAAATCTTTCTTTAATTGAGCACAGCCACCGGATCATGACTCCGCGCGGACAAGACTGACCTTTTGCCCCCCAATCCCTCCCTTTCCGATCCCCAAATCTCTGCTTCTCATTGGCTATCTTCCAAGTCATTCTTCAGACTTCATTCCCCAGGAATATGCCCCCTCCCCTCATTTCCACGACAACCCAGCTTCAAAGGGATTTAGCAGGCAAAAGTTCCAGAGTTTATCTCTCGCTCTCCTCTGCTCTCCATGCCAGCGTTGAAATGCTGACAGCTCTCTAGATTTGCCATAGCTTTGGCAAATAGCTGGGGAAGAAATGGAGGTAGTTCTTCCCTAGCAGCAGCCTAGGGAAAAACTGTCTGATGCCCTGGTATATAGATGCGCAGACACATCACATTTGCTTCTAGTGAGTAATTTGCTTGGAAAATTCAAGTCTGGTGTTCTGTACACACACGTGGGGAAACACCTCCCCAGTGGTGAAATTCAATTTTTTTTTCTTCGAACTACTCAAAATTTCCGCTACCGGTTCTCCAGAACCTGTCAGAACCTGCTGGATTTCACCCCTGCACCTCCCCATAATATAACATTGCAATTAGATTTAAATTATTGATTCCAGTCGCGCAGCATACGTTATAGGTAGCAAATTAGATTGCATTAAATGTTTTCATGCTCATTTATCTCTAGGGCTGAAGGCTCCTTCTGCATGTGTGTTTAATTTAAATAATTTACTGATGACTCTGTAGTCAGCTGCAAGTCCTCCCATTAAACAGCCAAGCCGATATTGGAGCTGGTGATGACAGCAGTGTCTCTCTCTTCCTGTGCTGCTCTTCGCTTTTCTCGTTTGTTCTGTGTCAGATTTCTGCATTCAGAAAAGCCCTACCTTGCATCTTTGACTAACATGCTACCTTCAGGTGAAGTGGCGGATGTTGCCATGAGACACTTGCTAATTAGGCAAATTATGATTTGCAAGAATTCAGGAAGTCAGGCAGTCTCTTTAAGTGTTGATTGACCCCAGAGGAAGAGGTGCAAGAGCATACATTTAGCCCTGTTCCCACTTCTTTTCAGGTTGTACACTTGAGGTCGAAGATCTAAGTGAACTGCATGGATTTATTTCAACATAACTGCAGCAGTCGGTATAGTCCTTCTGCTCTGTATTGAATAGCAGGTACTTTTTTATATTGTGGAAAGAGTGCATGGAGAGAGAAATACTAAATTAGGAATACAGCTTTTGTCAGAGTATTCTTGGGGTTGGTGCTTGCGTGAAAGATAATAAAGGCAAGCTTTGTTTGGCACAGAATTTGATTATAGAAAATACTAGAGTCTATTGCGGATAAAAAAAGAGCCGGCGTCATCTGGAGTGAGCTTAGCATGTAAGTAAGCCAGGTGAGAACCTAAATCACACAGGCTGGAGATGGGAAAGAAAAATATTAATGATCAGAAAGAGGGAAGAAGTGACAAAATCGCTGAGGGGAATCACTACAGCCCATAAGGTACAGGTGGGGTCAGTGGTGGGTTTCAATTTTTTTTACTACCAGTTCTGTGAGTGTGGCTTGGTGGGTGTGGCATGGCTTGGTGGGCGTGGCATGGTGGACGTGGCAGGGGAAGGATACTGCAAAATCCCCATTTCCTCCTGATCAGCTGGGACTCAGGAGGCCAGTCAGAGTTGGTATTTACCGGTTCTCTGAACTACTCAAAATTTCTGCTACCAGTTCTCCAGAATTGGTCAGAACCTGCTGAAACCCACCTCTGGGTGGGGTCCTTGGTGCTCTCTAAACTTGTGTTCTTGTTAACCAAATAGGCAACATGATTAGTGCTAGAAGGGAACAGGGCTTGCTATCTGTTTATATATAAGTGCCTTGCCCTATCAGTGCTGGCTGGAATATTGTTTTCTTCTTGGTTGGATTGTTTACTGTTGGATTGCTTGTCTGAGTTGGTAGTTCCTTGATTGGTTACCTAGTTGGGTAACGAAACATCTGCAAGGGGCCTTGGTAGTACAGGGGTTTAAGGCACCCTGTTATTAAGCTGGTTATCAAGACCAGCTGCCTGCAATTACTGCAGGGTTCGAATCTCGCCAAGGCTCAAGGTTGACTCAGCCTTCCATCCTTTCTAAGGTAGGTGAAATGAGGACCCAGTTGTGGGGGCAATAAGCTGACTTTGTATAAATATACAAAAGGATGAAGGCTATTGCTGAGCACATTGTAAGCTGCCCTGAGTCTCCGGAGAAGGGCGGCATATAAATCAAATTAAAAAAAAAACAAAAACAAAAACCACCAAACCTAGAGAGCATCAAGGAGCCCACAGTTTAATCCTGAGCTACAAATATTCTCTTCTATTGGTGCCATATTGTATATGTTACATAGAGGATTCAAAGGAAGTCTTTTGGACAAGGGAAGCAGGTGAAAGTGAATAGCCATTCTGCTATTTCAATATCTGTTGTGCCCGGTAGTCCGGGCATAGTTTAATGGGGCAGAATGCAGATCAGTGGTGGGTTTCTATTGGTTTGCCCCAGTTCGGGCGAACTGATAGCGGTGGCAGTGGGAGGCTCCACCCACCCGCCCAGACGTCATCACTTTGCTTGTGCATGTGCGCGCTTAGAGTTCCAAACCAATAGAATAGAATAGAATTTTTTCAATTTCTGTAGTAGTCATTAAATAAATGCTTGGTCAAGAGTAGAGTAGAGTAGAGTAGAGTACATTACAGTACAATACAATACAATACAATACAATACAATACAATACAATACAATACAATACAATACAATTCTTTATTGGCCAAGTGTGATTGGACACACAAGGAATTTGTCTTTGGTACATATGCTCTCAGTGTACATAAAAGAAAAGATACATTTGTCAAGAATCATAAGGTACAACACTTAATGATAGTCATAGGGTACAAATAAGCAATCAGGAAACAATATCAATATAAATCGTAAGGATACAAGCAACAAAATTACTGTCATATAGTCATAAGTGGAAGGAGATGGTTGGTGGAAACGATGAGAAGATTAATAGTAGTGCAGACTTAGTAAATAGTTTGACAGTGTTGAGGGAATTATTTGTTTAGCAGAGTGATGGCATTCGGGAAAAAACTGCTCTTGTGTCTAGTTGTTTGGTGGGCAGTGCTCTATAGCGTCGTTTTGAGGGTAGGAGTTGAAACAGTTTATGTCCAGGATGCGAGGGGTCTGTAGATATTTTCACAGCCCTCTTTTTGACTCGTGCAGTATACAGGTCCTCAATGGAAGGCAGGTTGGTAGTAACTGTTTTTTCTGCAGTTCTAATTATCCTCTGAAGTCTGTGTCTGTCTTGTTGGCTTGCAGACCTAAACCAGACAGTTATAGAGGTGCAGATGACAGACTCAATAATTCCTCTGTAGAACTGGATCAGCAGCTCCTTGGGCAGTTTGAGTTTTCTGAGTTAGCTCAGAAAGAACATTCTTTGTTGTTCTTTTTTGATGACGTTTTTGATGTTAGCTGTCCATTTTAGATCTTGCGATATAGTAGAACCTAGAAATTTGAAGGTCTCTACTGTAGCGGAGGTAAGTGAAAGCCACTACTGATGCAGATCCATGTGAAGTTGAAGGCTATCACTATTAAAATCTGGATCCTGTTGAGATCTGTACCCTCATTCAAGACAACTGGTAATACTTCTCTTGGGGTCAACCGGAATGTAGACTGCGAGAGCTAAGTGCATTTTCTCCTCTCTGTTTTAGGTGAATATACAATATTATAGCAATCTCAAAGTTTCCTTTAAAAAAAAAAAAATGAAGAGCAAGGCCAAAGTTGACTCAAATGGATGGTTTTATCTGGCAATGCTATGTTTTCAAGTTTTATGTTGTACTGTGTCTACGATTGGGGTGGCATATCCATTTTGTAGGGAGGAAAAGGAGTCCCTATTTAAATCTCCCATAGTGCCCCAGAGTGACAATACATTGGGGGGGATGAAGGAAATTAAAATGGTACAGTTCACTTTCCAGCAACAGAAATGCTTTTAATTGGCTCCCAAAGCATCCTGTAGGATCAAGGGAGCTGTAAGAACTGTCTAAATATGCCAGACAACAAAAGTTAGGGATGAACACCATTGGAATCACGAGTATACATAACTAAGAATCGCAGAACATACTAGTTCTGTGATGACAGGTGTGTGGATTTTTGCTTTTAAATGTTAACCATAAAAAGAAAGCAAAATCGGATAATCCTATCCCAATCTGATTAATGTTGCTTAGTGATAATTAGATATTTTAAGGCCTGTGAGGAAGAACTATTAATATTTAACTTTATAAGTCTATACGGAAATAGAAAATAAAAACATAATCCAGTTTTATTGTCACTTTCCTTGGCTCAATAAAGATGCCTAAGGAAAATGCAATAAAAGCATTCTAGGAAATGTCTCCTAGTAATCCCTATGGGCCCTTTCAATGATCACAGTCAATTGTTCTCGGAGGGTAAGTAATATCTGGTAAATAGAATTACGGTTTCATTCAGGGTTCTTGCATAAGCTAGTCCTCTCCTGCCATTGCGATGAATTTCCTCTAAAAAGGGATCACAGCAATGGAGAGAGAGAGAGAGCACTGGTCCCAGAAGTATCGGCAACCACCGGTAATAACATCATAGCCCGATAGGTACCCTGGCACTTTTCTAAAATAAATTGCCTACTTCTATGGATGATAGCATTTCTAATTCAGAGAAGCCCTGAAGCAAATCTGCATTGTGTACCAATGCTTTTAAATGGTTTCTTGTGTCAGACAAGTCAGAACATACTTAGCATAGGCTAGCTTCCTGTCAGAGGCTGCAGGAGATGGTAGTGGTAGTGATGGGTTTGTTCACTTTGGAGACCTTGGTATCAAATTTAGAAGCAGAGGTTCAAGATCTCTTGCAGTGAAGGACAAAGCGTCATTCACAAATCTTCCAAGAGGCTTCAGTGAAATTTAACAGATTTAATAGATGAACAGAGTTGGAAGGGACCTTGTAGGCCCAAGCAGGAAAATTTACACCATTTCTGACAGATGGCAGTCCAGTCTCTTCTTGAAAGCTTCCAGGGATGAAGCTCCCACAACTTCCGAAGGCAACTTCTGTTCCATTGGTTGATTGTTCTCACTGTCAGAAAATTTCTCCTCATTTCTAGGTTGAATCTCTCCTCGGTCAGTTTCCATCCATTATTCCTTGTCTGGCCTTCAGGTGCTTTGGAAAACCCCTTCCTCTCTGTAGCAGCCCCTCAAATATTGGAACACACTTGCCCTTCTGAGATTATTTTTTAGCCCGTGGAGATGAAGAGAAAGAGGGGGAAATAATTATTTCCGGAGCTTCTTGGATTACAGCATTTTTGTCAACCTATCCTCGTTGATGTCTGATCTGTCCTCCAAATGCTGCAAAGTCTTTTTCACCAGCCCGTCTGCTCAGCAGATCCTTCCCTTAGGCCCCGTGTGTTCCTGCCGAGTCTTCAGCTGCAAATTCCTTCTCCACCTGTTCCTTGGACACACAATATTTTCAGTCCACCCTGCACAAATGCAGCGCCAGCAGTAGCCAAGTGTCCTAGCATTTCTGCCCTTTATATACAATATTTTTACTTTCCTGCATACAGATGTTTTAACTAAACATAACCTTCATTTTGTCTGTATAATATTAACCCTGATTTTGGCACACAAGGGGAAAAAAAAATCTTTTAACCAAGAAACAATTATGCCATCTAGCACCTACCTTCATGTCTTTAGGGGCAAAGATTAGGGTGCCACAAGGTTCCATTTTATGCCCAGTACTCTTCATTATCTTCATAAATGACTTAGATGAGGGAATAGATGGGGAACTCACCAAATTTACAGATGATACTAAGTTGGCAGGAATAGCCAACACCCTAGAAGATAGGCTCAAGATCCAGATGGATCTTGACAGACTTGAACACTGGGCCCTATCCAGGAGTGGGTTCTACTTACCTTTACTACAGATTTGCAATGGGGCTGCATGCGAGCTTGCTTTACTCGCATGTATATGCCCACGCTTCTGCACAGAAGCTTCCTGATGATGTCCGGGTTAGTGGGCGGAGCCTCCCACTGGTTTTACTACTGGTTCTTGTGAACCGGTCCGAACCGGGGGCAACCCACCACTGGGTTACCTATCTAACAAAATGCAATTCAATGTAGAGAAAAGTAAAGTCTTACACTTAGGTAAGAAAAACCAAAAGCACACATATAAACTGGGGGAAACCAGGCTTAATAGCAGTGACTGTGAGAGGGATCTTGGAGTCTTAGTGGACAATCAGCTAAATATGAGCCAATGGCAGCTAAAAAAGCCAACGCAATCCTAAATTGCATTAACAGAGGGATACAATCTAGATCAAGTGAGGTACTAATGCCACTCTATAAAGCCCTAGTAAGACCACACCTAGAGTACTGCATCCAGTTTTGGTCACCACACTATGAAAAAAGATGTTGAGACTCTAGAAAAAGTACAGAGGAGAGCAACCAGGATGATTAGGGGACTGGAGACTAAAACATATGAAGAATGGTTACAGGAACTGGGCATGGCTAGTCTAGTGAAGAGAAGGACCATGATAGCAGTCTTCCAATATTTGAGGGGCTGCCACAGACAGGAGGGGGTCAAGCTGTTTTCCAAAGCACCTGAAGGCCAGACAAGGAATAACGGATGAAAACTGACCAAGGAGAGATCCAACCTAGAAATGAGGAGGAACTTTCTGACAGTGAGAATAATCAACCCATGAAACAGAAGTTGCCTTTGGAAGTTGTGGGAGCTTCATCACTTGCGACTTTCAAGAAACGATTGGACCGCCATTTGTCAGAAATGGTGTAGGGTCTCCTGCTTGAGCGGGGGGTTGAACTAGATGACCTATAAGGTCCCTTCCAACTCTGTTAATCTGTTAAGTGTGTTTATCTGTTAAGATGCTACATACTAGACTTCTTGGAGAGTTGTTTGGGTGCTTCCAATGGACTATATAATCCAGACTGGACCACTGGTACTGTAAGGTTGAGCAAAGTGACTGCTTCAGTCAGCAGAAGCTACAAAGCTTTGTCTTGATTTTCTGTGAAGGGTTCTTCAGTTGTCAAAGGCAAAGTCATATTTGGTTGCCTTCGTCTGTAAAATGAATTTATGGGTGGGGAGAAGCCATAATCACTGACAGAAGCCTAGCTTTGTGTGGAGAAAATCCTATATTTTGTGGACACAGTGTCTGCTCCCATGGAGGAAGTTTTTTCAGCATGGATAAAATGTGGGAAGTTATAAAGCCAAATGAAGCAGGAATTTACTGTACACTGCCCTCACAGACAGTGGCTGTCTGGCTGGCTTTGTTTTACTGCTCAGCTCTAGTATATATATGCTGTAAAACCAAAAGTGTTTTGTAATTGTATATGCTTTGCAGGCTGCAAATAAGCTGTGATTTATTAGCTAATTTGGGATACGAGTGACCATAGCTAATTTAAGTAATAGGTATCAAAGGACTGTGTAGAATCCATGCACACTTCAACATCTTCTTTGTTGTTATTATATCCACTCTGTAACCTAATTAGCAGTTAACATTCTTGTTATCCTTCTAACCAGCCAATGTTATTAGGAAATGAAAACTTCTGATGCAGTCTATCATTTGCATTCCTATGATTTACACATTGCGCAGTTAGTGAAAAGAACTGCAGAATTCAAAATACAGAACAATAATAAGGTCATGTGTTACAAAAATGGAGTAAGAGGCATAAACTAAAAGAAAATGCAAGCCAGGTTTCTGTGCCAACCCTATAATTTATCCCAATCTGATCCACTTATTTTTATTAATTGGCCAGGTTAAAAATACAAAGCACAATATAACACCTTCACCCCCAAATAACCATTGAAATAACCAAAAACATTAAAAAAAATAAATAAAATGTGTTAGACCATTAAAAACACATGCAGTTCCCTTTATCTCTGTGGAAATTTTTGGGAGTTTTTAAAAGAGTTTTAAGGAGTTTATTTTATTTTATTTAGTTTATTGGGGCCAGTGGAGAGTGGTGCGGTGGCCTAGAGGTGGATCTCTCGCCTCACAATCGGGAGGCTGTGAGTTCGATCCTAAGTAGAGGCAGATATTTTTCTTTCTTGGCACAATGAGAATATATCTGCTGAACAAAACTCCACATTGGCGACAGGAAGGGCATCTGGCCAGTAAACACTCAGCTCCATTCAGTTGCCCAGACTCCACAGCGAGGGATTTTGGGATTGTTAAAAGCAGATGATGATTGGGGCTAGCAGAGGATTAAGTTACTTCATTCTAGTTTTATATGACTGACCCCATCCCAGGTTGACACATTTTAAATTATTGTGAATATATATTCTCTCAGTTCTATCTCAGGACATTGTTTTAACTATACTGTATTATTATTGTGCTGATTGTTTTAGTGTGAATATTTGTTTACTGCGCTTTGAGCTAACCTTATTGGATTGATTTGTAATTATTCCACTTTGTTTAGCAGGCGCCTTGGGAAAGGCATGCAGCAATAATAACAAAAGCAACTAGACTAAAAAAAAAAAGTGGAATGCTAAAATATAAAACCACAGGTACCTAAAACACAACCCACCAAACATCACTATTATTGAAAACTTTTTTTTTTTAAAGGGTTCATAAATGTAGCAATTCAGTGAGACAGTTGAACTGATGAAAAATAAATGGGAAAAGTCTCAAAAGCCAGGAACTGCAAACTGAAGTGGAAAGATGTTGGAAAGAACAGTCGACTATAATACTAATAGTAGTCATATCAAAGGGATTCATCAAATGTTTGGAAGTTTCAATTTATTGGAGATAATACCCTAGCAACAGAAGTAGTTTGACAGTGAAAAGGAGGCATACAAGAGGATAAAGGTAAAGGTAAAGGTACCCCTTGCACATATGTGCTAGTCGTTCCCGACTCTAGGGGGCAGTGCTCATCTCCATTTCAAAGCCGAAGAGCCAGCGCTGTCTCCGTGGTCATGTGGCCGGCATGACTAAACACCAAAGGTGCATGGAACACTGTTACCTTCTCACCAAAGGTGGTCCCTATTTTTCTGCTTGCATTTTTTTATGTGCTTTCAAACTGCTAGGTTGGTAGAAGCTGGGACAAGTAACGGGAGCTCACCCCGTTATGCGACACTAGGGATTTGAACTGCTTAATTGCCGATCTTTCGATCGACAAGCTCAGCTTCTTAGCCACTAAGCCACTGCGTCCCTCATACAAGAGGATATTAGGGTCCATTTTACCTAGTATCTTCCAGAAGATAGCAATAGCACTTAGACTTATATACCGCTTTACGGTGCTTTACAGCCTTCTCTAAGTGGTTTACAGAGTCAGCCTATTGCCCCCAACAATCTGGGTCCTCATTTTATTGACCTCGAAAGGATGGAAGGCTGAGCCAAACTTGAGCTGGTGAGAATCGAACTGCTGGCTGTGGGCAGATTTAGCCCGCACTGCTGCACCCTAACCAATATGCCATCAGGGCTCTGGGTGCTGGAAAGTCATCTCCTAGGATAGTTTAATCTGTATTCCTGCAATGAGGATGAGAAAAAGGATGGGGGGAAACCATCCTAGAATTCAGCCTTGGCAAACTGCCTCTTATCAGCTGCCAAGGAAATGGCATGGAGATGTCCATGTGATTTCCAGGAATCAATCCACCTGAAAGAGATTTCTTTTTTAAAAAAACTTTACTGAGCAGAATGCTTGAGTCATCTTAAATTATTCCCTCAAACTGTATGGTTATGTCTGCACAGGTCTCCCCTTCAAGACAGGACAGGTCAAGAGACAGACTTTCCAAGGAATACTAAAACTCTGTTGATAGAGGTTTATAATAGCAGAATCTTGAAAGCTTGGCAGAGTTTTCTCCTTCCTTCTTACATCAAAGAAAATTAAGGCGGAATCATGTTCCATTTCTGACCTTAATGTTTTGCTAACTCTTAAATTCCTTATCTAAGGTCATCTTTGTAGTTCTCGATAGGACAGCACAATAGGATCAGTCAAGAAGCTAGTGACTGCATTTATCTTATCTATTTATTTATTTATTTTTATTTTTGTCAAGCATGTATTTTATGACAGATACAAGTGTAAACATAATTATGAATACATGAAAAGGATACAAATAAAAGAAAACAGTAGGACAGGGACGGTAGGCACGCTGGTGTGCTTATGCACGCCCCTTACAGACCTCTTAGGAACAGGGTGAGGTCTACAGTAGACAGTCTAAGGGTAAAGTTTTGGGGATTTGGGGAAGAAGCCACAGAGTCAGATAGTGCATTTCAGGCATTGACAACTCTGTTACTGAAGTCGTATTTTCTGCAGTCTAGTTTGGATCAGTTTACCATGAGTTTGTATCTATTGTGTGCTCTTGTCTTGTTTTGGTTGAAGCTGAAGTATTCATTGGCTGGTAGGACATTATAGCAGATGATTTTATGTACTATGCTGAGGTCAGACCGAAGACGGTTGTTCTAAATTGTCTAAGCCCAAAATTTCGAGTCTGGTGGCATAAGGTATTTTGTTGCGAGCAGAGGAGTGGAGGACTCTTCTTATGAAATATCTCTGGACTCGTTCGATTGTATTAATGTCCGATATGTAGTGCGGGTTCCAGATAGATGATCTGTATTCGAGAATTGGTCTGGCAAAAGTTTTGTATGCCCTAGTTTGCAGTTCAATATTACCGGAGAAGAAGCTACGCAAGATTAGGTTAATGCTTTTTTACCAATGCTGTTACAGTGAGCTCTGGCACTTAGGTCATTTGAGATGAATACTCCAAGGTCTTTGACAGAGTGAGGGCCATCTGTTAGGTCATATCTGTCCAGCTTGCATTTTGTGTTCTGATTTTTTTTTTTTTTTTGCCAATGTGTAAGACAGAGCATTTGTTGGTTGAGATTTGGAGTTGCCGGTTGTTTGACCATTCTGACACAAAAAAGTTTCATTTTGCACGAAACTTGATTAGTTGTGACTGTTTTTCTGCCCTGTCTTGTTAATTTTCAGCTCATGTTAAAAAAACTGGCTTAATTCAATCACCAGTATAAGTGTGTAATATGAACCCAAAGTGTGATTCTCGGAGAAGAATCTCGCCCCCCTTGCTTCAGCAGAGGGCAACATCGATGCTGTAACTCATCTTTCCATGTCCTAGATATTATTTTGCTTTTCCCAAACATCTAAAATACAACAGTATTCCAGGGATTGTAGAAAAAATGGCACTTATACAGACACACCTACACACAATTATGGGTGTGGGCACGCAGACGCGCAAACCTCCCCTGCCCCACCTTCCTGGCACGCGATGGCAAAAAGGTTAGCCATCACTGATATATACCTTACTACTTATATACATTTGGTCTATTCAGTATTTACATTTATAAAGACATCATTCTTCTATCAATATTACTTATACATTTGCCTGATCCACTTTCATTCTATTGTCATTACATACATAACCTTAATTCTCCATTCTATGAATTCTAGTCAGTTCATATTTTTCGTCCCTCCTTTCCATTCCAACCATTGATAAAATTTGTTCCATATCTCATAATATTCTGACTCGCCTTTATTTTTCAATTCCGAGCGTTAATCTATCCATTTCCACGCATGTCAAAATTTTTTTGATCACTTCATCTTCTTGGCGGATTTCCTTATTCTTCCAATTTTGGGCAAAGATCATTCTTGCTGCTGTTATAATATGTATTATTAAGTAAATTACCCCTTTACTATATTTCCCATTTATAATTCCCAATAAGAATAGTTCTGGTTTATATTCTATTTCTTCTCTAGTTTATTCTACCAGCCGTAAATGAATTTTCCACCAATACTCCTTTGTTTTTTTACATGACCATCACACATGGTAGTACGTCCCTGATTCATGGTTGCATTTCCAACATTTTGGTGATAAATTTCTAAGCATTTTTGCCAATCTTGCTGGCGGAAGGTGCCACCTGTGGAACATTTTTTATAAATTTTCTTTATACAGTTATTGCCAATGTTATTTTCCTATTTTTTCCCCATAATTCTTGCCATTTTTCCAATTATATATTGTACCCAAAATTTATTGCCCATGTCACCATCGCTTCCTTGACCTGCTCTTCCTCCATTTTATAATCCAATAAGAATTTATACATTTTCTTTACCAATTTATCATTTGTCCCCAGAAAGACATTATCTATTGTAATTGATTCCCTATTAATGCCCCATTCTTTCATGTCTTTCAAGTAACGTGATTGGATTTGTAAATAG
Source organism: Arizona elegans (assembly GCA_022577455.1). Lineage (NCBI taxonomy): Eukaryota > Metazoa > Chordata > Lepidosauria > Squamata > Colubridae > Arizona > Arizona elegans. Next base: position 9,692,015 of record JAKOOJ010000014.1, read on the forward strand.
GACCACCACTCCAATTCTACCCCTTGTTCTTTTAATTCTTGCCTTGATTTCAGTTCCCCTTCTTCATTTATTATATCCTTATAGGTGACATATTTTCCCTGATTGACAGAATCTTCTTCTGTGCTATAAAGCCATCAGCACTGAAGCACTGAATTCCAGCATCCCCAGAGTCAAGCAATCAAAATTCGGGCACTCGACAACCAGCATGTATTGATGATGATTGCATAATCCTGGGCAGGGGTGAAATCCAGCAGGTTCTGACAGGTTCTGGAGAACCAAGTAGCTGAAATTTTGAGTAGTTTGGAAAATCGGCAAATGCCACCTCTGGCTGGCCCCAGAGTGGGGTGGGAATGGAGATTTTCCAATATCCTTCTCCCAGGAGTGGGGAGGGAATGGGGATTTTGCAGTATCTTTCCCCTGCCACGCCTACTAAGCCATGCCCACCAAGCTACACCAAGCCCAAGCCATGCCCACAGAACTGGTAGTAAAAAAAATTGGATTTCACCACTGATCCTGGGGGTGTGACCAAAAATGGACCAAAAAACCCATGATTGGCATCAGTAAATAACAACCACAGTTACTAAACAATGGATTTCCAGTATCCCCATTGCACCAGACTTTGCACTTCCATACTGGGACTGCAGAGCCACCTCTGTGTCCACAGATGAACTGCACAACAAGTATATCTTCTTTGAACCCAAAGGACTCCCTCTACACTCTGTCTCTGTCTCTGTCTCTCTCTCCCTCCCTCTCCCCCCCCCTCTTATTTACTTGGGCATAACTTCCACTGAGTACAAATGCAGAGGCCTACAAGCACTATGATACGATCTACAAACATGTTTACAATTAGATTAAAATATCTCATATCTATATCAACCCACACAGCTCAGTCTCTGCGTCTTGTTTTCTTAAATTTTAGCTTTTCAAAACTGCCATGAACTCCCACCTATTTTTCTCCTCTATTAATATACGACCTTCGATGGTTGTTATTTTTGCCTCTTCTATACCGAGTTGTTTATTTGCAGCCGGGGGATTACTACGGCCATATACTGTTGGCCAGTCATGGTGTCTGTTTGGTGTCCCCTAATCCCTCTGGCAGTTTAGCTGTCTAGCCAGAATTATGCTTAATATTCAATTAGTTACGCCGGGAACCTATTTTATGTGAGTTCAAGGAAGGGACACAGTTTTTGTCAAAGGCAGCTTAGAGAGCACTCGGCAACCAGCTTGTATTTAGAACATTTGATGCAGTTGTTAACTGAATCATGTGGCCATTAAGCAAATCCAGCTTCCCCCATTGACTTTGCTTTTTGGAAGCCAACTGGAAAGGTTGCAGATAATGATCACATGACCCCAGGATCAATGGTGAAATCCATTTTTTTTACTACCAGTTCTGTGGGCATGGTTTGGTGGGTGTGGTGTGGCTTGGTGGGCGTGGCTTGGTGGGTGTGGCAGGGGAAGGATATTGCAAAATCTCCATTCCCACCCCACTCTGGGGCCAGCCAGAGGTGGCATTTGCCAGTTCTCTGCAGTACTCAAAATTTCCGCTACCGGTTCTCCAGAACCTGTCAGAACCTGCTGGATTTCACTCCTGCCCAGGATTATGCAATCATCATCAATACATACATGGTTGTCGAGTGCCCGAATTTTAATCATGTGACTCTGGGGATGCTGGAATAGTTGTAAGTATGAAGGTTGGTTGTAAATCACTTTTTTCAGTGTTGTAACTTCAAATGGTTGCTAAATGGTTATATGTCCAGGACTACTTGCACAAAAACAGGGCTTGGAACTGAAAGATATTTACCCATAGTTAGGATAAATATGGCGTTTGGTTCCAAAATGGCTATTTCCCACAAAACTGGGGAAAAAAAAATGAGACAGACATAGCATGCTCCAAAAACAAAACTGTTTTAAAATGCATACATTTCCTTACTTGCAGATTTTTTTTCTTCTTCTGTCATTTGTTTTCATTCAGGCTCCGTTGTAAAGAATTATGTTCGTATTTATTTTGGTTGGCCTCAAAATTTGTCTTCTCTACTGGGAATGTGGTAGGGAATGAAATGAAACCAGGATTAGTAAATTCTCCCAGGATAATCGTAAACTACTTTTTGATAGCTAGTACAGGCAATATTGTATTCTAACTTGTCAGCTTTTTAAAATTAGGATACGAGGCATTCAGGTCTTGTAAAATCTCTTTTTGTGAAAATCACATTCCAAGATTTCTGTCAATACTGGTTGTGGGCCAACATTAAACTGACTAGTCAGCTGAGTTCATAGTTGAATAAATTGAAAAGCCTGACTAATCTTCATTTGAATAATTTAAAAACGAACAGATCTCTCATGTGAAGCTCCAGAAAACACATTCTTCTTATCTGCTACTGCACCTTTTGGCTGACTTGACATACAGTGAACCCGTAATATTATTGGAAGATTGCTTTGATGAAAGTGTGAGAGATTTTCTCCATTTTGTATAGCTAATTCTTGACAGATATTGGCAGATAATTTACCCTGTTCCTTTAAAGTGACATGATTGTAGCCAGTAACCATTTCTGGGCTGGTTTGCAGAAACATTCCATTTCTAATTTTCAGTTGCAAGGTGTGACTGCCTTCCGTTTCTCTCCCTCTCTCTTTCTACCTTCCTCGCAGTCCTGTCTCCTCCTCCTCTTTGACAAGATGAAAAGGAAAAATTCTGCTGGATTCCAATTCTTGAAAATACCTCTGTAAAATAATTGATATCTTTGAAGTGATCCACCTGTTTAATTTCTCCAAATCTCTCTGAGGAAAAAAAAAATGTTTTCAACAAATTTTCAAAGGACCAGTGACTGTAATGACTATTTTTTTTAAGAAAAAAAAATAGACTAATAGAACTTTCCTCTTAAGATCTTCCCTCCTAAGGGGTGAGACTGAAGTTCAAGAAGACCATTGGAGTGAGAGATGGAAAGTGAAAGATATTCCTAACCACCTCATTCTTATTTACTTACTGAATTGATCAGGTTTTTTGGTGATTGCATTCACTTTCTTGATCCACAAACCGATCAGTCAGTCTCAGTTCAGACAACATGCTAAACCAAAACACAAATTCACAAAGAACAAACAACAGTCCTAACTAAGTTTAAAAGCAGGTGTCAGGATTCTAACGGATGCCCTAATTAAATCATGAGCCTCAAGCCAAGCTTCAAAAGAAATCCAGTTATTTATTAGGAGCTTCATTTATTTATTAGTCATATTTCTATGCCACCCACGTACCCAAATGAAGCCAACACTGATTCCATGTAATTTATGGCCCCAATCATAACCCTGTTTCCCACCTCCCCCTAGAGTGTGTCATCAATCACATTCGCAATGAAGCAATTTCGCGGGTTGTAGAGATCGCTCCCCTCTGGCCACTGTGGGTCACCCTGGGAGACAGCCTTGAGAAAGATATGTCTGGAATGTGCTCCTATCTTTGGCTGCCATGTTGCTTCACCAGTTTTCCATCCCCCTTGCCTATGGCAACTTGAGAGCAGGCCAGAGATGCTTTGCGAGTTGACAGTAGGCTTAACATAAGTGAAAGGGCTCGCAACTTGGGCGTCCTCCTGGATTCACGGCTGTCTCTAGAAGAGCACCTGACGGCCGTGGCCGGGAGGATTTTTCATCAGGTTCGCCTGATTCGCCAGTTGCGTCCCTTTCTAGATCGGGATTCTCTACACACGGTCACTCATGCCCTCGTCACCTCTCGTCTGCACTATTGTAACGCTCTCTACATGGGGCTCCCCTTGAGGTACAATCGGAGGCTCCAACTGGCGCAGAGTGCGGCCGCGCGGGTGGTTATGGGAGCAACGTGGAGCTCCCATATAACACCTCTCCTGCGCGAGCTACACTGGCTCCCGGTGGTCTTCTGAGTGCACTTCAAGGTTTTGGTTACCACCTTTAAAGCGCTCCATGGCTTAGGACCTGGTTATCTACGGGACCGCCTACTACCACCAATAGCCTCCCACCGCCAGTACGCTCCCATAGAGAGGGGCTCCTCCGGGTGCCGTCGGCCAAACAATGTCGACTGGCGGCCCCTAGGGGGAGAGCCTTCTCTGTGGGGGCACCTACGATCTGGAACGAGCTCCCCCCGGAGATACGGAGGATCCCGGATCTGCGCACCTTCCACCGTGCGCTTAAAACGTTTTTATTACATCAAGCTGTCCTGGCCTAAATCTTCTCCTTTTTAAAATTTTTAAATTTTAAATTTAAATTTTAAACACGAATTTGAATTTGTTTAATTATGGGATATTTTTAAAATTTAGCCAAAGTGTTTAATCTGTTTTAACCTATTTTAAATTTTGTATTTTCTGTGTTTTTATCTTTTGGCTGTTCACCGCCCTGAGTCCTTCGGGAGAAGGGCGGTATAGAAATCTAATAAAACATAAACATAAAACATAAATGCAGCATAGATGGAATACGGAAATTGGTTAGATAATAATAATAATAATAATAATAATAATAATAATAATAATAATAATAATAATAATAATACATTGCAATACCTAGTGATGCACGGATTGAAGATAAGCAGCAAGAAAAAATCACAAAGTACCGGGATTTGCAAATTGAAGTTGAGTGGCTGTGGAAAAAGAAAACGTGTGTTGTCCCGATTGTAATTGGAGCCCTTGGAGCAATACCCAAAGGGCTACCCCGCTATTTAGAAATTCTAAATTTGCCGGACTTGAACATTTTGACTCTACAAAAAACCACCTTACTCGGAACAGCTTACATCCTCCGACGATACCTTAACAGTTCCTAGGTCCTTGGTTAGGACTCGAGCTGCTGAGCTATTAACCAGCCTCAAAGGTGGTGAATCTCACTAAAGATTAAATAATAATAATAATAATAATACACATTTTTAAATGTTCAGTTGACTGAGTTTCATGTTTAATGAATAAAAGATAAAAATATCATCTAGTTTCTGCAGCCATGATGTCCAGCTAGGGGTAAAATAGATTGATGCTTAAACGATTTATTTTACATAAAATTTTTTTGGAGGTTCAAATCTTGTGTGCTCTCTATACAACTTGAAATCCCGAAAAGCTAGTCAATATTAAGATAATGCACACCAAAATGAAGCTTAAGAAATCAGCTGATTTTTGAGAGAGAGAAAAAAAGACAATTTTGTTTCTTCTTTGCTTCAAGCAGCAGAACACAATTTGGGGTAAAGAAATCTCCTATTATGTTACTCCCCACCCCACCCCCCAAGAAGTGGGTGTATCATTGATCTGCTTACCACAGTGGTTTGGAACATTTAAATCTTACAATTATGCTAACGTTTGGGGGGGAAAAAAGAAAAGAAAAATGTATAGCGTACCTTGTTTTTACTTATTCATGAAATCACAAACCAAGAATGCAAGGGTGGGTTTTTGGTTTTTTTTGCTATCCTTATTGCGTTTTACCTGAATTTACAGTTTTCAGATAACACCATCATCATTTCTGCCCATTGTTTCTAATATTCAGCTAATATTTTTCCTTTTGTAAAGCTTAGCCTAAAACTTTTATTGTAGGATGCCAGTAAGAAAGAATAGGGGAAAAAACCCTCAAACAATGATTTGTCATAAAAATAGACAGATGAATTTAAAAAAGAAGAAAAGCTACAGCTACTGGAAGGGTTAATAATTTCTAGATTAGAATTACAAAATAAAAGTGGCGCAAACCACTTTGTTCAACCTGTAGGAAGCAAACCAGTTGCATTATATTCAGGTAATATAAGAGATGCCAGCCAAGACAATGATGCAGAAATTTTGAATTTATTTGAGAGAAATAATGGCCTCCTCAAATTCCTTTATCTTTTTCATATTTTTAAACCTAATAATTTCTTATCAATATATCAAGAGCAGAGGTAAGACAGGGTTTTTTGGTTTTTTTTTTGTATATGGGGCAGAGACTATACTTTTAAAATTTTCCTAAGGTTGCATGAAACTAAACCAGTGATATTATTAGATACAACATTGAGCCAAAATATCTACTGTAAACATGTAAAATATTATATTTTGCTTGAAAGAGGCTTTTGCTTTCCTTCCTTCTTTGTAAGACGCTTGAGAATTTAGTATGAATTTCTTTTGTGGTGAATGCTGGCAGCAATATCATAAGAAGACTTCCGTCATTGTATCTTCCATTGTAATTATGTTGGAGTGTGGGAAGCCAGGGAAAATGCAAAATATATTCTTCCAGGCAATTATGGAGAATTGGCTGAAGGAGGAAGATTAAAGACTGAACTTGAAAGGAACATAGTTAGAAGAGATTTACTGACCTTGAATGAGTTCCAGTCTACAAGCTAGACCAGTTAGAATGTGGATGATTTTGGGACTAGAAACTTAGCCTTATTTTATGGAAGTATTAAGGAGATAGTTGGGTTTATTTAAATAAAAATTACCAAGGAATAATATGAAAATTTATTCAAATATCTAAAGGATGTTGCATATGAGAAAGTCAAGATCTATTCACGATTGCCCCAAAATATTGCTCAAAAAAAAAGGAGCCCCTTTGAGGGTGATGGATTGCTTAGAAATATGAAGTACCGTATAAATTAATAAATCAAATAAAATGCAGGACAGCGAGTAACAGTCTTAAGTTTCAGAAAACAAGTTCCTGAAGTCTTCACAATAAGAGTGATTGATCAATGAAGCTAATTATCTCAAGAGGTTATACACTCCCAGTTACCATATATGTTCAAACAAAAACTAGAGATACACTTATCTGGGATTCTTTAAACTGGATTCCTGCAAGGAGGAGGAAATTTGGAGTAACAAAAAAGTGTTCAGCGGCTTTGAAACTGCTTACTGAGAGGTGGTGATGGTAGTCATGATGGTATGAAACTAATTTGGATGAGATTCTGGTCTGTGCTGCTGAGAGTTGTTGCTCCACATGTCTGGACCCCATGGATAATCAAAACCTTGGAAAAATGAATGACATAATTCATATATAGTGGTGGGGAAAAAAAGACATAATCCACATGCAATGGAACATCCTAATCACTCAATGTCATTGAGAAAAACTTCATTTTTCAAACTTCCCGATAGAGCCATCTATTAATTCTTTAACTTTTTCCCAGGAGTCTACAACAAACAATGTTTTCTGTAAGAAATATCTTTCTCATTATAATCTCTAAATTTTTGTTCCTTTTGAATTGCCTTTGCTCGGTGGTTCTGGAATGATAAACACCCCCAACCAATTCCTCATAAAGGTCAGGAATTAGTTTATCTTCTCAGCATGCTTAATGATCTATGCAAAAGGAGCAGCTCAAACTGGTTAATTTTTCAAGCAGTTTTTCAAAGAATGAACAAATGAATATTCAGGAAGGATATGTATATCTACGGCTCTCCAAATGTGTGCATTAAGAAAGAAAAAGAAAAGAAAAATGAAAAGAAAAAAAGAAAAAGAAAAACAACCCAAACCAATAAGCCAGTATTTCATTTACATTGTAACCAACCCATAAGAATATGGAATAATTTAAAAAAGCTCATTGTCAGAAGCAAAAGAGATTCTATTATTCAGAGTGCTTACTGGGTTCTGGTGAGTTACAAAACTCTTTGTGGCTTTGGACTATTGATTAACTACAGCCCTGATCTAAGAAGAGTAATTCAAAACCCTTGATCATAATGATGATTAGCTTGGCTGCCGTCTATGGGTGAGAGTTGAGTTAATACAACGGAGAACAATTGCTAAAGCCATTGAGGACCGCTATAGCTACCTTGTCTGATGAGATTACATTTATTTTGAAATGAAAGGGCTTGAAGACTTCTGGAACATCAGGTGGCAATCATAGTCAAGAGCACCTTTTTACAACAGCATTAGGTATATCAACTAGAACTTTTTCAGCAGGATTTATCTGCATTAGATTTTTGAAAAAGATTGTAAGGAAGGAACAAAAACTCAGTTTTGCTTTGTGTGTGCGTGCGTGCGTCTTCGAGTCAGTTTTTGATTCCTGATGACTGCTTCTATGAGTCTTTTGCAATTTTCTTAGCAAGATTTCAGAACTGGTTTACCATTGCATCTTTCTCAGGGCTGAGAGAGAGTGACTGGCCCAAGGTCACCCAGCTGGCTTTGTGTCTAAGCTGCGACTAGAAAGCATGATCTCCCAATTCTTAGCCTTGGCCATCACACCAAACTGGCTTGGCTTGGTATTTAATTAAAATGTAATTAATTTAAAAGCTGCATTAATGAGCCGAGGTGGTGCAGTGGTTAGGGTGCAGTACTGCAACTACTTCAACTGACTGCTAGTTTAGCAGATCAGCGGATCAAATCTCACCGGCTCAAGGTTGACTCAGCCTTCCATCCATCCGAGGTGGGTAAAATGAGGACCCAGATTGTTAGGGGGCAGTATGCTATTTAGTATATTGTCTTTGGTGTAAGCCGCCCAGAGTCCTCGGAGAGTGGGCGGCATAGAAATACGAATAATAAAAATAAAATAAAATAAAAATAACGGAAGGATAGAATCAAGATCACATGAAGTATTAATACCACTTTTAGTTTATAATGCCTTGGTAAGAACACACTTGAAATACCGCATCCCAGTTTTGGTCACCATGATGTTAAAAAAGATGTTGAGACTCTAGAAAGAATGCAGAGAAGGGCAGAATGATTAGGGGCTAAATGATGATTAGGGGCTAAAACATATAAAGAACAGTTGCTGGGATTAGGTATGTTTAGTTAAATGTAAAGAAGGACTAGGAGTTCCAATATTTCAGGGGCTGCCACATAGAAGAGGGAGTCAAGCTATTCTCCAAAGCACCTGAGGGTAGGACAAGAAGCAATGGATGGAAACTAATCAAGGAGAGAAGCAACTTAGAACTAAGGAGAAATTCCCTGACTGCTAGGACAATTCATCAGTGGAACAACTTGCCTCCAGAAGTTGTGGATGCTCCAACACTGGAAGTTTTTAAGAAGAGATTGGATAACCATTTGTCTGAAATGGTATAGGGTTTCCTGCCTGAGCAGGGGATTGGATATTCTATTCTATTCTATTCTATTCTATTCTATTCTATTCTATTCTATTCTATTCTATTCTATTCTATTCTATTCTATTCTATTCTATTCCATTCCATTCCATTCCATTCCATTCCATTCCATTCCATTCCATTCCATTCCTTTTATTCTGTTCAAGTTATGAGTGGGACAAAGGATGTAGACAAGAAGACCGAGCATCAATGGAAACTCTCCTTGCTTCATGTTGATTTAAAATAAAGATGGTGTTTTGTAGACCTTCCTACTGCGAGGAACATTTTTACCAGCTTAGGATGCATGGAATGCCTACTGTGTTTTTAGAGGGCTGCTATTCCTAACAATTAGGTTGCTGCCAAGGATTTGACAGGCAAAGTGCTCCTCGGGGTCCATTCCTTGAAGATGCAAAGCAGATGCAGCTGCTGTTGCTGGAAAGCTTGGCATGGCCGCTTTGAGGCATTCCCCGTGTTGTTTTGCCATGTGTGTCTACATGCCCAGAATATATTTTCACCTCGAGAACTTCAAGATGGCCTCCAAGCAGCTGCTTTATGGCTTGGAGAAGTGGGTCCAGAGGGACCTTTTACAAGAACATCCCTGGAAGACTGATGCAGGCTTAGTAACTTTCTGTGTTTGGTGAGAAATATAATCATTAAGTTTCTTGCCCATTTTATTTTCCCTGGGGGCAAAAATATAGATGACATTAATGGAAAAAATATAGTGGTTTTTTCCCCCTTCCAGATATAAGTTTTTAATTGTGCCCTCTTTCTTTAGAGAGATTGGCATCTGTGCTATTTACACAGGGATTTTTTTTTTTTTTGCTTCAAAACTGCAAGATTTATGCTCTTCCTATAGCTAATTGTTGATTCTTTTAGCATAAACAGTTTGCTGTATTTAAAATGAATTTTTGTGGCAGCTCAGTGCCATACAATATTTGATTGAATTAAGAAAATTCTCCAGCCCAGTCATGGGGGGGTCAATATATTGATTTTGATCCAGATGTGATCCTAGGCAGTAAATTCTCTGTAATCACCGATAGCTTTGAATTTAGAGCCTGGCCTCAGATCAATCAAAAGTTACATTCAAAAGAGTTTAGTGGCACTTCAATGAACTTCAGTCTATGGAGGCAGCAACTTTGCCTTTTGTTAGATCACAGAAAGAGAGTGAATATAATTTCCTTATATATTCACTGAGATGCTCCCTTTTCCCCCTTTGCAAACTCTCCAACTCGCAACTCAACTCTTCATTTCGGTTACACAAGCTTATGACTGTAATAAAGATTTGATGGAGGGGGTGGTTGGTTATGCAAGCTAAAGAGAATAAATATGTTACAGGCTGGAATTTTAGAATGCCCTGAAATCTTGACATTCATGGTTACAGGTAGGTCTGTTATAGATGTTTTTTTTTAAAAAACAACAACAATGATGATATGAAGTCAGTCTTTTTGCCTGAGCTGCTCAATACTACCTTATCAGCAGTGGCTGATATTCATATAGCTATCTTCTTCCAGAGATAATGAAAAGTGGCATGCTTTTGGGATGCTCGAGACCCTTGCAGGGGAAACCTGAAGATAAGACAATCAGCAGTGTGGTCCTATAATGACAAAGGCTAATGATAAATGGGGATAGTAGAATCATGGACATCTTCACATCTATCCCAGCAGCTGAGTTTCACTCCTATAATTGAAGAATGTTTTCTTAACAACACACTACAGGCTACTTTAGAGTTGCCCGCAATTGCCCATAGCTGGTGCTGCATATCTATGCTGTGAAGGGATTGATGGGTAAGAGTAGATTGCAGATGGCTGCAGACGAGCTGATGTGCATACCTCCCAAATCCTGATTATGCATTGCACAGAAGTGTGCTTCCTGCATGCCAATCGATTGGTCCACCTTCCTGCTTCCATGCTTTGCTATTTGAATGCCCCATAGTCAGAACATTGCATTCACAGAAATGTAAATGGAAAACCTATGCAACCATTCCCAAACAACAGATTAGAATAGAATAGAATAGAATAGAATAGAATAGAATAGAATAGAATAGAATAGGAATAGAGGGAAGAAATGGAATAGAATAGAATAAGAGTAGAGTAGAGTAGAGTAGAGTAGAGTAGAGTAGAGTAGAATAGAATAGAATAGAATAGAATAGAATAGAATAGAATAGAATAGAATAGAATAGAATAGAACTCTTTATTGGCCAAGTGTGATTAGACACATAAGGAATTTTCTTTGGTGCATATGCTCTCTGTGTACATAAAAGAAATGATAGATTCATCAAGAATCATAAGGTACAACACTTAATGATAGTCATAGGGTACAAATAAGCAATCAAATCATATTAGGAAACAGTCAATATAATCATAAGGATACAAAACGAGATCACAGTCATTCAGTCATAAGTGGGAGGAGATGGGTGATAGGAATGATGAGAAGATTAATAGTAGTGCAGACTTAGTGAATAGTTTGACAGTGTTGAGGGAATTATTTGTTTATCAGATTGATGGCGTTTGGGAAAAAACTGTTCTTGTGTCTAGTTCTGGTGTGCAGTGCTCTATAGCGTCATTTTGAGGGTAGGAGTTGAAACAATTTATGTCCAGGATGCGAAGGGTTTGTAAATATTTTCACAGCCCTCTTTTTCACTCGTGCAGTGTACAGGTCCTCAATGGAAGGCATGTTGGTAGCCATTGTTTTTTCTGCAGTTCTAATGATCCCCTGAAGTCTGTGTCTGTCTTGTTGGGTTGCAGAGCCAAACCAGACAGTTATAGAGGTGCAGATGACAGACTCCATAATTCCTCTGTAGAACTGAATTAGCAGCTCCTTGGGCGAGATGTGTATGTTCCCTGACATGCAGAACTGGAGACATCTGCGTGACCCTTAAGGCCTACCTAGACAACACAAAGCTTATTTTATGGTCATCTCCCTTTTATTGGGGAAGCTCTCTGTGTTCTTAATGGACCCTCAACTGATTTTTCCCAGTCTCAGAGTATTGCAAGGTTGGCGGGAGGACATTTTACCGAGGATTCGTCTTCTGAGTCAAAGGATGAAGGCAAAATTGTGCCCTCTGGCCAGAAGAACCCTGAATACTGAACAGCTTGATCTTTCTCTGAGGATTCCTGAGAAGAGTCTCCTGCCATGCAGCGTTAAGTTCAAGAGCTGGAAATCATGAGAGGAAGTAAAAGCACTTGGGACCCTGAGCAAGTAGACTGCATACTGTATGCTTTGTCACTGAGCTACAATTTTTTGCTTGATAAAAGCCGTGCTTCCCTTATGGCTCTTTCAGCGGTTAGAGCAGGATTAGCAGCAGACTAATATTTTGCAGCTTTGTAAAGGTTTATTGTAAAAGTCTGGCTGGGGTGGGGTTTTTTTTTTGACCTTCACTGTTCTGAAAAAAAATGGGAACCCTTTTTGGATAGCTTTTTTTGCTTTGAGCATTTCTTCCTTTCGGGTCTGAAATTCATTGCCTGGGGCAATCCTTCATGCTCAATCCATCTCTGCTTCTTAAAAGACAGTGAGAGAGAACTCAACATTTTTTCTTGTTTCTTTGCCTGGAACTTCCATTTTTTTCTCCCTCTCTCCTGGGAAAGCACTTTGGACATTTCTGGGTTGCCTCGATGCCATTTCTGTTGCATTGCATTAAAGCGAGGGTTTGATTCTAAGTGCCTTCTTCGTTAAGTTTTTGTATTGCTTCTGAGTGAGAAGAGAAGGTTCAGATATAATTTTGAGCCCCGTATAGCTTTTTCCTGTCCATTCTAGTTTGTGTGTATATTATTTGGAATTCCACTCTGGACAATTTTAAACTGACAGATGGCTTTTTTTAAAGATGAGAGATCGCTGTGCAAACATCAGAAGTGATATGATCTGATAGAATTGTATGGGTATTATTATATTTACTGCTTCAATATATAAATGGAGGCACTAATTCAAGCTTTTGAGTTTAAGAGGGGCAGTTCCGTGTCCAACTTCTTTTTGCTAGTTTTGGTAACTTGTTAGGATCGGTGCTTAGCAGCGTTCTAGAAATTTCATTTTCCCAGTTGTAAAAAAACTTTTATACTTCTATTGAGATAGGCTTTCCTTTCGCAGAAATGCTTTGCGCCCCCAAAATTGCTCCCAATCTCCCATGCCAATGATGATTAGCTTTTAGAAACAAAAACTAGACCATTCCGGGAGTCCAATTTTTCTATTTCTCTCTCTTTCTCATCTCTCTCTCTCTCAGGAGAGGACAAACACTCATGCCAGAGATCTGAATTGTTTGCTTACAGGAAGCTTCAGAATTAACCCAAGGGCAATATGTGTTCCTAGAATCATAACTGAGCCTATTTCTTTTTTAATGGGATTTCAGTGTTAGCAACTTTCTTCAAATATATGTAACATTTCTTGTTCTCGCTCTTTTGGACCCAAAAAACCATAGTAATAATTTTTGGTGAATGTGTTGGACAATTCCCTCCCCCCCCACACCGTTCCTTCTTCGTAATGATAGGGGTCTGTTATATAGAATCTACTCAATGCTCTCCGCCAGCTGCTGCAATAAGTAGAGTTCATTGGTTAAAATGAAATGCTGTTTTCGGCATGGCATAAATGCGATGTATATACAATTGAACCAAAATAGAATTAAGATTTACATTTTTGAACAAATGAATAACAAGCACGTTGATAGTTGCTTCTCCCAGATTTGTGATTTGGTAAATAAGCATGTTTTGCAACGGGAGTGCATCGTGGGAATGAGAGTTTCACCGACGGCGGCTGTGTTTAAGCCACTGGTGTTGATAATGATATATAATTGACACGAACATTTTAGAAATCTGTTTCAAGGCCAACCAAATCTCTTAAGTGTTTCAGTGCTGCTGTGCACAATGTTAACACGTATGCTTTCTTGCTTATGAAGAGTACCTCAAGGAGGTAATTTGTATCCGAGTAGTGTTCCGGGATTTTCTAACCTTGGAAAGCGGCAGTTGCTGAGGCTGGTGGAAAAAGTAAGAGAAGGTGTCAAATGTCAGAGGAGACAAACCAAACAATAACAAGATAATGGTTTCAAAAATCCTAGGATTGTACTTTAAAAAATATAGATAAATTATTCTGCCCTTCCTTCCTTCCTTCCTTCCTTCCTTCCTTCCTTCCTTCCTTCCTTCCTTCCTTCCTTCCTTCCTTCCTTCCTCCCTCCCTCCCTCCCTCCCTCCCTCCCTCCCTCCCTCCCTTCCCTTCTCCCTCTCCTTCTTTCAACCTTGTCTCCTTCCTTCCATCTCCCTCTTTCCCTCCTCCCTGGTGAAATTCAGCTGGTTCTGACAGGTTCTGGAGAACCGGTAGCGGAAATTTTGAATACTTCAGAGAACCGGCAAATATCACCTCTGGCTGGCCCCAGAGTGGGGTGGGAATAGAGATTTTGCAATATCCTTCCCTCAGGAGTGGGGAAGGAATGGGGATTTTGCAGTATCCTTCCCCTGGAGTGGGGTGGGAATGGAGGTTTTGCAGTATCCTTCCCTTGCCACGGTCCCCAAGCCACGCCCACAGAACCGGTAGTAAAAAAAAAAATTGAATTCCCTCCTTTCCTTCTATAGGTGCTACATGAATGTCCTTTAGACTTAGCAACGATTCTGATTTTCTTTAAGAACTAGGGTAGTTAAAGTTGCATTCAGCAGTAGGTGTTAAATTAGGCAGAACTTTAAAACCAATTTAAACCTTTTAAAACAGTATCTAGGAAAGGGCACGCATTTATCTGAAGGATCACTGTGCCACTGTAAACGGTTTCCACAGCTTCGCAGAACATCTCTGGGTGACCATTTAGGTAGCTGGAGTCTATTGAGGTGACATCACCCATGAAAAATTTAATCTCCCTTCTCTGCTTGATCCAGCTAGAAGGACACAGATGAGAGCTCTAATAGGGCTGTTGCTGAGCATTTACTTGTAAATATAAATGGGAGGATGTTACTTGTGACAACTTGCTGCTTAAAAATTTAAAAATGAGTCAAGCAGCCCTTGAAAAAGGAACTTCAGATTTGATCTACCGCAGTTGCTTCCTTCGCCCATGTTTTCTGACAATTACTGCTGGCACCAAATCAGCCAGTTATTTGTTTTGTTTCGCAACCATTTTTATGCCACTTCTCTTTGCATAAACGCAGACAGCTTTCCAAATAAAGAATACCAGAGACATAACAATACAGCCATGAGAAAACAGAGGCATTACCCAGCAAATCTGATAAAAAAAACTGTCAGCCACACTAAACAATTAACTGCAGAGGCAGTCAAGTTCCCAGTCTAGGAAATGACCATTGATACTACATGCCGGAGTCACTATAATTGAAAACAAAAAGAGGAAGCATTTTGAAATGAGATGATATCGATATTAAGGTGTACAGGTCATGGTGTCAATTCAGATGTTTTTAGAGAACTTTCCTTGTCTTTCAAATAATGATAATTTGTAACAGTATCTCAAATTAAACATATCCGGTAACAAGAGATGCTGGGGCTGAAGTTGGAGACTCTGAAAGCTTTTAGATGATCAACAAGGATGTGGAATTAAACATAGAATATAGAATTACAGAATTAGAAAGAAACTTAGAAGTCTTCTAGTCCAATCCGCTGCTTAAGCAGGAGACCCTATCCCATTCTGGACAAAAGGCTGTCCAATCTCTTCTTAAAAACCCCTAGTGATGGAGCACCCATAACTTCTGGAGGCAAGCCATTGCACTGATTAATTATCACTGTCAGGAAATTTTTTCTTACCATATTTTCTTACCTAAAAGGGGGTGAAAATTTAGGTGCCTCTTATACATCGGTCTTATACTGAATGTAGATCCGCCCACCCACTGGCCCTCACCCTTTGGCCTCTGTCTCCTAGCAGTTTACCTCCTTGCAGCAAGCAGCAAGAAGAAACAGCTCGTTTCAGCTTCAGCACAGCCTAATTAGCACAAGTTGATTGGATCGGCCTCCAGACCCTCAGCTGTTTTGCTCTCAGCTGTTTTGACTGGGCCACTGCTGCTTGCTGCAAGGAGGTAAAGTGCTGGAGCTGATTTTTTTTTTCCTTGTGCTAATCAAGCTATGCTGAAAGCAAAAATGAAAGTAAAGCAGGCTGTTTGCTGTTTGCTGCAACGAGGCAACATTGCTGGGAGGCAGATGCAGATTTCTTTTTCTTGTTTTCCTCACCAAAAAAGGTAGGTGCATCTTATAGTCTGGAGCATCTTATACTCTGAAAAATACGGTAGTTGTAAGTTGAATTTCTCTTTAATGGTCTTCCATTAATGGTCTTCCATTACTTCTTGTCCTGTCTAGTACTTTGGGGAATAATAGCCTAAGCAGAGCCATTCTTGGCAATATTTTATCAAATGTAATTTGAAAATCTAAGGCAGTGGTTCTCAACCTTCCTAATGCCGTGACCCTTTAATACAGTTCCTCATGTTGTGGTGACCCCCAACCAGGGGTGGGTTCTAAATTTTTTTACTACCGGTTCTGTGGGCGTGGCTTATTTTGTGGGCATGGCTTGGAGGTCATGTGACTGGGTGGGTGTGGCTAGCTGGTCATGTGACCGGGTGGCCATGGCTGTGTATAGGGACTACTCAGAGGGCTGAAAAAAGTCATTTCTGACACTTTTGACTGGTCCTCACACTTATGACCATCCTCACATTTATGCCCGTGCAGCATTCTTAACAACCATGTCACTCATTTCACAACTGCTTCTCTTCACCATGGTGACAAGATAGGGCAAAAACGTAAAATGTGAGGACAGTCGTAAGTTCGAGGACTGGTCAAAAGTGCGAGGACCAGTCAGAAATAACTTTTTCAGCCCTCTGAGTAGTCCATATGCACAAAAGGACTACCCAGAGGGCTGAAAAAAGTCATTTCTGACTGGGCCTCGCACTTTTGACCAGTCCTCACACTTATGACCATCCTCACATTTATGCTCTGCAGCTTTCTTAACAACCATGTCACTCATTTCACAACTGCTTCTCTTCACCATGGTGACAAGATAGGGCAAAAACATAAAATGTGAGGACAGTCGTAAGTTCGAAGACTGGTCAAAAGTGTGAGGACCAGTCAGAAATAACTTTTTCAGCCCTCTGAGTAGTCCATATGCACAAAAGGATACAGCAATAGAGAGGGATGAAGGAAGGGAAGGGAAATTAGAGTAGGAGTGAGGGTAAGAGAGGGAGGAAGAGAGGAGGAGAAGGAGAAAGGAAGAGGAAGTAGGGAGGAGAAGAAGAGGGTGAGGAAGAGAAAGTAAGAAGGAAAGAAAAGAGAGAGGTGGTAGGTTTGAGGAGAAAGATTGCTGTACAATAAAAAAGATGAAAGGGAACCCCAAACAAATATAAAGATATTAAGATAAAGAATGAATTGTTAAACTTTAAAGAATAAAAGAGAACAAATATGAATAAATAACAATAATTAGAAACACACATACAAACATACAATGTATTTTCTTTAAACAGAGTATTTGGCTGGTTCATAAATTTAAACAGTGTTTAGTCATTTCAATTAAATTTACAATTTCTATATTTCCTTTTTGCCATATTTATTCCTCATCTATTTTTGTAAAAAACCAATATTACCCTTCATCCTCATCTCTAATCTTAATCAAATTCAATTTTCCCTTCTATTCTATATTATACCCCTTCCCATTGTCATCTATTTTTATATCCATCCTCACATTGGTTAATTATGTAATATTACAGTTGTTTAATATGAATTCAACATTTTAATATAAATCAATTAGTTATATAACTACCTTTTTTGTATATTATTCCAATTATTTCCATGCAATCCAATTTCTTACAAATCAATTAATTATATTTACCAATAATAATAAACCAAATAATTTCCCCCATATATTCCTCCAAACCACAACTTAACCATTTCTGCTTTCAACACAATATACAATTAATAGTATCTCAATTATTACAATTCCCTAGTTAAAATCTCCTCTTTCTCCCTAAATTTCCCGTTGTTTGCACCTACCTTTTTTGGTGAGGAAAAAGAAAAGAAATCTGCCTTCCTAATTTTCCAACGTGCAAAGCCAACAGCCTGCTTTACTTTCTCTTTTGTTTTTCAGTTTAGGTAGGGGAAAAAAATCTGCACTCTTTCCAAGCAAGCAAAAGAGCCCTGAGCAAAACAGCTGAGAGCAAATCAGCTGGGGGTCGGGAGCTGATCCAAGCAAGGGCTAATTAGCCTCTGCTGAAGCTCTGGGGGGCAAAAAAATTACAAAAAAAACACCGAACCCTTTGTTAAATTGCTGGCTCCCTCGCCCCTCGCCCACCACTATTTATTGGCAATAAATAGTGGTGCGGAGGGGCGGGGCAAGCCAGCAATTTAACAAAGGGTTCGGCTGCAGCACTGGCTCTAGGGCGGCCCTTTGAAGCCCCGCGGCAAGAATTTAAACAGTTTTTTTTCCTCTAGCCATCGGAGGCAGCAATAGATGGGGAGTGGGCGGGGTAAGCGAACGGCCGACGATCCAACAGAGGAGTGAAGGTGAGTGAAGGCGTGGGGGGGAGAGAGAGAGGGCTTTGGCGACCCCTGTGAAATGGCCGTTCGACCCCCAAAGGGGTCGCGACCCCCAGGTTGAGAACCGCTGATCTAAGGGGACATGGTAGTGGTGTACTGATGTCAGTACTAGCAGGAGTGAAATCCAGCAGGTTCTGGAGAACCAGTAGCGGGGAAGGCCGTTTTCACCCTCCCCAGGCTGCTAGAAAGGCTCTGGAGCCTGGGGAGAATGAAAAACGGGACTTCCAGTCCCACTGGAAGTTGGCAAACGGGGGGGGCATTGAATTATGGGTGTGGCCATAATTCACGACCCCCTTGCTTTTGGCATGCAACGGCAAAAAGTTAGCCATCATTGGTCTAGCATGTGTATTTCCATCTGTATTTCCTTCTCATATGGAAAATCTTGCCACTGAAAATCAGTGCGACTGAAGTTCCGTTGTGGGATCTTGGAAGCTTCTCAAAGTACAAACATTGGATTATTGCAGCTCTAGATATCTAAGAAGTGTAGCTCTCATCAACCTGAGCTAGCATGGATAGCGCTGGAGATTATTTGCCGCTGTAGAATAGTGGAACCTTCTGAGAAATTGCAAGGCAGATTTCAACAAAGCATTAATCTGCTTGGAAATCAAATTTGGCATGTCCTGAGCCTTAGACAGATGGCGAAGCTGCTGCATCCTCAATCAGACCATTGGGCCAACTAGCCTATTTTGGCCAGAGACTGTATATCCTGCATCGCCAGACCAAGCTGGGGGTTGAATTCGAGACCTTTTGTGTGCTAAGGGTGTGCTTCCTGCCACTCAGCTGTGGCTCTCTTATACTGCCTCAGCAAATCTTGTTTGTAGTATAAAGAAATTATTGTTCCCTGTGATCTACCCAAAATATATTTGTTTCCCGTATCTTTGTTTCTTGTATCTGCCGTCCAAAGATTTGTGGTTGAGCGAATTCTCCCTGCCCCACATTTTCTCCCTCTCTTTCACTTTGCCTTGCAAGCAGGTTCACCTTGCTCTTTGATCGTGGAATGAAACTGTAATCCTGTCTTTGTGATGCCTCAAGCCTTTTGACAGAAATGAGCATGGTGCTGCCAGTTAATCATTAAGGCAACTTTACTTATAAGCAGGGAGGGCTTAGAAGCCAGATACAAGAATCATTGCTTGCATTTAGAGTGCACCTTTTATCCCAATGGACCTAAAGCTCTTTAGAAGTGCCCAGAGTGAATTAATAAATAAAACAGAGAAATATTGATGGGGTTTGCTCTGTTTATGGCTGTTGAAATCCCATTCCCCGCTTCTGCTTAGTGATGGTTAAAAAGGAAATTTACTTGGAAATAAAGAAGAAATCTCAATATATATATAGTGTGTGTTATAATAAAACTATAACAGAGACTGATTTCTAGGTTTTGCATTTAATGCAAAGGTATCAAGACTGTGGGAAACTTTTCTTAACCTGGATAAATGTTGGTAATCTTGTAAAGATTATTTTATTTCTTCCTTTTGCTGTTGAAGTTTTATAGCTTCACTCCTTACTGGAGCAAGATTTCTTCTTGCAAAGAAGAACTGAAGTTTTCCAATTTATCCCTCTTTTTCTGCAAGAGTCTGAGATACTGTCCAGTGCTAGTAGCATCTTCAGCAGAGAGTAGAATTGAGACCAAATGACACAATATATAAAGTAAGACTCCAATCTTCCTTCCCTGTTTGCTTATATGGACCACACTGCACAAATTTCAGAGAATTTGGGCTTCCCCATCATAGTGCCCATTTATAAAAAGGACACCCTAGACCTGATAATTATAGGTCTATTAGCCTTTTAAATATAACCAGTAAGCACTATGCCAACCAACAAATTTGTTGACTGGATCAATCTTTAGAATAATAACAGAGTTGGAAGGGACCTTGGAGGTCTTCTAGTCCAACCCCCTGCTTAGGCAGGAAACCCTACACCACTTCAGACAAATGGTTATCCAGCATCTTCTTAAAAACTTCCAGTGTTGAAGCATTTACAACTTCTGGAGGCAAGTTGTTCCATTGATTAATTGTTCTAACTGTCAAGAAATTTCTTCTTAGTTCTAAGTTGCTTCTCTCCTTGATTAGTTTCCACCCATCACTTCTTGTCCTGCCCTCAGGTGCTTTGGAGACTAGCTTGACTTCCTCTTCTTTGTGGCAGTCCCTGAGATATTGGAAGACTGCTATCATATCTCCCCTAGTCCTTCTTTTCATTAAACTGGACATACCCAGTTCCTGCCACCGTTCTTCACATGTTTTAGCCTCCAGTCCCCTAATCATCTTTGTTGCTCTTCTCTGCACTCTTTCTAGAGTCTCCACATCTTTTTTACAGGGGTATAATCTAGAACAGGGGTGTCAGACTCAAGGCCCGGAGGCCAGATCCAGCCCATGGGGTGCTTAGATCTAGCCCATGCGGCTGCCCTAGAAATAGCAAAGGACCAGTCCGGAGCTTGCGATGGCCGCATGTGGCGCTCCCAAGCTCTGTTTTCACTGGCAGAGGGTTGCAGGAGGCAGTCGCAGCCGAAAATAGAGCTCGGGGGCCTGTTTTCACTGGCAGAGAGCTCGGGCTGCCAAAGATGACCCCTGACACAAGTGATCTCATGCTGGCCACACCCACCCTGACCACGCCCCCCCCGAGGTCAAACACAACCCTGATGCAGCCCTCAATGAAATTGAGTTTTATACCCCTGATCTAGAATATCATTGGCAAATGAAGAAGTGGGCTTTAGGACCAGACGTTTTATCTATGGACATGCTCTCATAGTATTTAACACTTGGTAAAAAATTATGCATCTAAAACAGATTCCATAATATATAGTGCCTTTATTGATTTTAGGTCCACATCCTATCTAGTTTCCAGAGCAAGGCTATGGACTAAGCTTATGAATACTACCGTTGATAGATGGTTACTGTTGCTTATGCATAATCTTTGTAAGAATTTTACAATCAAAGTTTGTTGCCGTATGCAAGGCCACCACACTAATGAGATTCAAAATTACAGAGGAGTGAGGCAGGGATGTATTTTATCTCTTCTGCTGTTTAATCTATACATAAATCCACCCGTAGCCAAAATAAATCAATTAGAACATCACCCCCCCCCAAAAAAACTAGCAAACAGACATATTGCAACTTAGTTGTATGTAGATGACATAGTACTTCTGTCACTAAAGTTAATTGGAGTAAAATGAGCCTTGAATGCTCTAGCCAATTACCTCTCTGAGGAAGCTCTTGAAATCAACTATAGTCAAACTAGGATTCCAATCTTTGCAAACAGAACTACAATGTATGCCTGGAGGATAAATGACTAAAGTACTGAGCAACCCAAGTTTTTAAGTATTTGGTGTCATGATTTTCCACAGTCTCCACCAAACGCAGTGCACACCAAAATTATGGTCTGCGAAATGCAGTGACTTCAGTTCAATTCCCCCCCCCCCACTTCGCTTCTATGGAGTTTCTCAATCATCCAAGTCATGGTTGTCCCAGAAGTGCTTTTCCAAAAGGCAACTGGATTTTCTTGGGTTTTAGATTTGTAAATGTTTCACTTCTCATCCAAGAAGCTTCTTCAGTTCTAAAACTGAAGAACCGAAGAAGCTTCATAGATGAGAAGTGAAATATTTTAAAAGGAAAAACTCAAGAAAGTCCAATTGCCTTTTGGAAAAGCTCCTTTGGGACTTCACCAGAGGAGCACAATATATCCTAGCACCACTGAAGCTACTGTATATTTAGTTAAGTCTCATGTGCAAGTACTTCTAGTCCCAGCTAGGTGTCAGGGTTCCAATGGCTGCCCTAATTAATTCATGAGCCTCAAGCCAAGTTTCAAAAGAAATCCAGTTATTTATTAGGAGCAACATGTTAGTACATATCCAAGTGGAGTCAGCTCTGCCCCACATAATTTATGGCCCCACTATGACCCTGTTTTCCCCTCCTCCCTGAGTGTATCATAAATCACATTCTGCAACAGGGCACTTTCACGGGCTGTAGAAAACACGCCTCTCTGGCTGGCTCTGGTAACGTGGATACAATTTGGAGAAAGGTATGCGTCGAATGTGCTTCTGGTTGTGGCAGCCAGTTCTCCCCCCTCTTGCCTATGGCAACTCGAGAGCAAGCCTGGAATGCTGTACGAGTTGACACGAGGACTTTCATATCTTTTATTCCTCTCGAAAGGGTCCAATCTAAACTCCTAAATGTTATATTTTAAGTAGCCTCTTACATCCTTGGTGAACTTGGGAGAGAAAAGACTTTCAAATTATGCATCGGCTATACTCTGAATCCCAAAGCAAACCTCATTGGTTTCTCAGTCTCTGGATCTTTCCCAAATTTTTGGAATTATTCCAGATGTTCATCAGATTTTGGGGAATGATAAACCCTACTCGTTTCTTGCTTCCTGTCCCCAGAGTTTTGCCTTTGTTGTTTTAAAAGGACATGCTTTTTTTCTCTCTGTAGGAGGGGATGCATTGAGGCAGTGGTGAAATTCAATTTTTTTTACTACCGGTTCTGTGGGCATGGCTTGGTGGGCATGGCAGGGGAAGAATACTGCAAAATCCCCATTCCCTCCCCACTCCTGGGGGAAGGATATTGCAAAATTCCCATTCCCCTCCCCAAGCCTGGGGGAAGGATATTGCAAAATTTCCATTCCCACCCCATTCTGCGACCAGCCAGAAGTGGTATTTGCCGGTTCTCTGAACTACTCAAAATTTCTGCTACCGGTTCTCCAGAACCTGTCAGAACCTGCTGGATTTCACCCCTGCGTTGAGGGGATCTTCTGAGCATATAAGCCATCACTCATTTCTGCATTCAGGAATTATCCAAAGGCAGATGATAGCTGGCTTTTAGGCTGGCAGAGATGCTGCAAATGTGTAAATGCTACCTGACTCTTCAGAACAAGCCCTAAAAGGGAAAAGTAAAAAAAAATTGGATAACTATGACAGATTAGATGCTCAATTAGAGAAATTAGATAGCTTGCTGCTGTTTTTTGAGGTCTACATTGCCTATTTTTGAGAGAGATGCCAATTGCTCAGACTTCTGTTGGAATAATTATGAAAGATAAAAGGGGCCTTGATCCTGGTTGTTAATGGGAGGAAAGAGTTCAAGAATGGACTTTAGAAAAAACACGGGAAAAGCAAGGTCACCAACTGACAGAAACCCAGAGAAATTTCAGTTCTTTTCCTGAAGATTAGGCAAGTTACTAGGGACCGATGTCACCCATTCTTCTAGCAGGTTCCAAGAAAAGCTATTAATGACTTTTTTCTTTCCTTCATAGCTATATTGATGCTCTGGACACCTGTGAAAAGCAGGAAATAATATTGGGTTGCAAATAACTTTGGTAATTAGCAGAACAAGCACACACACAAAAAAGGAAAGTCAACATGTGATGTGAAAGAAGAGCAAGTTGTACTTCCGGGATACATTTTCAGAATTATTGCAGTGGGAAAGTGACAGATTCTATTACAGATCAAGTTGATATCATGTTATCAATGCACCCCTCCCCCATCTCCCACCGTTGCTCTGATTGTAGGCTTTCTTATTGTAAACCATTTAATCTGTAATCATTTTGACTTGCAGAAGTTGTTACCAGCATCTGGTGTGCCTCCTTAATTATTATGCATTTTTTTTTGGGGGGGGGTTGTTTCTGATTTCCCCCCTTTTTTTTCCGTAAAATATCTAAATGATTAATTAATGGATATTGCAAACCTAGTGGAGGATGAAAAAAACCCCAGCTGGTATAGAGAAGTACAGTTACCTTCCAATAAGGAATGCTTAACGATAATGGTCGATTAATATTGGAAGGTAAAGGTAAAGGTTCCCCTAGCACAGGGGTGGGCAACCTGTGGCTCTGGAGCCACATGTGGCTCTTTCATCCCTCTGCTGCGGCTCCCTGTTACCAGTCGGCTCCACAATTGATAGGGGTTTTGGTTAGGACAGGTGGAGGAAAAAGGACGCCGCGCTAGGAGGAGACTCTATGGTGAGAGAACCGGACTTCCGGTTGGCAGGGGAAAAAGGATGCTGCACTCGGAGGAGACTATGGTGGGGCAACCTGACATCCGGTTAGCTCCAGAATTGAACGGGGGGCTTCCGGTTAAGACCTTTGTGGCTCTTTGAGCGTTTAAAGTTGCCGACCCCTGCCCTAACACATATGTGCTAGTCATTCCCGACTCTAGGGGGCAGTGCTCATCTCTGTTTCAAAGCTGAAGAGCCCGCGCTGTCTGAAGATGTCTCCGTGGTCATGTGGCCAGCATAACTAAATTCCAAAGGCGCAAGGAACGCTGTTCCCTTCCCATCAAAGGTGATCCCTATTTTTCTACTTGCATTTTTTACCTGCTTTCGAACTGCTAGGTTGGCAGAAGCTGGAACAAGTAAAGGGAGCTCACCCTGTTACATGGCACTAGGGATTCGAACTGCTGAACTGCCAACCTTTCGATCGACAAACTCAGCGCCCTAGCCACTGAGCCACTGTGTCCCTTCTAATATTGGAAAGAGGGGCAATTTTTTCTTACGTTCCCTACCTGGCTTTTAATGTTTGTTTTCAGTTCAAACCATGACTTCTGCTTGGTGTATTCTTGGACACAGTTCTAAAATTGTCCATGTAGATTGTATCATGTTAGAAACCTTGTTAATTGGCAGCAAATCAAGTTAAATGGAGGGAGAGCGAGGGATCAGACTTGTATTTCTGCAGATACCTCAGTGAAATTTGTAACTTGATGAGAATTTACAAGTTTGATCATCTTACCGCATAATACTGAGAGTAATAAAATATGTGTTGAGAAGAACTAGTATTCTAGTATTACAATTTTATTTTTGGGTCCTGCTTTCTTCTATTTATTTTGATATGAATACCCTTCCTTGGTAAGTTTCACTCTGTGTTGCATTAACCGATGGGTATTATCGGGCATAAATATTAAAAGCATTATAAAGACTTTTAGGCAGCCATTGTAATTATAATTCTAATTTACCCGTAAATTACACTTGTAAAGCACCACAGTGCCTTTTATTGCTGAACATGGCACAGAAGTGGCAAAATACCACAAATTGCTAATACTTAATGTCTGTAATTAATCAAGTAGGACAGCTGTCTCTAAACAAAGAAACCTGATGGTGTTGCATGGTTTATATAGAGGTTGCATGGCTCATACAGTTGAAGTAAAGGTGGGCGTGCTTCCTAATATTTATTGAAAAGTGAGATCTATCTATCTATCTATCTATCTATCTATCTATCTATCTATCATCTACCTACCTAACTACCTACCTACCTACCTACCCATCCATCCATCCAATCTATCATCTACCTACCTACTTACCTACCTATCTATCTAGGATTGAACTCTCAACCTTCCAAGTCTTCACTTCTAGGCCACCACGCCACTGTAAAAGTGGGATATATGCCTCCTAACAATGTGTCGAAAGCACTGGTGGAATTCAATTTTTTAAACTACCGGTTCTGTGGACGTGGCTTGGTGGGCGTGGCAGGGGAAGGATACTGCAAAATCTCCATTTCCACCCCACTCCAGGGGAAAAATACTGCAAAATCCCCATTCCCTCCCCACTCCTGGGGGAAGGGTATTGGAAAATCTCCATTCCTTCCCCACTCTGGGGCCAGCCAGAGGTGGTATTTGCCGTTATTCTTCAAACTACTCAAAATTTCTGCTACCGGTTCTTCAGAACCTGTCAGAACCTGCTGAATAGCACCCTTGGTTGAAAGATGCTTTGTAATTTTTAAAAAAGTTTCCTTTCTTTAGAACGATGTAGGAGATGACCAGGCTGAGCCCAAGGGAGGGGTCAAGCAGGTCATCAGTTTGGAGTTCCTTTGCGTCCACAAGAGATCTATGTCCAGCCCTCCATGAATTCCATTGGCTCTTATCTACCGCCAATTTGCCTTGGCCGTTAGTAGTTCAGATTCTCATTTAGAGGCAGCATGGAATAAACTTATATTCATTTGAATGAACCTGGTTCCGGATTTCTTGTGACAATGAGGCTTCTTTTTTTTTCTCCCTTATTCTTAGAGCATTTTTTTCCATCTCCCCTGATTTCTTTCCTTATGTTTCTTGCTCTGTTACTAGCAGATTGCTATTGCTGTTTTCTCTTCTATGTCCATGATGCTCCATAGCTGCACTGGCAACCTGTATTTCCATGTCTGAAAGATACCTCTATGACATATAAATCTCTGCTGAGATTTGCCCTTGAGATCGGATGAAAACCTGAGAAACCATCCTCACTCAGTCTTGCGATAGAAGAGTGGCACAATGTTGGCACATGCCTATTTGAAAACACCCTCATGCTGGAAGATCGCTGTCCCAGATAATAATAATAACTTTATTGTTGTAGTACGTGTATACACAGTATACCCATACAACGAAATTCACTTAACACCCAAAGACCAGGTCCAACACACATAACAATCCCCAAACACACTCCCACGCACCACAATTCCCCACCCCTAAACCACCCAAACATCCACACAACAGACCAAGTAATGCTGTCCAACAGCTCACTGATGGTGGCCCTTTAGTTCATTGTTGAATGCAATTATAGCTCTGGGATAAAAACTATTCAGAAAACGTGTGGTCCTAGCTTTAATTGTTCTGTATCTTCTGCCAGAAGGAAACAGTCAAAAAAGATTGTAAGCAGGATGGGAAGAGTCTCTGAGAATGTTATGCAACTTTCTCAAGCAACGAGATTTGAAGATGTCATCCAGGGCTGGTAGCTGGAGTCCGATGATATTCTGGGCAGTTTTAATGATTCTCTGTAGAGCTTTTTTGTCCACTACAGAGCTGCTCCCATACCATGCAAGAATGCTGTATGTCAGGACACTCTCAATGGTGCTGCAATAGTAGGACAGAAGTAAATGCTGAGATAGATTTCTCTTCCTGAGCATTCTCAGAAAGTACAGCCTTTTCTGTGCCTTCTTCACAAGCATGTTGGCATTCATAGTCCATATGAATGCTAGAAATATATTTAATCTGCCTCTTAAATATATTTCTAGCATTTTCAAAGCCTAAGAGCAAAGCTCTCTGGGAAAATGAAACTTTACCAGTAATTTTGGTAAATCAGGTTGACTTAAAGTAGTCTCGAAGAATCAATGGGGCTAGACTCACTAGGAAAAAAAAAGAGATAATTTTAGCCAAAGGTTAAAAAAGATATTACTAAACTCTAGCCTCCACGGAGACCCAGCCTGTTTCTAAATGTATGGCAGCATTATTAATGCATCTTGGGTTTGCAAGAATAGCTCTAATAAACTTAGATTGAATGACTTCGAGGTTATCACAATTTTTAAAGTCTTTCTAAAACATTTCTTGGACACTGTAGAGAAACGGGTAGATGACCCTTACAATGAGCATCTTGCAAGCTGTAGGGATGATGTGGGTTACTTTTAAATGGAAAAATCTTGGCTAGCAGAGGAAAAGGTAGCAAGGGAATGACTCCAGAGGGAAAAGAGCTGTCAGAATCAAGGATATGCTTGAGCGTGAGAGAAGCAATGCCATCATGTCCCAAGTAAAGTCATAAGATTATATTTTTTATTTACCCGCCCAGTTAAAATGAAACGACTGTAAATATTACAGGTGTTGTGAACTTTAATTCCTAGCTTTGAGTCAAGGCTGATGAGTTGACTGAATTGCCCCACTGAATGTTTAGACCATTTCGTCGCCTTACATTGAACTGAGTGCTTTCAAATTGTTTTGGTGATTTAGTTGGATTGTCATACGTGCATTGACACATTTTTCTACCAAAGAAAATTGACCGTTGGAATCAAAGTGATCTGAAGATTCTGATCCGCAGTCTGAATCAACTGTGGTTGAAAGGAATCAATGATTCTTAACAACTTGTTGAAGGGAATCGATGATTTGACTCCCAGTTTGGGTAATTAGAAAACTTTCAGTAAATATTTTACAAAAACAGTAGTCATAAGTGCAATTGCATGGAGTCTCATTTTTCTCGTTTCAAAGGTGTGAGAATGAGATTTCCCAAAAGACAGATGATGGATTTTCCTTTAGGTTGATAGCACTTCTTACAATATTAGATTTCTTTGATATTTCATCATAGCTGATCCATCTGACCAGCAACCAGATTTAATTCATGCATGATTCTATCTTGCTTCTGAGAAAGCCTAAACAATGTATGAAATTACAGCCATTTTCAGAATGTTGGGCCAAAATTAGTCCTTCAATTTTCTAGTTTTTCCTTTCTCTCTTCAAAACAACCTTCTCTTTATCGGCCTCATTCTCAGGTTGGTTGAGAGTTTTGTTATAAGTGGTGGCATTTCTACTTCAATAAGAGTTGGGAGACATGAGTGGTTGTTCCCTATTATATCTCTGGTGTAGGATATAATGACCTTGAATGTTTTCTCATATCTGAAAATGCCCAGAGGAAGAATTTCTAATGACTTTCCTTGGAATTGAAGTATGCAGTTGTTGAGGGGAACAGAATCTGTGGTTGTGAATCTCATTGTTCTTATGTTTGGGTGTGTTGTGGCCTGCCGGCAGCCACAACACACTGTCCAACTCTGTGGCAGCAGAGTTGGACAGTGAGGAGGTTGGGGAGGAACTTGGGCCAGTCCTAGGGGCTGGGGAAAGCTCGGACGAGGGCTCTGTGTTGGAGGCAGAGAGGGAGCTAGACAGCAGCGAGGCAGAGGAATAGCTGGATCCTGTTCCTAGTATGCGCATGCGCAGAGTTGCCAGAAGACAAGAACAACTAAGAAAGCAGGATTGACTTGGGAGTAAAGCCACACCTTGGAGGTGATTGGCCCCTCCCATAGGAAACAAAAGAGGAGTGAACAGGGTGTGGGCTTTTGCAGGAAACAATTCGTTCGGTCAGTCATTTCAAGAGTGGAAAGTTCTGTTCGTGACTGTAAGAGACTCTGTGCCAAGTTTTGCTTTACACTGCCTTTGGAAATTAGGTATCTGGCAGCTTTCCAAGCGAGATAAGGTTTGTGTTGATAAATATTCCTCTGAAAGACTGTTTGCCAAGCCTTGCTGACTGCGAATGAAAGGAATTCACAGTCGTGTAAATAAAAGGGGTTTTGCCCAGACCAAGACTCTGCTTCATGCTTTTTAAGGGAGCCTAGGTCAGATCAGGGTGGAAGAAACAAAACCAAATAGGACTATTGTCTTAGGCTGCATTTAGGAAAGGGGACAAGGGACTTAATGCTACAGTGTAGCTGAGAGTAAAAATATGAACAGGTAATCCTCAACTTACAACTGTAGTGGACCCTGGAATTTCCCTTGGAAATCATGACGGTTGTAAGTCGAGGCACCCACATGATTTTATTACTATTTTTAATAGTGGTTGTTCAACAAATACCATGATCATTAAGTGAACAGCGCAGTCCTCAAGCAAATCCATGTATTCCTTTGGGCATTTTCATTTGCTTGAAATAATCCATAAAGGCTGGAAACTGGCAAAAGGCATTGCAAATCGAATCGTGTGACAGTGGAACACTGCAACTGACCATGAAGATGAGCTGGTTGCTAAGTGCCTGAAATGAGATCATGTAACTGTGTGTGTACCAGTTCGCCTGAACCAGGGCGAACTGGTAGTGGTGGTGGTGGGAGGCTCCGCCCATCCACCCATCCGTCATTAAAAATGCTCTGCGCATGCACACTCGCTCACAAAGCGAGTGCACGCACCCACGCGCTACTGATAGCGAACTGGTAGTGCTGGGATTTGAAACCCACTACTGGAGTGAAATGCTCCCGGTTTGACCGGATCGCCCGATCCGGTAGCGATGGCGGCAGGTGGTTCGGGGAATCAGTAGCAAAAATCCTTGCGCCCCCCAACCCCACCATGCCCAGCTGAGCCGCTCGATCATCAGAGACTTTTTTTTTACTTTTAAAAACATTTTTTCTACAACCTCTTCCGATGAAAAAATGCTTTTAGAAGTAAAAAAAAAAAAAAAAAAGCCTCTGATGATCGAGCGGCTCAGCTAGGATCGTCCCAGGCTTTTCAAAGCATTTTTTTCTGCAATCTCTTGGCCGAAGAGGTGGTAAAAAAAATGCTTTGAAAAGTCTCTGACGATCCCAGCTGAGTTGCCTGATCGGCAGAGAGGCTTTTCAAAGCATTTTTAAAAAAGCCTCTCTGATGATCCCAGCTGAGTTGCCTGATGGGTAGAGGCTTTTCAAAACATTAGAAAAAATGCTTTGAAAAGTTAAAAAAAAAAAAGTTGGCCACACCCACCCAGTCACATTACCCTCCCCCCATCAAGCCACGCCCACAGAACCGGTAGTAACAAATTTTACATTTCACCCCTGGTGTGTATATGTGTGTAAGTGTCTGTGCATGTGTTTCGAAGTCATTGGAACTCTGGAATCAGGTCATACAGCTTAGGTGGTGGGGAGGTGTCTGCTGTGACTCTGAATGGAAAGAAGGGATTTACATCCTTTTTAAATTTAAACCTGGGAATCAGTTGGATGCTGAGCAGATAGTGCATATTATAGATACGTGTGCGTGCGTGTCAAAGTGTAGCACTCACACAAATAAATAATTAAATGCAATAATATTAACGTTGAATTCATTAAAATACCCTCCTACGTATTGAAAATCTTTTTCCATAGTCTTTTTCTGTAGTTTATTCAAAGGCAGGTCTGGCCTTTGATTCAACAAAAGTTGAGCGTTGTGGCATCTGTTCTTTTCCACTGGTAATAAATTTCTCTAGCCATAAAGATTTATGTTTAGGGGAACAAGTATAAAGCAGCACTAGAGGATTGCTTTTTGTGTAAAAAAAAAAAAAGTGAAGATCATAGCACACCCCTCTAAATCTGAGAAAATCTGCTTGAAACTCTGGAAAATTGCAGCTGGCTAGACTGAAGTACAAGAACCAGATTGGTGGAGTGCTTAAGGCATCAGGCTAGAAACTAGGAGACCTTGACTTCTAGTCCTGTTTTAGGCACAAAGCCAGCTGAGTGACCTTGATCCAGACCAGTGGTGGGTTCCTCCCGGTTTGGCCCGGTTCGGCCGAGACAGTAGCGGTGATGATATGACGTCACTGGACCAGTTCCCTTTGTTTGGGAGCTGGGCCCTCACGCCCCCCACATTATTCTTACCTTTTATTTCGCCCTGCCCCCAATCCATTCGCTGACTCCTGAGTCCCAGCTGATTGGCTAGAAGGAAAAAAACTGTTTAAACTCTTGCCGCAGGGCTTCAAAGGGCTGCCCTACAGCTGATCAGTGTTAAAAGTCAGTGTGATGGTATACCAGTGCGCTCGAAAAACAAATGAGTAGACTGGTGTCTCCAAAAACAAATGAGTAGACTGGTGCCTCCAAAAACAAATGAGTAGACCGGTGCCTCCAAGAACAAATGAAGAGCCTTGGTAGTACAGTGGTTTAATGCACCCTGTTATTAACACAGCTGCCTGCAATTTCTGCAGGTTCAAATCTTACCAGGCTCAAGGTTGACTCAGCCTTCCATCCTTTCTAAGGTAGGTTAAATGAGGACCCAGTTTGTGAGGGCAATAAGCTGACTTTGTATAAATATACAAAAATATGAAGGCTATTGCTTAATGCATTGTAAGCCGCCCTGAGTCTCCGGAGAAGGGCGGCATATAAATCAAATTAAAAAAAAAAATGAGTAGACCGGTACAGCTCTACAAGCAGTTAAAAGCCTGGTAGACCAGTACCTCTGCTAAATCCTAAAGAATTGTCACATGACCATCAAACCACACCCACAAAATAAGCCACACCCACAGAACCGGTAGTAAAACATTTTAGAACCCACCCCTGATCCAGACACACTCTCTCAGCCCTAGGAAGAAGGCCACTGTGATAAACCACTTTTGAAGGAAAAAAAAAAAAACTTGCCAAGAACACTTGTCTGCCCAGTCTCTGAGAATCAGACACAATTGAACAGAAGGGAGAGAAAGGATGAGTTAAACAAGATGATCTAAGTTTAATATGAGGATGCTTCAGTGGTGGATTGCTCCCGGTTCTGTCCGGTTCTTGCGAACCGGTAGTAAAAGCAGTGGAAGGCTCCGCCCACCCGCCCCGACGTCATAATGGATGATCTGTGCATGCGTAGAAACTTCTGTGCATGGGCAGAAGTGCGTGCGTGCAAAATTTCTGCGCATGCGCACTCCTGTTGCAAACCGGTAGTAAAGATAAGTAGAACCCACCCCTGGGATGCTTCCCATATTCCTATTTTTATGTTTCTGTGTTTTAAAGATATGTTTGTTCGTTGGGCTGGGAATATGAGGTTGATAGAGGTTCTTAGTAATAAAGCAAATAATAACCAACTCAGGTAGAAAAGTCTGGTAGGATATCAATGATGTATTAAGGCCTTTTGAATGTAGAGCTAAGAGGTGAGTCCAATTATAATTATTTCATCTGCAGAAGGAGACCTAGTCCCACTGAGGAGGAATGTTCTAAGTGTTATAATTTTTTTCCTTGAAATGTAAAGCAATTTGCCAAGTAAAAATGGGGAGGGAGTTTGCTTTGGATAAATAGTCTCTTAAAATTCAGACCAGCTGCAGAGTGAAAACAAATATCAGATTTGTTTACAGCATGAATAATATTCCGTTTTTCACTGTGGATGAAATCTCTCACTTTCACAGTGACTTCATGGTCAGTGTAATGGCCCTGAAGGCAGCAAACGAACCAGCTGTAATCATAACAAACATCCAAAATGTTAGGAAAATGTGATAGACGTGCAAGGATAGTTGGCTTTATTCATTTGTTTTGAAAACTGGGATGATAATGAAAGCTTGCGATGGTCACTTGCAAAAGATATGGGATGGGTCATGAAGTCATGCCATGAAGTCATGGACGGGGTTAAAATGGAAAATCACAAGGAAGGTGACTGAAATAAATGCTTTGCAGTACAATGATGCTACCTTATAGCATCATTGTACTGCAAAGCATTTATTTCAGTCACCTTCCTTGTGATTTTCCATTTTAACCCCGTCCATCAACCAGTAATTGTAGGGAAAGGAGTGGCAGAATCTGAGGGTAGAGTTAAAAGTGGGATCAGCTTAGAATCCCTACGTAGCCACAAATGAACTAAGTCCAGCATTTCTTGAATTCCATTGATTCTTATCTAATGCCTAGCAAGTTGGAAAGATTCCTGTGCAAAGACTTTTATGAATACACCAGTTTAATTATACCTTCATGTGTAGACTTGATCTTTCACACCAGACATTATTTGAGAAAAGGACTTTGAGCGTCTTGAGCAAAGATCCAACTTCTCACAGGTCCTTTTAACTGAAGATGCCAGGAATTGAATCTAGAACTTTCTATGTACCTGACAAGACACTCTGCTATGATCCAGTTGCCATTCCTTATTTATTATTAGATTTACATCCTGCCTTTATTCTGTATATTATAATGTACAAAATAAAGCACAAAATAAAGCTACCAACCTGCCTTCCATTGAGGACCTGTATACTGCACGAGTCAAAAAGAAGGTTGTGAAAATATCTACAGACCCCTCACATCCTGGATATAAATTGTTTCAGCTTCTACTCTCAAAACGACATTATAGAGCATTGCATACCAGAACAACTAGACACAAGGACAGTTTTTCCCCGAATGCCATCACTCTGCTAAACAACTAATTGCCACAGCACTGTCAAACTCTTTACTAAGACTATTACTATTATTCTTCTCATCCTTCCTATTACCTATCTCCTCCCACTTACGACTATAACCTTGTTCCTTGTATCTTTACTATTATATTGTTTTATTTAGTTTCCTAGTATGATTTTGATTGCTTATTTAGTATCCTATGACTATCACTAAGTGTTGCGTCTTATGATTTTTGATGAATGTGTTTTTTATGTACACTGAGAGCTTATGCACCGAAGACAAATTCCTTGTGTGTCAAATCACACTTGGCCAATAAAGAATTCTAATGCCATTTAATGCCAAACTATTCTCCAAAGCATCTAAGGGTAGGACAAGAAGCAATGAGTGGAAACTAATCAAGGAGAGAAGCAACTTAGAACTACGGAGAAATTTCCTGACAGTTAGAACAATTAATCAGTGGAACAAGTTGCCTCCAGAAGTTGTGAATTCTCCAACACTGGAAATTTTTAAGAAGATGTTGGATAACCATTTGTCTGAAGTGGTGTAGGGTTTCCTGCCTAAGCAGGGGGTTGGACTAGAAGACCTCCAAGGTCCCTTCCAACTCTGTTATTCTATTCTATTCTATTCTATTCTATTCTATTCTATTCTATTCTATTCTATTCTATCCTATCCTATCCTATCCTATCCTATCCTATCCTATCCTATCCTATCCTATCCTAGTCTATTTTCCTCACAACAACAATTCTCTGAGGTAGGTGCTGAGAGAATGACTGGCCCAAAGTTTCCCCAGTAAGATTTCATGCCAAAGGGAAGACTAGAATTCTAGAATTCCCAACCTCCTTGTTTCTATTCCAGCACCTTAACCAGTACACTAAACTGTCTGCAATTATTTAATTAGGGACATTTGACTGGAACATGTTGAAAAAAGAAATCCATATAGACTGGATAGATAGCCAGAGACCCTAAACTTTTGCTGTCCTATAACATCAAAGAGTTTAGTATTAACCTAGCGCCATTTGGTTAACATATTAATGGCCTGATTTATTGGATCGCTTGCTTTATTGTCTCAAGCAAGGGGCTGATTAACTGTTGTGCTGTAAAAGACGCGCTATGCAAAAGCATTTAATAGCTTGAAGGATAGCGTTCCTTTGTGTCGTTCTGTGTGTTTATTCAAAAGCGGGCAGCAAATTGGTGCTTTCTGGGAAGAATGGATTTCATTTTTATACTTCTCCCCAAAAAAAAAAAAATGCTTTTGATGAAATGATAGTTGCCTGCTATGTTACTACATTGAGAAAATGACTGTGTAGGCACTATAATTACATTAGGGAAGTACCAAATATGGCTGTTTCACATTATTTAGACAAGTGCTGTTACTTATGACTGGAGAATTTGATATTGCAAGTGCTGCTTTGACCTGAACATTCAATCAATCCTCAGTGGTGGCTTATACAAATAAATGGGATGCTAAATTAAGAACTCTACAACGTTACCCTTTGTTCCCCAGAGGTTATATAAACCTTGCCGGTTTCTATGCACACATTTGCATTCCTGATGGAAAATTTGCTCTGCTTTTTAAAGGTATGAACTTGAATCGGGTCTCCCCGTTGCAACAAAAGCATTTGTTAAAAGGCGATCGTTCTGGAAAATTAGCTACAAGCTTGTTTTGTGTGTGTTTGGCTGAAGCGGCTGGGCATAAAACACATGCGTTTAAATGGCACCCTTCTTGACTTGGAAATGAGGGGTCGGTTTGAAGTTGTGCATTTTTTTTTTTTTAAAAAATCTGCGAATACACAGATCAAAGTCTTCTTCCAACCTTTCCCTACTCCCTTGAACCTTAATGCTCAAATGGTTGATGCAAATGAAAGCTTTGTTCCTTATGCCCATCCGTCTTGTAAACTCACAAGATTCTTTCCCCCCCGCCATCTATATGTATACATTCGAACCAGACTGAGATGTTTCTTTGTGTCATGTATGTATGTGTATGTGGGTATATGCATAATGGTTATCTTTTGAGAGCTGAATGCAACAACATTTCATTTTAATGGATGCTGATTAGTGTACATTTAAAGTGACAATAAAGAATTCTATTCTGTTCTATTCTATTCTACTCTACTCTACTCTACTCTACTCTACTCTACTCTACTCTACTCTACTCTATTCTACTCTACTCTAATTCTACCCTATCCTTCCCTACCTGACCCTACCCTACCCTACCCTACCCTACCCTACCCTACTCTACTCTACTCTACTCTACTCTACTCTACTCTACTCCTACCCTACCCTACCCTATCCTATCCTTCCCTACCTGACCTGACCCGACCCGACCCTGTTATTCTATTCTATTCTATTCTATTCTATTCTATTCTATTCTATTCTATTCTATTCTATTCTATTCTATTCTATTCTATTCTATTCCTCTTTCCACCCACTTGCTTAGCTAGCAACATAGACCACAGCTGACAAAGTCCAGGGAGGGAGGTTGCGTTAACATATTTTGTGACACAGATGGTTGAAAGAGAATGGAAAGGTGGATAAGATGGCAAAGATGGTAGGAAAAGAAGAAAGAGAAACAACTTAGACCAGGGCTGGAAGTGATCATGGAAAGAAGGATTGAAACCTGCTTTTTTTACATATTGGTCAGCGTGTTTTGCACTCCAGATAGTGCCTCCCATCCCTGGAACCCACCAATTGTATCTTATTGCAGAGGATGTTAATAGATTGTCAGAACTGATGCTGTTGTTACAGGTAGTCCTCAAGTTACAACAGGTCATATAATGACCGTTCAAAGTTACAATGGCACTGAAAAAAGTCACTTAATGACCATTTTTCACACTTACGACCACTGCAGCACACACCCACACCCATAGTCATGTGAACAAAATTTGGATGCTTGACAACTGACTCACATTTAAGGGTCCTTTGCAGTGTCCTGGGAACATGTGATTTATTTTTAAAAGCATTTTTTCTACAACCTCTTCAGCGGAAAAAATGCTTTTAAAAGTAAAAAAAAAGCCTCTGATGATCGCGCGGCTCAGCTGGGATCGTCAGAGGCATTTAAAAGAAAAAAAACCCTTTTTTTCTTTTAAATGCCTCTGATGATCCAAGCTGAGTTGCTTGATCGGCAGAGTCTTTTTAAAAAACTCAGCTGGGATCGTCAGAGGCATTTAAAAGAAAAAAAACCATATTTTTTTTTTAAATGTCTCTGACGGTCCAAGCTGAGTTTTTAAAAAAGCCTCTGCCAATCAGGCAACTCAGCTTGGATCGTCAGAGCCCTTTGAAAGCATTTTTTTCGCCGAAGAGATTGTAGAAAAAATGCTTTTAAAAGTAAAAAAAAAAAATGGCCATGCCCACCCAGTCACATTACCCCCCCACACCAAGCCACACCCACAGAACCAGTAGTAACAAATTTTAGATTTCACCACTGATCCATTCCATCTATCCATATCCATTGATTGAATGGGTATGATTTATTATTTGGTTATTGTATTTGATCAATCCCAATAAGATCCAAGAAAAAGGGTCAATATTTTATGTTTTCATTTATTGTTCGATTTTTTTGGCATTTCACATGACTTTAAGTCTAAAACTGGAATAAATCAAAAATAAATACTGTGCGTCTGGTTGCTTGTTCGCAGCTCTGTCTCCCAGTCGTCTCTCGTTCCATCAGACGTGTTCTTAAAACTCATGGAGACAAAATGAGACAGAATGTGTTGGGCAGTGCTTTGCCAAAATGGTTTGTTTTAAGAGGCAATCTCGTAAAATGGGAAGGCTAGGGGATATCAGATGCACAGACAATTTACCAGTGCTTATGGGGCAGCATCTCTAAAAAGGTTCAGTGGCATTTGAATAACAGATAGATAAAGGGTCAGTCCTTTTAGCCTTGGAGCAAATGAAAAACTGGATGACAAATGGGCCTGTACACGAGTGAAAACAAAATGAAAATATTTTAAATTCAGAAAGCTATCCTTATGTTATTTCATTGAAGGATACCTTCTTCCTCTCCCTCTATTTCTTTCAAAAGCGGGATCTTCCAGGAAAGGCTAATATATCTAGATAATGAAACCTTTGGAAAGCACTATACTTTTAGGGACTGAAATGAGATTAAAATACAACACTGTCAAACATCGGCATCTGCATATCCCAGGTTCTCTGAAAGGACTCAATAGGCAGACAAAAAATATCAGATCCAGCCCAAACATCCGGCTGAATGTGCAATGAACCATAATAATACAATTGCCATTGGTCAACTGCAAAAGGCAAGGACTCGCTAGGTCACTGATGGCGAACCTTTTTGCACCGCGTGTCTTCCGGAAGAGGAGCTACCCAGGGCGCAAATGAACTTCCAATTTCAGGTGCTGAACTTCTGGTTTCAGTCAGTTAGTCTTCCAGGTTTCTGGCACGCATGTGCACATGACAATCAGTTGGCCAGCACACATGCTCATGCAGGAAAATGGAAGACCAGCTCTTCTAGTTTCTGTTGTGGTCTGACAGCAGCCTGAGGAGCTGGCAGCGGAGTCGGACAGCGATGAGGCTGAGGAAGAACATGGGCCAGTCCTGGAGGCTGGGGAAGGCCCAAATGAGGGCTCTGCGTAGGAGGCAGAGATGGGGCCAGGGCCATCAGGGAGTGAGGTGTGGACTCCAGAGCCTCCAGAGGCTGACAGTAGAGAGGCAGAGGAACAGGAGGAGCCTGTTCCTAGTGCACGTATGAGAAGAGCTGCCAGAAGGC
The DNA here is from genome assembly GCA_022577455.1 of Arizona elegans. Taxonomy (NCBI): domain Eukaryota; kingdom Metazoa; phylum Chordata; class Lepidosauria; order Squamata; family Colubridae; genus Arizona; species Arizona elegans. Next base: position 9,730,659 of record JAKOOJ010000014.1, read on the forward strand.
AGGAGCAGATAAAGCAGAGAAGACAACTCAGGAGTAGGTCCAAGAGATGATTGGTCCCTCCCATAAGGCTTAAAAAACCAGCAACGGCTCTTAGGCTCTTTGTTGTAAAACAACGTTGATAGACTTGTTCTTGTCTTGCTGCACTTATCTCTTGTCAACAACGTTGAGAGAATTGCTTCTTGTTTCACTGTATTCATTTCTTGTCAGCGTCTTCTGCTTTTGAACTTTTGCCAAGAGAAGCCTTTGGCAGTTTGCCTAATTATACCAAGGTTGGCGATTAGACTGAAGAATTTGTGCTATGAAGAATTTGCTTTGATTTAGTTTGGACTATGCTGAGAATGAGTTAAATCTCAGCTGTTCTAATAAAGTCTGTTTGTTTTGGAACTGTTTGCGTTGACTACTACCTACTTGTGCCTGGGTCACAACAGTTTCTGGCACAGCTGCATGCAAAAAGGCCAGCTGATCATAACACCCACATGCGTGCCAGAAACCCAGAAAAGGACTGGGCGATGCCGCATGTGCCAGGCGACATGGCCCCATGTGCCACTGTGGGCACGTGTGCCATAGGTTCGCCATCACGGCGATAGGTGGATAAAGATATCTAATCCAGTCTAAACATCTGGCTGTGTGATAAACAATAATAATAATAATTGGGTAGGACTCAATAGCTGGATAAAAATGTTAAATCTAATCCGAACATCTGGCTGTCTGTGCAATCAACCCTGAAAATAATATTTCTGAGAATTTCAGGCATAATATGATTGACCAAAGGATGAGTAATCTTCAGACTAGATGTGCAAAGATGAACAGTAAGCAACGCTAACATTTTGCTTGACATCTGTGAATACAAAGAACTGCTTTATACAAGAGTGGATGATAATCCAATCTTCCCTGATTGGAAGCAGATTTTCAGATACTTGGACTAGAATTTAATGCTTGCTTTCTGATCTTGTCAAATGGCAATGGCAATAATTAAATTTGCAGCCTTATGAGTACCAAACAGGTGCTTTTGCTACTGAGCTATAATTGCTTCTTTAAGTTAAAAAAGGATCCTTATTCCAATTGAGTGCAAGGAAGGGGGCAAACTTCACCCACATTGAAATAAAGTTGGCACTGAGCAGCAGCATTTTCATTCATTTCATTTTGTTCTCTGTGCTCACAAAAGACCCTTAAAGTAGTGTTCATTCTTTCCTTTTCTGTGCTAATTATAGTGATGAAACTATAGCAAGTAATTTTTTTCCCCTCTTAATGATGGTTAAACAAAGGGCTATTTTTAAGTTGCCTGTTGTAGCACGTGAACAATAAGTAGAGAGGGAATCAAAGACTTCTGGATGCTGGCCATAGTCAACTACCCACATTTTCCTCCATTATTCTTTTTGATTTATTTTTATTGAAAGTGGAGCTTGTCGCCCGTTTACTGTGGAAAGGAAGAAAGCATTAACTATTGCCTAAACTCACATTGGATGGCATCCTTGAATAATTTTAGAATAGAATAGAATTCTTTGTTGGCCAAGTGTGGTTGGACATCCAAGGAATTTGTGTTTGGTGTATAAGCTCTCAGTGTACATAAAAGAAAAGGAAAAAAAAATACATTCATCAAGAATCATAAGATACAACAGTGATAGTCATAGGTTACTAATAAACAATCAAATCATACTAGGAAACAAATAAAACAATATAAAACATGGTGATGCAATCAACAAGGTTATAGTCATAAGTGGGAAGAGCTAGGTAATAGGAAGGATGAGAAGAACAATAGTAATACAGTCTTAGTAAATAGTTTATCAGTGTTGTGGAGATTAGTTGTTTAACAGAGTGATGGCGTTTGGGAAAAAACTGTCCTTGTGTTTAGTTGTTCTGATGTGCAGTGCTCTATAGCGTCATTTTGAGGGTAGGAGTTAAAACAATTTATGTCCAGGATGCGAGGGGTCTGTAGATATTTTCACAGCCCTCTTTTTGACTCGTGCAATATACAGGTCCTCAATGGAAGGCAGGTTGGTAGCCATTGTCTTTTCTGCAGTTCTAATTATCCATTGAAGTCTGTGTCTGTCTTGATGGGTTGCAGAGCCAAACCAGACAGTTATAGAGGTTCTTGGAAAAAATGAATCCAGCGACGATGGATTCCACCAGGAAACTTAAGGCGATTGCTATCGTGGAAACCTTTCTTTATGTTATGTAAGAGGCTAAGCCACAATCAAAGCCTATTCATTGGGACAGAGCCAGCAATACATCCCTTTCCCAATTTAAATTGACTGGCAGTCCTTCTTCTCCATTCCCCCCTCCTCCTCCTCGAAACTAATCAAGGAGAGAACTAAGGAGTTTTCTGACAGTGAGGACAATTAACCAATGGAATAGCTTGCTTTCAGAAGTTGTGGGTGCTTCATCACTGGAGGATTTGAAGAAGAGACTGGACAGCCCCTTGTCTGGAATGGATAGATAGGGTTGAAACAGAAGACTTCGAAGTTCCTTTCATCTCTGTTGTTCTGTTCTGTTCTGTTCTGTTCTGTTCTGTTCTGTTCTGTTCTGTTCTGTTCTCCTCCTCCTCCTCTTCCTCTCCCTCTTTTGGAGAACTGGCATTTTAATCTGGCAACGTATAAAAATGATATAAAATAATAACAAACAATAATAATAATAATATACATGCGAATGAGTTTTCCCAGTCTTGCATTTGTTCAATTTTAGATTTGTGGCTATGAAAATGTGAGATGGGAATTGAAATTACATTTGATCCTTTATTCCGCCACTTTAAGAAACTGTTTTCTTCTTTATGTTTGTTCCTGCATTAATTACTCAAATGATTTTCAAACAAAGAGATGAACAAAGCCAATCACTGAACAAATGTTCATCTCCAAATGTAGTCAAAGCAGGATGGATATTGTCCCTGGACTTTCTCTTAATTTGACAAAGTACATGCTGTGTAACAAAATGTACAGGTAAACTTGAAAAGTAAACATGTAGTCTATTTTAATTAGACATTTTTTTTTTTAAATGCAGAGGATAGAAAGTGAGACATCAATAATTAAGTTAACAGTAATACAGATCAGGTTATGGCCAAGGTTAGACAGCGAGATGTTTGCGAGAAAAAAGCTAAACTGTTTAGGGCAAAATATCGGCTAGGAAAGAGCTATTTTAAGAAAGGTATTACTTGTGCTATTGAGAGCGTGGTTCAGATGCTTCCCAGAGATTGGTCAGACAAGGCTCAAGGTCAACATGCCTTCTTATTTGTCTGCACTTGGGTGCATCACTGGATTTGTTTATTGGTGCCTGGAGCATTAAATGTCTTCTTTGATTTGTTTGGGCAGCTCCATGTTAGCGAATAGAAACTGGTACGTAAGTGACAGTAACATTTGATTGAAGTTAAAGCTGTATGTAGAAACTTTCCCTTTAAAACTGAATGTGATTTTCAGGACGTAAAGGGCGATGGGATATTTGATTCATATTAGCTTCAGCTTTTGAAACTTTTATGAATTTGTACTCTGAATAATGACATCGGTATAGCTAACTAGCTGCATCCTCAATGGATTGGATAATGGTTTGAACTGCTTGTTTAGAAATGTGGCTTGTACATAGTATGTTCTTATGCATGCTATGTACAAGCCACATTTCTAAACAAGCAGTGCAATCCATTATCTGATTATCTGGTTCTCGATATCGGGCCTACAGCTAGCTCTGTGTAATTTTAAAATAAGATTTATCTCTAATTCATTAGTTTGCTTAATTGTCAAAGAGAAAACCTTGAGCTGAGTAATGACAGGTTGAAATATCAAAGGAAATCATATACATTTAAGCAGAAAGTGGATATGATAACATGTCAAGGTGCTGTAGAAATATATCTACATTGGCAGTATCATTTTTGCAGTTCCTTTCAAGTACGTGTGTGTGTGTGTCTGTGTGTCTGTGTGTGTGTGTGTGTTTGTGTGTATCAATAAATTCTGAGCTCCCTTTAATCCATAATATAAATTCTTCATGACTTTGGACTTGGTCTCAGTGTTAAAACCTCAATTTAGTCTCCTGAATGGAAACGTGGTTGCATCTTTTCTTGATCATCTTCTTCCTTCTAGCATATTCCTGCAGGTGCAGGGTCTGCTTTTTGGATCATTGAATGCCACTTTGCATCTCTGGGGCGCAGGCACATGGCTTTCATATCTTCGTTGCAGTAGTGAAATCCAATTTTTTTTTACTACCAGTTCTGCGGGCGTGGCTTGGTGGGCGTGGTGTGGCTTGGTGGGCGTGGCAGGAGAAGGATACTGCAAAATCTCCATTCCCACCCCACTCCAGGGAAAGGATACTGCAAAATCCCCATTCCCACCCCACTCTAGGGCCAGCCAGAGGTGGCATTTGCCGGTTCTCCGAACTGCTCAAAATTTCTGCTACCGGTTCTCCAGAACCTGTCAGAACCTGCTGGATTTCAACCCTGCTTTGTTGATGGTGTCTTGCCATCTTTGTTTTGGGCACCCGCAAGATCGCGGACCGTTGACTTCTAGTTGGTAGGCAGTCTTGGCCACAGTGGAAGGTGCTGCTCTCTGGACATATCCATACCAATGGAATCGGCCTCCTCTCATCTTTTCTATAATTGGTGCCACACCAAAATGTTGTCGAATGGTGTCATTTGTGATGTAGTCAAGAAGGGAGATGCCCGATATCCAACGGTCCTATTTTTTGTATATAATTTTTTAAAAAACCCAAACAAAATACAACCTAATTTAAAACTCCTTTTCTTGGTGATGGGAGAGAGAGAGAGACACATTTTAATAATCCTTTTTTTTTTTGTATGAAATAGGTTGATTTCCTTGCCTATAGATTCCCACCTTCCTTTCCTTCCAAATTGTGCAATGCAATTTTCTTGTGTTGCTATTTATTTTTTTTATTTATTTTTTTTTCACAAAGGCCAGGGAGAAAGTACCCATCCGTCTTAGGGTTTAATGATGAAGAATGCATGTGCTTTGTACATGTTTTAATGCGTCGCTAATGGGCAGACACTGAGTAATAGGGAACTTGCAGTATTCATGCAAGAATTTCAGTTTTATTTTTAGCGGAAGAAGGAATCATCCAACCTTTCCTGGCATAATACAGAATTATTGCTCGTAGGCTTGAGCCTCTAAAGAAAGGACTTGCATTCATCAATCTCCTGCTCTGTATTCGCCCTCCTTCTCTCGCCACTGGAATCTGAGGCATTTCAAGTTGTTGTTGTTTTCCAGAAACCCTAATGCCTGATAAATAGCAAGCATACAGTCCAATTCCATGCTGAAATCTTCCAGTTTCTCAAAGCTTTTTGTCTATTGCAGAAAAGGCTTCTGCTCTTCTGCTTCTTTTTAAGTTATGTCTCTATAAGTTGCTTGTAATTTCTTTGGGAGACATTTTGAAGTTTAATGTTAATGCAGTCAAAGTTAATTTTAATGTAGTAGAATTACATTTAATGTCATGTGAATTTACATTTAATGCAGCGGTGGGTTTTGGGTTATCTGACTACCAGTTGGCCACACATGCTGGTTTCGTGCACGCATGTGCCCGGTTCGCCCATGCGCCTGCCTTCCGGGCATGTGCCTGGCCTTCCAGGCATACACTTTGCTCACGTGTGCCTTCCATGCATGCGCCCGGCCTAAAAAATGTGCCTAAATAGGATGGCATAGAGAGGAGGCAGGCGGGAAGGCCCAACCATGATTTCTGCTACCGGTTCATCAAGAAGCAGCTCCTCCTCTTCTTCCTTTTCACTTATGGGAGCTTCTGGAGGTTCTGAAGGCCCTGGCTGAGTCCCCGCCTCTGGCACCACATCTTTTCCAGCCTCCTCATTGTCCGACTCGAGTGCCAGCTGCCCAGACTGCTGGCGCAGCACCACACAAGCCTCCTCGCTGTCAGAATCAGCTACTAGCTGCACAGGCCGCGTACGGGCCACAACAAAAGATGATTTTTTTCAAAGGAAATGGGCCTTTCTTTGTTTTTCCTTGAATACATTTTACTTCTCATCCTGTTTACAACACAGCCCTTTCAGCAGTTCCAAGAAGGTTCCACACCCATTTGCACTATTCAGGTGACACCCCCCCACCCACCCAAGGGCATAGATTAAGCCTCCAAGTGGCCTCAAATGACTCTCAGAGAGAGCGCTAACGACCAGATGACTTCAAAGGAGTATAAATCTTTCCATCCTCCACCGTTCAGTCAGAACGGAAGAAGCTTCTTCTCAGCCATCCGTATTAATCAAATGCGGAAACAATTTTGTTTGCTGCAGGCTTTAATGCAGCTGCAATCTGGCATGACTGAAGTTCAAACAGATACAAAGTCAGCTCTGCGAGCTGTTGCCTACCAGTGTTGTAAATAGTCTCCAAATTAACATAGGCATGCCCACATAGCCAGCATTTGGCTGGGTTCCTTCCTCCTTCCAGTTCTGCAGTTGTTGGGAGCCGGCGGTTTACAGTCCTCCACCCATCAGCTGTGCCTCCTCAGCACCAAACAGCTGATGGAAATGAGCACACCAGCTGAAGGAGCGGGAAGCCATTGGGAGCATCTGGAACACCAACTGCTAAAGCCTGCAGCAGTTTCCCCATCCCCCCCAGATATGGCAAGCCAGGGCTTGACACTTCTTGAATGAGAAATTGAAAAGTCCCGTTACCTTTGGGACAACTGCTGCAAACAACTTTGTAAAATTGACTGTTATTCACTTAACAACCACCTCACTTAGCAATGGAAATTCCGGTCCTAATTGTATTTCAAGGACTACCTATATTGCCGTTCACCTCTCTGCGATGTAGAATGCTGAGCTCAGTGTAAGGTGACCAACTTTTTTACAATGAGAAGGAGGACACAAATCAATTGAAGAAAAAAAAAATCTCATAAATAAAAGAAACATTTTATTCACTGCAACAATGAGTCTAACGTGTGCATGTGTGTGTGCCATGTCATGTTTCGGTAAGAAGTAAACACTTCTTACCGGATTATGAGCAAATGCGTCTCATAATCACGACTCGCCGCACTGTACCGAGCCTTGACGAATCATCATGTCAAATACAAATACGTCACATCACATGCAACAGATCGGATCGGCATCGATCGAATATGGAGATTTATAAATTAGTCTTCAAATCTGCTGCTTGCAATTACTGCAAGTTCAAATCTCACCAGGCTCAAGGTTGACTCAGCCTTCCATCCTTTCAAAGGTAGGTAAAATGAGGACCCAGATTGTGGGGGCAATAAGCTGACTTTGTATAAAATATACAAAAGAATGAAGGCTATTGCTTGACGCCTTGTAAACCGCCCTGAGTCTCCGGAGAAGGGCAGCATATAAATTAAAGCAAAAAAAAAAAAAAGCAAATATCGAAAAGGAGGACATGTAGGAGGATACTTTTCGAGAGAGGACAGAACTTACAAAAGAAGGACTGTCCTCCCTAAAGGAGGACAATTGGTCACCTTACTAAATGGATTCTTGGCTTGATTCAGCTGAACACTTACATTATTTTGACCCTTCCTCTGTTAGATCGTGGGAGGCAATGAAGAGTCAGGAGGACAGATAGTAACTTCAGCTCTTTATTGAAGTAAGTGACTTCTGCTAAGGCTGAGCTGGAGCAGTCCCACCGATTCAGCCACTGACAATGTTTTACATTTCCCTCCATTTGAATCCACCAATCAGTGGCGGGCCCTGTTTGAATCCACCAATCAGTGGTGGGCATGCAAATGTCCAGCTAAACCCGGACCTGAGTGAAGACTACATCCCTGGCTTCACTTGTTATTTACATATGCAACATTCTCTTTGCTATGTAAATAGAAGTTTATGATACTACGTGGCCGATCTCCAAATCCAGGTGACAAACTCCATATGAATCTAACCAAAGATGCCTTTGCAGGAAATTCTGGAGCACTCAGGAGAATAAGATATCCAGGAATGAATTCTCCATTTCCTTGACTCATTGCTTATTTTGAACTTTAGGCAGGTACCGTAAAGACAGCCTGAGATGCTTCACTTCAAAAGGTATTTTCAGCATCAGTGGTTCCTCTTATTGATTCAGACACTCATGAATCATTTAAGGACTGTACTTACGTCTCAGAAAGAAACAATGATGTTGCTGAACATGTCTGTGTGTGTGCTTCCTCCAAAACAATGCACCCGAAATAATAGCTCTTTGCAACCACAAAAATGATAATTTTAAAAAATGATAATTAGTTTAAAATAACAACAAAAGAAGTTTAAAATAACAAGGAATCAGGCGGCTACTGAGCAACAGCAAAAATTATGTAGTAAGCTTGGTGGATTTGAGTATCAAGGGAATGGGGAATTATAAACATTGACATCTGATAAAAATGAAGTGCAAAATTCAAGATTATTACAGTGGCATTAAAGCCAAAACGCATGCAAAATAAGCACGCTGGCAGACAGAGGGAATAGAAAATTAGGTCTAATTATCATACTTATAAATTTTATGTAATTTTTGCAACTGGAGTCTAGACATGGGCGAGATGTGAATCAAAAGTCACTCTTTTCAGAATATTGTGACGCAGTTTGAAACACTGCTTATCTCGATTAAAATAAAAAATCATCGAGGAGGTACAATGGAACACAAAATGGCAACATTTCAAGCAATGTGCTGAGAGGATGGGAAAAAAAATACTCTGTAGTAAGAAATGGCTAACTGCTTCCATATTGTTGCTGGTAAACAGGAATAGATCCGTGAAATCAGGAGGAAATGTGTAACTCAAGGGAAATGTCTTTTATATTTCTAGGTGTGTTCATGGGAATGCGTGCAGAAATGTTAAATGCACGAAAGCCTACAGAAGAGACCCATTATCTTCAAATGCCTCCCAAAATGGTATACCATGACACACAAGAACTAATATGCAGATAATCTTACATTTTATAATCTCTAAAATACTAATGAATAGTTAGCTACTTTCACAAGCCCATAAATCGCTAATACAAAACTGTTTATTTTATATTTAATGTGATAGGTAGCTCCTACCAGTGGTGAAATCCAATTTTTTTTACTACCAGTTCTGTGGATGTGGCTTGGTGGGCGTGGCTTAATGGGTGTGGCAGGGAAAGGATACTGCAAAATCTACATTCCCACCCCACTCCAGGGAAAGGATATTGCAAAATCCTCATTCCCTTCCCATTCCTGGGGGAAGGATATTGCAAAATCTCTATTCCCACCCCACTCTGGGGCCAGCCAGAGGTGGTATTTGCCGGCTCTCCAAACTACTCAAAATTTCCATTACTGGTTCTCCAGAACCTGTCAGAAAATGCTGGATTTCACCCCTGGCTTTTTTTCTTTTAAAAGCCTCTGACGATCCAAGCTGAGTTGCCTGATAGTCAGAGGCATTTGACGATCAGAGGCAGATCAGGCAACTCAGCTGGGATCATCAGAGCCTTTTGAAAGCATTTTTTCTACAACCTCTGAAGAGGTTATAGAAAAAATGCTTTTAAAAGCCTTTGACAATCCCAGCTAGCCGTGTGATCATCAGAGGCTTTTTTTTTTTTACTTTTAAAAGCATTTTTTCGGCCGAAGAGGTTGTAGAAAAAATGGTTTTAAAAGTTAAAAAAAAAAAAAAAGTTGGCCACGCCCACCCAGTCACATTCTCCCCCCCAACAAGCCACGCCCACAGAACTGGTAGTAACAAATTTTACATTTCACCACTGATTAAGAGGATTCTTAGATATTTTCTCCCTTTACTGTTTCAATATATCGTGACTGCATCGCATTTCCTGCTTTCTTTACAAATGGGAGGATAAAGAGAACAATCTAATAAATTGGTGACACTAAATACACACACATGCACTAACACCACAAATTACATGTTGCTCTCTGAGACAGCAATTAAAAGGACTTACAATAAAAACCCTGTCAGAGAATTCAATGTGTTATATTTAAGCTCTCCAAGAAACTGAGCCCATAATTAGTGCTCTCTTCAAACTGTGCACTTCACTGTCAAAGAAAAATGCGCCTCTTAATCATACTGTAATCATATTCTACTGCGTGAAGTGGAAACATGACAGGCCAATCAATTTTTTTTTCTTCAAAAATATTTAGGAAATGTGCGTAATTGTGGGGAGTCCAAGTAAATAAGGCCACTTTTTTTTTGCCCGCCTCTTTCGCTGGGAGGTTCCCGCCTGCTGATTAATTATCTGTCCTTTGCAAACGTGGGGCCTGAAAAGAAAAGGTACTTTTTAAAAAATAAAATGGCAGTGCCAATATTTAAAATGACTCTTACTGAGGATAAATTATGCCCGGTCTGCATAAAATACGTAAGGAGGGGCACGAGGTGGGTAGTGATGGAAATATGCCTTTTATAATTAACAGCCTAAAGTGAATTGTGTCTCTGGGTCTAAAAGAAAATTTCACCGTGCTACAAAAAAAGATGTGGAGACTCTAGAAAGAGTGCAGAGAAGAGCAACAAAGATTGATTAGGGGGACTGGAGGCTAAAACATACAATGAGCAGTTGTGAGAACTGGGAATGTCTAGTCCTGTGATGGTGAACCTATTGTCAGGTTTTCAGGCTGTCTTCAAATAAATTGCATCGCAAACAATGTCTTTTATAAAACAAATTTCCATTTTATTAAGCACAGCACTTTTTACACCGACTTGTTGCAGCTGGCACTGATGGGCTGACCCAAAAACCCCTCCTCTTCCTTCCCCCACTCCTCTGCATTCATTGGCCATCTTCCCAATCATTCACCCCTAATCTACTGCTCCAATTCAAAGAATTTCCCCCCTCCCATCTATCTCCTAGGGGACATTATCTCCAGAAGAAATAAGTAGGTGAAAGGCAACCGTCCCGTTGCAGACGCCTGCATTCTCCTTCTTATGTCAGCACTAGGATAAAGGCATCTTGATGTGCTGACACCTATGGCATGTGTGCCACAGGTGGCACACGAAGCCATATCTGTGGGCATGTGAGTGCTGCCCTAGCTCAGCTCCAGCGCACATGCGCATGCCGGCAGCTGATTTTTGGGCCTTCTGGGCCCACCGGAAGTCAGGAAATGGGCTATTTCCAACCTCCGGAGGGTCTCCAGGGGGAGGGGGAAGGCCATTTTCAACCTCCCCAAGCTCCAAGAAAGCCTCTGGAGCCTGGGAAAGGAGAAAAACCGTGCCATCATGTGCCAAAAGCGGGGGAGCATGGGGTGTTGTGCACGCATGCATGGGGGTTGGGGCATGGGTTAGGGTTGGGGGGGTCGCGTGCACATGACCCCCCCCAGGCTTCTCCTGTTTTTGGCACGCAATGGCAAAAAGGTTAGCCATCACTGGTCTAGTCTAACAATGAGAAGGACTAGGGGTGATATGATAGCAGTATTCCAGTATTTGAAGAGCTGTCACAGAGATGAGGCAGTCAACCTATTCTCCAAAGCACCTGAGGGCAGAGCAAGAAGCAACGGGCAAAACTTCATTAAACAGAGATACAACCTAGAACAGTGATGGCTAACCTTTTCCGGATCCAAAGCACACATGCGCCCAAACCCCCAAAATGCAATGCATGTGGGGGCCCCGTGCATGTACATGCAGCCCCACATGTGCCCCGCCCCCCACATGTGTGCACCCCCCCCACATGCATGTACTCCCCCCCGTATGTGCCCTGCCCCTGCGCATGCACGGCAAAGACCCAAAGACCAGCTGGCCGGCAGGAGGCACATGCGCATGGGAAGCGGAGCTGAACTGGGATGACAGCAAGCGTGCCATAGGTTTGCCATCACGGATCTAGAACTAAGGAGAAGGAGAACTAAGGAGAACACTCTCCTCAAAGAGAGAACAATTACCCAGTGGAATGGCTTGCCTTCAGAGTTTCTGGATGCTCTATCCCTGGAGGTTTTTAAGAAGAGATTGGACAGCCATTTGTCCAAAACGGTGTAGGATCTCCTGCTCGAGCAGGTGGTTGGAGTAAAAGACTTCCAAGGTCCCTTCCAACTTCATTACTGCTAGAATTTACAAAGCGTGCAGTGCTTTTATCTAAGTAGCAACAGGTAGATATGCTCCTTATAGATATCCGTTATGGGATATATCATCCTGCATTATTCTAGATAGCAGCCTACCAACCTTTCAGGATCAACTATGCCATTCAACCATTTGAGCAGAGTGAAAATGGAGAGAACTGCCAGGATAAAACTGTTGTGACCTAGGCTTCCTGAGTCATTCAAACACATGAGTAGTCCCAAAAACCTCTTTTATTGCAACAGCTGTGAATTACGTTCATTCACAGCTGAGTCCCAAGTAGTTGCAAAAAGTCCTTTGAGAGAAGTCCTTTGGGATAATCACCAACCTTTATCTCCCTTGACACTCTGCCAAAGACCTAATTGGCAAAGCCACACGGATTCCAGAATCAAACAGAGATGCCGACTGGGAACAGAATTAACAACGTTGCTTTCCTGCAAAGTGCCCATGTGCCTTTGCTCCTCTTTTAAGCCTTATGGGAGGGGCCAATTATCTCCAGGCCTTACTTCCGAGTCGTCCCTTTTGTTCTAACTGTTCGTGCCTTCTAGCAGCTCTGCGCATGTGTGCACTAGGAACAGGCTCCTCCTGTTCCTCTGCCTCTCTGATATCCAACTCTGGAGGCTCCGGAATCTGTGCATAACTCCCAGATGGCCCTGGCCCCATCCCTGTCTCAGACACAGAGCCCTCATCCAGAACTTCCCCAGACTCCAGAACTGGCCCATGTTCCTCCCCAGCCTCCTCACTGTCCAACTCTGCTGCCAGCTCCGCAGGCTGCTGGTGGACCACAACAAAAACCGAAATCACCCCATGTCCATTCATCAACTGTCATTTTCTGCCTCTTATTCCATTTAAAGCCCTTTATGCAATTTATTTGATCAATGAATTGTTTTGATTGAGTACCTCCTTTCCGCAAGGGGAAGCAGCAAGTGGTTGAGTTGAGATAACAAAACAGTGTGGATATCAAGCACAGTGCAAACTAAGCAATTTACAATCCATTGATCTCAATAAGAAATGTTGAATACTTGTGTGTTGACATGCATGTATCTCTGGGATGGAGCATCAATACACGGTAATCCTTGTTTTAACATTCTGTTGGAAGCACCGCATTCGTGCTTGGCTCCTTCCGATTGAAATCAATGGCATCTATGTGCTGTTATCCCCCTTATGAAAGGTGCTGTTTTCCCCTCCCCCCTTCTTTAACCAGAGCTGAAGAAGCTTCTTGGATGAGAAACGAAACGTCTTCAAAGAAAAACCAGAAAGTCCATTCGCCTCTTGAAAAAGCATCTTTGGGACAACCATGACCTGGATGACCAAGAATCTCCATAGACAACCTTGCCCATAGCATACAACAGTGCTCAGAATTCATGATGAGGAATTGTGCTTTAGACTTACCTTCATAAACTAGGTATAATGAGGGCTTAGGTTGCTTTATTTGAATACTTTCTAATTTGATAGATATAATCTAGCTTCTTTAATGCTCCTACACCAGTGGTGGGTTCCTCCCAGTTCGGCCTGGTTCGGCTGAGCTGTAGCTGTAGCGGTGACAATATGATGTCACCGAATTGGTTCTCTTTTTTCGGGAGCTGGGCCCTCCTGCCCCTCCAGCTGATCAGTGTTAAAAGGCAGTGTGGTGGTAGACCAGTGCACTCCAAAAACAAATGGGTAGACCGGTGCCTCCAAAAACAAATGGGTAGACCGGTGCCTCCAAAAACAAATGAGTAGACCGGTGCCTCCAAAAACAAATGGGTAGACCGGTGCCTCCAAAAACAAATGAGTAGACCGGTGCCTCCAAAAACAAATGAGTAGACCAGAACACTCCAAGAACAAATAGATAGACCGGTACAGCTCTGCAAGCAGTTAAAAGCCTGGCAGATCAGTACCTCTGCTAAATCCTAAAGAATTGTCACATGACCATCAAACCACACCCACAAAATAAGCCACGCCCACAGAACCGGTAGTAAAAAGTTTTAGAACCCACCCCTGTCCTACACCTTCTATTCAGAGGACCGGCTGGGGAAGTGGTCAATGCACCAGGCTAGAAATTGGGAGACTGTGAACTCTAGTCCTGCATTAGGCAGAAAACTGCTGGGTGACCTTGAGCCAGTCACTTTTCTTTCAAACCTAGGAAGGAGACAATGGCAAACCACTTCTGAAATCTTACAAGGAAAACTGCAGGTGCTAGTCCAGCTTCCCACTTCCAAATCTAGCTTTATATAATGATTTGTAGATCTTTTTCTCTCTCCATTAGGTGAGAGAATTCATTTTTTAAAATGACTTTACCCTACCAGCTTATGCTGATTTAATAGACAAGTGGTCTATGGCCATAATGAAGACTTATTATCCGCAGGTTCAAAGAAACATCTTGATACTGGTCATTTTTATTTTTCCTGGAGAAAGCTCATTTAAAGTGTATTTTTTGGGACCCAGGATGCTTTGAGCCTAGATTCTAGACTAGACTCCTAAACACAAAATATATGTAGTCATCCTTGGCCATGTTCCTATATCAATTTAAAAAATTGCTGGTTCAACTTTCTTACTAATGCAACGAAATTATTCAGATTTAAATTATATACACATGCTTCCAAGATTCTTGATTTTATTAAATACTAGTGGATGAAAAATGGGTATAAATTAATCAAACCGCCATAATCCTAATGTATTATAAAACTAACCCTTGAGGAAGTAATGTAATAGTTACTTTTTAATTAGCATGACACCAGAGATTCTCTGTTTTATACAAAGCAATTCCCATATGTTTAGTTTATGAATACTTTTATTTTCCCTTCTCTTTTAAGAATAGAGAAGCAACAGAATAGGGCAGGGGCAGAAAATTTGAAAAACTCAATTTATAGAATTGCTTCTGAAGAAAGACTACACTCAGCTTGAAGAAGACAATCTTTGGATCCAGATCTTAAATATTAATCTAAAAATAGCAATAGTACTACTTATAATTTGAGTACTGTTTCTCATAGTTGAGAATTTTATTCATATCTAAGTAGGCCATAATATTGGGAATGGTAAATCAATCTATTTTTGGTTGATATCAATTTCATATTCCTGTTCTGACACATTTATGCATTAAAACAGTGTTTCTCAACCTTGACAACTTTAATATGTGTGGATGTACAGTATGTGTCATCAAATAGGTGTCAACTCTTAGTGACCAAATAAATAGATTTATTTCATGACAATTTCTAACCTGGCTTTTCAGGTCTTCCAACCGAGTCTATCCACCTTGGTGCTTTCCTTCCTTCCTTCCTTCCTTCCTTCCTTCCTTCCTTCCTTCCTTCCTTCCTTCCTTCCTTCCTTCCTTCCCTCCCTCCCTCCCTCCCTCCCTCCCTCCCTCCCTCCCTCCTTTCTTTTCTTCCTTCCTTCCTTTCTTTCTCAGCATTTGAGCCTTTTCCAGAGAGCAAGGTCTTTGCATAATATATTCAAAATATAATTGAAAATTCATATATGAATAAATATTTAGATATACATTTAAGTGCATTTCTGAACATTTAAAAATCTTAGTTAATGTATGTTTGCATGGATTTAATTTAAAATATTTTTAAAGTGCACTTTGCTACATATCTGATTGAATTGAGAATTTAATTGTAAAATCTGAAAGACAGTTGTGTTCTATTTGCACGTTAATCTAGGAGATGTGGAAAAAGCCATTTTAATTTATTAAGGTCTAATTTTTGAGCATTCTTCCACTTCTTAGTCGCTTAGTGGCTTTATGGTTTGTGATTCTTGGGGAAAAAACATCCATTCATACCACTTGACAAATCCATTGAAAGAGCTGCTTTTGCAAATATGGAAGTGAATATGAAACAGGGCATCTGTCAGGCATGGTAAAAAGAGTTAAAAAAGAAAAAGATAGAAGCTCTGCCTGATTTTGTGTGTATGACACCTCTGTAATACATTACTCTGTAATACAATACATTACTCCATAAAAATCAGGCAAAGTTTCATTGTCCCAGCCACAATCTTGACCCATTAAACACACTCCTGTGAATGCCCCTGAAAAGCATCATGTCATTTCTCAGAGTTGTACAGCTTCCACGAATCTCCACATGTCAGAATATGCAGAACTGCTTTGAACATTTTTGACTTTTGTTGCACACAAGTATGGAAATAGCCGGAGGCAGTATCTGAAGCAGCTGCCTTACATGAGACTGGAATATGATGTGGTTTGTTCATGACTTGACTCAAAAAGAGAGACTATCTACATGCTCATCTCTGTTCCCCAGTACCCATCTTCAGCTGACTTGCACATACTTCTTCCAACTTGTATGTTGTGGTCTGCCGGCGGCCTGCGGAGTCGGACAGTGAGGAGGTTGGGGAGGAACATGGGCCAGTCCTGGAGTCTGGGAAAGGCTCAGACGAGGGCTCTGCGTCGGAGGCAGAGAAAGGGCCATCTGGGAGGTACATGCTACCTCCAGAGCCTCCAGAGTCAGACCTCAGCGAGGCAGAGGAACAGGGGAAGCCTGTTCCCAGTGTGCGCATGCGCAGAGCTGCCAGAAGGCAAGAACAGTTAAAACAAAAGGGACGACTCGGGAGTAGGACTTGGAGATGATTAGCCCCTCCCATAAGAAAAGAGGAGCAAAGGCACGTGGGTCTTTGCAGGAAGCAACATTGTTAATTCTGTTCAGTTTAAAGTCTGAAGCTCTGTTTGATTCTGGACTCTGTGTGGCTTTGCCAATTAGGTCTTTGGCAGGGTGTCAAGGGAGATTGTGAGAAATAAAGAAATTAGGATTATTCCTGTAAAAAAGTATACCTAAATTACGCCATTTTAGAATCATGTCAAGGCTTTATTTTACTCTGTATAACCTGATTATATAATTTAGCTGATATTTAAGAACATGAGAAAGGAACTGTAGGTGGGTGATTATATCAGCCTTATCCCGAAGGACTCTTTACAACTATTTGGGACTCATCTGTGAATGAACAGAATTCACAGCTGTTGCAATAAAAGAGGTTTTTGGGACTACTCGTAGTGTTTTACTGAGTCAGGAAGCCCAGTTTCAGAACATTGTAGTTGGAATTGGAAACAATAGAATTTAGTCCCCAAGAATATTTGGATGACATGACTACCTGATTTTTTGGAACTGAGAACCTGTGGTGGCAATGCACCACAAGGGTTGTATGTCTCTCAGAAGAATCATAGTCAAAGAGAAGACCTTGACTGTGACCAATGGTCCTCTATGCACAAGAAACATTTTGTCCACATCTCATGTGCTAGGCCCCCAATCTAAGTCCTTGTTGGTTTCCAATGAAGTTGAGTGGGGGCTGCAACAGCTATCCCTAAATGCAGACTCCTTGATTTTGTTTCCTTTTTATCTACAGTGTATATGGCTTGCTCATATACATTTTCATATTTACTTCTGTCCCAAGCATTTTATTTTTGCTTTAAGGATTTAGAGCCAGGCAAAAGGGAATCTATTTTGCACCTATCAGCCTGTGCTGCTATGCTTATTGTAGGCCTAGCATTCTCATTCTTTATTTATCATTTCCTTCATTATTCATTTATTAAATTTCTGTGTCCACCCCCTCAACCCGCCAAGTCACCTTGTAGGGAAGACGAGCTGCAGAGAAATTTAATAAATAATTAAATTATATTCAACGCAAAATAGTTCAGCATGGCTGCAGAGGTATCATCCAGACTTCCTTTTTTAAAATCTTCATCATCATCATTATCATCATCATCATTATAATAATCATAATAATAATCTGGTTTAGAATCTCAAGAGTTCTAGCAATAAAGCTGGTAAATTATTAGCTAGATTTTTGTAATTACTGATGTATTGGTCATTTTCACTTTCTATTGCACTTTGAAGGAAAAGAAAATGTTTCTAGATTTAGTTTGGAGACACAGTTTTCCCAGTGACGCTATGTTTTTTTTCATATTAGATCTTATTTTATTGCAAATAATAAGAAGGAGATGAGTCCATTTCCAGTTCTGATCACTGCCTCTGCCTCTATTTCATATATAAAAATAAGGTGCTTATGAGCCGAAACAGCACAAGAAGATTAAAAAAAAAAAAGTTAAAAAAAAGAAAACATCAGATTTTGAGTGGGGGCAGGACAAGCTCCATGGCAGTTTAACCACATCATTTTTTATAAGTATATGTAAATTGCTTCTGGGCTACCAACTCGTATTAAATGTTTCAGTTCAATGAATTCTAAAGGGGATGAGGCAGTAAATAATGAAAAACAGGAATAAGAAAAGAAAAGGGATGTCAATCTTCCTTGCAACGAGAATGTTGTCAGCCGTCTGCTTACCAGGTTATGTCTGTAACTGGTTTTGAAAAGGTCAAATGCCTGGTTTTATTTGAGGGAGAAAAAAAAAATTCTTTGAATTGTCATGTGGCCCAGGTAAGATTGAGTGGCTTTTATTTCGTGCTTTTATTTCTTCTGCTGGTAGCCTCAGTAGAGAGAGAAAATACAGCGTTAAGGGTGGCAAATGGTCAATTTCAACCAATTCCATTTGCCAAACTATTGTTTATGAATTAATCTGGAAACATTTCAATGAACATTCATACTCATTTGGGGGCGTATCTATATCTATATATATCCATCTAAAGCGAAAACCACTCACGCATTAATCACAGAATCTCCAGAACCGTAAAGCCTACAAACTTGAAATTTGCCATGTATGTTCCTCTTGGCTTCTAGGTGCTCACTAAGAAAGGAGTTTTCGAAATGACCATCAGAGCATTAGTATTTCCTATATTATTATAACACGCTCTGATGCTAATTAGGTAGACCTTCTACTCCCCCTCCCAACTTGAAAAGAACTCTGGAGAGAATGGGATAGCATAGGACAGGCTTCTGTAGGGCAAGCCTCATGGAGAGAAGGGGCTAGAAAGCCTAAGGGAGAGAAGGGGATATGATAGGAGACGTTTCTGTGGGACAAGGCTGAGGGAGGGAAGGGGAGAGGAGAGGCTTCTGTGGGGTCAGCCTGAGGGAGAGAAGGGGAGAGGCTTCTATGGAGCAAGCCTCACGGAGAGAAGGGGCTAGAAAGCCTGAGGGAGAGAAGGGGATAGGACAGGGGAGGATTCAAGCTGTAAATGTTGATTTATCAAGCCCGATCACATAGTTTCGTAGCGAAGCACGGGGATCCAGCTAGTTTCAAATATGCCTATTTCTTGTGCTCATTTTCCCCATTGTGCAGTTTTTTACAATATGCATATTTGCGCATAAGTTTTCCCCTACTGTGCATGGGAAGTGTGGGAAGGGGGATAATTATGTATGCATTTTTGTATCTCTCTTTTTTAAAAAAAATTACAGTGTGTTACAATGGTGCAAATTTTGCTATGCCCATATATTTTGGGTGATCCTGTAGGAGAAGAGCAGGCATTGCTGGGGGTGGGGTGGCAGAGATAAGTGTGTCATCAGCTTAGAATCTTTACATTGCCACAAACAATCCAAATTCAGTCCCCCTTGAATTCCATTAACCCATATCTAATGCCAATTTAGTGCTGACCATTAGTTAACTATCCGTGTTTCCCCGAAAATAAGACCCTGTCTTATATTTTTTTGAACCCTGAAATAAGCGCTTGGCCTTATTGCCATGTGCTCAAAAGCCCAAATGGGCTTATTATCAGGGGATGTCTTATTTTGGGGGAAACGGTACATTTGTGATTGTAGGCTTGAATTCTATGCTGCAACTTAACATATGATCCTGATATTTTGTGCCTGACTAGTCCTATGTATTCAATTGATATAAAATTAACATATTCAATTCAAACTTCACCTCCTTTCTTGGCCTGATTTGGGTGCCACAATTGTTCTTTGACAAAAGCTCTTTGTGCCAATCAATTCCTTACATTGTAATGTTGTCCCATAAAGTTTAGGGTTGAGTTTTAAATCTGTTTGTCAAATGTTATATCCAATTTATATACCGTATATACATTCCTCATTTGGTAATTGCAGCATCAGATCCCAAAGATTATAATTCAACCAATTAATGTATTCAGCTGCTAATCATCACATGAAAATAAATCAAATGATAAGCAGAGTTACTTTATCATTAATGCAAATTGCTGCTTGAAGGAATTGAAAGCTGGATATGGTATAGCCCTCCTGGAATACTACCAATTCAATTTGCAAGCGAAGAATATCATGGTTAATCCATTGGGATAAACAACAGCTTCATTGGAAATTTAAATTGTTAGCACGTCTTTCCCAATACCAGGGCTCTACACAAATTAGAGCCACTAGGTGCTTCATCCTGAAAATGGGTAGAGTATAAATTACTGACTTGCTAAAATTATTTTAGTTTTAGGGTTAGGAGCAGAGGTAGGTAACAGAATAACAGAGTGGGAAGGGATCTTGGAGGTCTTCTAATCCAACCTCCTACCGAAGCAGAAGACCCTATACCATTTCAGACAATTGGTTTTTTTTTTTTAAAAAAAAAATTGATTTATATGCCGCCCTTCCCGGAAGACTCAGGCGGCTTACAATGTGCTCAGCAATAGCCTTCATCCTTTTGTATATTTATACAAAGGCAGCTTATTGCCCCCACAATCTGGGTCCTCAATTTACCTACCTTAGAAAGGATGGAAGGCTGAGTCAACCTTGAGCCTTGGCGAGATTCAAACCTGCAGTAATTGCAGGCAGCTGGTCTTAATAACCAGCTTAATAACAGGGTGCCTTAGACCACTGTACTACTAAGGTTGTCCAATTTCTTCTTTTAAAAACCTCCCAGTGTTAGAGCACCCACAATTTCTGGAGGCAAGTCATTCCACTGATTAATTGTTCTAAATGTCAGGAAATTTCTCCTTAGTTCTAGATTGGATTTCTGTTTGAAAAGCTTCCATCCATTACTTCTTATCCAGCCTCTAGGTGTTTTGGAGAATAGTTTGAAGCCTCTTCTTTGTGGCAGCCCCTTAAATATTGGAACATTGCTATCATGTCATCCCTAGACTAGACATACCCAATTCCTGCAAATGTTCTTCATACGTTTTAGCCTTTAGTTCAGTGGTGAAATCCATTTTTTTTTACTACCGGTTCTGTGGGCGTGGCTTGGTGGGTGTGGCTTCGGAATGGCTTGGTGGGCATGGCAGGGGAAGAATACTGCAAAATCTCCATTCTCTCCCCACTCCAGGGGAAGGATACTGCAAAATATAAAAGAATGAAGGCTATTGCTTAGCGCATTGTAAGCCGCCCTGAGTCTCCGGAGAAGGGCGGCATATAAATCAAATTAAAAAAAAAAAATCCCCATTCTCACCCTACTCCTGGGGGAAGGATATTGCAAAATCTCCATTCCCACCCCATTCCTGGGGGAAGGATCTGCAAAATCTCCATTCCCACCCCACTCCTGGGGGAAGGATATTGCAAAATCTCCATTCCCACCCCATTCCTGGGGGAAGGATCTGCAAAATCTCCATTCCCACCCCACTCCTGGGGGAAGGATATTGCAAAATCTCCATTCCCACCCCACTCCTGGGGGAAGGATATTGCAAAATCTCCATTCCCACCCCACTGTAGGGCCAGCCAGAGGTGGTATTTGCTGGTTCTCCAAACTACTCAAAATTTCCGCTATTGGTTCTCCAGAACCTGTCAGAACCTACTGGATTTCACCCCTGCTTTAGTTCCATAATTGTCTTTGTTTGCCTCCTTTGCACTCTTTCTAGAGTCTCAACATCTTTTTTATATCGTGGTGACCAAAACTGGATGTAATATTCCAAGTGTGGTCTTACCAAGGCATTACAACGTAGTATAGTGGCATAGTGCTCTTCATAACTCCTACAGTGGAGCTCTTGTTAGGGGAAATATATTCCAAATAATCCAGAATGCAAAGGGTTATTGTTAATACCTGGGGACAGAGTGAGCTATTCTTCCATTTCTAACATTCGACTTTGGAATAATTGAGTGAAAGTTTGATAGATGATTCAATTCTCAAGATTCTTCCCATCTTAATGTTTTTTGGTCCTAGATGTGCAGGTATGAAAGGTATGAAAGAAAGACCAGACTCTGTGGTCTCGTCCCAAAACCCCCAAAACTTTAAACTAAGACTGTCTCCTGTTGACCTCACCCCATTCCTAAGAGGTCTGTAAGGGGCGTGCATAAGAGCACTAGCGTGCCTCCCGTCCCTGTCCTCATGTTCCCTTTAATTGTATTCATTTTATGTATTCAAGTCATGCTTACACTTATATATATTATCTAATATGTACTCGACAAAATAACATAAATTAAAATAAAATAAAAAATAAAAGTCCTGATAAGGATCAGATGCAGTAAAATGTGAATTTTCCCTGCCTTATGACAGAGATGGATGGTCTTTTTATCCCTGCTTTTATCATTTCTGCTGCCCTTTTCTATTGTGCCCCCAAACGTACGTTGAAATTAAATCCTATTATCAGGCACAGCACGCCACCACCCTTGATGGGGAAGCAGTCACACTTCACCAAGCGTCTCCTCTGTTTACTGAGATGTAACACCAAGAAACAGGTATTCACACCTGCCGCAAAACTGTTATGCTTCCCATTTCTTTCTTTTTTTTCCCCTTAATCTATTTTTAACTTGGTCATCTATCTCATTGGCCTTTCCCCCTATGTTTTTTTTCCCCTCTTCCTCTTCCCCCTTAGGATAGAAGACAGGTGCCTATCATAGGCAGTGGTAGACTTTAGGGTCGCCAATTGTTGGAAGAAACATCCTTCTGGGTTCTGCTCCAAGTGAGGAAACAGACACTGGAAACATGGAGACTGCTTGGAAAGATGGTTTAATGGTGGACAGGATCACATGGCTGAGTTCCTGAACAGAAAAGGGCAGATATAGAAAATCCTTGGGTTTTTATGCTCTCTCTGGCTCTGCATTTCTTGGGGCCCTCAAAGAATATCCTGATTGGTTGTCATACTCCCAGGGGGTGGGGGTTTTAGCTAGCCTTGCTGGCTGATGGTCACATGTGCTTCCCAGGTCACATGTGGTGAGTTTCTGCTGCTATTGTGTAGAGGACTAATCCTATCTTTGTTGGATCTTTGGCAATTCCTACTTTGGCTCTGCCTGAAGGAGGTAGATCTTTGTTATGTAGAATAGACTGGCCCAGGCCTTAATAGCCCATTGACAAAGGGTGGGGGCAGGAAGATGGGAGCTACTTCAAAACATGCTTATCCCAGGGAAATATAATATTCTGCCTTTTTCATATTTCCTAAAATATTTCACTCTTCCAGGAAAGGGAAAGGGTGCTAACTTCCTACACTTCTACCTCTCACAATATTAGACAACACAGTATCAACAGTAGAGACCTTCAAACTTGCAACTAAATTTTGTGCATGATATGTTAATGCACAGGCTAAAAGGGCCCAATGGGGTGTGCCTGCGAAAAGCAGTATGTGTGTTTCTGTTTCAGGAATTATTTCAGTGACCCAATTTGATTGATTCATCACACGGAAACTTGTCAGAGCCCTAGAATTTAATATCAAATGCATGTAATTTCATTTAGCTTTAATTCAAGTTGTATAAAAAAAGTTACTTTAAATCCATTTTTATCCCGGCTTCACCAAGTTGTTTGTTTTGGTCATTTCTGCTTTTTGCAAAACCGCTGCTGCCTTTCACTCACAAATGCCAAACTGAAGATGGAGAGGAACAATCAAGCAACACCTCTAACAATAATGTTTGTATTTGAAAGGGACATATCGTCTTAAAAGTCTACTTTTTGAAATAATGTCTGAACTGGTTACAATGGGAAATTGGTAGGACCCAGGGCCACAGATTACCTAAAACTAATCTGGCAGATTTAAAAAAAAGTGATGGCTGTCTGCATTATTTAAGGAGGGGAACATTTTTATGCCTGAGATTAAATTTTCCATTAGTATTCCACTTCTGTGTTTGTCCAAGGACTATTAATTATATTTCAGAGATAATGTACTTTGTGCATTACTGAGAATTACTATTGTAGATTGTGACCACCTCACCCCATCTCATAAACACAATTTCTAATTAGTTATATTCCTATTCATTAAAGCTGAAAGATATGATCCTCTCATTCGTGCAGATATGGGCACAATCTCTATCCTCAGATTTTAAAGTGTTATAATTAAGGAGCTGAGCACAAAAACTCAGAGAATTCAATGAGATTCTCCAAAGCGATTCCTGTTGTCTCCAGTTGGGGGCATCATATTGTACTGAAACCTAAGACTGGGCATACCCTCTTTATTTTCCTGCTTCTACCAAACTGTTTAAAGGCACAGGCTTCTCTTTTCTTCAAAGATCCTGTAGGTCTAACATAAAGATGAAGTTCCAATATGATTTATTAATTTTATGTATTTATTAAACAAATTTATATAGCTGCCAAATTTATATTGACTGCAGCCAAGAAATTAAAAGACACTTGCTCCTGGGGAGGAAAGCTATGGCAAAGTTAGACAGCATACTAATAAGCAGAGTCATCACCCTGTCAACAGAAGTGCATATAGTCAAGGCTATGGTTTTCCCAGTTGCAATGTATGGCTGTGAAAGTTGGACCATAAGAAAGGCTGAGTGCCAAAGAATTGAGGCCTTTGAACTATGGTGCTGGAGAAGACTCCTGTGAGTCCCTTGGACTGCAAGGCGATCAAATGGGTCAGTCCTAGAGGAGATCAACCCTGACTGCTCTTTAGAAGGCCAGATCCTGAAGATGAAACTCAAATACTTTGGCCACCTAATGAGAAGGAAGGACTCACTGGAGAAGAGCCTAATGCTGGAAAAGATTGAAGGCAAAAGAAGGGGAGGACAGAGAACGAGGTGGCTGGATAGAGTCACTGAAGCAGTCAGCATGAGCTTAAATGGATTCCAGAGGATGGTAGAGGACAGGAAGGCCTGGAGGAATGTTGTCCATGGGGTTGCGATGGGTTGGACATGACTTCGCAACTAACAACAAGCCTTAAGAAGAAGGCTGATTCTTAAATAACATTTCTAACAACAACAACATATAGCTGCACAGCTCACATATAGGTTACTTACAGTTTACAAAATTTTAGAAAATTACCATATAATAAAGTATAATAATAAAAACCCATAAAAACTGCACACACACACACACACACACACACCCATGGCAGCAACAACACAATCAACTCAGCCATTAGATCAGCTCCATCTCCATTTGTGGTTCCCAGCCCCTCTGACAAAGCCATGTTTTTAGTGACTTTCAGAAAAGCAACAGAGTGGGGTCCAACCATACCTGGGGGGTGGGTGGGGGAAGAATGATGTTCCATGAAGAAGAGCACCAATGAGAAGGTCACTTTCCCACCAAATTTACATACAGGTCGATGGGACCTGTAACATACTCTGCCTTCCCATCCTGGTGGACCAAGATAGTTGAAATAGTAGGCTATGATGTTAATTTGAGAATTGAACACACAGAGATAGGGTTTGGCTCTTATCAGATTATATTAATATTTATTGATTGCATTTGTTGCATATTTCAGACCTATGTTTATGCTTTGTTTGTTTCTTTGTTATGATCTGCCTGAGAATCATAATGTGTGCATGTAGCAGAATGGTTGCTGGAACTGGGTCTGTCTAGTTTAATGAAAAGGACTAGGGGAGACATGATAGCATTGTTCCAAAATCTCAGGGGCTGCCACAAAGAAGAGGGAGTCAAGCTATTCTCCAAAGCACCTGAGGGTAGGACAAGAAGCAATGAGTGGAAACTAATCAAGAAAAAAAGCAACCTAGAACTAAGGAGAAATTTCCTGACAGTTACCAACTCTGTTTATTCTATTCTATTCTATTCTATTCTATTCTATTCTATTCTATTCTATTCTATTCTATTCTATTCTACTCTACCCTACCCTACCCTACCCTACCCTACCCTACCCTACTCTGTTCTACTCTCTACTCTATAATCATAGAATCATAGGACTAGAAGGGACATTGGTGGTCCTCTAGTCCAACCCACTGCTCAAGAGAGGAGTCCTCATACCATCTAAAGAGACAAAGGGAAAGAGAAGTAGACATCATTAACAGGCATGAAGGAGGCTCAGTGTATTTAGAATTGGGAGACTGGGTTGTTAAGATAATATAAACTGACACAACACAGAGTTTAGTCTGCCTTGGACAGCCCCTCAGATATCCCGTCTTTTGTTTAGTATAATGTTGGGAAGTGCTTTGTTTGCTGCTTATAATGTTTCCCATTGTTGGCTTAATGGAAGCGATTTGCTAGTAGTTTGGCATTCAAAAGTGAGATTAATTTCATTGGCAAGCAATTGTTGTATGGGTAGCAGGTCAACTGCCTTCTCTGTTCCCATCAGCAGTGTCACCGAGTTCCTCTCTTAGGGTTAAGTGCTTTTCAGGATTAAGAAACTTCATTAAAATGGAAATATCCTTTAAAAGACTCCTTCCGCTTTTGTGCCAGCTTCTGTAATGCTAATAAAGGCCTTGATCCCAGACTTGTTGAAGTCAATAGGAAATATTCCATTATTATTTTGTTGGTTTTTTTTTGCAGCCTGGGATAAGGGCAATGGCAATTACTCAGTTCTTAGAAATTGAGGGGGGAAAAAAGGGAAACTCAAAGTGCCGTAATTGGATTTTTAACATGAGTTTATGCAACATTGTCAATTGGAGCAAAAACATTGCCTTCTAGTGTCAATATTCAGATGCTGTTGACTAGAAGCTGTTATTGGACAAATCAGAGAAAACTTTCCAAAACCAAAACTTCAGATGTTGCAAAGGATGGAAAGGCAGGAGAAAAAAAAATCTATTTATTTGAATCCAAAAGCACTTTCATCTTTGTTTCTCTAAGGCTGATAGTTTCTAAATAGATGTTCTTCCTTTCCGTCCTTCACTTATCCTATCCACAACTTCCAGAGGATTCCTTGTCATTAATATAAATGGACAAATATGACAGATTTATCACTTATGATAACTATCCATTGAAAGTGGCCAGATTGAAGGCAAATGGATTTAGTTATACAAAAGATGTTGAATCACCCAACCTTCAAGTGGAGTTTTATTTATTAAACTTTTTAGACCACCACAACTGAAGTCACTCAGCAATTTACCATAATGTATAAAATCCAAAATTAAAATCTGAAACTTTAAATCCATTTCTTAAAAAGGCAAAGAAAAGCAATTCAATCCAACAATTAAAAGACTTTAAAAGGCTGTTAAATATTTTATAAAAGGCCCACAAATTTACCTGGGAGTAAACTAGAGTGTCTAGATGGAAGACTTAGAAGACATACAAGTCTTTAGGCACTGTTAATGAACTTACTTGTGATTACAATGGGCAAGGGAGACAATAGGAAAAGTCATTTTTCTGAATTGTCTTTGACTTAAGCTGTACAGGGATTTATATGTAATAACCACTTGTCATTTTACACAGAAGCAAATTGACAGCCCAAAGCTATCAAGATTTTATAATGATATTATATCGTTTTAATATATAATTTTAAGCTATGACTGGTACTATTAAGAGAAGTACTCGTTTAGGTCTTTCTATACCTGTACAATCCTGTACCTGCTATTATTCTTTATGATTGGTTTTTTTGGACCCTGGTGTGGAAAGATTCTGACAACAGTGGAGCAGTGATGAATCCAAGTTCTGTTGATAACATCAGAACAAGTCTAAAGCAGAGATTTCAGATTGCCTCTTTAGAAGTTAGCAGAGGTTAATTCAGTACCACGGACAGGGGTAAATGAAGAAAGTAACCCAGCTAAATGAGGGGTGGGTTCTAAATTTTTTTACTACCCGTTCTCTGGGCATGGCTTATTTTGTGGGTGTGGTTTGATGGTCATGTGACAATTCTTTAGGATTTAGCAAAGGTACTGGTCTACCAGGCTTTTAACTGCTTGCAGAGCTGTACCGGTCTACCCATTTATTCTTGGAGCATCCTGGTCTACCTATTTGGTTTTGGAGGCACTGGTCTACCCATTTGTTCTTGGAGCACACTGGTCTACCTATTTGCTTTTGGAGGCACTGGTCTACCCATTTGTTCTTGGAGCACACTGGTCTACCTATTTGGTTTTGGAGGCACTGGTCTACCCATTTGTTCTTGGAGCACACTGGTCTACCTATTTGGTTTTGGAGGCACTGGTCTACCCATTTGTTCTTGGAGCATCCTGGTCTACCTATTTGGTTTTGGAGGCACTGGTCTACCCATTTGTTCTTGGAGCACACTGGTCTACCTATTTGGTTTTGGAGGCACTGGTCTACCCATTTATTCTTGGAGCATCCTGGTCTACCTATTTGGTTTTGGAGGCACTGGTCTACCCATTTGTTCTTGGAGCACACTGGTCTAACACCACACTGCCTTTTAACACTGATCAGCTGTAGGGCGGGCGGCCCTTTGAAGCCCCGCAGCAAGAGTTTAAAAAGATTTTTTCCTTCCAGCCAATCTGCTGGAACTCGGAGACAGTGAATAGATTGGTGGCAGAGCCAAATAAAAGGTAAGAATAACAGGGATGCGGGGAAGGCCCAGCTCCTGAACAAAGAGAACCGGTTCGGTGATGTCATATCGTCACCGCTACTGTCTCGGCAGGACTGGGCCGAACCAGGAGGAACCCACCACTGAGCTAAATCCCACAATGCCTTTTGAAACGATGGCTATATTCACATGCAGTGTCGGGCTGCTGCTGGTTTGGACCAGTTCGGGAAAACTGGTAGTTCCGACAATCAGTTGGCCCCGCCCACCCACACCCGCCCTATCCTGTCATATATCTCCTCCTTTCTGGCTCAACTGATTCATGCGGCACAGCTGATTTCCGCGCTTCCGCTGTTCTACTTACCGGGGCTGCCTTAGAAGGTAAGCAGCTGAGCTTCAAATGGCTGTATTTTGAATGCTGTGTGCGAAGCGCGTGCTCACAGAACCAGTTGTTAAACCGGTTGCAGCCCACCACTGTTCACATGGTACACTTACCCTGGTGCTCGAAAGAGTAAACTCCACTAACCTATTTTCTGAATTTCTCAATCTCAACAGACTGACCTATAGTCTGTCTACTCTGAGAGGGGAACACAACCTCTAGGCTGAATTGTAGCTTCCTTCTTTGTAGTTGAATGCATGGTGGGAATATAGAACATTACTAAGGATATGCATTTGTCTTTAGACTGCTGGGATAATTTGCTCATGAAATCTCTTCTCATTCGCCTTCATACTTGGCATCAGAGGTGGTATTCAGCCAGTTCTGACAGGTTCTGAAGAACTGGTAGCGGAAATTTTGAATAGTTCAGAGAACCGGTAAATACCACCTCTGGTTGGCCCCGCCCAGTGATGGGTTTCAACATTTTTTACTACCGGTTCTTTTGGTGTGGCTTGGTAGGCGGGGCATGGCTTGGCGGGCGTGGTAGGGGAAGGATACTGTACAATCCCCATTCCCTCCCCAGTCCAGGGGAAGGATACTGTAAAATCCCCATTTTCTCCTGATCAGCTGGGACTTGGGAGGCAGAAAATAGATGGGGGCGGGGCCAGTCAGAATTTTTATTACCGGTTCTCCGAACTACTCAAAATTTCTGCTACCGGTTCTCCAGAACTGGTCAGAACCTGCTGCAACCCACCTCTTGCCCCGCCTCCATCTATTCGTTGCCTCCTGAGTCTCAGCTGATTGGAGTCCCAGCTGATCAGCTGAAGCCTCTTTTGTTGCTCTGCACAGGAGAACGGAGTTGGAAAGCAGGTTAGCGGGATGGGGAGGGAATGGGGATTTTACAGTATCCTTCCCCTGGAGTGGGGTGGAAATGGAGATTTTACATTATTCTTCCCCTGGAGTGGGGTGAAAATGGAGATTTTACAGTATCCTTCTCCTGCCATGCCCACCAAGCCACGTCCACCAAGCCACGCTACACCCACCAAGCCACACCCACAGAACCGGTAGTAAAAAAATTTGAATGCCATCACTGCTTGGCATCCCTGTTATACACTAGTTTACATATAGTTTACCACTTCAAGATTTAAGATTCAGCATTGGAACTTCTCTACATAGCCCAACACCCTTTCAAAGAGGACACTCACTTTCATGTCTCTTATCCCCACCCTGTCCCTCGTCTCCAAGATACAATTAAAATGTATCCTCATGCCAGTTCTGCAAAATTTACAGCCTTGGTTATTTCCACTGGGAGGATAGAATGTTTATTCATTCATGAAATGTATAATTTGCCTTTCCACTACAAATACTTAAGTCAACCAGCTAAGTTAAAATACAAGATGAAATACACAAGCATAATTAGAATGATGGAGCCAATTAAAGTGTATCCAATGAAAATGAAATAATACTACCATCTTCAATAGTAACGATAATAATAACAAAATCCCTTCATGAAGCATCTAGGAAAATAGGAGCTTGCTTTAATTTAGACTATTTGTTTGTCTATGTCAGAGGTCTTCAAACTTGGCCTCTTTAAGACTTGTGGACTTCAACTCCCAGAATTCTCCAGCCATCTGGGAGTTAAAGTCCACAAGTCTTAAAGCAGCCAAGTTTGAAGACCTCTGGTTTATGTATTATCTCTTTTGCGCTGTCAGCGTTCCAGAAAGTCCCCAACTCCAAGTCAGCTTTGGAAGCCATATTCGCACCAGAAGCTTCCACGCTGCCATGCGCTTTGTCTGGCAATGTTTTTTGCTTTCTCACAGCACCTGGTACCTAAAAGCTCTTAATCGGAAATGGTGAAATTGAAACTTTTATTCTGAAAGGACATAATCACAAAGCTGTATCACGTTGAGGAAAAAGCAAAAAAAAAACCAAGCCTTTATCTCGGACATGATAGCTTTTTAAAGACATTTTGGACCGAAAGAACCTTCTACCCTACCATTGCCTGAAATGTGGTCATCTTCCAACAATTTAACACACTCCTAAAAAGAAATAAAACATAGAGCTGTACAGTATAGCAGATGTGAACTCTGACAAAGTGATTTTTCCTTTAGAGGGGCACAGGAAAAGTTTGGATTATATTATATTATTATATTATTATATTATATTATATTATATTATATTATATTATATTATATAATATTATAATATTATTATATTATATTATATTATATTATATTATATTATATTATATTATATTATATTATATTATATTATATTATATTATATTATATTATATTATATTATATTATATTATATTATTATATTATTATATTATATTAATATTTATTTATTTATTTATTTGTCATATTTCTATGCCACCCATTCTCCGAGGACTCTGGGCGGCTTACACCAAAGACAGTATACTAAATAGCATATTGCCCCCTAACAATCTGGGTCCCCATTTTACCCACCTCGGAAGGATGGAAGGCTGAGTCAACCTTGAGCCGGTGAGATTTGATCCGCTGATCTGCTGAACTAGCAGTCAGCTGAAGTAGCTGCAGTACTGCACTCTAACCACTGCGCCACCTTGGCTCTATTTATTGGAATTTGTCAAAAAAAAAAAAAAAAAGCGAGGAGCAAGAATAAGAGAATAAAAATACAATGACAAGGACGACAGGCACATTACTGCACTTACGTCCGCCCCCTCTACTGACCACTTAAGTATGAAGTAAGGTCCACGGAAGTCAATTTGTGATGGAAACTGTGAAAATTTGTAGCTGAGACAACTGAATCAGATAGAGCATTCCAGACAAAGGTTTGGGACTTCAGCTCACCTCAGGCATGAGCATTGGAAAGGGAGGGTGGAAACTGAAGTCCAGATTAACTGTAAGACATCAGTTCATTTGATTTCACTTTAGATGATTTCCAAACATCACATGAGATAATATCACTGTCAGGTTTCGGTGTTATCTTAAATAAACTTCATTCTCAAACGCAAAGTCTCTGATGAATCTTTTCTTTATTTAAGAATAAAACAACGTCATTCCTGAACTCTGGGTGCTGCCAATACTGCACAATCACAGTAAAGATTCTGGGATCTTGCTTCTGTCTTTCTAAGGGTGAGCTCATGAGGTGGAAATAGTTATATTTTCCAATGGGTACAAAAGTGAGGAGAGTCCCTGTAAAGAGAAATATTTTTTAAAAGTGCAAAACAACATAGTCTAAAGAATACATCAAGACAATCACACTGGTGTTGGAAGAAATAGCCATCTGGGTTCCGTTCCAAGTGGGAAGAAAGACACTGGAAACATGGAGGCTGCTTGGAAAGATGGTTTAATGGTGGATAGGACCACATGGGGTTTTTTGGAGGTGCTGGGCAAATGAGCACATGGGAGAGAGAGAGAGATTTATATCCTCTATTGGGCCCTGCCTTGGAACTTCCTGTTCCTGTGAAAGAAATCTATTCTGATTGGTTGTCAGACTCCCATGGGGCCATGCAGGGGTAACTTTATAGTGTCTTGAGTCCCAAGCTTAGTTGAATCTTGCTGGATGATGTAATCTCCCCAGGTTCCATGTGGTGAGTTCTGTTGCTAGATGGGTAGAGGGCTAATCCTATCATGTCCTGAGGGCCATGTCTTTTGTGTTGTAGATAAGCTGGCCCAGCCTTTCTGGGGCTATTAGCAAAGGTGGGGGCTGCTTTCCAAGATCATGTTTCTCCTTTTCTCATCCAGGGAGGTATAATATTCTGCCTTTTTAATATTTCCTAGAATATTTCATTCTTCTAGGAGAGGGGCGGGTGCTAACTTCCTACACTGGTAATGATGGCAGTATCTTAGCAAACAGTTGGATCCATCTATGACCATCCAGCAGTAGAATGGAGACTGTCAATTGAACACACTTTCCTGCTTCTTTTATCTCTTGACCCCCTCTGCTTCTGTAAGTTGAAGCCTAAATACTATTGTATGCATTTACTAGAGGTTTTCTTTACACGAGATGTTTTCTTTTAAAAGCGTGTCCTTTCACACTTTATTTTCTTTGCGGTTCCAGAATGGCTTTGAAAAGTATTCAGTGATGTGTCTATTCATACCGGTGTGTCATTTTTATTCTTGGATTTTTCTACAGCTGAACCTTTCTATTTACGCTGGCAATTCTGCCTGTATTGCAGAATTATATTACTGAGATTCTAGATGACAAATGCTTTCTTTGGACTGGAAAAAAAACACACACATATGATAGTAAATGCCATCAATAGAGTATCAGGTTGCATGCAGCTTTCTCTACCATGTATCCTTCCTTCCTCTCTCCCTCCCTCCCCCCCTCTCTTTTAATAAAAAAGATATATTCATTCTTTTCTGAGGAAAAAAATGAAATTTCTCCGCTCGCTATCTCCTGGGTTTAAGGCGTCCATATTTGATGGCCATAAGAATTGATAACTGAAGAATTGGTATATTTCTGCAAAAGTAGTTTGTTAGTAGTACTTTTAATAGCAGCTGCTGATAATGAAATGAAAACACTTGCATCTCAGGAATTGTAGCAAGTACTGAATTCTAAATATAAATGAAAACAGTGTCTAGCAGGTTGCTGAACCTATTTGCTTTTTGCTCCTGGGAGAAGATATGAATATTTATAAATTTGATGTATAAGCTTGCTATTAATAGTTTGACCTCCCTGTGGAAGGAGGGATTTATTTCAGCCCATAAGTGCTTCCAAATTTTGCTTATTAACACTCATCCGAAACATGATTGCGTTTAATAAGCTTAGTTGTTGCTCAATTTTTAGGCTGACTGTTGGAATATAAGGATTGTGCATGAGGTATCTAAGATAATAAAATATAATAAATTGAAGGACAGGAGGAAGCGACAAAAATAATAATAAAAAAAGATGGATAGGTTAGGGATCTATTAGTGGTAGGAGAATTGTCAAGATAGGACATCTGAGAATGCACGAGCGCAAATTGGCTTTGGGAATATGGGAAGAGGATGGGGCTAAAATTTCACAGCTTAGCTGGAAGCATGGGAAAACAGAGATGAAGGAGAGCAAGCTTTTGCAACATTTTTGAACCATTATACTAATTGTACATTTGTCAAGATGCTAGGCTTGTCAGTTGGGAAGCCACAAGCCCAAGGTTTGAGACCCAAGCGCCACATGATGGGGTAAGCGCCCATTCTCAGCTCCTGCCAATCTTGCAGTTCAAAGCCCTGCAAATGCGAATAGATAAATAGTTACCTGTGCCACTATGGTGGGAAGGTAATAGAGCTCCCTGACATCATGCTGGCCACATGACCACAGAAATATCTTCGAGCAGCACTGGCTCAATGGCCTTGAAATGGAGATGAGCATTGCTTCCGCACCCCATAGTTGGCAGCAACTAGTGGAATAAAATCTGTAGGGACTCCTTTTTATTGATTCAATGATTGCTAAGAGGCTGGAAGGACAGCAACATGTTAGGGGGAAAAAAAGTAGGGCAGAGGTGGTAGTTATGTACCCATTAATAACTTTAGATGAAAGTAATCAACTTTCTATTTTATGACTCCCAGATTTGCCTCTATAATGATCTCAGATCCACTGAAGCAGTTGTAATCTCTGAGTGACCTGGAGCATCTCGATTATTGTTCCATTTGGAATCAATCTGTGTCCTTATAAAGGTACATATGAAAAAAAATTCCATCTTAAATTCTGATCTAACTTGATTGTCACAAAATACTTGGCCAATCTGACTCCCCTGGATAGTTTTTTTTTTTTAATTTTTTTAAATCCAACTCGGGAAAAAAAAAAAAAGAAACATTGAATCTTAGACAACATGTCCTCTCAGTTCAGTACCCAATTTCACTAGGTTGGAGGGATCCAATGTAAAACTGAAACATTGTGTTTTTGATATCAATCTTTCCAGTGACTGAAATGCTATCCTTCCATTATCTCAATGGGCTGGCTGGAAGACCATTTCACTTAGCAAATTACCAGTCAAGCATTCTGAATTGGACATGCTGAAGAATGTTCTCCTTGGTGAGAGTTTATTTCCTGTTTCTCATGCTTTCAAAGGAGATATAATAATACCTTTTAGCCCCAACTGATTATTTTGCCAGTTACTGGATTCCATAGATTCAACGGTTTCCTATCTATGTTTTCATTGCACTGACCTTTTAGTAGGGTTTGCCATGAAAACATATTGGGCAAACAAACACAAACACACGCCCTTGTCAAATTTTAAAGCTGGCCTGATGAGAAAGCCTTCCTTCTTTTATCTGAAATACTTTCTGCAATATCCAGAGAAGACCAGTTTTGTGCAACTATGCTGCTATTAAGACACGTTGTTAGCTAGTGCAGATATGTGTTGGATATCTGAAAAGGTGAACAAAAAAAAATATATATACAATTAATCAGATTTTATTAAAGGGTTCCCTATACTTACAACAGGGGATGTGGTGGCTCAGTGGCTAAGATGTTGAGTTTGTCTATTGAAAGGTCAGCAGTTCAGCGGTTCGAATCCCTAGTGCCGCGTAACGGGGTGAGCTCCTGTTACTTGTTCCAGTTTCTGCCAATTTAGCAGTTCGAAAGCACATAAAAAATGCAAGGAGAAAAATAGGGATCACATTTGGTGGGAAGGTAATAGTGTTCCGTGCGCCTTTGGCATTTAGTTGTGCTGACCACATGACCACAGAGACGTCTTCGGACAATGCTGGCTCTTCGGCTTTGAAGCGGAGATGAGCACCGCCTCCTAGAGTCAGGAATGCCTAGCACATATGTGCGAGGGGAACCTTTACCTTTTATACTTACACCATCTGAGATTCACTACTTGGTGTACCACTGACCTTGAGCTGCCGAGTCTGGTGACCCGGGATTGTGGTGAAGGTGTCAGTCCTTAAAAGCAACTCCCAAAAATGTTGTTTTCATTGAGCAAAGTTTGAAGTCCTTCAAATTCTCTCTCTCTTTCTCTAAGAGCTGCTTAGTTTAGGCATCCGTAAAGAAAGGCTAAATATTAATGAGGATTAAGTGTCTAGCAGGTATTGGGTGCTTGCTAAGACAACAGAGTGGAAAGTTTGTTATCTCACAGTTCACCAGAATAAATAGGAAGAACTTGTCTAAGCAAGGGTGAAGTGAAAAAAAAGCAGGTCAAATCATAGGATAGGACATATAACAGTTTATATTTTTGGTATCATAGATGGATTTCCTTCATGTTAGGCATAAGATTAGTCAACAATTTAAGTTCCTTTTTTAATCAATGCCCTCCATTTTTCTTTGTTCTTGTTTTTATTATTTTCTTTGCATTTCGCTTCCTAATTATTTTCTAATTATTTCTTTGGAATTTGTAATATTATTTGGTTGGAGTGATAAGGGTCTGGTAGGGAGTCACAACACATCCCTGTGTTGTGACTCCGATCCCCGAGGCCGACTTATCAGAGGGAGAAGGCTCCGAACATGAAGGAGAGGAGTTGGCCAGGCCTCCCTCTCCAGGACCCTCCTCTCTGGCAATGCCTCAGGTGTCTCCCGAGGGAGGAGAGATTGGCCAGGAGCCAGGTATCTCCTCACAGTCAGACAGTGACGGAGATAAGTCTTGGCTGGATCCACGCCAGCGTCGGAGAGACAAGTGCACGCAGCAGAAAAGGAGGCGTGCCAGAGATTAAACTGAGTCACTGGACCACACCCCACAGGGGATATAAGGGGGTGAGGCGGCCATTCAGACTCTGTGACGGACAAAACTAACTACTAGCGAATCACATTGTATCTTTGCAACAACAATATCTGCCTTGGAATTAATACGGACTGGACTTGACAATTCTTGAACTGTGTGTATCTTGTTTGGCTTAATCTGTCAGAGGAACAACCCCTCCCTTTATGGATAAAGTTCTTGGCAAGCAGCTACTGGGTTGCTGCCAATCCTCTTATCGAAAGAATTTGTTGTCTGCCAGTTTTATTTAACCCCTGGCTGTCTGTTTGTGTGCCTGTGTGAGACGGGGACAGAACACCCTGCAGGGGTTTTGCAGCCTTTATGTTTTGTAAATCAATGATGGTGACGTTGGGGAAGGAAATGTGCCATTGGAATGAGGAACTTGTAATATCTAGAGGGGATTCTCTTATTTAGTTAATTTGCTGGTATTTGCCAATTTCATGTATAGAAAGACATACTTTGCCAATTTCAACCTAGATGTGAAAAGACTTAAGCCATCTTTTGTTTTACTGCCCAGAATTCATTGGAAGGTCAAGTAAGAAGTGCACCAGGGGTGAGCTACAAAAATTTTAGCAAGGGGTTCTCTGCCCCATTGCTGGGTGGGCATGGCCATGGTGGGTGTTAAGGATATTGTTGTGTTAACCAACCAGCAGAGCGTAGAGCACAGGGAAACGGTGCTGAGAGCGATGAATAAAATACATACAAACTGGTTTATCAAAGTTTTTACTTAGTAGTAAAAAACAATCTCATAGTTTTTAAACAATCCAAGTCTTTGCCAGTCAAATCAGTCCAGTGATACAAAAGTCTTCTTACCATACAAAACAGCAGTAGATAATAAACAGCAGCACATTCACACTGGTAACAAATCACGATGGTAGCATATCCACCCACGATGGTAGCATATCATCACACACGATGGTAGCATATTCACACACGATGGTAGCATATCATCAATGACTACATTTCAGCTCCCTTCTTAAATACAATTACAACAGAGCTTATCTAATCAGGATACAATGACTCAGCATTACAATGACTCAGCAGTACTTCTTAAAGCCTTAAAGCCTTAAATATGTAAAGAATACATATTCATGTTAAAGTCATAGAACACATATATTGTCCATATATTGCCTGGACAACCTGTTAGGCATACACCATATCCTAACATTGGGCATGGCCTACTCGGCCTCCTGCACCATGGGGGGGGGGTGTTTTTGCCCTCCCCGGGCTCTGGAGGCTTTCTTTGAGCCTCCAGGTGGGCGAAAATGGCCTCCCCAGGTTCCAGAGGCCCTCTGGAGGCTGGAAACGGGCCCATTTCCAGCATTCCCGAACTTCCAGTAGGCTTGTTTTTTGCCCTCCCCAAGCCTTGTGCATGCCCTGCACTTACCTGCATCTAAAACAGGCCGTGGGGAGAGTGCTGGGAGGGGAGGGGCAGGGTGGGTGGGGCCAGCCAGGAATGGGTTTAGGGGTTCTCCAAACTGCACAGAATCTTAGCTAGAGGTTCTCCCGAACCCCAGGCAAACCCCCAGCAGCCCACCCCTGAAGTGTACTAAAGATGGCATGGGGACATGAGTGGACTTCCTACAATCTTCTCACACCATTAATTAGGAATGTACAAAAAAAAATTCCTTCTATTCCAAAACAACTTCACAACTTTCCAAACTCTGCAGTGATGCCGGAAGGCAAAAAATGGAGTTTCTTTGAGTTTCATTTTAGAGCAGCACATTACAAATAACAATAAAAGGTTTATTTCTGTGGGACCGGGAGAGGCTCCATGCATAATCATAACCTGAAACTTCTTAGTGCGTAATTGCTGAACTTAGATGTTTGTTCCGCTAGGGATGATTCTGAATTCTTAAGGACTCTTCAAACACCATTGAAGATGCTATAAAATGTGAGAACGGGCTTTGAAAATTAGAAATGCTACAAAAGCTGAATGCTTCACTTAGTGCATTATAAAATAAATGAAGCCAGAGGGATGAACCAGCCGTGTGTGTGTGTGTGTGAGGTTATTGTGTTGCACATACTTCATTGCTTCAGTCACCCAAGCACACATTGCCCTCATAAACTTTCTGCCTGAAGACTTACAGGGAAGCTGCACCCTTTCTGCCTTGCCCCACACGCTAATGGTCCACAAGGGAGCCAGGGTTCTGTTTGGCTTAATAAATGTTTTAATTACAGTTTCTCTTTGCCGAGGCTTGTGGTGGAGAAAGAGGCCACTGTCTTGAGTACGGCGATATTTGGAGAGACAATATTGAAAAATTCCCAGGGGTGAATACTTGCGTTATGCAGCTACTGCCTGGCTGATAATTGAAAAGTAAATATTACCATATATATATATATATATATATATATATATATATATATATATATATATATATATATATATATATATATATCCCTTTGTATGTGTGTTTTTGTGTGTGGGTGAGGAGGATTGTGGGGGTTATTGTTATTTACTTCAATCAATGCTGCAAAACGCCTGTAATTGTATTCTTGTTTTCTTCTCCCCCGGCCCTTGATTTTCCCAAAGTAGCATGAGAAAAGCAAAAATGGGGTGGAAAGATTATGGCTGGATAAATATAAGTTGCCAAATGAAGAAAAACGGCCTCAATCTTCCCCGTTTTTGTTTGTTGCTACTGCTGTGATGCAAGGCAGTCCTTGTTTCGCGACCACAATTGGGATCTGCAACTTGACCGTTAAGGGGAAAAAAAGCTTGCTCAGAGAAATTGCAACTGTAGCTATGAGGCTACTTCATCTTTTCTTTGCTGTATCAAGCTGCGAAAGTCATAAATGTGAGGATCGGTTGCAAAATTACTTTTTCATCATGGATGGCATTGTGAATGGTGACTGTCCGAGGCAGTCACTAAACAAGGAGTGCCTGTTCTGGAATTGGGGTTGCCACTTCTAAATAGTCATGAAGATCACTCTGTTCAAAGTTTTAAAGAAATCTAACCGAATGTCATAATCGACTGGATGATCTAGACCAGTGATGGCGAACCCCTTCGGCACCGAGTGCCGAAAAGCTCGTGTGAAAACTTTGCGTGTGCATGCTCATTGGGGCCGTGCTCCGGAAAAACCAAACTTTGGGGTTCTAGCACACATGCGCGCCCGATGATCAGCTGGCTGGAGTGCAAGTACATGCTGGTTTTTGGCACTGCCGCGCGCGCGAAGGGATTGTGCTCCGGAAAAGTCAAACTTCCAGGTTCTGGAGTGAATGTGCACCTGACAATCAGCTGGTTGGCATACATGCACACACCGGTTTTCAGCATTGCCATGCATGTGAAGGACAGCTGATCGTCCCGAAAGACAAACAGCCCAGCCTGCATGTGCCGGGCAACATGGCTTCATGTGCCAATTTGGGCATACGTGCCATAGGTTCACCATCATGGATCTAGACCAAGGTCAACGTTTGATGGAAGGAAATGACTGTCTTAGTACCATCATAGTTTAGCACCTCCAGCCTATCAAAATGATCAAGAACTCTGTGCATTTTTTCCAGGCTACAACTTCAGTCTTGGGGTGGAATTTGTGACATAATCTTGTTCATGTTACTACTGATTGGTTCTTATTTATTTATTTATTTATTTATTTATTTATTTATTTATGGACTCGGGGCGATGAACAGCCAAAATTAAAAACATACAATATAAACATTAAAATACGTTTAAAACAGAATTAAATCCAAAACGACTCCCCAATTTAAAACGCCTTACCCATGACCCTATAAATAAGACAAATTTAAAATTTCCACATTTAAAATTTCCACATTTAAAAAGGGGGAAGATTTAGGCCAGGCCAGCTTGATGAAATAGAAAAGTCTTAAGCGCGCGGCGGAAGGTGCACAGATCCGGGATCCTCCGTATCTCCGGGGGAAGCTCATGCCCCCACAGAGAAGGCTCTCTCCCTAGGGGCCGACAGCCGACATTGTTTGGCCGACGGCACCTGGAGGAGCCCCTCTCTATGGGAGCGTACTGGCCGGTGGGAGGCTATTGGTGGTAGCAGGCGGTCCCGTAAATAACCAGGTCCTAAGCCATGGAGCGCTTTAAAGGTGATAACCCTGGTTTTGGGGTGAAGTGCCATCTGTACGCTGATGATACTCAGCTGTACATCTCCACCCCAGACCACCCCAACGATGCCCTTGATGTGATGTCTCGCTGCCTGGAGGCCGTGCGGGTCTGGATGGGGAGGAACAGGCTCAGACTCAACCCCTCCAAGACCGAGTGGCTGTGGCTTCCGGCGCCCCGATATAGTCAGCAGGTGCCATCGCTGACTATTGGGGGTGAATCTTTGCCCCCCACGGAGAGGGCTCGCAATCTGGGTGTCCTCCTGGACGCGCGGCTGTCTTTAGAAGACCATATGACGGCTGTGGCCAGGCGGGCCTTTTATCAGGTTCGCTTGATTCGCCAGTTGCAGCCCTTTCTGGATCGGGACACCCTGCGCACGGTCACTCATGCCCTTGTTACTTCCCGGTTGGACTATTGTAATGCTCTCTACATGGGGCTCCCCTTGAAGAGCACTCAGAGGCTCCAACTGGTCCAGAATGCGGCCGCGCGGGTGGTTATGGGCGCAACCCGTTGTGCCCATGTGACACCCCTCCTGCGCGAGCTGCACTGGCTCCCAGTGGTCTTCCGGGTGCGATTCAAGGTGTTAGTTACCACCTTTAAAGCGCTCCATGGCATAGGACCCGGGTACCTCCGAGACCGTCTTCTGCCACCAATAGCCTCCCACCGACAGTCCCTTCCTTCCTTCCTTCCTTCCTTCCTTCCTTCCTTCCTTCCTTCCTTCCTTCCTTCCTTCCTTCCTTCCCTCCTTCCCTCCCTCCCTCCCTCCCTCCCCTGCTTTTCATTGGCCTTGTATCCTCTGAACCTGAACTTAAAACTGAGATAGACTTCCACCATGAACTTGTGTATCCAACATGTCATATCACATCACAAGCAAATGACAATGTTGTTGGCACTTTCCTTTAATCTATCCTGAAACTATTGACAATCAGTCTTACTGGGTGTCCTCAAGTTCTAGCATTAAGGAGGAGGAAATATTGTGTCTATTTTGCCTACACCATGCATAATGTTAGAGAATGAGTTTATGGAGAATTGTATAGATGTCTTGTTGGTTTTAAGTTGCAATTGCCTAGTAGGGATGTTGTATGAAGTAGTAGAAAAAACGCAAAGGATTTTTTCAGGGTATTCAGTGGTGTGAGATGGGCGAACCACCTCACTAATTGGTGATTCATCAAGAAAAAGAAAATCTCAACATGAATTGAAATACCCTGTTTTCCCCAAAATAAGACATCCCCTAATAATAAGCCCAATTGGGTTTTTGAGCGCATGGCAATAAGGCCCAGCACTTATTTCAGGGTTCAAAAAAATATAAGAGAGGGTCTTATTTTCGGGGAAACACGGTAGTTCATTTACTTTTGAACTGGATGTGATCCATTTACATTTTCCCAATAAGTAGAGAAGTGTCTTAAGAACACCTGTAGCTCTTGTGGGATTGTAAGCAAATTACTTCTGGTGCAGATCTGAAGGTCAACACCTGCCCCATTTAGCAGCTGCACAGGTGGCAATTGGCGCATATAAACCTTTCTGAATGAATGTCACTGTTTTGTTCTTGAGACAATTAGATTTCAAGAACAAGATGTGGCTCATTAACACTGTAGGGACTTGGTGTGCAGAATAACTCCTGCTTGGTTTTAATTTAAAACATGACAGGGAACCTGACAT
This sequence comes from Arizona elegans, assembly GCA_022577455.1. Taxonomy (NCBI): domain Eukaryota; kingdom Metazoa; phylum Chordata; class Lepidosauria; order Squamata; family Colubridae; genus Arizona; species Arizona elegans. The sequence goes on from JAKOOJ010000014.1 coordinate 9,772,668, forward strand.
CATGTTACATTACAGAACCAGCAACACCGTTACACTAAGTGGTACTAAAAGGTTGTCTTTGGGAGGACCAACAAAGTATGATATTCATTGAGCGTACATTCCCACAGCTTCCATCTCCTGTCACAACAATGGTGAACTGTATGTAGCTTACTGTATGTGGAATATGCTGTTGGATGTTGCTTCTCTATACAGTAGGTCTTTCTCTCCTCCCATCTACAGTTTAAACTTTGATTAGGTAAAGGTAAAGGTTCCCCTCGAACATATGACTCTAGGGGGTGGTGCTCATCTCCGTTTTGAAGCTGAAAAGCCAGCGTTCTCTGAAGACATCTCCATGGTCATATGGCCGGCATGACTAAACACCAAAGGCGCACTGAACACTGTTCTCTTCCCACCAAAGGTGGTCCCTATTTTTCTACTTGCATTTTTTACATACTTTCGAACTGCTAGGTTGGCAGAAGCTGGGACAAGTCACGGGAGGTCACTCCATCACGCGGCACTAGGGATTCGAACAGCTGAACTGCCGACTTTTCGATCGACAAGCTCAGCGTCTTAGCCACTGAGTTACCATGTCCCTCCAAAAAAAACCCCTTTGATTATACATAAATAATAAATAAAATAAAATAAACTTTATCAGCTCCATTAAAGATAGGAAAGGATGGGTGAAGAAACACAAAGTTCTCCCTGATTCTTAATCTGTATCCCATAATTTGATACCTCATGTCTTCTTTTGTACAAAATAATAATTTTTCAAATGCCTTGATAAAAAGACATGGAATCTGCCACAGACAGCCAGATTTTCACGTCGTTTGCAATGTGCAATATATGTTTACTTGGAACAATATGTCGTTGCGAAAGACCAATTTTTCTTTATAGATAATCCTTTTCATTTTCTATAGTCCTCCGGCTTTGGAAAATAACCTTCTAAGCCTGATTGATTGTTGTTGTCTAGGGATTGTCCAGAGAACAGCCGCATTTTTCATAGTATTTAAAAGAATTATGTCTCATACTTGTTATTTAACAGCAGTATCCTGTGAAATTTCCAGACATACTTTATTCTCTAAAGTAAATTTAGAATTTTGTCATCTGGGTTTTTTTTCATTAGCAAGATTTCATAAGTTTGAGTAAGAGATTCTCATCACCATTACCCCCACCTTCAACATACTGTATTTGCAAGAAAAGAAAGATAATTGAGAAAATTCAGAGATCTCATTGTGTCTGAAACAGTGATCCCTGTTACATCTTTTTATAGTTATTGTCAGCTCTTGCAAAGTTTTGAATGGCAGTGAAAATATCCTCATATTTGAATTTAAATAAGCCTGAAACCATTTTTTTTATTGAAAAAGTTTTACAAATACAAATTTTCCCCCTTTCCCTCCCTAACCCTCCCTTACCCTCCCCCCCCATGGCTTCCCCAGGATGAAATCCAAATCCAAATCACATTATATAATACTTTACCGCCCATCTACTCTACCCCCTGTGTAGTATACATTTCTTCCTGACATTCTAGTATTCTATCCACTATATACTATACATTTCTACACAACATTCAACTAAAAGTTATCTGATACTTCCTAATTTAATATTTATTCTGCACATAGTCTATCCATTTCCTCTACTCCCATACATAGATCTCTTGGGTCCAGTCTTTAATGTATGCTGATATCTTCGCCATTTCTGCAAAACTGGCCACCTTCAGAGTCCATTCTTCTATAATAAACATAACATCCCTTTTCCAATATTGTACAATCAGTAACCTAGCCTATCACCATATACCATATCAATTTTGTTTCATCCACTTTCCCGCAGCCTGAAACCATTATTAGATTGTTTTAAATGCGGGATCAGTTTTCTCAAGTTTCAATTACCACTCTCTACTCCCCTTTGCATCAGTGCAACAAAGAACTGGAATGATTTATTATTTGGATACAAAGACGTTTTTTAAAAAATGAGTCTGGGCCAGTGGTGTAATTCAAATTTTTTTACTACTGGTTCTGTGGGTGTGGCTTGGTGGGCGTGGCTTGGTGGGCATGGCAGAGGAAGGATACTGCAAAATCTCCATTCCCACCCCACTCCAGGGGAAGGATACTGCAAAATCTCCATTCTCACCCCACTCTGGGGCCAGCCAGAGGTGGTATTTGCCGGTTCTCCGAACTACTCAAAATTCCCGCTACCGGTTCTCCAGAACCTGTCAGAACCTGCTGGATTTCACCCCTGGTCTAGGCCTCAGGATCAAGTACTGGATGCTTAAATACTGAGAGGTTGAGATAGTTCTCAATTTACAAGCATTTGTCTGAAGTTACAATGGCACTGAAAAAAGTGACTTGTGACTGATCCTTGTACTTATGACTGTCGCAGCAACTATGGTCATGTGATCAAAATTTAGGGGCTTGCCAATCAACATGTGTTTACAATGGTTTGCAGCATCCCAATGTCACCTGATCATTTGTAACCTTTTCAGCCAGCTTCAAACAGGCAAAGTCAAGGGAGGAAGACAGATTCGCTTAATAAACAGATGATTCACTCAGCAACTGCAGTGATTGACGGGAGAGCAAAAAAGGTCATAAAAATTGGGCACGACTCACTTAATGGCTGCCTTGCTTACCAACTAGGCTAGGAATCAATCAAATGGGGAATCAATCAAAAAAATAGATTCCCCATAAACGATTCTTAATTCTTGATCTGACTTGGCAAATCAAAGAGCCTTGATAGTACAGTGGTCTACGCACCCTGTTATTAACACAGCTGCCTGCAATTTACTGCTGGTTCGAATCTCTCCAAGGCTCAAGGTTGACTCAGCCTTCCATCCTTTCTAAGGTAGGTGAAATGAGGACCCAGTTTGTGGGGGCAATAAACTGACTTTGTATAAATATACAAAAGTATGAAGGCTATTGCTTAATGCACTGTAAGCCGCCCTGAGTCTCCGGAGAAGGGCGGCATATAAATCAAATTAAAAAAAAAAATCAGTTCAGCAATCCCATCAAAATGAATCTCTGAAGCCAAAACCCACACAACCCTACACAGAATAAAATGGTGGTTGATGATAATACACAGAGGATAATCAGTACACTGTTGAAAATAATGCTACTAGAGATTTAAATTAGCGAGTAGGGATTAATCTAGCGAGTTCCATGCTCGTGTTTACGTATTTGTATGCAGAGCCGTGAGTTTAAATGAAAGTCTTATTTGAAGGAAAACATATATATGTTTGTATACAGAATAAGGCTACCTACACAACCTCCCTACTAAAATATTTTGGCTCATTACCAAATAGAAACAGTAATAGCAAAAAATCTTCAAAGCGTCCTAAATAAAAAGGCTTTGTTGCAGGATAGGTAAACTCTTCCTTACAGGATAAACAATATAAACTTCAAGAAAAATACATATTTTGTGGCCAGGTGCGATTTTGAATTTAATTGTCTGGCAACGATTTGGAGTAGTTCCATTCTGCATCAGTCTGAGTCTGTTTAGACGGATCGCTTTTAGATGGAAGAATAAAGAATTTTCTTGGCTGACTGCATTTCTCCCTGGACATGATCGGGAATGGCTAGAAATTAATGAACATAATCCTTTAAGTGTGAACTTTAATTTAGTGTGCCAGGTCTGATTCTTTGCCAGGACTTTATTGTGACACCTTTTTCTGTCCTAAAAAAAAAAATCCTTGCGCATGATGACAATGATAATAATAGTTTATTTTAAAAATAGATGCATTTTAAGTAGAATTAGAATGGGAACAGATGATCTAGATTCAGTTATTGGTGCCCACAGACTGTCTTCACTTTTTTTTTTTTTTTAAAAAAAAAGCCTGGTGAGATTTGAACTGCCAAACTGCTGGTGATAAGCAGAAGTAGCCTGCAGTACTGCACTCTAACCACTGCACTACCGTGGCTCATCTAAGGGCCTAAAGTGTCCTCTCTCTCTTTTTTTTTTTATTGCAAAAGTTTTACAATTACATTTTCACCCCTTTTTTCCCCCCACTCAACCCACCCCAAACTTCCCAACCTCCCTAACCCACCCTAACCCTCCCCTCCCCCCCCGGACTTCCACACAATATACTCATATCAGATAAAAGGAAAAACCCTCCTTTGTATAGAACTTATATAAAACTTAAACCCCTCCCTCCCCCTTATAAGTTTTCATCTTCATTACATTAAAATATTTCTATCTTAATATAACATTTTCAAGTAAATTTTCATCTTCATTATATGAAAATATTTCTATCTTAATATAACATTTTCAAATAAAAGCTATTTGATACTTCCTAGTTTGATATTTGTTCTGAACATAATCTATCCACTTTTTCCATTCCCATTCATAAGTCTCTTGTGAACAATCTTTTAAATATGCTGAAATCTTCGCCATAAAGTGTCCTCTCTTGATCCAGTTAAAGAGCAAAGAATGGTAAAAGTTAGCAGTTTGCTCTGGTTTTCCCTTCTAGGCTCTGTCCTTTACTCAAGGAGGGCAGATAACTCAATAAAGTCCAAGAGAAAGGCTTTCCCCACTCTTGGTGTATTAAATGGCAACAACAGGCGAGCATAAGGAAAGAAAAAGAGGCTCTTACAAAGGCCCACCTCCTCAGTCATTCTTCCTTCCTTCCCTTAGACCAAGACAGAAGAGTTTCTATTCATTGCTAAATGCAATAATAAAATATATTCTTCTTGCCATGTTGTCTGTACAAAGAAAAAGGCAAAAATAGGAATTTAGACAAGGTTAAATGAATGTGATGCGGTGGCTCAGTGACTAAGACACTGAGGTTGTCGATCGAAAGGTCGGCAGTTCAGCGGTTCAAATCCCTAGTGCTGCATAATGATGTGAACTCCCATTACTTGTCCCAGCTCCTGCCAACCTAGCAGTTCGAAAGCGCATAAAAAATGCAAGTAGAAAAATAGGGAACATCTTTGGTGGGAAGGTAACAGCGTTCCGTGCGCCTTTGGTGTTTAGTCATGCCGGCCATATGACCAGGAGACCTCTTCGGACAGCGCTGGCTCTTCGGCTTTGAAACGGAGATGAGCACTGCCCCCTAGAGTCGGGAACGACTAACACATATGTGCGAGGGGAACCTTTACCTTTACCTTTATCCTTTAGATTCTCGACATTACTTTAGATGGGGCCACATTAGGCTTAAGGACCAAACGTTTCACCAACCATACCTCTACCATAAATTCTAATACACCCTTTCTGATACTTCCCTTCAAGCGCATCTCACAATAACCAAGTTTCCCATTTTCTTGTAAGGGAGATTCTCTCCAGTGGATTTAGGGCTGAAACTGGTTCTTAAGATCTTAGTCTTTCATGCTGATGACTTCATGAGTCCAACTGGCTCTTTTTCATATACTGGAAACCATTAGGGAATCTTGACTTGGAATTTCCATAATTGATGGAACCCCTTAGGTTCTACTATGCCTACCATTATCACCATTCCCAATCAGGACCACTCGCATTGACAGATTTGGAAAGAGTAGAGAAGACAAGCATAACTGAGACAAATGTTTAGAGCAGTAGAGCAAATAACATTATTGATTCTCTTGAAGATAAATGGATGCCTACATCTGCTATTGCTTTTGGGGAATCTGTAGGCTCATTAGATCCTACTGAGCACATCCTCCCTAGCAGTCTTCATTAGGAAAATGCTTTAAAATTGGCATGGGATTCTGAGATATAACATTTATGCCCAGATGAAAAACAGAAAATGATAGAAATGTTTTTTTCCCCCACCGCAGGAAGAGGTCAATTTCTCTCCATACATGTTCATGGTGCTCCAAATGTATTGGCTCAGGGACCATGGCAGCCCTTCAAGAGCAACATTTGGAGAGAGGGTTGAAGTTCCTTTGGAAGTCATCCAATAATGGGATTGTGTGACATACTTCCCAAGGAAATTATCCTGTTGCCTGAATTACCGTATTTTTTGGAGTATAAGATGCACCTACCTTTTTTAGTGAGGAAAACAAGAAAAAGAAATCTGCCTCTGCCTCCCAGCAATTTTGTCTTGTTGAAACATACAGCAAACAGCCTGCTTTACTTTCATTTTTGTAGCTTGATTAGCACAAGAAAAAAAAAATCTGCTCCAGCAATTTACCTCCTTGCAGCAAGCAGCAGAGGCCCCCGCAAAACAGCTGAGAGCAAAATAGCTGAGAGGCGGGAGGCCAATCCAATCAATTTGTGCTAATTAGGCTGTGCTGAAGCTGAAACGAGCTGTTTCTTCTTGCTGCTTGCTACAAGGAGGTAACAGCTGGGAGGCGAGGCCAAAGGGTAGGGGGCAATGGGTGGGCGGGGCTACATTTGGTGTATAAAATGCACCTAAATTTTCTCCTCCTTTTAGGGGGGAAAAAGGTGCGTCTTATACTCCAAAAAATACGGTAGCTCCTTTTTTAAAAAATGTATCCCATCCCATAATACAGTTGTTTTTCCCCCCTTTAACCTGATTTGGGTCTTGACCTCGCATCTTCCTTAGTCTTTTCACAGGTTGGTCACTCTAACTGGTTTTTATCTGGAAAGCAATTACTGCATCTCTCTCCCTCTCTCTCTCTCTCTCTCTCTCTCTCTCTCTCTCTCTCTCTCTCTCCCTCCCTCCCTCCCTCCCTCCTCTCCTTCCCCCTTTTTTCCACACATTTTCCTTAAGGTTTTGTTTAGTAGCCAATTCCCCTTGTCTACCATGAGCTCCTGATGCTATTTTTTTAACCTAGTTTGGGAAAATTTATGAGCACCACAACCTGAAATGAAGGAAAATAAAAATGGCATTGACTTTTTTCCCAGGAAGTTTAGTTCCAAGACTTTTCGTATGCATTGATTTAAATAATCTAAAAAGATACTCCATACCCAAAAGTACTATATAGCTTCTAAACAGAAGGATAATAAAAGTTCTAGTGTCCTTATTCTATTTACTCTGGCTTTTCTAAAGAGGTAATTTGTAAGCGTTAAGATTATCCCAGTATAATTTATAATTTAAATGTCAGCCAGAATGTACGTTAAAATGGAGCTGATTAATGGCAGGTTTCTGATGGCAATTAATTAGTATTTCATCCCAAGGCCATACTAAGTTCCTGTGTGATAAAGAAAAAGTTATTCAGCAGCATTTGACTAAAGTGGTCCAACTGTGCAATTGGCTTGTGCTATTTAGGTTTGAGGCTTCTCTCCAGTAAGAAAAATTTTGGATTTCAAAATTTTTTACTACCGGTTCTGTGGGTGTGGCTTGGTGGGCATGGCTTGGTGGGCGTGGCAGGGGAAGGATATTGTAAAATCTCCATTTCCCACCCCACTCCAGGGGAAGGATACTGCAAAATCCTCATTTCCTCCCGATCAGCTGGGACTTGAGAGGCAGAGAATAGATAGGGGCGGGGCCAGTCAGAATTTTTACTACCGGTTCTCCGAACTACTCAAAATTTCCGCTACCGGTTCTCCAGAACTGGTCAGAACCTGCTGAAACCCACCTCTGCTTCTCTCTGAACACTAAATGTTTTTTTCTTCATATATATGAAAACATGACATTCAATCAAAATAGGGATTGAACAGGAATTCTTATATAAAGCAGTATGGAAATGAATCCTCCCCTTTAGCGATAATTTGAAACAAGAAGTAAGTGACAACATATCTGACTTGCATCTTGATCTTAAAAATAGTGACTGAAAATAAGTCCAGCTGCATTTAGAAAAGTGCACTCCCAAAGGATTGCGAACTTCAAAATTGCTTTTTTCCCATTTGATTACTGCGTATTTTTGTCTCTATGATGCTTTTATTTTTCCCTTCTAGTCCACACTGTTACTTTTTCTTCTTCTTCTTTTTTAAATATAGTTTAAATATTTAAATAGACCTCTTTCAAATAATTGCTTGGGAATACATAATTTTGGTGACGTTTAATATTTCAAGATGAAACTTTTTGTAAATAATTGATTTTCTTGGCTGCTTTATGTCTTCCACGTTTTGAGATTATCTTTTCGAATGGATCAGATTCATTCTGTTGAAAGCTGTCCTTTAAAAAAAATCTAAACCCTGTAGGGAAAATATTAGTCTTAGATTATGATTAATGCTAGTCTGCTTGTATTTGTGCCTGGTTTAGAGATGCACTTTATTTCCGTATGTAAATAAGTAATAGAACAAATGAAAATTCTACTCATTGCTGGGTTTATATCAGTGTTTCTTTTGCACAATAACAATTCATTCCATTCATTTCTGTCCTGCTTAAATATCTCTAATAAAGGAGAACTACAATGAGTTCTACTCAGTCAGGTTGTTTTCATTTAACTTCTGTTATCATTCAGAATTCATTTCTAATGTTAACCAAAACAAGCTATTCTATAATTAAGCTCATGAGAGTCAATTCTGCCTTATAGCAAAACATAAATATTTGTGTCATTCATAGAAGAATGATATAGTCATGGTATGGCATGGCATGGTATGACCTAGTGGATAATATTCCATCTCAATCTTCTCTTTTAAGTATTAAAATTATTTGGCTTCTTTAAATTTTCATGATAGGACTTCTTTGTCTATTCTTATTTTGTTCTAATTTTTGGTTCACACAGTGACTGGTTCACAGTCAACCAATTAGCTTAGTGGCTGATAAAACAAGTCAAGTGTTATATATTGTTACGTCTATGTCTCCGTAATCTGTAGCTGAGACCTCACTTGCATATCAATCAACACATCTGCCTGCATTGTTATGTTGTCTTTCTATCTTAGTTGAGCGAGTCCAATCTGAGTCAGTCATTCTGCTGGTATGAATGGAAATATTTGACTTTCTTTAAAATCCGTAATCTAGAAAAAAAGAAAGGAAGAAAGAGAAAGAAAGAAAGAAAGAAAGAGAAAGAATGAAAAAGAAAGAAAGAAAGAAAGAAAGAAAGAAAGAAAGAAAGAAAGAAAAGGATAGAAGGAAAGAAGGAGGGAGGGAGGGAGAGAAGGAAGGGAGGGAGGGAGGAAGGAAGGGAGGGTGGATTTTTATTTTTTTGCAAAGAACTTCTAGGGATTGGGAGGAGATCAGAAAAAGTATCTCAAACTTTTTCCAATAATAGAGATTCAGTTCTTTTAAATGATATTATAAATGATTGTTGGGTAGAATTCAATTGTGTGATTTATTTGCTTGAAGTTATAGGGCTAGATATATATCCATTTTGAAGGAATCCTAAAAGCTGAAGAAGGAATCCTAAAAAAAATGTTTGTGGAATCTACTCCAATTTTGTTGGAAAGGAAACTAACCTTTAAAATTTTGTGAAGGATGATTGAGCTTCACTTGTCATAAAAATTGTTAGTACATAGAACAATAAGTACTTGCTTTGTTACTGAACTATCACATAGTTTCTTTAGAAACTTTCTGGCGTAGTTTCAATCGCTAAAGTTAGCCATACTGTTGCAAAATGTCAGCAGTGCAACCACACATGCTGTGAATCAGTGCCTCCTGTTTTTGTGTTTTGTCTCACTCCTTCCAGCAAAGAGAGTATCTGTGGAGTTTCAACATGTTTTTGACATGTGTCATTTTTTGACAGATAGAACATATGGGGAAATGCACTGGCAAACTCGAACACTTTCCATAATTTGAAATCAGTTTCACCATGAATGACGTATGGAATATCATGTTGTTTTCAGAATTGGCGAGGATACCCAGATTTTGAATGGCCCTCTAAAGCCATTATCCATTAGTGATTTCAGGTTCTATTTCATATGACCAATTTTTATCAAAGTTGTTGATCATTCTATTTCTACCCCTGGACAACTTGCTGTATCACCTCTCCCATTGGATACCTGTACATTGGATACCTGTACAATTAGCACACCCCCCCAAGGATATGTGCTCTCTCCACTTCTCCTCTCTCTCTATACCAATGACTGCATCTCAAATGATCTATCTGTTAAACTGCTGAAGTTTGCAGATGATACAACAGTGATTGGTCTCATTCGAGACAACAGTGAATCCACATACAGGCAGGAGATTGAACAATTAGCCTCGTGGTGCGACCAAAACAATCTGGAACTGAAGACACTCAAAACCGTAGAAATGGTGGTAGACTTTAGGAGAAGCCCTCCCATACTACCACCTCTTACAATACTAGACAACACAGTATCCGCAGTAGAGACCTTCAAATTTCTAGGTTCTATCATATCTCAAGACCTAAAATGGAAACCTAACATCAAAAATGTCATCAAAAAAGCACAACAAAGAATGTTTTTTCTGCACCAACTCAGGAAACTCAAACTGCCCAAGGAGCTGCTGATTACAGTTCTACAGAGGAATTATTGAGTCTGTCATCTGCACCTCTATAACTGTCTGGTTTGGCTTTGCAATCAAACAAGACAGACAAAGACTTCAGAGGATAATTAGCACTGCAGAAAAAACAATTACTACCAACCTGCCTTCCATTGAGGACCTGTATACTACACGAGTCAAAAAGAGGGCTGTAAAAATATTTACAGACAGCACATAAATTGTTTCAACTCTTACCCTCCTACCTGCTATAGAGCACTGCACACCAGAAGAACTAGGAGCCTGGTGGCGCAGTGGACTAAAGTGCTGTTAAATTAGCACTTAGCTGCCAGCTGCCTGCAATTACTACAAGTTCAAATTTCGCCAGGCTCAAGGTTGACTCAGCCTTCCATCCTTTCGAGGTAGGTAAAATGAGGACCCGGATTGTGGGGGCAATAAGCTGACTTTGTATATATATAAAAAAAAGAACACCACTTAGGGGGGGCCGAAAGCCGTACTAAGCAGGTATATACAAAAAAGTATGAAGGCTATTGCTTAATGCATTGTAAGCCGCCCTGAGTCTCCGGAGAAGGGCAGCATATAAATAGAACTAATAAATAATAAATAAATAATATGCACATATGCACCAAAGACAAATTTCTTGTGTGTCCAATCACACTTGGCCAATAAAAAAATAAATAAATTTATTGTGTATCTAGAAGACATCCTAAACAGAGACAACTTTCAGGGTTGTCAAAGGTTCATTTATGCTGGTTTAAACCCAGGCAAGACGCATGGGTAGGTACAGATTTCACCCTTGAAGAGTTTTTATTTCTTTTATTACAGATACACAGGTAAGAAGGTAACTACTGTGGTACTAAGATAAAGTAATAATCCTACTTTTACTTAACCTACTTTCAGAGTTTCTCATAAGCCTATTAACTTACTAATGGGCATTTTCAATAATTTCTCTTAGTTTTTTGGACTCTGTCCAGCTCACATACTTATATGTCCAGCTCTCTGCTTTTTTAATCTTCCTTTGCTCTTTTAAGAGGTCCCCCCCCCTTTCCTTCTAATCTCCTTTCACTTTCACTCTTTTTACATGGACTTTTCTTAGAAAAGTCTTAAATAATTAATTTCTTAAATAATTTTCTGAAAATATTTACAGACCTCACACATCATGGACATCAACTCTTTCAACTCCTACCCTCAAAACGACACTATAGAGCACTGCACACCAGAACAACTAGACACGAGGACAGTTTTTTCCCAAACACCATCACTCTGCTGAACAAATAATTCCCTCAACACTGTCAAACTATTTACTAAGCCTGCACTACTATTAATCTTCTCATCTTCAATAGAATTCTTTATTGGCCATGTGTGATTCGACACACAAAGAATTTGTCTTTGGTGCATACGCTCTCAGTGTACATAAAAGAAAAGATATGTTCATCAAGAATCATAAGGTACAACACTTAATGATAGTTATAGGGTACAAATAAGCAATCGAATCATATTAGGAAACAGTCAATATAAATTGTAAGGATACCAGCAACAAGGTTACAGTCATACAGTCCTAAGTGGGAGGAGATAGGTGATAGGAACGGTAAGAAGATTAATAGTAGTGCAGACTTAGTGAATAGTTTGACAGTGTTGAGGGAATTATTTGTTTAGCAGAGTGATGGCAATCGGGGAAAAACACATAATGTAGCAAAAGTTTAGCTACTTTTAGAGAAATAAATTTATCTTGATTGTTGAACAGGTAGGAGAAATATAAATTATCAGAGTGACCCAGAAATAAAAGAGAGGTAATCAACAGGTGATTAATGTCCCTGTAGAACTCTGGAAATGTTCTTCAATATGGAAGAACATCAGTTGTTGTTTCTAGGGACAATAATTTGGTTTCATATGTGGTTTTCCTATATTCTCCTTCCAAGATCTCTAGGTAGAAAGTGAGCATTTCACATGAATCTGCCCAATTGTAGAATTCTCCATGATGCCAAGAGGATAATTTCATTTCAGCTGTAGTACCAAATAGTTGTTTTCCCTCCCCCACCCCAATACAAGTGGATTATATGCTGTGCTTCAAGATTTATTTTGAGTCATCTTCAAGAGAAATAAAAACATCTTAACCTAGGACTTCACTGCCAGGTCCCACAAATGAACCTCTGCAAACCACACTTTGTGAGTTTAGTTTAAGGTTTAGAGAAACACCTTCTAATTTCACGCAGTGGTACTGGGACTTTTGCATCTCAGTATCTGGGTTTTCTCAAACCCGAAGCCTCAACATCATTACTTTCCAGGCAAATTCCATGGCTCTAGAGATACTGAATTATGTTTGCCGGGATTTGCATCCAAACCTCTCCTTTCTGAAGATTGCATCTATATTAAGAAACTGTATAAAAGCTGGCAATTAAATTGTCTTATCAAATGTTTGCAGCTTATTAAATTGTTCAGCTGCACAAGAAGGTGTCAGCTCAGCAGAATAAAGGGAACACGCTTGAAAGGGCAAACAGAAGCATTCCCCACACATGCATGTATCAAAAGCCCCCCCCCCCCACTATGATATATCTGGAAAGCCCACCTGTTGAGCACATAACAAGACTTAAAGCATCACAAATCAGCTATTGTAACTCATGTATGGATTTTAGCATCTGAATTCATAACAGCAAAAATGCCCTGTTTCATTTCCCTACTGATGGAATCCATGACCTTGGAGACATGCAGAGGTTCTTTCTTCCTCAGGAGTTCTTCTATCTTCAAGGTCATGCACTAGAAGTTTTCACTGAGCAGATTTAAAAGTCCATTGTTGAAATTCAGAGGAAGCAGTGATGATGGTGATGGTGGACATGAGCTTCACAGAAATATGAGTGTGCGAAGAGCTAGGGTTGCAACGATAGATTATCTTCCTGGAAGAATCTTTGCAGATAGATGCCACATTTTCTTCTGTTCAGAAATACTTTTTTAAAGAATCATTATGATTTTCCCAATGCAATGACTAAGAGTCTTGTATTTTCACTAAATTTTTAAGTGAGTCCAAGCTCCAATTTTTCCTTCCTTCCTTCCTTCCTTCCTTCCTTCCTTCCTTCCTTCCTTCCTTCCTTCCCTCCCTGCCTGCCTCCCTCCCTCCTTCCCTCCCTGCCTGCCTCCCTCCCTCCCTCCCAAAGACAATTTTATTATATCTTTAATGCATGCCAAATAAAATCTTTCTTGAAAGCCTGATCTTTTTTTTTCTTTTTTTCTTTTGCTATTTTTTCCTCTAAGGTGTACCAAAAATAATATCGCACTCTTCTTTTTTGCTCACAACAAAAAGTGATTTGTCATAACTGTTAGAGAAAACTAAACGCTAATGAAGTGTGAAATAGCGACGTGTGAATTAAATTCTTTGTAAACCAGGATGTTGAATTTCCACCTGTAATCAAATGAAATGTTCAATTTGTTTCAAATATGAATTCTTGTTCTATCTGGGAATCTGACTGAACACGCTACCCTCATCAATGGGAGCAGTTCAGGAGGAATTGGATAGGATGAAATTCGGTAATAAACATTGCATTTGTAAGGTTTTTGCATTGAGCAGAAAGTTGCTCTCCAAAACATATTATATTAGGGAAGCTGCCTTGTAAACATGTTAGACTACATTGGAGAGCAAAATATGTACATTAGCAGAAAAATGGCAGAAATTCATATTATTTAGACTTATAGAGTCATCTGTAAACATCTTTCTGCAGTGACCTGTTTATAGCATGTTGTCAGAACTCTTTCATCCTTTGGATTGAGACAACCAGCCCAGGGGGTAGATGCCAAGAAGGGAATGGTGATAATCCCTCAGCTATTCTAAACTTCCTTTCTATGGAGTTGTATATATTGCATGATCTGCCATTCCTTTAAACAAGACTATTATCTCACTTTGGGAAAGGATTTTATTCTAATGGTACTATTGAGGCAATATTTTAACTACCATCTCAGACTGCTTTTACACATGAACTGGGTGGGCATCACTTTGCCCTTGTGGCTTAGACTTGGTTTGGCCCTCATTCCAACTGTTCAATGTTATCTCTTGAAACAGAAGAGTAGAATTTTATCTAAGCCTCTTTCTTCCTACCCAGGTTGCTCATTTGGAATAGATGAAGTTTCCTTCAGTGAAACACAACATGTCACAACAAAAGGTAAGTCTGAGCCTTCTATTAGTAGACTGTAGACCCTGTTGATGTAAGATGCAAACTTGGTCAACGTATGGCTTTGTGTTGTTGTTTGGACACCATAAATCTTAATTCACACAAAAAGAAAGAATGGTATGGTAAGGTGAGTAATGAGTTTGGGCTCAGAAAGGACCTACGTAGGATCATACTTCTAGGTTACATTAGTTTTTGCTTCTCCTGAAAACCATAATCTATTGTGGCCATGTATAGTAAATACTCTATTTGGAGGTTTCATTCTTCTTTTATGAAGGAGCCATAGCAGATTTTCATCTGGCTTTGAATAATGTAATTTGTCAATCCCCTTTCATCTTACTTTTCTTCATTTTTAAAAGAGAACGTCAACATATAGATAAGCTATATTATTTCATGTATATCCATTTGTTTGTTAATTAGCCCAATAAAAACAAATCTATTCTTATTTTGAAAAAAAAAAATCAGAGATTCAAGCCAATTTAATTGAGTCTCTGACTCTGAATGACTTTGGAATGGGCAATCCTAGGAAAAATGGAGGCTACTTTCAAGCAGAAATATCTGCCTTGAGAATTCAGAGTGAGGAGGAGAATGTTGGAAAGAGGGAGGTACTGTGGCAAACATAATCTCTTCCCTTTTGTGTGTGCGTTCTGATGTTGCAAACATGCACAAAAGGCGCAGATTGTATGTTGTGTGATGCCATCCTGCTTTCATCACTTTCATCAGATCCCGCAGGTGCCTTTGCTTTTAAGAAATGTGTACAGGTGATACACCTGCAAAGCATCTTTTCAAAACGAAAGTCCTATTCTTGGTGAGTTGATGAATTGATGTGTTGGAAGATATGTCCATCTGGGTTCAGTTCCAAGTGGGGAAAAAAGCACTGGAAATATGGAAACTGTTTGGAAAGATGGTTTAATGGTGAACAGGATCACATGGCTTGAGATCCCGGGCAAAAAAAGCACACGGGAGAGAGAAAGAGAGAAAGAGAGAAAGAGAGAGAGAGAGAGAGAGAGAGAGAGAGAGAGAGAGAGAGAGAGAGAGAGAGAGAGAGAGAGAGAGATACCCTCTGTTGGGCTTTTGAATTTGAGCTTGTATTCTGATTGGTTGTCAGACTCCCATAGGGCCATGCAGGGGCAACACTGTAGGCTATCCTGAGTCCCAAGCTTGGTTGACTCTTGCTGGGTGACAATGTAATGAAAGGGCATTGGGCAATTCCTATTTTGGCTCTGCTTGAAGGAGGTAGATCTTTGTTTGGCCCAGGCCTTAATGAAAGGGGTGGGTGCTAACTTCCTACAGGTGGTTTTAGTGCAAGACAATTTTTAGGCAGATGTGGAAAATAAGTGTATTTTTTCCAAGTTTCACAAGCCAGAGAGATGCCAGGGGGATGCAGTATTATCGTTGGAGGTTAAGGACCAAATATTTTAGTGGTTGGGGTGTATGTGTGTGTGTGTGTGTGTTTTGGCAGGGTAGTGGGAGAATTTCCCACAAAATTCTAATTTTGATCATTTTATAAACTTGTGGTGAGCCTCTGTGCTGAGAATAGTTAACAAGATGAACCATGTTTGTAGAAGCCAGTTTCTCTGAATATTTTTATGTCTACAGCATTTAGTAAAGATGACTAATAAACTGAACTGACTGCATTTAATGTTAAATTGCTCTGAGATTTGTTATATCTATTTATGGATGGGAGGCTAAGTAAACAACCATGACGCTTACCACCTCCAGTTCTCATTTTTCTTCTCTTCCCCCTCCCTGCATTAAGACATAACCACAAAAAAAGTCATGAACGTCTTCTAACAAAATAGATTGAGCAGGTCTTGAGTATTTTCTAAAACATCTGATTTGTTGTTGTTGTTGTTGTTTTTGAAAGCTGCCATTTGAATTTATCAACAATTGAGCCTTTCTTTCTGCAATAACCACCAACTGTGTGGCTCTCATTTGCTCACCTAATTTCCCCCACTTAAATAAGCTGAGAGCTCTGTTAAGAGTTAGCTCTGATGAAAAATCAAATTTACATCTGACTTCTTCCTTTTTATATTGCTGTTAAGAAGCACCAATACTCTAATGAAATATTTATTATCCCAGTTTGGCAGGTGGGCGGAACGGATAAAGGAAGAAAAATTAAGAAACATACCTTTCCTGTATAATTATTTATCGGATGAAGATAGAGATGAGGTTATAATTAGAAACCAATTGAGAGCATGGGAGAGAAATATTGGACACAGTTTGGACCTTAATGAATGGGAAGAAGCCTGGAATAAAAATTATAAATTAACTAGAGCAGCCACGTATAAGGAAAACCATTACAAAATGCTTCACAGGTGGCATTTAGCACCTGCAAGATTAGCAAAGATGTTCCCCAATGCACAGCCAAACTGTTGGAAATGTGGCCATGGTCATGGCACCTTCTTTCATATGTGGTGGACATGCCCCGAAGCAAAAAGGTATTGGAGCAAAATTCGGAGATGGTTGAAAGATATACTCAAAGAAGAAATTGATTTGAATCCAGAAATATTTCTCCTGGGAATGGCAAAGAAAGGGTATGGAAAGGAAAAGGTCCACCTCCTAATACACATAGCTACAGCTGCCAGACTAGCATACGCTCAATATTGGAAAAAGAAAGACCTACCACCAGATGACCTTATAATTAATAAAATATTAGAGTGTGCAGAGATAAGTAAATTAACACACGAGATAAATGATGATGAAAACTCTGATTATGATACTGTGTGGGGAAGATGGTACGAATGGATAAATGATAGAATTAAGGAAGGAATAAACGGTGCAGAAATTAATTAGAAATGTGTAGTATAAATGACACCAGACACTTACTTATGTATATATGTAAAAACACTGCGAATCCGATGTTAAACAGAATCGTGACTATATTTTATTTGTGTAAAAAAAAAAACCCAATAAAAATTGTATTCAAAAAAAAAAAGAAAGAAAGAAACATACCTTTCCTTTCATCCCAAAATTTTGTGATGGCTGCTTGGTAGGTTGTAAGTGACTTTAAAAGAGATTTAGTAAATGTTATTAACAATTAAATCCCTCTATTGTTAATGTATGGAAACGCCATGTTCAGTGGTATTGGACTACCTATGCTATTTTCCTTAATACCTGGTTGTGAAGCTTCTAGATACCTCTCTACAGTTTCTATGATAAGACTAAATTGAATTTTGGTCGGTTCCAACTGCATTCATACATTTTCATCTTGTAATATGGTATACTGTGGAAAATGATTTCTGCAGTTTCACTGTTCTTCACTTTAGGGGAGGGGGGATAGCAAAGTTCTCAAGAGTAAAACGTGACCAAACTGTTTTTGTGAATCTTTCACTGCTCTGCCTTCCCATGCTTCAATTAATTTCCAGGCGAAGATATGGGTTTTTTTAGGTCAAAAAGTGAAGGCAAAGTGATGGAGCAATCCAGAACTGTGTCGTGGTCCGTCAGGGGCCTGCGGACCTGGCAGCAGAGTTGAGCAGTGAGGAGTTTGGGGAAGAACATGGGGCAGTCCTGGAGTCTGGGGAAGGCTCGGATGAGGGCTCTGCGTCAGAGGCAGAGAAAGGGTCCATCTGGGAGGTACGTGCTGCCTCAAGAGTCTCCAGAGTCGGACCTCAGCGAGGCAGAGGAACAGGGGGAGCCTGTTCCCAGGGCGCACATGCACAGAGCTACCAGAAGGCAAGAACAGTTAAAACAAAAGGGACGACTCAGGAGGAAGGCTTGGAGATAATTGGCCCATCCCATAAGGCTTAAAAGAGGAGCAAAGGCACATAGGCCTTTACAGGAAGCAACACTGTTAATAATAATAAATAAAAATAAAAATAATAAAATAAATAAAATGAGAGAGAGGGAGAGAGAGAGACATAGAGAGATACAGAGAGAGGGAGGGAGGGAGGAGAGAGAGAGAGTTGTCAAAAGGATTTTGTGGTTCCCGGTGTTTTTTTAACAACTGGTTCTCTGCCCTAATGACCGGCTGAGTAGGCGTAGCTAGGGGTGTGTGTCATGTGACTGGTGGAAGTGAATGACATCGAGTTAGCCACGCCCACCCAGGTTGTGTGGCTCCCGGTGTTTTCTTTTCTGTGGAAAACGGGTCCAAATGGCTCTTTGAGTATTTAAGGTTGCAGACTCCTGTGCTATACCTATGCACAGCCTGATTCAGACCTGAACGTCTCTATTGCCATTTTAAAATGAATTGTAGCAAATACTTTTAACTACTCTAATGAATTCGTTTTAAATTTTAATATCCACCTCTCTCTTTTTCTGCCTTATTCTCCCAATTAATTTTTTAAAATTAGCCTTTTACGGAGTTCAAGCCTACTTGGGAAAGTGAAAATGTAATAAGCCAGAAAGCGTAAAGGGAAAAAGAAAAGAAAGGGCATGAGAGAGTTGCTGAAGCTATGAGGGAGAAAATATTTTTGCTGTTGAATTTCTTCTTTCTCTTTTTGAATCAAGGTTCTTTAGCTGGAAAAATTGAATGTAACAATGCTTATATGAATTAGCCTTAGTTCTTCTGAATTGGTGACAGTCTTCGTTGGAGTAAAATAGAATAGCATTACAGCTATTTAGTTGTCATTTTTAAATTCTCTAATCCATTCTGTTAAGCTTTCCAAAGTTTTAAGAAGTGGCTCATTGAGCTGAACCTTCATCAGTGTATCTTCTTCTAGGCCTCCAGAGAAAATAATCTCTCTTCCTCCATTTTTCAAAAAAATAATTGACCTTTAATTAATAGCCTACACAAATTTGATAAGATGATTTAATTGGTAGATGTTGTTGGGTTTGTGGTTCCCCTCCCCCACCCATCTTCTCAATATCTCCAGTATTAGCAATGAAAGGGGTAGGGAAGCAATTAATTAAAGTAGGAGGTTAACAATGAAGGCACAGAGGAGAGTTAATACATTGAGTGGAAAATGACAAGCAAGGCCTTTCAAAATGTGGGTATAATTGTTTCCAGTTTCTTTTTTGTGCGGTTTGTGTGGTTGCAAATACCACGAAACTTTCGTGCCTGGAAAGGAAAAGAACCCCACACAATTGTAACTATTCAAAATTTGCACATTTTATTATTTGTCAGTCAAGAATGTCAGGGTATCTTGAGATGGTTGGGGCAGTGGAGGGCTTGTTGGCTGGAAAGCTGGTGGCCCAAGTTTGAGACCCGAGTGCCATGCGATGGGGTAAGCTCCCATCCTCGCCCCAGTTGCTGCCAACCTAGCAGTTCGAAAGATTGCAAATGCGAGTAGATAAATAGGTACAACTTTGGTGGAGAGTAAACAGTGCTCCATGATGTCGTGCTGGCCACATGACCATGGAAATGTCTTCGGACAGCGCTAGTTCAATGGCCTGAAAATGGAGATAAGCACTGCCTCCTATAGTCGGCAATGACTAGCAAAGTAAAATCTGCAGGGACTCCTTTTACATGAGATGATGAATGTTTGAAGGTGGCAAAATGATTGTTGGTACCAAGATAGTTGTTAAATTGGACACTATTCTTTATTGAATTGGAATTCAGGCAAGAGAAGAGGAACTTTTTTTAGACAAGGTATAATTATATGAACGATGGGTGTGAAATATGCTAATGGATTTGGATATGCTCAGAAAGGATAATCCTTTTAGTAATTTTAAGCCATATTCGATAGCTTAACTTTAATGATGAACTTGATGATGAAGTAAGGGTGAGGAATATTTGAGTGAAAACTGACTTTTTAAAAACATTTGGAGGGAAGGGTGAGGGGGAAAAATGTATCAGAACTATTCTCAGAATTATCGCTTTGGAAAAATTTAATCTCGGCTTTATTTGACCTAGCAAGATCCTTCTAAAGTTCTTATCTGTAAAGTAGGTTATCAGATTGACAAAGCTTAAATTCTCATGGTGTCAGGTGAGGAATCTTACCAATTTCCCCCTTTCCTGTATTTCTGTTCAGGTGTGATAAGATTTCCCAGCAATTTTCTCCAATCCCCTTTAGGATATTAGTTATGGCACTATTTCTCAACGAATCATGACCAGAGTAGCTTGGTGGATTGATAAAACATTCCTGAGCTGCCCTTAATCTTTCAATTGGTCTGTAAGCTCACTAAAGGCATCATTGTTGATGAAAATTATTGGCTAGATGTGTTAAATCAGTCATTATTTTGAAGGCTCGATAGCTGGATTTGCTTTGCGGAATACTTTAAAGATTATCCGATGCCAATATATTTTGCTATTCCAAGGCATCATCTTGTTTGCTCAAAAGGATCCATTAAAGCTATTTTCATTTCCAGTTTCTGGACACATATTTTCTTTGTGCTTCAACCAGGCACAGAATAAGACACAGCCTATCTCCAGTCTACAAAGCAGCCCTGTCTGCAGTTCCAAGAAGACTCCACAACCAATTGCACCCTGATTCAGGTGACCCTGAGGACACAGATAAACCCCCAAATGGCCCCTGTGTTAACAACCAGATGACCAAATGACTGCAAAGAAATAAATCCTTCCATCCCCACATTCTGTTGTGGTCCGCCAGAAGCCTATGGAGCTGGCAGCAGAGTCGGACAGTGAGAAGGCTGGGGAAGAACATGGGCCAGTCCTGGAGTCTGGGGAAGGCTCGAACGAGGGCTCTGCGTCGGAGGCAGAGATGGGGCCAGGGCCATCTGGGAGTTATGTGTGGACTCCAGAGCCTCCAGAGTCGGGCATCAGAGAGGCAGAGGAACAGGGGGAGTCTGTTCCTAGTGTGTACATGCGCGGAGCTACCAGAAGGCAAGAACAGTTAAAACAAAAGGGACAACTCAGGAGTAAGGCTTGGAGATGATTGGCCCCTCCCATAAGACATAAAGGAAGAGCAAAGGCACGTGGGCCTTTGCAGGAAGCAATGTTGTGGATGATGTTGGTTTGTACTTTGAAGCTCAATTTTTGACTCTGTGTTTCCATGTGGCTTTGCCACGGTAATTGCCAATTAGGTCTTTGACAGCATGTCAAAGAAGATAAAGGTGGGTGTTTACCAGCCTTATCTGAAGGATTGTGGCAGACTTCTGTTGGACTATTTATAAACTCTTGGTGATTCAGCACATGCTGTGAACGAAAGGAATTCACAGCTGTTAAAAAAAATGGGGTTAATTGTGTGCATTTTACTATATCAAGAAGCCTATCAGAACATATCCTATCAGAACATATCCTTCCACCACCACCACCATCAGAACTGATGAAGCTTCTTGGATGAGAAGAAAAATGTTTTCTTCTTCTACCGCAAGGGTCCTTTGAAGAAAAATAAAAAAACACCTTTGAGATAACTTTGACCTGGGAACCTCGACAGAGTTTGAAATACACATCAGATAGTCTTTCTTTCATTACCGAAGAAATGTATCAGGGGTGGGCTGCTGGGGGTTTGCAGGAATTCGGGAGAACCTCTAGCTAAGATTTTGTGCAGTTCGGACAACCCCCAAATCCCACTCCTGGCTGGCCCTGCTCACCCCACCCCTCCCCTCCCAGGAGTCCCCACACGGTCCATTTTGGATGCAGGTAAGTGTGCATGGAGGCTTGGGAAGGGTGAAAAATGGGCCTACCGGAAGTTTGGGAAGGCTGGAAATGGGGCCATTTCTGGCCTCCAGAGGGCCTCTAGAGCGTGGGGAGGCTGTTTTTGCCCTCCCGGAGGCTCGAGGAAAGCCTCTGGAGCCTGGGGAGCGCAATAACATCCCCCCTGCCATGGTGCAGGAGGCCACGCCCACCATGGCCACACCCACCCAGCAACCAGGCAGAGAGCCCCTTGCTAAAATTTTTGAAGCCCACCCCTGAAATGTATCTCCCACATTCTCAAAAGGTTACTGAGCTCAGTTCCGGAAAATGGTTCTACCCAACACCCCAACCTTTCCACATCTATCACATAATTAACGATCTAAAAAATAATAAACACACTTTGAAATAAAGTTGGTACAATCGAAGAGCAAAGTTTTGTCATGACTGATGACAAGGGTGGCTATGAAGCTTTCTAACAAAGAACATGGTAGCCATGAGGGGAATTTTAATCTGTAAGGAATGCATGCTTGCCTGATTTTACATTTTTGAACCAACCATGGAAAGTAAAATGTGTTCAAAATAAGGCAGATAGTGGTAATGATTGGCAAAAGTGATAACATATTCTTTAAACAGCTTTGTAAGGCTACGAGATCAATATCCCTCAGGGATCAGATTAACACCTTTCTATTATCTCTCACATTTAACTGAATGTTTTTGGTCTGTTTGTTTGATTTTACCATTTTAATGGTTTCATTAATTTTAATTTTTTCTTCATTATTGCTTTTGAATTGCTTGTGGAAGTGCAAAATGTTTTTAATAAACTTAGGGGTTGACTTATTTTAATTCTGTTCAGTTCAAGTCCTACTTCAGTTCCAAACAATATAGTGTAAAATATATATATTTTCCCAATGGAACTCTATAACTTTATCTTATAACAGTTTTGGGAGGCAGCTTAGACTGTAAATTGCTAACTGCTCCTCAAATCAGGACTCTGGTAGCATTCCACCTCCCCCCACAAACAACAAATAATAAAGTGTGATGGACAGTATAGAAATATAATGAATAAATAAAATAAATAAAATTAAAGGCATAACCTTTTGAGATCTGTAGCTTACTTTCTCAGATGCATAAAGCAGTTAAACCAGGGGTGAAATCTACTTACCTTCCCTACTGGTTTGGAAGTGCATGCATCAATAGGAAGTAACAATGACTGGGCAGGTGGGCGGAGCCTTGCACCGCCATCACTAACGGTTCTCTGAACCACGCACCACCATCGCTACCGGTTCAGATGAACCGGTCTAAACCGGTAGCATTTCATCCCTGAGTTAAACTGAGCTTGGATTTAAATTGGGGTCAGTAATTGTGTGGGGTTTTTTTCTATCAAAGATTAAACAAAGATCATCTTCTAAAATAACTGGCCAAAAGTCATTCCATGAACTCCACAGCCAAATGGCAGTCCAACCCAATTCTCACAAACCAGCACCAGATTGTTACACCAAAGACTGTAAAGGAAGTATATAAGGCAGACTGTTTCATATCTTCAACTTTTAATATCAGTTTGATTGCCTTAAAATGAAAATACTTCTAGTTAAAAGAAAAAGATAAGCAATCCTTTTCCCCCCCTGTATTCCTGAGAAGTAATTTATACGTTTGTTTCTCTGTTAGAAAAAAAAATTGCATAGTCAGAAGTCATGTCACAGAAAAAAAAAGAAAAGAAAAAATAAAGGGCATTGATTTCTGTGACACAGTCTCAGCATTCTCCGGAAGATTAACAGCTTCTAAGTAGAGAAACTGGGTTTGATATGAAGCTGGAAAGTGTCAGTCATATGCTGACTATATCATACATGTAGCCCAGAGTGTAACTGTGGAATCCTTGGTGCTCTCTGAGTTTGATTGTTTGCCTGCAATTGCTTCATTACCTAACTAAATAATGCCACCAGTGCTAGTGTGGGTTTTGCTCCTTATTTTTATATACAGTGGCTTGCCCTGGTAAGGATATGTGATTTTCTCCTTGGACAACAATTCTCTTTCTGAAAACCCAGAAGTTCTCTTATAAGGGTATTGTTTTCTGCTTGATTGTTTGTTGCTAATCCATGCTTTTCTCAGAGTTGGCTGCTGAAGAGGATCCAATCTTTTTGTTTCCTTTTAGCTTTTTTTTTAATCGTCTCTTTTGAATGGTGTGTAAATGCGCTTTATCTCTATGTGTCTACTGATGGCTGGTTTTTGTCTGAATGCCAAGCTTCCAGGAATTCTCCAGTGTTTTTGGATTTAGCTTAGTCTAGGAAGCTCCCAGTTTTGTAGGTGAAGCTATGATTCTGTCAATGTGTTATAATGATGTTGGGTATAAACTCAACACTTTGAGAAAACACACAGAAAAAAATCTGTCCTATGTATAAGCATGATGACCCCATTGTGCCCATAACTGAACAGTAAGAATGAATCTGTTTACTAACTTTTCTCTTTATTCATATAGTGAAAAATGTAGATAGATAGATAGATAGATAGATAGATAGATAGATAGATAGATAATTTTATTTCTATACCACCCCTCTCCCGAAGGACTCGGAGCGGTGCACAGCCAAATAAAAAACACAATACAAATCCCAATTAAATTTAAAAATTATTAAAATTTTTACATTTACGGCCAAGTTTCGTTAAAAACCGAAAAATTTAAAACTCCGAATTTAAAACTACTTTACAAAGATAGCCCTGCCTGTCGGAAGAGCAGGGTCTTGAGGGCACAGCAAAAAACTCGAAGGTCACAGATTGTGCGTATTTCTGGAGGCAGTTCGTTCCAAAGGGCAGGAGCTCCCACAGAGAAGGCTCCCCCCCCCCCCCCCGGGTGTCGCCAGCCGACATAGTTTGGCCGACGGCAACCTGAGGAGTCCCTCTCTGTGGGAGTGAACTGGTCAGTGGGAGGCTATTGGTGGCAGAAGGCAGTCTCGTAAGTACCCAGGTCCTGAGCCATAAATGTATATGGATAGTGGGCATAAATAGGAAATGTTCAGTCTGGTTTCTTGGAGTCTTTGATTATATAGACAGGAGATTCCCTATTCTGGCTGCGGAATTCTGGGAGTTGAAGACCACAAATCTTACAGTTAACAAGGTTGGATACCCCTGATATAGACTCTTCCATTGATTGCTTTCTTTCTGATTTTTTTTTCCTGAATATTTCTTTAGTTAACAATAACAAAGGACTGAATATTTATCTCTTGAGCAAAATTTAATCTCACCAGATTGTTTGTATAAGTCTTTCATCTTTGTGCAACATGCTAATCCATTCACTGGACTATGCTTTCCTAAATTAAATCCAGTTTCTGGGTTCAATGACACGTAGAGCCCTAAAATGGTTCATTTCACCCAACCTGATAAAATACAAGCAACTCAAGCACATTCTAGACTAGTGTATTGTATGAACTCTCAGCCTCTGATTCTTTAATGTCTGACTCCGATGAAATGGATGATCTGGAAATCAATGCTCACTATGGTCAGAACCCTGCAATATTTCTTCCCCAGTTTTTGAAACAGAGGGTAAGATGCTCCAGACTTCAGGTACTCAGTCAGCCATGTCATAAATCAATGCTTGAAGCTAAAATGTGAAGACTCTTTAAGATCTAAGAGCTTCCCACCTGGAAATGTCTATATTACCATCTGCTCTATTTAAGAGCTCAGTTGCTCACTGTGGAATTAGTGCACCTGGTCTTCTTCTTCCAAGAACTAAGCCCTGATGTTCATCATCCACTATTTCTTAGCTTCTGCCTCTTGTTATAGAATTTGCGGCTTCCTCAAACCTTGCAATTTTGTTTCTGACTCCTTGCAAACAACTCTGACATCGCTTCATATTATTGGTCACAAGCTGCTTCCTTGCGGCACAGGTATAACACCTAGCATTGTTTTTTTCTCTAGGGAAGGAATGTCAAACTCGCATTATCATGGCGGCATCATGGCACCATCATGTGATGTATCAGAACTTTCCCCCTTTTGCTAAACCATGTGTGGGCGTGGCCAGTGTGTGACGCATCCAGCCCATGGGTCACAAGTTTGACAGCCCTGCTATAGGGGGAGATTCAGGGGTGAAATGCTATCAGTTCGGGCCGGTTCACCCAAACCGGTAGTTAAAAATGCTACAGGTTTGCCGAACCGGTAGTAAAAAAAAAGTTCCGATGAGCAGCTGAGCGATGTGTGATCAGAACTTTTTTTTTTTTTTTTTAACTTTTTAAGCATTTTTTTGTTACCAATTTGGGTGAATAGATAGTAAAAAAATGCTTTGAAAAAGTAAAAAAAAAGGCTCAGACGATCGCGCGCCACAGCTGATTCCCCCTCGCTGTTCTACATACTTTCCCAAGCCTCCTTTTGGTGCGTAATGCACATGTGTGCGCAACACTTGTTTGGTGCGAACTGTGCATGTGGGTGTGAAGTGCGCACTTGATGCACAGCACACATGCGTGGCCAGCGAACCAGTAGCAAACCGGTTTAGATTTCACCACTGGGGAGATTGATGAGGTTAGACTGAATCTGTGCTGAATTATTTTTTCAGAAGTAAGTCTTGCAGAATTTGGAAGCCCTTCATACAGCTACTGCTGAGTCTCTGGGCCTCCAACTGATATCCTGATCTTAGCAGAACCAGATTTCTGTAATATCCACACTGGGAAGTTTAGAGACTGAAATGTAAGTGCTCACCAGGCTACAAATCTTAGGTGAGTTAAAAATAAAGGCGTCTCCTTCCTTTACAAAAAGTGCTGTATAATATATCTACCAATGAAGTGGCCTTTTCAAGGGAGAGAGGTTGTCTTTGATCAAGCTTCAAGCAGTGATTTATGGCACACCAAGCCTTTCTTGAGTTGCTTAAAAACAGGCAGTTGTTTTATAGCAATGATGTGTTTTTAAACATTTTAGAGAGTGAAAATGGCAATTACAGGAGACAAGGCCATATAAGCTAAGACAGGCAAAGCTTGTGGAGGAGACATTAACTCTAGAAGAAGTCGTGTTGCTTCAACCTTCGTAGATCTGTCTTAAATAGCAAACTCTGTTATGAGTCAGCTTTTGATTTTTTTTACCTATCTACTTACTCATCTATCTGCTATATTTTAAAACACAGATAAATGTTTAGAATTTTATTGGTACTATGTGTTTGAACCTGTACGTTGATATGGCCTATAGGCTAATGTGTATGTGTATGTTGAAATTTATCATTGCCATGTCTTCATGTTGCTCAAGAATGTGAATATGTGAATAGAACAAGAATAAAAAAATAAAGTGTTTCTGATGTTCAGAAGAAATTATGGGGTTTCAATATCTTGACCTAATCTTTAATTGATGCAGACTATCACATAAATGAAAAAAAAATCTATAACAACCTTGAAGCCAAGGACAGTATATTATGCCCAGCTTATTCAGCTTCTAAAGAAGCCAGACAATTGGGTTAATTCAATATATCATGGATTAGCTAACCATGGTGGGTAAAAATACGTTTATCAAGAAGTCTGCCTTGCTGGTTAAAATTAAGTCTTCCTTCACTCTTTTTATAATTGTTCTCTGAAGAGCATATTCCTTCCTTTTTTTTTCAATTTAATTCTCATTCGGTGAATGTAACTGTCAGAGTAATAATATTGCCTGTGCATTGCAATTACATTCCAGATCTACAGATCTTCCTGTTCATTGCAATTATATTACAGATCTACATTACAGATCTACAGATCTAATAATATTTCTTGCGCATTGTAATTACATTAGAGATCTACATTACAGATCTCGAGGGAAAGGTTATGGAAGGCCCAGAAATGTCTGCAAGTTTGCATCAATAAAAAAAATAACATGGTGCAGCGTTGTTAGGCTGCTAAGGTATCTATATTTGATCAGTATGGTTTATCTTGATCACATGTAGAAGGGAAAAGTGAACATTAAGCAAATAGTCAGAAAGATTGTATGTATTGCAAACGACTGGAAAGTATTACTCCCTTTCACTGAAAGCTATCAGTGGTTGAACAGTCATCCATTGGAGAGGTTCTTCTGCTTCTGGAATTCTTTTCCTCCAAATATTGCTGAAAAAAACTTTAAGCAGTGGTGGACACACTATGGTCAACGAAAAAGTTAGCACCATGCAAAGAAGCATAATTTTTACATCCTTGAAATAAGTGAGTTGGATTAGATCGGGGTGTCAAACTCGATTTCATTGAGGGCCGCATCAGGGTTTGTGTTTGACCGCTGGGGGCTGGGGTGGGCGTGGCCAGCTCTATATCACTTGTGTCGCGCCTGTGGTAGCCCAAGCAACAGTAAAAACGGGCTCCCGAGCTCAGTTTCTAGCTGTGACGGCTTCCTGAAACCCTCTGCCAGCAAAAACGGAGCTCGGGAGGGCTGCGTAAAGCCCAGGGGTCGGTTCTACTTACCTTTACTACCAGTTCGCAATGGGAGTGCATGCACAGAAGCTTCTGCGCATGCACAGATCGCCAAATATGACATCAGGGTGGGTGGGCGGAGCTTCCCGCCGCTTTTACTACTGGTTCGCAAGAACCGGAGAGAACCAGGAGCAACCCACCACTGGTACAGCCCTTGCAAGCTTTGTTTTCGCTGGCAGAGGCACCACGGGCTGGTCCTTCGCTATTTCCAGGGCAGCCCAGCGGGCCAGATCTAAGCACCCTGAGGGCTGCATCTGAACCCGCGGGCCTTGAGTTTGACACCCCTGGACTAGATACTTCCTGAGAACCAACACAAGAGATTGTGATTGCCTTTTGAAGGAGGTTTGGGTACAAACCTCACAATCTGTTCCTTACTTTGGTAAATTGAGTGATCTTCAGAAATCTGTAGAAAAACATGTTAAATTTGGCTATTATTTTTATATATGTTTAAATATGCTCATATGATTCATGTTGTGGGACATATTAATCTTGTACTAAAGGAGCAATATTTATCTATTAAGGACTGATTGTTTGCATACATATTTAAATTTAGAAACTTTATAAGTTTCTGTTTCTAAAAACTGGATGTATGATAGAAAAGTTGCTTCATACAAGCATAATATTTTAAATGGTAAAGGGCAGAGGTGGGTTCTACTTATCCTTACTACCGGTTTGCCGTGGGGCCTCACGCACGCACTTGCTTTGCTCACACACACACACGCACACTTGCGCATGTGCATAAGCATCTTGACGATGACATCGGGGTTGGTGGGCGGAGCCTCCTGCCAGTTTTACTACTGGTTCTATAGAACTGGTCCGAACCAGGGGCAATCCACCACTGGTAAAGGGTGATTAAATATGATTTTAGTCTTCTAACAAAAGAACTGTTCTGCCCCAGCTACGGACCCCAAAGAACGCAGCACACACAAAGTTCTGTATAAACCTTGGTTTACTAAAATAAAATCAGTTTTTCAAACAAAGGCTGTTAATTAACTTTCTTAACAGCCTACAAGAATCCCAAGATAAAGTAATCACAATCTTACTATGGTTGGCAGAAAGCCCAGAAGCAATTTGCACCGAAATAAAAGCAAGGCACGAAGGAGAGTGAATGGTTGTACCCTGCAAATAGCTTCAGTCGGCGTTCCTCCTTAAATAGGCTAAGGGAGTGGCCAATTAGCCACAAGCTTTACTCTCAAGGAGACTTCCTCCTGAGGAGCCACTCCTGCCTTTTGGCAGCTCTGTGCACCCGTGCATTGAGAAGAGGCTCCTCCTCTTCGTCCTCTTCACTTAAAGGAGCCTCTGGCTGAATCCCCACCTCTGGCACCACATCTTCTCCAGCGTCCTCACTGTCCAATTCAAGCACCAGCTGCACAGGCTGCTGGTGCAGCACTACACCAGCCTCCTCGTTGTCGGAATCAGCTACAATCTGCACAGGCCACTGGCAGGCCACAACAGGAACACAAATAAAAATAAAAATATAAAGTTGAAATTCTGAGACAGGGACTTCTACAGAAGGGGTCATAAATGGCCAGGAGGTGATCATGATTATGCGATGAAACCCATGCCCCCCCCCTTTTAATGTGGGCTGGGAATGGTTAAATCAGTCAAAATGGTGGTATCTTTTTTCTGCCTCGTGTGTGTGACACAAATACACAAAAATGTAGAACTCCAACTACATCATTGTGACCACTATCTTCACTTTTATTTTTTTTTTTATCCCTGTGTGTTCTCCTATGGAAATAAGAAGTGACAGTGCTTCAGTTGTGTGGTTTTGGTGGCCATTTTGTTTTTTCAAAGCCTCCACAGATACCTCTGTACTTAGGGAAGATAGTTTTCAGTTGAAAAATATGAAATTAAGTGGGTTTTTTTTAAAAGAATGATACAAGGAAATCGACGAAACATAATATCTGAAGGGCAAATTATCACCACCCTGACATTTAAAGCCTGTCGCATTAGAATAGTTGACATGTGTTTGTCAACGCACAAGTGAGATTTAACATTCACTGGGAAGCTCACATAACCAACTAAGGGACTAAAATGCATTTGGACTATTCAGAAGATAGATTAGCCCTTTCTATCTTTTTTTAAAGGCTAATTCCTGGCAGAATGTTGATTTTTAAGTAAAGGATGCCTTACAAGGCTAACATTTTATGGATATGGTAAGATAATTCTTAAAGACATTAAATGAATTCTTCCCACTGTGTTACCTAGTGACAGATGGTTTCAATTAAGGGTATATATATTAACCACAACATTTGGCTCAGGATCAAATTGACACTTCAGAAAATATGATGACATGACTTGATTTAGTTGGTGGATTCAAGTCAGAAGTAAGACATTAAGCTTCCTGCCTAGCTCAGGAAAAGGACCCAGTGATGGCCACATTTCGCCTTCGAATAATCTATGAGTAGCCAATGCCAAAAACTAACTTTAATTTGGAATCTAGCTTTAGAATGGCTTATACCAGGGGTCTCCAAACTTGGCAACTTTAAGACTTGTGGACTTCAACTCCCAGAGCTTTGCTGGCTGAGGAACTCTGGAAGTTGAAGTCCACAAGACTTAAATGTTGCCAAGTTTGGAGACCCTTGGCCTATGCTGTCCCCATGAGAAGTAAAGATATTACATTATGTCACGGTCTTATTTTAAGAGTTTTTAAAAGGTTTCCATTCCCTCTTAGATGGGAAGGTTTTAAAGTTTTTTTTACACAGTGTATATCTTACATGGTGTTTTTACTGAACTTTGATTTTCTTTACTATTAATAGTACTAGATGTAGTTAAATGGTTGCTCTTTAGTCATGTTTTCTGCTATATTAAAAGTTGTTCATTGTTCAGTTGCTAAGTTGTGTCCAACTCTCCATAACCCCATGGACCATAACATGCCAGGCCCTGTGTCTGCCACTGTCTCCCGGAGTTTGCCCAAATTCATGTTCATTGCATCAATGACACCATATAACCTTCTCATCATCTGCCATCTCCTTCTCTTTTTGCCTTCAGGGTATTTTCCAATGAGTCAAAGTATTTGAGTTTCAGCTTTAGGATCTGAAGAATAGTCAAGGAAGACTTCCTTTAGGTTTGACTGATCTGATTTCCTTGCAGTCCAAAAGACTCTCAAGTGTCTTGTCCAACACCACAATTAAAAAACATCACTTCTTTGGCACTCAGCCTTCCTTATGGTTCTCTCGCAGCCATATGGTGCTACTGGGGAAACTATAGCTTTGACTATACATATTAAAAACAGAATTGGGTAATCCCATTTGGAAGTTTCTAAAGCCACATCCGAATCCTTCAGTAGCTTCTTATGTTGAGTTACCCAGGACAGTTGCCTCCGATTTAAAGTTACATTCAGCAAACATTTTATTGCACTAAACAATATATTTCTGAGATAATTTTATTTGTCTGCATTTAACAAAAGATTTGGTTTTTAAACTGATGATTCAATCAGTTCAGATCAGCAAATTTTTAAATCACTGGCTGATCTCTAACACAGTAACTAGGAGAAACAGATCAGAGATGGGTTGCAGCAGGTTCTGACCAGTTCTGGAGAACCGGTAGCAGAAATTTTGAGTAGTTTAGAGAACCGGTAGTAAAAATTCTGATTGGCCCTGCACCCATCTATTCTCTGCATCCTGAGTCCCAGCTGAACAGGAGAAATGGGGATTTTGCAGTAACCTTCCCCTGGAGTGGGGTGGAAATGGAGATTTTACAATATCTTTCCCCTGCCACGCCCACCAAGCCATGTCAAGCCTACCAAGCCATGTCACGCCCACCAAGCCACACCCATAGAACCGGTAGTAAAAAAAATTGAAACCCACCACTGAAACAGATCTACAGTCCTGGCATGTCATGAATTGATAAGAGAATTGGCAGGTAACAAGCATGTTGCAAAGAAATTACACTGGGCCAAAAAAGGGACCAATTTAATATTCATAGAAATTTCTTTTCCTATCCAAAGAAATAAGCTGACCAGATTCGCTTTGGATAGTGAGATGATCAAAATAGAAATTGCCTTCCTTCCTTCCTTCCTTCCTTCCTTCCTTCCTTCCTTCCTTCCTTCCTTCCTTCCTTCCTTCCTTCCTCCTTTCCATCCATCCATCCATCCATCCATCCATCCATCCATCCACCCATTATTTTTTCATTGTGCATGGAACTCATGTAGCTGACATTTTTCGCTTTCTTACACAACTTTTCCCTGGAGAACGCTGCAGCATATTTTTTAACACTTGGCATATTATGCATTCTTCTGAAACTGACACCCTCTAAATGTTTCTTTTGCAATAAAGGCACAATTTATCTGGTTATGTTTCTGTAGCATCATCCAGTGCATTTACTTGAGGCTTTTGTGCGGACTTTGATCAATGGTTTGGCTTTATAATATTCAGGTACCTCTAGCACTCCTTAGCAGACAATGAAAGCAGACTCTTCCATGCTTAAAACATGAAGGAATCCACCTCACCCTACGTTGCAGAATTATTGTGCTGCAAGACAATCTTTTCCAAGGTTCTTATTTTTTAATTGGGACCATTTAAAAAAAAAAAACCTTTGCTAATTTTAAGATATGAACTATTGTGGCATTTTTAATCTTACATTTTTGAAATATCTTTGCCATTTTGCACATTTCCCGTGGGATCCTGGGATTAACATAAGAAACAGAAGAAGGGCTGCCCAATCATTTGAATGGTATACTGAAAAGGTCAAGATAATGCATTATACCATTGTTATGTTTAAAGAATAAAAAAAAGGGAGTGCAGCTGAATGTGAAAGGTGGTTCAGAGATATTCTATATGGGAGCAGATAGGACTCCAGGAGCTCTGTTTGTGTGTGTGTGTGTGTGTGTGTGTGTGTGTGTGTGTGTGTTTCATCTGATGAAACTGAGGATGATGTTCATAGTTGTTTCAGCTTCTGAGAAGTCTTAAGCCTTTCCTAGGCACGGGCACAACTGGTTCATTAAATACATTTGTGTAAAGACCTTCCTTCCTGTAGTAGCAGTACCACCTGCTTCTACACAGAGCAGGTTAACATAGCAAAATGATGTGTAAACTTTTGGAACTCTTACTGGAAAGTTGTGTCCCTATAGAACAGTATTGGTGATCCTTTTTGGCACTGGGTGGGGGAGTGCCAGAAACTGGAAGAGCAGCTCCCCGGCGCACTTGCACGGAAAGCCGGAAGAGCAGGTCCTCGCCATGCATGTGCGCACTGGGAAGCTGGGCTTCCGGTTTCTGGTTTCTGGTGTATGCATGCCCTCTGGTCACCTGGCGTTCTGCCCCAGCTACGGGTCCCAAGAAGTGTAGCGTACACACACAGCTCCAAAAACTCCGTTTAATACAAACAGACCCTTTTCAAAATGCAGGCTTTAACCACAAATGTCCTTATCAGACTGCTATGAATTACAGAGATTAAACAAAGTCCGACAAGGGTTGGCAATCAGCCCAGAAACCAAGTTGTAACAAAAAAACTCACTCTCATATTGCTCTGCCTAGGACGAAACGTTGTTTCCAGCAACATTTGCTATCTGTGTGCAAACTTAAATAGGCTAAGGGAGTGGCCAATTAACCCCAAGCCTTACTCTTGAGGAGACCTCCTCCTGAATAGCCATTCTTGCCTTTTGGCAACCCTGCGTGCTCAAGCATTGAGAAGAGGCTCCTCCACTTCCCTCTCTTCACTTGAAGGAGCCTCTGGAGGTTCTGAAGGCCCTGGCTGAGTCTCTGCCTCTGGCACCACATCCTCTTCAGTCTCCTTGCTGTCCGACTTGAGCGCTGGCTGCCCAGGCTGCTGGCGCGACACCACACCTGCCTCTTGTCGTCGGGATCAGCCACAATCTGCGCAGGCCGCTGGCAGGCCACAACACCTGGTCTTCCAGTTTCTGGCCAGTGTGCATTGCCATGCCAAACCCGGAAGAGTAACAGGCGATGGCTGGCGTGCCTGGAGAGATGGCTCTGCGTGCCACTTCTGGCATGCGTGCCATAGGTTTGCCATCATGGCTATAGAAGGACAACTGGTGGGACTGATATTTAAAAAGGCGGGTTAAATTATTAGGAAGTCAGGCATGTTTGTTCATTCCTTCTAACATGCATAACTGAGCGATTGGCATTTAATCAGATCAAGTCCTCTGATCTTTTTTAGTGAAGAAAATCTAGCGCAGCCTTACCTAAACTGGGTGCCCTACAGACAAGTAAACTTCAACTCCCAGAATTCCCCAGTTTGGATACCACGGCTGAAAATTCTGGGAATTGGAAGTCCACACATCTGGGAAATACCCAGATTGGGAAAAGGCGGATTTAGGAAAAGCTAAAATGGTGTTTATTTTTTATTTATTTATTTTTAATTTGATTTATATGCCGCCCTTCTCCGGAGACTCAGGGCAGCTTACAATGCGCTAAGCAATAGCCTTCATACTTTTGTATATTTATACAAAGTCAGCTTATTGCCCCCACAATAAGGGTGGGGTCAATTTACTGGGTCCTCAATTTACCTACCTTAGAAAGGATGGAAGGCTGAGTCAACCTTGTTGTGTTGGCTTTCAGGTATCTTCCCTGAACTATTAAGAATGCCTCAAGACACACGAATACCTATTTGCAAATGTCTGTCTGCAGAGCCAAAGAATCTCTGCAGATGTCGTTTTTTTCTCAGAGATGGCTGCCAGTTTCCTTCAAAGAGGTTTTTAAGCAGGGCAGACAAACAGCAGGTATTTCAGGCAAACTTATTTCATTATCCCCCAAGGAGCTTTTCTGAGTAATGTAGGCCTGTGGCTAAGAAAAGTTGCTTCCTACGTAGAGTTCATCTGAATGACCTATTTCCTCCACAGCAGTAGATTCCTAATATGTACTGCTGTGTAATGGAGAAGAAATGTTGTCTTGTGTAAAATGGCTATGCTGATATACAGCAGCAGCAGCAAAAATGTACTATGTCACACAACAAGAAGGCCGACTAAGCCCTATAAAACTTGCTTGTTTTAAGGTATAGGCTTAGCAAATAATTGAAAGAGTAATGTAGTAGATATGGCCATACAATGTAAAAGAGTTTAATTAAATTAATAAGTAGCGCTGCTAGATAGTTAATGGTTCAAGCATTGCTCAATCTTCAACTAGACATGGAGTATAAAAGATAAAGATAAAGGTTCCCCTCGCACATATGTGCCAGTTGGGATTCCTGACTCTAGGGGGCGGTGCTCATCTCCGTTTCAAAGACGAAGAGCCAGCGCTGTCCGAAGACGTCTCCGTGGTGACGTGGCCGGCATGACTCAATGCCAAAGGTGCACAGAACGCTGTTACTTTCCCACCAAAGGTGGTCCCTATTTTTCTACTTGCATTTTTTACTTGCTTTCGAACTGCTAGGTTGGCAGAAGCTGGGACAAGTTATGGGAGCTCACCCCATTAGGCAGCACTAGGGATTCGAACCGCTGAACTGCCGACCTTTCAATTGACAAGTTCAGCATCTTAGCCACTGAGCCACCGCGTCCCTTCCAGACATGGAGTATACCATGTCTTCAAATAGATTATGGATTGGCAACCTGAACCTGAGGATCTTCATTCCAAAAACAGAACAGAACAGAACCAAACAAACAGAACGGAACCAAACAAAACTGTCCTGTATAGACATAGGATTTTCCTTGTCTGGTAGAAAGATTTTTGACCTCAGGATCTTGTCTTGACACATAATGAAGACAAGTGACATTTAAGGAAGCCTGATGCGCCTATTCCATCCCCTCCCAGTTGGCAAATCATGCAGCACTGTAGTTTCAGAATCATAATGCAAATTAACACATACCATAGTAGGAGTAATTTAGCTTGGAGATTATCAGAACTTAAAGAATGAATGTGTCAGGTTTCAATGTCATCTCAAATAGAATAAATTGCATTTCCAAACAGATAGCCTTTGAAGAAATCTTTCATTTTATTTAGCACGACAATCTGTTCCCGATCATGGCGTAGCCAACTCTGACTTCCTGACCCCAAACCTTCCCTTTCCGTTTCCCAATTCTCTACGTCTCATTGGCTTTCTTCCAAATCACTCTCCCCATATCTACTACTTAAGCCCCCAGGAATGTCCCCCCTCCCATCTCATCTCCTAGGGGATATTATCTTCAAGGAAAATAAGTAGGTGAAATGTCAAGCGTCCTCTTACCAGCTGCCCCCTCTTCTCCTTCTTATGTCAGCACTAGAGTAAATGCTTTATCTGAAGCCATATCCCTGTGATGGCGAACCTATGGCATGCCATCTCAGCCATATCAGTGGGCACGCAAGCGTTGCCCTAGCTCAGCTCAAGTGCAAATGTGCATGCCAGCCAGCTGATTTTTGGGCCTTCTGGGCCCACCAGAAATCGGAAAACAGGCTGTTTTCAGCCTCCGGAAGGCCTCCGGGGATGGGTGGAGAAGACTGTTTTCTCCCTCCCCAGGTTCCAAGAAAGCCTCTGGAGCCTGGGGAGGGTGAAAAACGGGCCTACTGGGCCCACCGTGCCATCGTGTGCCAAAAGCGGGGAAAGCGCGCACATGTGGGGGGGGGCGCATTGAATTATGGATGTGGGAACGTGTGCATATGACCCCCCCACGCTCCCCACGCTTTTGGTACACGACGGCAAAAAGGTTAGCCATCCCTGCCATATCCTTTGCTTTGCAATGCATCTCACTGATCAATTCAGAATTAGCTTATAGTCTACCGGTAAAGAAAAATTAAAAAAAAACCCTCACATTCTTGCTTTGTAAAATACTGATTAAGATCTGAAGAATGAATGCGTATCTAAAAGGGCATGGGAATGACTTCCTAGGCTTTTCTCTGTGGCCTCTAAAGATGTGGTGTTCGCATCCTCTCATGTGGGAGACTTCGACCATCAGCTGGCATTGGTTTTTAGAATTCTAGCAGGAACTCCGCAGTTTTGTGGTTTTTCAATCCTCTTGACTCGCCTCTTAAAATAAAAAATGAAAAAGATGAAAAGCTCATCTCAGGAAGCAAAACCTCAAACCTTTCATAAGAAAATAACATTGCCTGGAGAATCGCAATTTGTGGACCAAAGGGGAAAATACATGAAAATGGCGGGGGGTGAGGTGGGATGGGAATCATGGGGCTGGTGATTGTGAACCAGATACCACAGCATATGCTTAGATGTATTCTGAAACCAGCAGCTTCAACAACATTTGGAGTTAGAATATAGAATAACAGAGTGGGAAGGGACCTTGGAGGTCTTCTAGTCCAACCCTTTGCTTAGGCAGGAAACCCTACACCACTTCAGACAAATGGTTATCCAACCTCTTCTTAAAAACTTCCAGTGTTAGAGCATTCACAACTTCTGGAGGCAAGTTGTTCCACTGATTAATTGTTCTCACTGTCAGGAAATTTCTCCTTAGTTCCAGGTTGCGTCTCTCCTTGATTAGTTTCCACCCATTGTTTCTTGTCCTGCAGTCAGATGCTTTGGAGAATAGCTTGACTCCCTCTTTTTTGTGGCAGCCCCTGAGATATTGGAACACTGCTAGCATGTCCCCCCTGGTCCTTCTTTTCATCACGCTAGACAAAGCCAGTTCCGGCAACCGTTCTTAATATGTTTTAGCCTCCAGTCCCCTAATCATCTTTGTTGCTCTTCTCTGCACTCTTTCGAGGGTCTCCACATCTTTTTTTACATTGTGGCAACCAAAACTGAATGCAGTATTCCAAGTGCGCCCTTACCAAGGCATTATGAAGTGGTATTAACACTTCACGTTGAAGTTAAAGAAAGCAAGAAATTGATGTTAAAAGGGATAGCTCACATTATTTTATATTCTGTGTATGAATGTTTGCATGTACATAGTACAGTCATTGCAACAAAGAGCCTTGGTGACTCAGTGCTTAAAGTGCAGGCATTGCAGGCACACTCTGCTCATAGCCTTGAGTTCAATCCTCCTTCTTCTGTGTCTCTAAGACCAAACTTTAAACTTCTAGAATGAAGCCATCTTCTTGGCTTTGACATTAAGTCATTATTGGTGCATGTTTCTGGTAGTAGCCGACATACCAGCAGATGGGCCGGGCCAGAGGTCGGTTTCAGCAGGTTCTGACCAGTTCTGGAGAACCATTAGCGGAAATTTTGAGTAGTTCAGAGAACCGGTAAATACCACCTCTGACTGGCCCCGCCCCCATCTATTCTCTGCCTCCCGAGTCCCAGCTGATCTGGAGGAAATGGGGATTTTGCAGTAACCTTCCCCTGGAGTGGGGTAGGAATGGAGATTTTACATGCTATGCCCACCAAGCCATGCCCACCAAGCCACATCCACAGAACTGGTAGTAAATATTTTTGAAACCCACCACTGGGCTGGGCTCTGTGTCTCTCCATATTCACATAATGTGTTATTATCTGCTATATGATCTTCACTTGTATATATTGGTTTTACATTTAGGCACTCCAACTCTTCGCCTATTCAGGGTCCTCCAAGTAGTATAATGGAGATCAGATCCTTCAGCCATATTCAGTCCTGACAGTTCAATCCTGACAGGGCTCAAAGTTGACTCAGCCTTCCATCTTTCCAAAGTCAGTAAAATGAGGGGGGTAATATGTAAATTGTTGGAGGGAATATATAAATAATGCTTACATTGTAAACTGTCCAGAGAGTGTTGTAAAGTGCTATGGGGCAGTATATAAGCCTAAATGCTATTGTTATTGTCTTTAGGCAAGATATTGGTTCCAGTGGTAGGTTTCAATTTTTTTTACTACTGGTTCTGTGGGCGTGGCTTGGTGGGCATGGCATGGCATGACATGGCTTGGTGGGCGTGGCAGGGGAAGGATATTATAAAATCTCCATTCGTTCCCCACTCCAGGTGAAGGATACTGCAAAATCCCCATTCCCTCCCCACTCCAGGTGAAGGTTACTGCAAAATCCCCATTTCCTCCAGATCAGCTGGGACTTGGGAGGCAGAGAATAGATGGGGGCGGGGCCAGTCAGAGGTGGTATTTACCGGTTCTCCGAACTACTCAAAATTTTTGCTACCGGTTCTCCAGAACTGGTCAGAACCTGCCAAAAACCCACCTCTGATTCGTACTAGAAATAAAGATAGATCTGAACATGCCGGGACTGATCTGTTCATGCCAGCCAAAAATAGAGTTTCCAGTAGAAATGGTTTGGGATATCAGTTTTCAGGCATGTTCCTGGAGAACAAGGCAGTTTTTTCCACCTTTGTGAAATGTGTTGCTTTGTGTTGATGTTGTAAGACCAAATGAAAAGAGAGCAGGTGCACAACTGAGTGGAAAATGAGACAGAAAGATGGGGCTGCTAGACAGAATCATTTTTCTTCAAGGAAGAGAAAAAAAAATTCTACATCTGACTCAAGGCATTTTCATGAATGACTCTGAATGATCCTCTCATATTATTCATGAGCAAAAGTGAATATTCATTCAGGCTAGAGTGCTTTAAAATGTAGATGAGGTTAGTTTCACACACACACTCATGCACGTCCGCTTTGCTTTCCATAAACTAATTTTTAGTGCGTGGCAGATGAAAGTGTGAATGTCTTCTTAGGAAGCTTTAGATCTTAACTGGCATTACATTTAAAATCAAATATGTTCACATCCTTTCCATCTCAGTTTTTTTTTCCCCAATGGCAAAGTGTTTCTCAAATAATGATCCATAGAAAATTCTCACCCACCTTATTGGCCAAATAAAATAAATACTAATATTTTGAACATGGAGAGAGCTGTACTGTACCTATCTGTCATTTAGCTGCCCAAAATGAGAAGCCAGCCTAGGAGAGGGGAAGGAAACCCATACGACAAACCTGAGATTCAACCCAGAACTGACTCTTGCTAAAGTGCATGATAATCTTTGTAATAACATATTAACTAAAGATATGATATGATAGCCTTATTGATTAGCCTATTGTTGTTAGTTGCGAAGTCTGGCCCATCGTGACCCCATGGACAACGTACCTCCAGGCCTTCCTGGTCTCTACCATCCTCTGGAGTCCATTTAAGCTTACGCCTACTGCTTCGGTGACTCCATCCAGCCACCTCGTTCTCTGCCGTCCCCTTCTTATTCCCTCAATTTTTCCCAGCATTAGGCTCTTCTCCAGTGAGTCCTTCCTTCTCATTAGGTGGCTAAAGTATTTGAGTTTCCTCTTCAGGATCTGGCCTTCTAAAGAGCAGTCAGGATTGATCTCCTCTAGGACTGACTGGTTTGATCACCTTGCAGTCCAAGGGACTTGCGGGAATCTTCTCCAGCACCATAGTTCAAAGGCCTCAATTCTTTGGCGCTCAGCCTTCCTTATGGTCCAACTTTCACAGCCATACATTGCAACTGGGAAAACCATAGCCTTGACTATACGCACTTTTGTTGGAATGGTTAGCCTATAGGCCATATCAAAGCACAAGATGCAAACACATATCACCAATAAAATCTTATACAAACAATTTAAAATAAGAGTAGGGTAAAATACAGTAGTTATAGGATAAGATACATATTAACTAAAGAAGAAACGAATTTGAGGGGGGTACTTATGGCAAACTGTCTCTGCCTGGATTTTGGCTCAGAAGCCCTGGGAAATAATCAAATTCTAATGGGCTTTGGTATCTGGGATATCAGACTTCCAATATCCCAATATATTGGAGAGGAATAAAGGGTTCTGAGATAATGGTACTTTTCATCAATCAGGTTGTGGGCTATGAAGCAAGAGACAGACCAAATGTACAGAGTGGGAAAGAATGTTTTATCTAGATTTTATTTATTTTATTTGTCAAGCATATATAAGGTAACAGGTAAAAGTATAAACATAATTTGAATACATGAAAAGAGTAAGAGTAAAAAGGAATATTAGGACAGTGACAGTAGGCACGCCGGTGCATTTATGCACGCCCCTTGCAGACCTCTTAGGAATGGTGTGTGTTCAACAGTAGATCGTTTAAGGTCAAAGTTTTGCGGGTTTGTGGAAGAAACCACAGAGTACATTCCAGGCATTGACCAGTCTGTTGCTGAAGTCGTATTTTCTGCAATCAAGTTTGGAATAGTTTACCTTGAGTTTGTTTCTATTATTTGCTCGTGTATTGTTGTGGTTGAAGCTGAAGTAGTCATTGACAAGTAGGACATTGTGGCAGATAATTTTATGTACTACGCTTAGGTCAGACCTAAGTCAGCATAGTTCTAAGTTGTCTAAGCCCAAAATTTGAAGTCTGGTGGCATAAGGTCATATTGTCAGTAGAGGAATGGAGGACTCTTCTCGTAAAATATCTGTGGACTCGTTCGATTGCATTAATGTCCAATATGCAGTGCGGGTTCATGATCCAAATCAGAAAATAAACCAGGATAGGGGCTCAATCCAGGTTTTAGTTAAGA